>OX439000.1:28917679-30117679 GCA_949316495.1 Amphiduros pacificus | reverse complement strand
GTACTACAATGACTACAAGAAGTAGTTACCCACATGATTATCTTGCATGGGAAATTGAGACAAAAGATTGAAGGTGGTGTTATTAAAAGTTAGATGTGTTTTGAATGCCTTCACAGCAAGGTGGGTTCATGCCCCTGTGCCAGAGATGACAATCAGCCCCTTGTCTGATATTATCAACACCTCATGAGGTTTTGATATCATGTTTACCCACTTCCACAATTTGCCACCTCCAGATATATATTGCTCTCAATTTCTGACCATCTTTTCTGCCAACATCCCAGTATAATTTTGTGACAATTAGAATTTTGATGAAAGCATGAAATATCTCTATCATTATCATTATTCAACTTTTTTACATGGATTTACCATTTTCAAAAGAAAGAAACTTAAAATGTATTAATAGATATGCTAATAATTATGTGATTTCTAGAGATAGTTTTCCAACAAAGATTTGTATATTGCAAAATATTGTGTCAAAGAAATAAAGTAAAAATCATCTTGATGAGATGATGTATAACAGTGACATTCCAAGATCAAAATGTGTACAAAATATCACCAAGTGACAAAGCAATCTGATATCATCCGGCATCATTGTAGTGTCCATGGTGGTGGACCATCTGTCACACCTCACAAATTGCAAAGAGCCTATATCAATTTTATAGGGTCTTTTCTGAATGTGTAATCACAACATTTGACAAGGTGGTGTGGGTCACAGAAGGTTTGGTTATGGCATGGTCTTATCAGTCTAAATAATTACATGCATCACATAACTTGAAAGACCTTAAATGCAGTGCTTGATTCTATGTGATGAAGTACTAATTCTATGTGATGAACTGATGACTTTATTGCCCCATTTAGCCACATGTGTTCTGTAGAATGTAAGTCAATCCACATTCAATTGATGGGATAGATATACATATTGTTGGAAAGATGGGATTGATGGTGAATTGCTTGGGCCTTTGGCCATGGATGTCAGGCTCAGGCTCAGGCTCAGGCTCAGGCTCAGGCTCAGGCTCAGGCTCAGGCTCAGGCTCAGGCTCAGGCTCAGGCTCAGGCTCAGGCTCAGGCTCAGGCTCAGGCTCAGGCTCAGGCTCAGGCTCAGGCTCAGGCTCAGGCTCAGGCTCAGGCTCAGGCTCAGGCTCAGGCTCAGGCTCAGGCTCAGGCTCAGGCTCAGGCTCAGGCTCAGGCTCAGGCTCAGGCTCAGGCTCAGGCTCAGGCTCAGGCTCAGGCTCAGGCTCAGGCTCAGGCTCAGGCTCAGGCTCAGGCTCAGGCTCAGGCTCAGGCTCAGGCTCAGGCTCAGGCTCAGGCTCAGGCTCAGGCTCAGGCTCAGGCTCAGGCTCAGGCTCAGGCTCAGGCTCAGGCTCAGGCTCAGGCTCAGGCTCAGGCTCAGGCTCAGGCTCAGGCTCAGGCTCAGGCTCAGGCTCAGGCTCAGGCTCAGGCTCAGGCTCAGGCTCAGGCTCAGGCTCAGGCTCAGGCTCAGGCTCAGGCTCAGGCTCAGGCTCAGGCTCAGGCTCAGGCTCAGGCTCAGGCTCAGGCTCAGGCTCAGGCTCAGGCTCAGGCTCAGGCTCAGGCTCAGGCTCAGGCTCAGGCTCAGGCTCAGGCTCAGGCTCAGGCTCAGGCTCAGGCTCAGGCTCAGGCTCAGGCTCAGGCTCAGGCTCAGGCTCAGGCTCAGGCTCAGGCTCAGGCTCAGGCTCAGGCTCAGGCTCATGGCATTGTCAAGGTCATTTGTCAAGGTCATGTAAGGTCATTTGACGCCTCCTGAGATCCGTGGATCGATCGAATGGTAGACGCAAATATCAAGTGCTCGTCTCATGGAATGACGTATCTTATACTGATCAGAATATGAATGCAATCTAAAACGTTTGGGTATGTGTTATATATCTTACAAATCTATTCATTTCTAAAATCAGTGACTTAATTTGTAATGTTGTGTGTTGATAAATGAGCCTCACAAATTATACCTACCGTGCTGTAAAAAAAGGCTACGAATTTCGATTGTAGCCATCAAAGGTCATCACTAAAGTCGGTAACCTCTGTTTCAGACATGAATTCACTCCAGAAACTTCGAGAATTGAATTTTAAACTTACAAAAGTATTCATTGTCGAATTAATGAGTACACTTGATTTTTTCTTTTTTTCCTACTTCTTTTGTATTTTCATTTTAAAACAGATTTAATGTAAACTTGAATTTGAGATGTGCACTAGCTGTCGTTTAACTTGAGGGATTTATCTTATTGGGATTATTTGTGCTAGTGACATCAATTTGTCTCAGCAAATACCCCCCTCACTCATTCATAAATGATTTATTTACATTGTATACATCGTTAACTGACATACTGCATGAACTGTGTTGAATATACACATCCAGAGTTCTGAGTTCTCCTTGATAAAAAAAAAAACATTTTTGCCAAAACAAATATGCCCTTAGAACTTCCATCAAATAAATCAGATCATATGCCTGCTCCATCTGAAGTCTTGTTCCCATAGCAACATATTTCTTGGAAATGCAAGGACGAGTTCTCCTGGTAGGTATGTCTGCGTTATATTTTACTTACGATTTGATGTAGGAAGAATGAGATACAGCGAACAATTAAAACTAAGCTTAATTGCTTTGAACACCAATCCACTTTATGATTGGTTAGTGTATACCGTATCATAACCACAGTTGTATAATATCACGTAAGATAAGTCTATTAGTTGAATAACATTAAGCACGTGCCTGTGCAAACCACAGGTTTATAACTGGAACTGCTCGTGTAAATATATCATGAACAATCTAGGTTCTCTGTTGTAAAGATTACAGCAGACCAGATCACAGACTGTAAGTGATCTTCCTGCTCTTATGCCTAAGTGGACTTTTGATATTTATTTGAACAGGGAAACTAATAGACCAAAAGCATCAGGTCAGTTACAACGTGTGGCTAATCTAACAGTGTACATACAGTGGAGTAGTGCAGTAAATGTGCCATTATCGCTCATTCCATTCTATCCCATAATGCAACATTGAAGTTACAGGAAGTCAACGCATGCGTACGCCCTGCCTCAGTGTGCTCACTGTGACTGTGACTCGCATGTAATTTCATGCCTAGTTACACTTCATCTCATGGTACACTAATGTGTTGGGTTGATGTCTCTACGATATTTGAAGTTCCACGCGCTTGTATATAGTCATTGAAAAGGTCAGTAAGATAAGTTATGATATCTAGCAAGTCTAACTAAGAAATATATTCAATATAAAAAAAAGAAATTTACTGGAAAGAGACAATAAGTTAACTAAAAAATATGCGATCGTGTCACATGTAAAACAAACTTTTACTGTAAGTAGACTATTTCTCAGCCTTTGTTTAACCCTTTTGTCTGTGCCGAGCAGCTTAGCCAACTTCATGGCTCTTTATTCTCAAGGATTGTGAGAATCATGGAAAGAGCAGGTGATGGCACTTATCGGATGAGTCACACGTGGCCGATATCTTACTTTACATATATCAACATCATTATTTTTTTTATTGGTGGCTCCCAGCCACACAGCAAGATTAGGGGCATTTTGTCTGGTATTTGGAGCAGTCTATGAGGGTGTTGATGGAATAGGATTGCTGTTTCTGCTGCTGCCGCTGTGTGCTGCGACGGGATGAAAGCATTGAGTAATGCCAGGCGGCGGTAATGACATGCGTGGATCAATACGTCACAAGCATCAGCTCCGCAGACAATCACATAAAAATAGTGCCACATATTCTAACCTTATATGAATAAGGACTTCTATTTCACATGAAAAAAATTAGAAAGGTCTCTGAATTAAAATCATTTATTGTTGATTGAGATATGTGTGGAATCTAATTGCCCTTGCTTTGCCATTATGGCACCCGTGGTGTGCGCGTGCGTACTGCTACACGCCATTCTCACGGCCATATTCTGTTTTCAGGTGTGAGGCTGACTGGCCTGTTTTCACTATCTGTGGACGTAGCTTTGTGAGCATCATCAACAAGGGGAGATGGAGGCAGTCAGGATTGCAGGTCAAGGTGAGTGATAAAGCCAGCAGCAGCAACAGACCACATCCACACAAAAATGGCAACAAGGATGAGGAAGACCCAAGCCTTCTGTTACTGATGATGCTTGCTAAATAGACGTTCTCAGACAGAGAGGGCCTCTCAGACAATCAATGCTTTGCGTGCAATACAAAGCTTCCTGCTTATAGTACACGTGTACACATCAGTCAGGTAAGCAGGGCATGTGGATTTCTGCGCCATGCTCATCATGGTTGTTTTGGGGTTTTTTAAATAATGTGTGCAGAATGCATTTTTGTAGCTGTAGCATTTGCGTGCGCATATTTGTCTTGGTTTGTTTTCTCTTCGTTTAGTTGCGTGTGTAGCACGGTAGAGTCTGTGATATGGCACCAGAGCCAACGCATTACGTAACCATTCATAAAAACCTGGCAGTGTGTTTAGACCTGTAACATATGGGGATCCAGAGAAAATAGTAATCACAGCCTGCCAAACACAGGAGGGTATTATGAGATGAATGCTAATCACAGAAAGTTGTCATTACACTCATGAGTTTATCTTCGCATTAGGTAGGAGCTAATATTCCTAAGCAGTGGCCATGCTGAATTCAATTATCTTTATTGGTAATATGGGTCACAACTGTAGTAACACATAATCGATAAAGCAAACAAATCGGATTTCTGAAAATACTCTGAAATATTATCCGCTCTCAGATAATGGCCATCTTGGATGTGAGTGGGAAGTGAATATTGTGTGTAATAATACAGAGAGAGCGCCCTTGGTGTTGTGATCCGTGGTGCAGAGCACAGTCTGTGAAGTCCATGATCGCCAACACACACCTTGTCATCATTACTACTGTAGCACACAGTCTACCTGCATCATTGATCCATACCTCAGACCTAATTAAATCCCGCTGTTATGTAACACACTCCACTGCAAGCTGGTCAGTGGTGAAGAGATTACATGGCTGAAGCACCGCTGTAAGTCTCCGCAATATTTCAATACTCCTTCAATACAAATTTCAATCTTGTCTTTTGCCTCTATTTTCCAGGTGATTGTCCCTGTTTGAAAGCACGTGTTAGCCGTGTGCACGATGTATTGTGTCAGGGCCATGTCATGTTTCTATTCATCTTTTTAAATCAAATAGAAACTTAATATTGTGCCATAGATTTAAATATTGGAATTAATGTTTGATGTCAGGTTAAATAACGTTAGTTTGGATATATGAATGATAAAATAGTAGAACAATTAAGATAGATGTGTTTGTATTTCCATTATTTCTTTGTTAATGATATAAACTTAATAAATATTAAAGCTGTAAATCTTTAACTTAAAATGCTGATAATGCTCAAGTGTGCCGATGAAGAAGTCTGCATAGTATGTGATTATTATGGCCTCGGTCTGAACATAGAGAACTTTATTATATAATACCAAGCTTGACATCAAGCTACACATTCCACACAGCAAGGCTTGCAGCAAATACAATACAAATATTGACACAAAAGTGGCAGACATAACTGCAGATATAATATTTGTGCTATATCACTTTTTCCTGCTATAGGAACCAACAATCCCACGACAACCGCCAAGGACCGCAGACGGAGAAAGCGAGAACAGAAGGACAAAAAAAGACAGGCGAGAAGACTGAGGAAACAGGCTAAAAAAGCAACAAAAGGTCAGAACTATTCCACCAATTTCAAAACTCACACACTATTTCCAGCACGAGAATATATATTTGTAAAGTATGCCTTTTTAAATCATTGAGTAACACAGTATTGTGTGTCTTTTTAACATATAACATTTGGATCATATCAGTATTGAATATGGTGTAGGATTCAATATCTGACCTTGGCAGCTTGCCATGGGCACGACCATTATTGGAATATAAATAACTACTAAATGACTGGCTGTTGTGCTTGTTACTGTGACTAATATGAGGGTTGTGAATTTATTTTTAAATCGTATATTTTCTTGAAATATGAGTGTGAGATTTCGCTGGCTGTGTCGGCAATACAACACCTTGACCCACAATAGAACATCGTGTGCATAATTAATGCTTTGCTATTATATTGTGCTATTGTGATGCCTGCTAGTGCAGCAAACAGTGAGGGGTGGACTGGCGTGATAATGCCAGCCTCCTGACATGCCCCATCTCGGCACGCACCACACAATGTACCCACTCACCCCTATCCACCCTCAATAGCTTTATCAAGGGGCAGCAGACGAACGGGCAGGCGAACGGAAGTGGCTGGTGCAAACAACATTACTTCAATCCTCTCCCGCCCTCAAAATTCTCACCGCTGCCTTTCTGCAGGAAGTGTGATGTAATAAATCACATGTGAAGGGGGGTTTATTTTTACCCCATCCATGTATTTGCAGAAGTCACTAAATATGTGTGCATTCAAACTCTGCATTATACTATGAAATATTAATTTGATTGCTTATGATGAGACCATATACTCATCAGTGAAACCTATAACATACACATATATAAATAATAGATGGTGTATCAATAAATGATAAATAGAGCACACACGACAGACGAAATATCTATTTTAAAATAACCCTATCTAAAGCGTTGGATGAAACAGGAATATATCTACACCAGAAAATATTACTATAATCGAACAACATCATGAGAACAGCATGGTCTTTGAGTCATGACACGTGTTTATGAGGAATTATGTCCATTTCACACTATTGTGGTATGATCTCCTGGGAGCTAGGCGTTCAATCACAGTTTTTGTTTAACGTTAGTTTCCATCCCAGCTATCCCGTTCAACTGGGCACTGTGACAATTTCAGTAGCAATTTAGCACCATGCAATCATGCGATGATATACTGTTCGCTGATCAGCATGCAGAAATGTTAAAAAATCACGTGACATCATTTATGGTCCCCATTATCCGAATGTTTAACAACCGAGACAATTAGAATGGTGAGTTTATTTTTATCTTGTAATCATGCTCCATATACAAATCAATAAAATACAGCGAAAAAAGTCCAAACGATTAATATGCCAGACGTAACTAAAATCAATAAGCGTAGCTGGTATTAGAATGATGGTGTCCCACTCATACAAACAGAAATGACAAGCCACAACAAAGCTGGGTATTGATTCACACTGTTCAAACACCACCAGCTGGCATTCACCTATATTTAACCAATATTTGACGGTATTCAATGAACAGACTTCACAATTCAACCCACAGTGGCTGACCACAGCCTTTCTTTTAAAAATACCCCTTCAGTGCCCCCCACTCCGTGCATGTGTACTAGATGCATAGAGGGCCCCATATGGGAGACGCGATAGCTGCTGACCAGTATTCCAACCCACATATAATGCTCATACTCAATATAAAATATCAAGGCTGTCTGTCTCGATGCCTTTATTGCAGTAATCACATATTATGAAATCGAGAATTATTATAAATCCTTTTCATAAACACTGTTCTATTTTGATTCATTACGGTCCATATTGATCCATGATTTCAGATATTTATCCTGAAACAACTTCAAATCCCACTTTTGGTAACTATTTTATCCCAATATTTGGAGGTCAGCTTTTGAATATAAAAACATATTTCATTAGACTAATTGATCTGATATACATTTACGCATTAGTGCGATTGTGCTATGTTTAATTTAAGCTAACGTATGTCCCATGATGGCAATAGGCAGATATGATTAACACCATTACCACATGTAATGGACAGGCTACCATCCATAATTCTGTATTGTGCCGCAAGAGGGCGAACAGGTCATTTCATTTCATTATTCAACTGAAAGTACTATTACTAGGATTTGGTTGCTGAAGTAAGAACAAAGTATTTCAATAATTTCATTAAATATGTAATCAAAAAAATCCATGCGTTTTGTCACCCTAACCCAGTTTTTAGTCTGTCAACCTTGGCAGAATCACTGTTATACTCAATTAAAGCTATCTGTGGACGTATTATTCAGTTGTAAAACATAAATGAAATGCCCATTTTATTACTTTCAGAATATATGTATTTTCATATATTAACTGAACGTGTTGCCAAGATATCGAGTGATTAATTGCGGGCTAATGATGTTGCTTTTTGTCATGTGTATGAATAATTAGATGTTAACTACAGCGCTCCGCATGGTCTTCATGTAAAAACAACTGTGCTTGTTTGTTCAGAGCATATACATATATCCAACACATATAAGCAGGGGATCGGAATTTCATGCATAAGAGAACAAATTGGCATATGATAATAATAAACATATAAAGGAATGACCAGAGGGAATATGACGGTGCTAGCAATAATTAGATGGATCCGAGTCCCTATGCGCAGGTCCAGTTATTCCGCTCCCGGACATAGAACATTGCACACCAGCACAGTCTCTGATATAGTTAAAGTAATTTATGTACGCTGATATGTCAGATAAAAAGTCTGAGACTTAACACAAATTAGGTTCGTGGGGAAAGAATCTTGAAATTGTGGTGTCATATAAGGTTCAAAAGGTTTGTAGTGTGAGTTATATATTTTGTTATGCTTATTTAAAGGTTCAAGTGGAGGGGATTCGGCTTCCAGCGGCATTCCGTCTACCTGTCCCAGTGACACTGAGGAGAACACAGGCATTGACTGCAGACAAGAAGCAAAGCCACACCTCAACGTGGCAGATAACACAGAAGCCCACACGTCTGGAAGGGACACGGACGACTCGGCCGTCATTTACAACACTTGTCAGTCTGAGGGGTCCGAGTCAGAGGATCAAGACATTAAACAAAGAACTTTATGTTCTAATGGATATCTAGAAAACGGTCACGCAGGCCACAACGATGAGAACAAAGTAGATGATGAGGAATTGAATGAAGCAACCAAAGCTGTGAATGATATACACATAACACATGAATGTGAAGGTGACAGTGAAGTTGTCAATGAGGACGGAATAAGTGCATGTGCCAGACACGTCCTTCCCAGTATTATAGTCAATGAAGGAAGGACATCAGTGGTAGCTGAGAATCCAACAAATGGTGATGACCAGAGTATGACAGATATAATCACGGTATTAAACAGAAAAGAACATCTTGCCAATGATATTGACATTGATCCTTTAAATGCTGAGTACATGAATGATATTCAGAGTGAAGCCAACGAGAGAGTCGTATCAGAGGATTATACAGGTCTAGCATTTGCTAATCCATATTTCAAAGAGGAAACAGAGCCACCTGGTGGGGAAATGGAAAGCCAGAAGAAATTAATGAATGTACTGTCTGGCTGTGAGGGGTCAGAGCATATTGATAATGAGAAATTCCACATAAATGAAACTGCCATGGCAACACACAGTATTGAAATCAACTCAAATGATGAGTTAATTAAGAACTCTGAAGAAAATGAGTTGTCCTCAGCAGAAATGCTGTTATCTAAACAAGAAACAATAGATCTACAGGAAGCCATTGATAACCATGTTGGCACAGTTAATGGTATAACACCTGCTGATGAGCAGCATTCCTTGGAAAATAACATAGATGATGGTGCTCAGTTACCTAACTCACATGACACAGAGGGCGATACGGTTGTGACCAATAATTGCCTGCATGATAACGGCGGTGGAGTGATAGCAAGTTGGGATAACGAGGACCAATCTGTAGAAATCGCTACGGATGGTCTGGATGTGTCACAGAGAAGGTGTTCCCCCTCCATCATCATCACAGACTACAGTGACAATGATAACAATGATGAGGTGGGCGAGTTCATGGGCAGAAATAAGCCAGACAGTATAAACGGGGTTCACAGTGGAGCCGATGAGGAAGAGAGCAGCGATATGAACCGAACTAGTGAATCAGATGGTTCTCACACGCAATTACCAAAGACAGATTCAACAGAGAGCAATAATACTGAAACGGACATTGATATGGAAGGCCAAACTAACACAAAGGAAGTTGAGGAAACAGATGCCAGCTCAGAAGCCGTGATGCCAGAGATATGTGTTGTCGATGTATCATCTTGCGCTGTGCCTTTGCAAAGTTGCTCAACTGAGTCAGAACCTCGTGCTCAGAAAAGGCGCCATCCAAATGATGAAGATGTTCAGCATGAGTGGAGCAAATCTAAGCCGGTGAGAGCAATGAGCTATGGCACTCTCACGCGGCAACTGCTCAACGAGTGTCATGACAACAGAAACTACACGACAGGTATGTCATTTGTTTACAAAGAATTTGATTCCCACATGTTGTCCCATCAGAAATATACCACAAATACAAAAACATCATTAAAATGTTGTATTTGATTATATTTATTTTGATGCACTTATTTAGATAGGGACCTTGTCGCCTCAATGGTGTATGATTCATTCAGAGGAAAGATAAAGAAGAAGAAAATCAAGAGGAGACTCATTCCTATGGAATACAGGACACCTCAAGAGGTATATATAATGTCAACCAAGGTTTTCTTTTTTCTTAAAAGTAATTGCAAGACGGTTGGAATTTCTATTGAATTCTACTTTTCATCGATTTTCATTAGTCTAGTCCTTCTTAGAGGTTGGAATTTCTATTGAATTCTACTTTTCATCGATTTTCATTAGTCTAGTCCTTCTTAGAGCGCGCTAGTAAACAAAAATAATACATTGGAATAGCAGAAGAGATGCGGCTAATTTCGAATTTTCAGCAATTAAAAATGTAAATTACTCCTAGACAATATTGATTGTATGAAATAAAATGGATACTGCCTTATTTCAGAGCCCCATGAGGATAATCCCGGTAGAGGAGACCCCGATTCAGGCAGCTCCCGAAAAGCCTCCCAGGAACTTCTCAGTGGAGCCAGTAGAACCAGTCAAGGAGGAGCCCATCATGGCGGCCAAAGCGGAACAGGAAGAGATCATCCCAAAACGCAAGAAGAGGAGGAACAGTTCAAGCTTCATGAGAAGGCTGAGCAATCTGTTTGGATGTACATCCAACAAGGGAAATTAACACATGTACCATATGATGTATTCTTTGATGATGCAGAATTCATAATGATATCCGGACATATCAACTAAGTTTAACGTGTGCTTATGATGCAGAATATGTATTGACTATTGTGTACATGGACCATTTCAGGGACAGAGTACACAATTAAAGTTATAATGCATGTATTTGAAAATTATTTTAGTTTGAATGATGATATTATAGATATACATATATAATGGGTCTACCCGTAATATATTATTTCTGAAAGTATGACTGTTCTTTAATTTGCAAAGCTTCACTTTGATCATACCAAAAATTGTTGCTGTTTGCATTTGACTTTTAATATCCTCGGTATCTGTATAGATGAACAGTTTTGCATGCCAGAGACGTTGATTGGAATATATTTTAATATAGATTGTTTAGGGGCCAATTATTTTCTCTTGGATGACATTTACCTCCACGGTTATGTATTGCTTCTCAGTAGAATAATTGATAATGGCTCTATTGAAAATAATTTACATTTGGTGGTATGGTGCACTTTTGTGCCAGCTTTTATTTCTTATTTTATAACATACATGTGTTGTTTATGTTCCATGTTGCACTTTGTTGTTGTTATGTTTTTGTTGTTCAATTAATTTATTTCATCTTATATGTTATTGTCTTTTACCTTAGATTGTGATAATATTTCTTTATAGCCTTTGACACAATGAACTGTCATTTAAACATAATACTTGAAATTCTCCTTGAAGTTCAAATTTACTAGTAGATCACCACTTAACTCCAGATATAATCGATCTAACATTGATGTTCACCCCAATTTGGAAGCTAATCTGAAGTTTACTGCAAGTTGCAAAGTTCCTTGTCATAAAAAATGTTTATTCAAAATTGACATCAAGATAATAAATGAAGAAAATCAGAATGAATAATAAAACACACACATTTCAGAAAGTAGAAACAATTCAAATTATCTTAAAACATTTCATTGTTTGCTGTTATATTACGTATGTAGAATACCTATACACTGGATTTTGCTGCAATATATATTATTGTTGCAAAGTGATGATTGTTAGCTGCAAGCTGTAGGTTCCCAGCACATCATCGTAGCTCATGCCCGGTTCACCCTGCCGCTTTCGCATTGCCCAAGGGATTGAGCAGCAATGGAAATTGCAAGCGCATGCAAACCCAGATTGAGCATGAATATTGTGAAACTTCGAGATTGATTTAAGTTAGATTTCCATGCACATGTCTCTTGGTTAATTATTTGCACATGTCCTAATTAACCCCCTGTATAGACTTTGTCACATTTGCTTTGTGCTATTCAAAACTTTATGTTTGATTCATCCTTCACAAAGGTAAAGTATAACTTTACTACTTGTGTTAGTTGCAAATTGTATTAAATTTTGATAACAATCTTTCACATCTAAATCTAGTCATTTAAATTACTAACCTTGTACAATGTCTATATGAGGGTCAGATTCAGTGACGTGCACTTTCGTATGTTATGGTGAAGGAATCTGGGCTTGGGTTATGTTGGTGTGGGACCCTCTTTGTAATGCAAAATCGGTGTTATTTGTTCATATGTATATATATATATATAGACAATACCACAGAGACAAACGATAATGTGAAGATATTTTCATACATGCCATGTGAGTATCCACTTGCAAATATAAAATGAATGGACATTTATCATGCCAATGTACACAACAATATTTTAATGCAGTCAACCTACAAAATTAGAACTGAATTATGAAAACAGCCAGGAATAGATGATTATTTTCCATTGAGTGAATCTGACTGAGATCCAGGTAGAAAAGTGATATGGAACAGTGAGACTGTCACATAACATTTCGCTACTGAACTATGATCCCAATTTAGAATCGCTGTTTAACAAATGGTAACAAAATGGCAAGTTTCCAAATTTATATAATCAGCTGTAAATATGGACTAAAAATGAATTACTATTTAGGTACCTACTGGCATTTTGAATTATTGTATAACCTGACGATTATTTACTCTTTTTGTAGAAACTATATTAATATCAGACAGATATTTATAATACAGAGGTCAAGGAGGCTGGGAATGAGTGATAGACACTAGTGATGCGTGAACCAAAGCGTGAATCTTAAATATTAGCGATTAAAACAGAGAAACTCAGTGTTGCATTTGTACTAAAAGATGCAAAACATGAAATGTATTCTGAGTATATGTAATAATATGTAATGATATGTCCCTTTCGCAGACATAATGTGTAATAAAACGCATACTGAAAACCTTTTGTTCTGTGTTTTCCTGGCGACACCTGTAGCATGTGACCTATGGAAAATAGCATCATACATGTCTACCAAAGTAAACAAATGTTGGGTGTGATGATTTGTACTCACGTGGGTATTTAAATGATTTATACAACGAAACATGTGATGACAAATAACTTGGCAAACTGCAGGTACATATAAAAAAACCAGAAATTTATTCATTTTTAAAACCACAAACAGACAATTTTTAAAATACATTAACCTATAATGCTATTTGACAATGATGCGATTTCATTAGAATGAAGTTTAAAAAATACATGAAAAGAATTGCATATGGCATAGAGTGTTTCTACCTTACATGTCTGGCCTATCATCTCTTGGTCTTGCAAAATATACAATTATATCTCCCGAAATGAAGAAGTAGAAAGTAGAAAGCATCTTCAGTTTCAGATATACAATTATACTCATTTATTTGTTTGCTTATGAATACTATACCACTAGTTTGTTTAAAGACGCGTGAAAGATAATTTTATCTTAAAAAGTACATATATCACAAAAGACTTCGGAGAAAAGTGCTTGTTTTTTTTACTGTTACTTAAAGATTGCCAGAAATATAAATGATGTCTGTATGTTTGGTCTGAGACTGTCTCGGTCTGGTGCAGGCTGTTACTGCTCTGCCATGAGCCTCCGCCAGAACACTTACACGTGTCACATGACTTGCCAAACGCGTAATACAGATGTCACATGACTTGCCAGACCAAGTTATACATGTGTCACATGACTTGCCAAACGCGTAATACAGATGTCACATGATTTGCCAGACCACGTTATACATGTGTCACATGGCTTGCCAAACGCGTAATACAGATGTCACATGATTTGCCAGACCACGTTATACATGTGTCACATGGCTTGCCAAACGCGTAATACAGATGTCACATGACTTGCCAGACCACGTTATACATGTGTCACATGACTTGCCAAACGCGTAATACAGATGTCACATGACTTGCCAGACCACGTTATACATGTGTCACATGACTTGTCAAACACGTAATACAGGTGTCACATGACTTGCCCGACTACGTTAGACATGTATCACATGACTTGTCAAACACGTAATACAGGTGTCACATGATTTGCCAGACTACGTTATACATGTGTCACATGACTTGTCAAACGCGTAATACAGGTGTCACATGATTTGCCAGACCACGTTATACATGTGTCACATGACTTGTCAAATGCGTAATACAGGCGTCACATGACTTGCCAGACCACGTTATACATGTGTCACATGACTTGTCAAACACGTAATACAGGTGTCACATGATTTGCCAGACCACATTATACATGTGTCACATGGCTTGCCAAACGCATAATACAGGTATCACATGACTTGCCAAACGCATAATACAGGTGTCACATGACTTGCCAAACACTTAATACAAGTGCCACATGACTTGCCAAACCATATAACACAGGTGTCACATGACTTGTTTCAATTAATTTTGGACATTTCTTAATCCATCAATTGTTAAATATAGAATGGTAAGGAAAAAACTGGTGAAATTCTCAATAGGAATAGATTCCCCTATGGATCAGATCCAGGATTATCTACTTATAAAAAATTCACATATTAAATTCAGAATGTCATTTTTACAAATTCCCAATATTGCAATGCAATATTTTAATATTTCAGAATTTCATATTAGTAAATCACAATTTTATACTTCAAATTCACAATTCTACATTTTATAATTCAAATTCACAATTCTACATTTCATATTTTTACTTAAGCATTCCATAATTCCATATTTGATTTTTTTTATCACATTCATATCATCATCACCCACAATACATACAACAATGTAAATGTCTACCCTTAGACATCCTTTATCCTGTAACAATCTACTTTTTAAAAAGATGAATTGCTTTCTAAAGTGGTTGCACAATCGGATGATTTTTGTACTAAGTAAGTTAGACATACGTGGTCTACTTTTTGATGTCAAACAACATATTCTATATATCTCTTTCGAGTATGTCTCACTCTACCCTGGTGAACAGACTGCCATCTGGTGAATACTGCCAAGGTTGGTGTGATTTGTTCATGAACCAGGTGACGCATACATACAAACTTTGACTTATATCTGCCACCTGGTGGTTAGAAAATTGACAATTGATGGTTATGAAAAAAAAACTAATATATATAATAAAACTTAAAACGTAAATACATTTCTGATTCTCATAACGTGTATCAGATTGTTTCTATCATTTAATATCATATATAACACTTAGGATATAATGTCAGTATTTCTACACGTGTTTTATTCCATATTTAGTATTGGATGTGGTATTTTCCAAAAACATATACCGACAATTTAATACAATTGTATATAGTTTGGCCAAGACCTCAAATGTGGATCTTTACCATGTTAAATGTATATATATATCACTTATCCTGTGACAACCCACATCTTAAAAAGATGAATATGCTTATTAAAGCTGTTGTATTTTTTAGTGATTTTTATGATACTAAGTAAGGTAATGATGTTAGACATACTTTGTCTACTTTTCGATGTCAAACAACATGTTTTTGATATATCTTTTGAGTATCACATATCTGATTAAACTTCCTTTTTATTTCCAAATTATACAAATCAAAATGAGCAAATCTGTTTCACTAAGATCAGAGTGAATTTTCTTCCCAACGAAATGAAATAAACACAGCTAAAACAAGCCTACTCCTGTTCTGTAATCTGTAGAACTTATTTGCTTCTCTTGTTCATTTTTCATCAAAACTACCATCAAGGAAAATTAGGACAAATACTATTTTGAAAGAAATATACCTGTAACCATACCTTATAATAATAATAATAATAATAAAATTTGTATAGCGCTGATACCAGACAAGTCTGTTCATAGCGCTGAGCTCAGGACATGCATCCTGAAGAGATGAGTTTTAAGCCTACTCTTAAATGAGGAAACTGAAGTACTTGTCCTAATATTAGTAGACAAGGAATTCCATAGTCGTGGACCTACAGATGAGAAGGCTCTGTCACCTACTGTTCTTAGCCTAGTATTAGGTACCTGTAGGTGGGTGCCATCATTGGATCTTAGACAGCGTTCACCTTCTTTAATCAGGAGTAGATCCCGTAAGTAAGGCGGAGCCTTACCATTAAGGGCTTTCCAGGTTAATAGAAGAATTTTAAAATCAATTCTCACGTGAACAGGAAGCCAGTGCAGTTCCCGTAATTTTCCTGAAATGTGATCAAATTTCCTGATTTTTCCAACTACCCATGCTGCAGAGTTTTGGAGGAATTGCAGTTTCCTGATGTCAGTTTTAGGAAGACCCGCCAGAAGACCATTACCATAGTCAAGGGTGGATGTAACAAAAGCATGGGTAAGTGTTACCGCGGTCTTCTCATCTAGACAATGTCTGATGGCCGCCAAGTTCCTGATGTGATAATAGCCTTTCTGACACATTTTCTTGATCTGGGCTTTCATGTCCATGTTGGAGTCAAATGTGATACCAAGGTCAACCACTGACTTACTAGGAGCAATATCAGAGTCACCCACTCTGATTGTGGTTGGGATACTGTTATGAGTGGTAGTACTGTACCTGTCAGTACATATGAGCATCTCAGTTTTTCCATCATTTATCTTCATCTTGTTTGATATGAGGAAGTTTCTGACCTCACTGACACACTCCTCCAGTTTGTGTCTGCTCATATCCACATGATGGGGAGAAGCGTGGTCAACAGGGATGTAGATCTGAGTATCATCTGCATAAATGTGATAGCTCAGACCATATTTTGCAAGTATATCAGATAGGGGTGTCATGTAAATGGTGAACAGTATAGGACCCAGGACTGAGCCTTGGGGTACCCCATATTTTAAGGATTTGAGACGGGATCTATGGATCCCCACCTTCACACATTGCTTCCTGTCCATTAGGTATGACCGAATCCAGGAGAGTGCATGACCTTTGACGTTGCATCTATCCCTCAGTCTGTCCAAAAGGATTTGATGGTCAATAGTGTCAAAGGCAGCGGAAAGGTCAAGCAACAGCAAGATAACTAACTTTCTATTGTCTAGACAACCCAAGATATCATTTTGCACTTTTAACAAAGCGGTTTCAGTGCTGTGATATTCTTTGTAGGCTGATTGAAACTTGTCAGTAAGACCATTCCTTACAAGATGGGGGACTAGTTGGTCTGCAACCGCCCTCTCAGTTAGTTTAGAGACAAATGTTAGGTTGGAAACAGGCCTATAATTTTTTTCAACCAGTTCTAGACCAAGTTTCTTCAACAGGGGTGTTATGATGGCTATTTTCATATTTTCCGATACTGCTGAATGATTTATTTATGATGGAAGTAATTATTGGTAGGAGGTCATCTAAGAGGTCAAGTAAGAGCCAGGTTGGAATTGGATCCAGGTCACATGACTTCTTTGCAGACCTTTTGACCAATTTCCGTACGTCGTCAATGGTTAAGGGTGTGAACCTTTCCAGACATGTAGTACTATTGTTCGCAGTGTCACCTGGTGGCGAAGTTTGGCAGGATGGAGCATTATCAATGTCCAGGCGGATTCTCTCTATTTTTGCAAGAAAGAATGTGTTAAACTTCTCAGCTTGAGTGATCTCACAGTCAGATTGGGGCATAGGTGTGTCCTTTTTCTTGTGCATGACTGTGTCAATGACTCTAAAGAGCTTTTTAGGGTCATGTTTGTTTTCCTCAACCAGGTTGGAAAAATATGCTGATTGAGCAGATTTAAGCATTGAGTTGTATTATTTTGTTCCTCTGAGAGTTATACAGCTCCTTGTCAATGTGAGAGCCAGTCTTGCTCATTTTTCTCTCAAGCCTCCTCTTGAGAGATCTTTCCAGCTTTAATTGGTCACTCATCCAGGGTACAGGTTTGCGTTGGGTGACCTTGGCAACTTTGATAGGTGCATGTTTATCCATGAGTGATGTGAGTTCCCTATCATAGTAATTTACCATGTCCTCCAAGGATAAATGTTCCCAAGTTGTGTCTCTATCAGTTAGGGATTTGATGTCCCTTCTTAGGAATTTAAGATCTAATCCCTTGAAATTCCTAAATTTGATAGATTTTTTGGGGGGTTTAGGAGGTATAATATCAAGGTAAATCTTAATCATTTTATGATCAGATAAGTATTCATCTACCAGGTGACTCTTCAGGAACTTATTACCCCTAAAGGTAATGATTAGGTCAAGGGTGTTCCCTAACCTATGGGTTGGTTCCTGAACCCATTGTGTTAGATCAAAGGTAGATAGGATGTCATTAAACTTAATGACATCAGGCTTTAAGGGCAGGTTGACATGGAAGTTGCAGTCACCAAGGAAAATGACCTCATGACTAAAGGAACCATAGTGTGCAACCAACTGGGTGAACTCATCATAGAACTCAGAGTAGGTATATCTATTCCGATCAGATGGTTCAGGTCTGTTTATCACCACAAATGTTATCTTTTTTCCCTTCAGTGTGATGGATGACTCCATGAGCCCCATGGTGGTGACTACTGGTTGGTTGGCCCTATTGGTTGTGAAAGGGAGTTCAGATTTGTATAAAATCCCTAATCCTCCCCCTGTGCGACCAATCCTAGGAAAAGACTCAAATTCAAGTGACCCTTCTTTAAGTTCACTTTTGACTTTGTCAGATTTTGAGTCATGCATCCAAGTTTCAGTCATGTCATGCTCAGTAAAATAATCTTTTACTGGCAGGATCTTGCTAGATATGTTCTGTACATTGCAACATCCAATGTTTAATGTTTTCTTCCCGTTCCTATTAAGATTTTTAATACGAGAATGTTGTTTGTTTACAATCCATGGCTGACCACGTGGCGCAGAGCGAGCATGTGTAGTCGGAGCCTGCCCCGCAGGCCTTGCCGCATTGTGATTGGTCAGGTCAGACCACGTGTTATAGTTGGGCGTGGCTTGTTCATAAGATGATTGTCCACTATAACGTAAACAATTGAACCGATTACTGTTGCTACCCATGTCGCTCTGATTGGTTGCTTTGGGCCACATGATTACAGTAGGAGTGGTCGGAGCCGGCCCCGCAGGCCTATTATTGGTTGGTCGAGCAGCGCCCCCTCTGATAATTTTGCCAAAACTACATGATTTTGACGAATTGCATGGACTTTCAACATATTTGTTGTTCAGTCCATGTTTTTGTGGCCGAGGAGGCAGAATAAATATGTTTTCCCAATAAAGATGTTTTGGGTGCGATATTTGTGTATATTTAACAAAATTGAACTGACAATTTTGCTTGCTCACTCCATGTACAGATAGTAGCGTGTCCAATTTATGTAATCGCAGGTATCGAGCACCAAGCGAAATTGAGCAGGGAACAGTTCAATTTCATGCTCAGACTCAAATATATTAATATTTGAGTTAGTAATAATCTCCTGCAGCAACCTGAAGTGAGCACGTGGAATAATATTAAAATTAATATTTTCCAAAGAAGAATTCTTCGTGAAGATGCTAGTATGAATGTCACACAGCAGGATTTTATTTGACCCTATACCATTGTGGGGCAAGGTAAGTGTCTTTGTGGTTTCGCCACTATTCTTGTTGTATATGTTGAAGCATGAGCATATACATACAAAGCCATGATTGTGTAGCATTGAACAGGTAGGTAATCTCTTGTGTATATGAGCTGCTATATGAGAGCTTGACACGTTCTGTATTATGAACTACCGTAATAGTATACTATATCATTGACTGCAGGTAAATCTTGTGGAAGTCGCTATAAATAGCAATTGATATGCAGTTTTTTCTGTTAGGGGGCGCTGAGGCCAGCTAACTTAGAGTTTTATCGGTAGAGGCGCTGTGAGCCGCCCGTCAACGATGCTATATAGAAGCTATTTATAGCACTAATATTAGAAATTTTAGCAGAGTTTTGGGTTGATTTAGCTAAAAATTTCTTTTGGCAATAAATACCTGGGGGTAAAATGCAAGAAAGGGATATTTGTGTAGCCGCTTGCACTTTTAGTTAGTTTGAACAGCGGGTGGAGCAGGTAACGAGTACTCTGTTCTTCCACCGTCGGAACAAGTCCGAAAAAACACTGTAAATCAGTTCAATATACCGAATTTGCTTCTAGAAGCGTCTGAAAAAGTGTCCAGACACGAAAAGCATGCAAATTAGATTGGTATATGTACCTATAAATAGGTATATTGCAAGAAAGAACTACTTACGTAGTTGCTTGCGAATGTGTATTGGACAGCAGGTGGTGCGTCACAACAAGAAAAAATGGCTGGTAGTAGCCCCTTGTTTGTGTATCAACAACCACCATCGGAACAAGTCCGAAGATCACTGTAATTTCAAAATATGCTGCTGATGGGTCTGAAGGTGATTCTAGACACCAGGAGCAACAAGTTTTATGAATACAGAGGGTATAAGGTATCAGACCAAGCACTCGACACTGGCAGCAAAGAGTGGATACTCGTGAGCGCGGTGCCTCGCAAAGACAACACAGTATGATCCCGCCATCGCGAGCGGTTTTCCAATCAAAACTGCCGTCAGAGCTTGCAATAAGTCTGGTATCAGATAGACCTTTGTATAGACGGGGTTCTCTGCGAGAAAGTGTGGCGATAGACTAGCAATAGACTCCAGAAAATCGACCAAGAAGGACGATTTTATCGGAGCTCAAATGAAAGCCGCCATTCCACTCTCAACGCATGCGCAGAACCAATAGCTAAAATATCGCTTTTAATTAAATAGGGAATGTGTTTTTACACTGTAAATGTACCAATTCTCATCAAATACAGTATTTTGGTAATTTACTCCTCTGCCACTCGGGGGCACTCTCTGAAAAGACCCATAAACAGTCTTTTAGGTTACACAGTACATCCTCATCATAAACCACATGGTTACATAACTGAATGTATCAGTAAACAAATAATCAATTGCCTCTGTAAATATCCTGTTTGGTAAGGAGTGTTTTTAGAATGTTTCAATTTTCTACCTCCCTTCATAAACATCGACCATTCCCATTCAATAAAAAATAATTAAAGAATATTTGCATGCCCATCCTTACATTCAGAGCCTTTGTAATACCAGCTGAATAATATAAATATCATAATACTCGAGAGACTCTAAACGTTTTTTTTCTCATCCATCATCAACTGCAGGATGGGCATATACCTGTCTCAAAATTGCATCATTTTCTTTGCATCAGTATTGTCTCTGTGAGTTGCTCCTGTATCACCCAACTAAACTTGAGAAGTTATATATTCAAACCAAATATAAAAATGTGACATAAGAAGCCTATTGGACATAATGCTAATGGTCTTGGTTCAAATTAAATATTTATAAAGTGGAGAAAAAAGCCTATTTTGAAAATATTATGAACCTATGCTTACTTGATATCTAAAAAGTGGTATGAGAGAGTATAACATGATAAAGGTATAATACAGCTTATTTTAATTGAATATCTAGAAAGTGGCATAAGAGACCCTATTCCAGTTGATGGTATTGCTAATGGTGTAATTGAACATAGTTTGAAAAAACCCATAAATTGGGCAATAAGCCTGCATGTATATATATTACAATGGACAAACTTAACACCAATGGACAAATCACTCCATTGTCCCAATCTGAAGGTGCTCCATTGTATAAACCATTATATTATGCAAGAAAAAAGTGTTTGAGAACCTCATTTCATGAATGCTTTAAAAGGTGGTTTCAGAGAGTTCATGAAGGGGAACTAATTTGCTTCTTACCCGTTATCAATTCATGTTTTGTCACCTGAAAATTTAAATTTGCATTACATTTCAATTTTAAAACATTTGTGATTCATTTAAAAAATACGATGAGAGATTTTACCCTGGTATTTTCTTCTTCATGGTACATAGTTCCTGCGTGATTTCTTTCACCGATTAAGCAACTGTTATAAGGGGTTGAGCTTAGGAATATTAACAATTCTCAAATTTTGAAATGTGAATGGTACAATGACACCAAGAACCTTAAAATACATCCCATATTGATGGTTTATGGCATGCTCAAGACTAATCCGCCATTTATAACTCAACATCAAGATTAAGATCATGACAATGATATAGCTCCTAGAATGTGCCATATTATTGCAATTGTAACAACACTGAGGCAATAAATTATGCTGAATATTTTTTGTTTCTTTTTTACATAATTTTTCTTTTAGATAACGTTTTTACCTGTATCGCAAAGGGGTGCATATTCGTAGGCACTCGTCAAAAGTGAACCAACAATTTTCATATAAAAATAACAAATTTTGAATGAAGGCATTTAAAAGTATCGCTGATATTGTTAATCATGGTGAATACGTTGATACTTGATTTCACTATCTCATTACAAGAGCAACAATAACAATATGAAGTTTTCCAAAAGCAACATTGTGACCTATGCACATGAGGACTGACAACTCATCCTATTTCTATATTTGTAATTGGAATTAGTATTAGAGATATCATATTTGCTGATTTGTAGGTGTGTAACTGAGTGGGAAAATATTTTGGAGGGTACAGGACAGGATCTGAATCAATGCTCGGACCTTGATGGCATTTATAACGTGTTTGGAAAAGAGATTTCGGGGGAAATTTCAACCAATTTTTATCCATCTTGGTTTCATTTCTTTCACAGCATGGCTACTACTGTCATAAATGGGAATGTCGTTAACCCAATGCCTGTAATTGCACTCCAGTGTTTCGCCTACAAACTCTGGAATGTTCTCTGATGTGAAAACAATTCATAACTTGCTCAACGTACACAAGGTTGGGATAATGATATTGAAAAGGCCGGAAACCTTACATATCATATGAACCTTTTGATATCAATCATGAAATGGAAACCTTTGTAAAGCAATATCTGTCGTGGGAAAAGGTATCTCTTTTTTACAGACAAGACAAAGAGACCATAAATCATCCTGACATAGTAATTGTCACATTTTCTTTCAGGAATTAAGACACATAATTCCACCATTAAGCAGTCAGTTATGCTGGATGACTAGGTCCATCAGAATACATACTAAGAGAAAACAGATGTTTCATAGGCAAGGAATTTTAGTACAAAACGTATGGCACACAGTCGACATAATTGCAATCAATTTGAATGGGGATACAAACTGTCCTGCTAACTTTATTTCTTGACATCTCCACCGTGCAAGATATTGTCATCATAAATCATAAGGCAAGAACATGTGAGTGCAGTGTTGAAGCTGACAGATCTCTCAAGTTGGTTCTGGTGGAAGGATCTCAAGAGTCCGAGGACGATGTTGTGTGGATCTATGTTGTGTGTGTCAAACAACATGAACAATGTCACACCCCCTTTTAATGACGTCATGCTCAATGATGCTATTACAACATATATTATATTATGTAATGACGTCATTTAGTGGTGGACATAACGCTACTCTATCAGGGGTGGGAGAGCTCTGAACCAATCTGGGCGGTACTCGAAACATATCTGGGTGGTATGACGTCATACCATTGTTCTGAACAAATTCTGAACCAATCTGGGCAGTTCTATTAAAAAACGACTTTTCTATAGCTCATAAAACGCATCCAAATCACAAAATAATCATCACAAAATTAAACAAATTTTGTTACAGTTGAGTGTAATACAGTGTCTTGTTAATAAAAGTGTAAATTTTATGCTAAATTTAAAACGTTTTTACGGTTATATTTGTGCCCCCAAGTCAGGAATTACTCTTCTTTATGCAGTCTTAAACTGGGGCACATTCCTATGTTAAAATGTGAAAATAATCTCGTTAAAAATCCATTTCAGATGATCATATACTTATATATGTAACTGATGAGCATGTTATTTTCTTTAACATTTGTGTATGATAGTCATCATATAATTATTAAAGAATGCAACTTTTTCATTCTCGCCATTGTCCACCATACAACAACGGTCAAATACCACTCAGATTGGCTGCAGTTTAGAACCCAGACGTGTTGCGAGCACCAGAATGATGTCATTTAGCGCCCAGATCAGTTGTGAGCAACCAGAATGACACGATTTAACCAGATTGGTTCGGATTTACTGGACAGATTGGTTCAGAGCTCACCCACCCCTGTCTATGTTGTGAGGCCACATAACAACATAGTTCCGTACTTCTTACAATGTTAACACTGGTATGCTTTATATACAAACCATCTGCGGCAGATAAGTATGAGATAAAGACAAGAGCATGGATTCATGCAGTGTTCAGCCAGATAGATCTTTTTTGTTGTTTCTGGTTGGAGCATCTCATTCATCCTTTGGACCAGTGAGATCCTTCCACCAAAACCATTAAAAAAGAAACTAAAAATTAAAAAGAAAATAGTTCGGTAGAGGGGTGATCTGAAAAAAATATCTCTTGATTGTTTGTTTGTTTGTTGGTTTGTTTGGGGATTCACATCACTTTCAACATTATTTAAGTCATTTCGTGATGAGACCTACTTGTAGCAGATATAGTGCTGCCTCACTGAATTGTCATGTCGCAGGTCCTTGACATGACAACCCACCCGGTCACAGATTTAAAAGGACAACAGGTTAACCCTTTAGGCACGGGCCTCAGCTCATGTGTGAAATTGTATCATGAATTAAATTTCGGCACAGCCGGGGATCGAACCCACGACCTTTGGATCACCACAGAGGAACTGGTGCTAATAAGCTGGCGCTCTAACCAACTGCGCCACAGCCCATGGCCAATACTCTCTCGAAGCACCAGGTATGAGATAATAACGGAGGTCACAGTATTCTTTTACATTCTCAGCATAGATTCAGAACAGGTCAATCATGTAAACTAGCTTGATATGACTGGATATACTTCAGGTTATAATCGAAGGAAAAATATCATTTAAATAATGTTTTGGGAAGTGTGTCATAAAAGCCGAACCCAAAAACTTGACTATTATATCCAAACTCTGATATGGATTACAGAAATTGGTAAACAGATCTGATTGGTTACTCCAAATAACTACACAGTGACAGTAGTATATCTACAATATGGTCAATGCAATATAGATTTTCCCTTCTGTCTTTCTGTCAACGACCGGGAAGTAAAAATCGGATATATCAGCGAACACAGTCAGAACACAGTCAGAACACAGTCACAGGGGTGGGAGAGCTCTGAACCAATCTGTGCAGTAAATCCGAACCAATCTGGTAAAATCGCGTCATTCTGTATGCTCACAACTGATCTGGGCGCTAAATGACGTCATTCTGGGTGATTGCAATACATCTGGGCACTAAATCGCAGCCAATCTGAGTAGTATTTGACCATTGTTGTATGGTGGACAATGGCGAGACTGAAAAAGTTGTGATCTTTAATCTTTACATGTTAAAGAAAATAACATGCTCATCAGTTACATATATAAATATATGATTATCTGAAATTGATTTTTGACGAGATTATTGCCACATTTTAACACAGGAATCTGCCCCAGTTTAAGAGTACATAAAGAGGACTAATTCCAAATTGGGGGCACAAATATTATCGTAAAAACCTTATAGATTTATCATAAAATTTACACTATTATTAACAAGACTGTTATACACTCAACTGTAACGAAATTTGTTTAATTTTGTGATGATTATCATGTGATTTTGATGCTTTTCATGAGATATAAAAAAGTTGTTATATAACAAAACTGCCCAGATTGGTTCAGAATTGGTTCAGAACAATTGTATGATGGCAGGTCACCCAGATATGTTCCGGTTACCACCCAGATTGGTTCTCCCACCCCTCAGAACACATTCAGGCTGAGATACGAACAAAGCATTCGCATTACCGACCGACTCAGCATGTGCAACGAAGGGAGTGCAAACTGGTCATTCACATCTCCTCTGCACAAAATTTTAAACGTGTAGAAAATATTTTTTTCAAAAATATTTTGCACACCAAATTGGTCCTACCTGTACTGCTCTGAACCCAAAATGAAAGAATTTAGAAGGAGAAATGAATAAGGCATTTGAGTCCACCTTCATCCACTTGTATAAGAATGACATGGATTTGTACAGAATAGCAAGGAAATGGGTTCAAAAATGAGGTAATTATATACAATGTGTCAGGAGCTATTATCAATTTTAACAAAAAATACTTGCCTTTGGATTTTTATTTGGAAAGTCTTGAAAAATGGCAACATCTGTCTTTCTTTGTTTGGGTCATTATTTACATTTGAATTCCGGTTTACAGATATGCTTAATGTAATTTGTTACTTCCACAAATAGATCATGACACAGTAAGGACATTTTAATGTTTTTTAAAAGTATTTAAGCCACATTTGTATTAAGTCCAAAGATAAACTGTCGTTGACATGTCTTGATCGTTTCCTTTATCTCCCAAAGGTGCCCCAATCAGTTATGAATCTGAGACAGTGAGAGGCTCTGTAAACCCGTCAAAATCCTTTAACCCTACTAAATGAATTCGTAAAGTTTCATGGGATGTTCCACGACACAATCACTGATATTTTCTCATTTCTCTTCAAACCCGAATTTCTCTTCAAACCCGAATTTCAACTATTCTTTGAATTTTCGGATATTAGTTACTATTCTTTTATATAGTGCATGACCTTAATATACTTGTTTTTAATGAAAATGCATGACTTATTTTAAATAGACCATATATGTATGGCCCCATGACCTGTCTTCAATAAACATAAGAATTGATGTTCCATATGACCGACAACACTGCTGATCTCATGACATGTTCCCTATGACCCACAGTGCTTCTGACTCCATGACATGTTCCATATGACCCACAACACTGCTGATCTCATGACATGTTCCCTATGACCCACAGTGCTTCTGACTGCATGACATGTTCCATATGACCCACAACACTGCTGGGCCCATGATATGTTCCATATGACCCACAACACTTCTGACTCCATGACATGTTCCATATGACCCACAGTACTTCTGACTCCATGACATGTTCCATATGACCCACAACACTGTTGGGCCCATGACATGTTCTCTATGACCCACAACACTGCTGGGCCCATGACATGTTCCATATGACCCACAACACCGCTGGGCCCATGACATGTTCCATATGACCCACAACACCGCTGGGACCATGACATGTTCCATATGACCCACAACACTGCTGGGCCCATGACATGTTCTCTATGACCCACAGTACTTCTGACTCCATGACATGTTCCATATGACCCACAACACTGCTGGGCCCATGACATGTTCCAATTGACCCACAACACCGCTGGGCCCATGACATGTTCCAAATGATACGCAACATTGCTTGTTTCCTTCAGCTTATTCTCAAAGAATCACATAACCTTGAGTGCATTACTTCTTAAATAGCATCCCTTTTGACTAATCTTGAGTTTTCACTGCACCACCTTGTTGCTGGCCCGTGATGTGAGTGAGAGAAACCTCAGCCTGCCTGCCTGTGATTGATGCGGGGGTGGCCCTTCATCCATTGATCATCAGTCTCAGCAGTCAACTTAAGGCCGTACTATTTCTTTGAGGCGTGCTGATTGGTTGTTCATCATAGTTGCCTTCAGATGACCGTCTATTATGCCCACAGGTGGGCAAACCGTGAGCCATATATACTTCCTCTCACAGGACAACACGCACCGTCACATATAGGGTTGGCATTACGGTGAATAAGGCTTATTAAAATCACACAACAAAGGGGAATGCACACTGCTGTTTGAGATACGAGGATATGGTATTCATTAGTGTGATGCTCTATTGTTGAGTGAGGAAGTTTTTTTACATACGTACATTTGGCATTCGGTATTTCCAAGAAGTCAAGCCACAAATACGGAACTCTTGGATGCATTAGATTGGAAGTAAGTAATTTAATATCATAAAATATTTTATCATACAATTCGAAAGTAAGACATTATTGAGAGAAGATATTTTGTGGATATTTTCTAAATCGTAGGAATAAATCCGGATCAGGTATAGAAAAAAATCAACTAAATATTATTTGGCTGGTAACGAGCCAAGTAATATAAGTGATATCTAGGGATACTGATCTGTTGACATAACCTTCCAGAAAAAGGCAAGTCAAAAGTAGCAGCGACATTTGATTGGCAGCAGTCTCTCAGGAGCGATCACTCAGCTTGTCCCAAAAATGGCGCCGCTATCATCTGTAGCCATCTGCGGGATCCTTTTACTCCCTTTTGGTAAGTTTTTAAACTTATTTTATATTTGAATCTACAATTGATCTCATACTTTTTAATTGTTGTTTTGAGGGCTACAAAGGAATATATTCATAAATCATTACCAAGAAAGATCAGGCTTTTATCTCTATTTGGTACTAAATTCGGTCGAAAAAAAAATCCATGATTTTTACTGGAATGATTTATTCCATGCTACAAGTTTGTTGTTTTTTGTTTGTTTGTTTTTGTTTTTTGTTTTTTGTTTTTGTCTTTTTTTTACATATTTGGAATACATTTGTTTAGCTAAAGTTGAAATATATTGTGGTTTCACTGGCTTTTGATTTTCATGAAAATGTCCCAAGCCAATTATGTCGTGGATGAAGATGTCTTCGTTTGCCAGGAATTGACAATCGATACTGCCAAATTTTATTAAATTTTAAGAGCGTGCATAGCAGTCAAAATTAAAAACGCAAATTTGTTGCAAGAAAAAATACTCAGAATGCCGTTAGATACTTCACAGATTGTTTGAATTCTGCTGTAGCAAAGATGCAGACCAAACTCAAATTTCTCTCCTTAATATTCATTGCACACGAATTTATCTTTTTAGTATAATAAGGTTGTATTACTGAAAGAGCTTTGAGTGTTTGTTGACTGCTTTTCCCCCAATTGTTTGTGTCAACCTTATTTCTCAATTTAAGGACATCAGAAAAGTTGATTTACGAGTGGTTGAAATATCAACCAACCACAAATTATAAAGAAATCATTGGTAAAATAAGTATCATGTCATATATTGTTGACATACAGGAACCCGTATGTGATGATTGTTTCCTGTCACCATTATGAGCAGCCACTTCACAGACACAGAAAAAGGAAAATTTCAAGTCTACTCTGAAGTGTATATTAAGTATGGAATCTCCTCCTGTTTGATTCGGATACTTTTGTATTTGTCTCTCATATCTCGCCTTTTCCATGTTAATAAAAGTGATGTGTGGGATGCTTCGTAAGACTCTAAGGGCATCTACGGGAATGCTATAAATATATCAAGACAGAAACTTTGAGTGTGGAACTGTTTCATGTCAAATGTCTTGAGAAGTAATCAATGGCTTATGTCAATAATCGTGTTCAGTATATAATGATTTCTATAATTTACTCTTAATGTGCGACTAAATATATACATGACGCGTTGTTCCCTTTGGTATATTCAGAAAATATACCAAACATTGAAAGGAGCCAGTATGTGGGATTAAACAGTTGAATAGGGCATTGCATCGAAAGCATTCGTACCTTTTGTTTTACAGGGTATAATTTTTTTTTTTGTATCGATATCAGGTATATCTGTTTATCAGTATATTTTGGGAAATGTTGGTAGTGAAGTCAAATTTGCGCCAAAAATAAACAGTTACTCTGTATTTTTAATTGGCTGCTTTGTATATAATAAATTCATGATTCATTAAATGAATCTACTCTCTCATCTCTTCTATAGCTACGCAGTGAGTCATGTTTAAACAATATTGAAAAGCAATGTAATATAATTCCCCATGTGCTGGTTTGATACAACTAAAAATGAGAGCTAAATGAAAAACCAAATAACCTAAACGAAATTGAAGATGTTATTCATGACATATTTCCCATAAGAGAATACAGCCGACTTTAGGGGTGAAATCTTGGAGTGAGAAACATTCGTAGGCATTAAAACTTGAATAGGGCATGGCGGCAAATGCATTCATGTTTATTGTGTGAACATCATAATAATTTGTGACAGCTGTAGCCAAGTTGTCAGAGCACTAAAAGATGGTGGTTTCCAAGTTGGTTCAAAATAGCATCACAATTTCATGCAGGCCTAACATGTGTACAACATAACTCTTGGTATTCTTTATAAATGTAATTTGGTTCACAATATAAATTATTTAAAATTCACAATTACTTTAATTTAATTTGCCAGTTCCCACCTTTCTCCTTCGTTTTCATTATCTTAATATGCAAACTGTTTTATTTGATACAATGGCACAAATCTTTCAGAAAGAACGATTTGTGCCATTGAAAGAAACATAAAAAAATGTAATGACATGAAAAATGTAATGTAATACATTTTTCAAAAGAACACATATCAACCTTCATTAATCTCAAAGATGTTGGTTCCTTTTTCGCAAAATGCAACAGAGAGTTATGATTTCACTTTTATATAACATGAGATATGTCACCACAACAGTTGATATAGCTGTGATTCCTGGATTAATTTGTAAGCTCCCAACGCCAAAATAGTGTATTTGGCCATAATATTGATCTCTATCTATGTGTGCATGCGTCCGAGGGTCTGTTTGCAAACCAAAAAAATGACATTTTGCCCATCGTATCAGCGATCTAAGATACAGGCTTCACATTTTTCTACACATGCATCCCATGAAGGCCAAAATAGGATGACCTCAGCTGTGACATTGACTTGGTCGTAGGCTTTAAATTGTAACCAAAGTATTAGACATTTTGTAATAACTTGTTATAACTGGCCTACTGGCCTGCCTTATATCATGAATGCTAAACATAGCCACTGCTGAAGCAAGACCATGATGAAGTTTTGACATTCCTTTAAAATGTGGTCAACTATTTCACTATTTCTCATCACTTTGACAAGCAACTGGTAGAAACATCTGTGGCTGGGGCAGGAGATGAATTTGTGGGTTTCAATCCAGAATGTACACATTTTTTAGCACAAAGTACACAATGAGTTCTTGGGGTTGACTGTTACCATTCCTTATGTTCCAATTTTACCAGTTTTGCACTCCTCCCAATCCTGTAATTTATTTATTCTGTAGGTTCCACCCACTGCCTCTTTCCTAGTCAGTAAAACATACATTTAAGTTAAGTTATCATGTATATATTAGGTCTAATACTCCAGTCACATTTATTCCAATTCCACCCCTCCTGAATGGCAAATGGTCAGAGTCGAAAGTGAGCATGCGTGATTTCTAACTTACATCATCACTGACACCTGCCTGCTGCACCGCAATGAATTGCACATGCAACGATAATCATGGTGTCATCATGTGAGTATTGCACATGGGACATGTTCAACAACGTGTTGAACCCCTCATAAACAGTCAAGACACGTCTGCTATACCTCTTTACAAGTTTCCACTTCACCCCACTCTATCAAGATTTTTCATAAAATTATTAACTGTAAAATATGGGAATTTTTGTGCCTTTAAATACTCAGAGTATGCTTCTGTTAAAAATAGAAAGGGAATGAGCGATAGAATTGAACAATATTCTCTTTATGTACACTATATAGTGAATTATTAATGTTCTTCGCACCATGGCATTGTTTACTCCATAAACAGTACCAGTTGGAGCAAAGCATCCATTTGGTCATTCACTGTTACCAGATGAGGTCATTATGTGACCCTAATATGTTATGTACACGTGCGACTATATAATGACATACGACAGCTTTGTGGAACTGGACGAAGTCATGATGGCGATCCTTAATACAAAAAATATATACGTATTCCGAGATATCTCGCTTGTTCAACATTCTGATAAGAATATGAAGCTGAGAGATGTCAGAAAAAAGGATTGGCAAGCCATTTAACCTCAAATGTTACGAGCAATGTTGTCAGACTAAGAATGTTTTACATCAGGTAACCCAAATTTATCTAATATGAAGACATTCTCATAATTAAGTCTCCATGTTTCTCTATGTTTGTGATACATTGATAAATACACTGGTCATGTAGGGAGCCAAAGGGAAATCACTCAACACATTGTTACCATGGTTACATAGCACCTGTCTGGATCAGTAATCTCAGACATATACGTTTGTGAGGATTAATATTCCACATTAGGCTTTATCAAGAAATGTGTGCATATATTTATGCATAAATATGTACATACTACTATAATAGCATGTTTTGTTCATTCAATTTTGAAATTGATATCAGGGGTTCACAAGAAGCAGCTGTGAATCTATAGAGCTATTTTGGAGGCATTGACATCATTTCCAAGAGGTCATTTTTGCACATGTGAGCACATGCATTTTTGGCTGATCTCACTGCAAAACAGAGAAATACATATACAGCTGACATGTGACTTGTTGCTTTCTACCATGACTGACATGGTCAAATATCGACTCCATATTTTGAATTTTGAATATTGTTTTCGAATAAATAATATACCAATCTGATAGAATGTATTTAAAAGTGAGCATTGTTTGCAGGTATGTGCTAAAGGTTGATGAATTGTAATAATATCTTAGATAGGTACGGTCCGTGTTTATTTTAAAATGTGGATCCAGGCAAAATGTTTAGTGAGCAATCTTGCCACGAGAAAATGTCAAAGCATGTCACCAGGCCTGTGATACACATGCCAATGCTGAAACATTTGGAACTTTTGCATTGCACTGGATATAATCATAGATATTCAGGGTTGGCCTCATGACCAGCTTACTCGAAGTTTAAAATCTATGATGTAATCTTGAAAATCTCGAACCCACATTAATCAGAATATGAAGATTATATATTTGTTTTCAGTATAAAGTTTCTATTTTTCATATTGTTTATGTTGGTAAAAATCATATTCAATTTTGTATGTTTTGGCATGCATATAGATAGCTCAAATATTACCCCAATATGAAGATTTCTTATTAGATTTCTTATTATTCTTGTTATTCATAATAACTATAATTGAAGCAGTGCAGCTGCCTGCATATTTTAAGATAGGATATATGAATGTGGAAGTAGACACATACACTCCAAAACCTTTACCCTGCTTCGGGTGTCAGATATAAGGTCATAGTTCAGATCAATGCAAAGGGAAAATAATTTGCTCAATATGCATAGGTCAACACAGAGAATTGTAAATCAGAGACTATCAAAGATATTAATTGCTAGGATGGTCATCCTGCATATTCTATGAGATCCAAACAATACGACACATTGAGAGTTTTACTTTTCTAGAGGTTTGTAAATTAAAACATTGTTGTAAATCATGGCTATCGGTAATCTGATACAGTGGAACCGTATATGGCTTGAAGTAATTCACCAGAATTGGATCTACTAGTCCTAAATTATAATGCTTTGGTTATCTCTAACCAACCTGCACCACGGCCACTGGCCCCGTTTTGTATGTCAAACTATAGAACGTGTGAAAATATAGATGTTCGCCGCCCTTAATGAAATCCTTTCTGACAGATTATAAAATTTCCACCCAAGTAGAGTTTATAAAGTAAGAACTTCCCACGTTTTATGCTTGTAGTACAGACACAAAGATGGTGGTTGACTGGTTACTACTCAGGGTCTTACCTTATTGGCATACCTAGCAGTTTAAATGCACACTAAAATGCTATACAGACGCGGCTTGGTATTGTCCAACAGGAAATAAGCTTCCTGTTGAACCTCAAAACACTTACCTTTCAAACCCTTAATCTTGCAAACACTCAATTTTTACCTGGGTTTATGATCAGTCATCTGGGATGTCCTGACCCAAGTGACCCTCAGGGTCAGAAGGTTTTACCCGTACTTAATTAGTTTTCATGCTCAATGCCAAATACATCATGAAATAGGTATGGTGACAAAGCCAAAAAACTGAAAAAGATTCCACCTTCCAGATACCAGATGTTGCCTGTGTATGTTTTTTACTTTGATAGAGCATATGACACAACATGAGAATGATGAATGAATTATATGAGATGAGAGGTTTTCTGACAGACAGGTACTTTACAGGGTGTCACGATACACCATTATTTTATGAGTTAGCTCAGGAGATTTTATCTGTTGCACTTTTGCCAAAATTGATCATACTATTTTATTTGTAAAATAAAAAGCTTGATGGTTAATGGGTAAACCATCACATACACATCCTATTTTAAATCAATGATTCAGACTATTTTGGTGCCTTTCACACTTAACTATCAGAAAGTGTCAATTCAAAGAACGATTCAACAGATCCTTCCTTGAACATTTATAAATACAATGATATGAAATCAGTTTATAAAAGTTTCAAATGTATCTGCACAGATGACTCCTACCAGGAGGTAAAAGCTGCAGCAGCTGTAGTCACACTGAGATGTGTATTTGGAATGACTGCCTGACAAGCCCTCAAGTTTTTTTCCTGTAGAGCTACATGTTATTTATTAAGCCTTAGATCATGTGGAAACCTCCAGCAACGCATTTTCTTATTATCTTTGATATTTAAGACAACACTACAATCTTTTAAAAGCAGAGATCTGAAGAATCCACTGAGAGAAAAAGTGCGGAAAGTCATTTTAATGGTTGACCAGTAAATTATCATATTTTACCGGATTCCAAAGAAATATCGGTATAAAAGTGAAATGAAGCAGCTGATTATGCATTAAACCCGCCTTCGATAAAATTAAAACAGATTTAAGCATCCCACATACAAAATGCATGGATTTTTTTGTATTGATCTGGCATTAGTGGCAGTGTGAGTGGGATGAAGCTGTGAAATGATAAGCTTCATGATATAAAACCTACATTCGGTAAAAGTTACAATTCATGGTGCAAAATACATCATGAAGAATTGAAAGTACCAACACCTATTTAGATTGGACAGCCAAATAACAAATTGTTATTCATTAAAGGGTGAAGATCAGCACAAATGTGTATCCTGTCAAACCGCTTTGACATCATGCTTGACTCTGTTGAATTTGATGAGATTAAAGATGAATAATTTTGTTAATGTTAAATATATGAAATATTTATATGACACAGTTGATGCCTCTATGATTTTATCATTTTAAAATGAAATTGACATTTTAATGGTAGGGTAATGTCGGATTGGCCTCATTGCCCAATTTAATGGGGCTGTCACACTCTGACGTTTTGACCACGTTTGGGGAACGAGTTTGCAACCTTGACCAAATGTTGAGCTCGTTAATAAAAGTTCTGACCCTCGTTAAAACCAACAAAATTAGATGAAATCACATAAAAAGGTGATGGACATTCAATTCACTCTTCCGTCATAGGAGAGTGCTTCTCTGGTGTGATTTATGTGATAAGGAAAAACCGGATGTCCGCTGCACAGCTGTAAACTAAAGGTTAGAAAAATCTAGATAGTTTTATGTTATATTTAAGAGCGTTTTCTTACTGTGCACCGCAATAACTTGTTGGGTTCAGTTCTTCTGTCATGTCCGAATTTGCAGAGGGCATGTATGAATCAATACTAGGATTTTTTATAGCATATGCTTGTAAGTCAGTTATCATTTTAACTTACAGTATGAGTTATAGTATGAGTTGAATGCATAACACGCCCACACACAGGTAAAAGAGGAAATAATGCTCATCAACGAATGTATATATATATATAATATATATATGTGTGTGTGTGTGTGTGTGTGTATTTAACTTATATTGCGCTAAATATAAGACAATGTTTGTTCTAAGCACTATTTTGGAATACTTTTTGCTTTTTGCCGAGATTGAACTCAAAGACCTTCGATGAGTTAAAATGTTGAAATGATGTAAAGCCCCATACAAACATTTGGTGGTGTGATATTTATGGGATTAATCATTCTGTAATCCGATAAAAATAGATCCACAATGTTACTCTTTAGTTACCTGGGATAGATTATCAGAAGATCAAGGGCATTTTCGTGTAAATAGCATATTCATATAGTATATTGATTCCCCCAGTTCGTGTACATGCATATTGCGACGTGACACGGACCACACTGCGCACACACGTACGCACAAAAGAAATAAGGTCTTAAAGGAAACAGCATTTAGTAGGTCCGGATATGCTCATACAAAAACCGCGCATTAATCTGCATTTATGGCTCACAGGCATCATTAAGCTTAAACGGAAAATGGAATTAATGTGGTGTAATGCATTGTAATCTTTGTACAGTATTGATTGCTCAATTAAGTAGTACCTCTCAGCAGAAAAGCATTCCTCGATCTGCTATCAACCTAAAACACTGCATAACATCGGGAGTAATGCTATTCTTCTCACTAACTCTGCCGTCATTGCACAACATTAGCGTTGTTGAAAGATTATATGTGCAGTCATGCATATGTGTCACGCCTACCCAAATATCATGGATGACCAAGAAGCTAACCAATCAATACTAACCAGAATATGTATGAATAGTCATTCACTCTTTCAACAATCAATTTACAGCCAGATTTTTATGAATAGTTATGACTTGTGGCCGATTGTCGAAAGAAGGGACTTATATGAGATAGAAGTCCTGTTTTGGAGGGTAACAACCGTATTGAAACTAAAGCAAATTGATCCAGGTCTGACATCCCACACAGTTTACTCAGCAAAACCAAATGGCATCCATTATGACGCTGCCACCACAGAGTGACGTCAGCACTACTGCTGTGCGTTGAGTATTTGACAAAACACAGTGGTATCGCGTGATGTTTGACTCAAAACATTTGAAATAACAAAGTTGATATCATGAGCTGTCTGCAAACCAATTGATAGGAATAGATTTGATCTTAGTCATGTGTCCAAATATAGTATCACTATATCTGGATAAACTTAGGGCATAAAGACTCTTTCTATCGATCTGATGTATCAAATTAGACTTTAAATTGTTAGGTACATCCTAATATTTAAAGGATATTATCCATACAATACTAAGATAGCAAAGCATTTTTAGAAACTATAACTCTTACCTTATGCTTCCTTGAAATATCTATTTCATGGAGATGGAATCTGTGTTCCAAGAGAAATGAAAAAACAGTGATTGGGTGCTGGAACACCCTGTAAATAATATTATTCTTTAGGAAATTTTGCAATCCCCTGTTGTTTAATTCCCTCAACTGGATCACAGGCTTTCTGATATCTTACAACTGATCCCAGATTTGGGCAGAAATATTAATCAATGCAAGACAAGGATAAGTTTGAAACTCTGAATCTAAGGATTGGATGGCACAGAACAGAAATATCCACACATCAAGGTCATGAAAGTAAATACTTTATACATGGATTAAAACCGACGACAACAGATTTGCAGACGACAACAGAGCTGCGGTTCCATTTTAAAGTGTGTATAAACTTCTGGTTGTTGTCTGACATATGCTTGTGCAAACAAAGTTAAATGGTGTCATAAGTATGGGCAAGTGATCTACAAAGTCAAATGGTGTCATAAGTATGGGCAAGTGATCTATAAAGTCGAATGGTGTCATAAGTATGGGCAAGTGATCTACATCGCAGCTTTATTTTCATCCGTAGCCCTGTTGGCGTCGATTGTATGCCATCATTTTTCAATCTATAATAAATGAACATTTAAAAACTACGACAAGAATTCTATCAATGCTTTAGCATAAACAAAGCCTTAGAAAATTTGGATTACATATTGGGAAAGTTCGGTTTTTTAGATTTATTTTAAATATTTTATCATACAATAATAAATTAATGCAACAGCAATTATTGCTGTAGATATTACCATATTGCTCTCATGATTTACAGTTCAAATAACTGTTATATGACAACAATATACACTGTTATATTTAGGTGCATTTGATATTGCTGTGAAAATACAGGGAAGGTTGTTGATATTCTACATTTATCTCTTGTAGTCTAGCTAAAGGCGAGAATGCATTCACAGGTATTAATGTATTGTGTTTAGCGCCAATATCATTTGTGACCATGGAAGCCATGCTGTGGAAGCACCCAAAAATGGTTTCAGAAAGCTGGTTGAGATATGCCTTAAAATGTCTTAATGGCCTTTCAGGCAATGATTATTATAAATGTGGTTACATCTTAATATAATGACATTCATATGGAATACGTTATATTATAAACATGTATAGGCCTTATACAGATGTGTGTCCAACCCGGCAGCCTGCAGAAGAGTGGGTGGAATGTGACATTAGCCAGCCTCCTGATGGAGAACACCACCTGCTGGCTGTGTTATCAGATACATATTAAGTGATGTGAGACAAAAGGAAGATGATACATCTTTTTAAGCCGTGCAAGCTGTGATAAAAACGATATACATGTACCATATCTGCATATTCTGGCAAATTATCTGAATACCTCTTCTTGATAATTGGCTTATTCCCTTACTAACACACAAATGAATCGGATTCCATTTCTTTAGATGCAATCCCAGAAGACCAATTTGTCCTCTCGGCTCTATCTGGATTTCTCAGGTCGCATTCTCTCATTTCTAGGTCAATATATTCAAGCACAAAGAACACTATCCCCTCTATAACTTGGGTTGCATTCAATGAGATCATTCTCGGTTATCACCCCCCCCCCCATAAAAAGAATGGTGCGTCCTCTCTAATTGTGATTCTGGGGTCGCATCCCCCCATTAAAAAGTAAGATATACATCCTCCCTTATTGTGTTTCCTAGATTTGGTTAGTGCTATTCTGGATCATCAATTATTGTTATTCCCTATTTCACCACATTTCCTGCTTCAAATCCTCTCAATAATCTGCAGTCCCACGAGGGGAATAGAACATAACAAGAAAGTCTTTTTTAAAAAAAGAATTTGTATACAGTTTCCTTTTTGAAAATGATATTTATATTTTCTCATCATTTTGAAGTTGCCATAAATGTAGAGTACAGTGACTGGCAATTGTCTGAAACTGGCAGTTGAAACTCAGACATTTTTAACACAGTCAAACAAATAGCATACCTTTGTTTTGTGCATAAAGTTACTAATTTTCATATATTCTACATTTGCAGAAAAATATTCAAATTCTATGTTTATTTATGCAGTTGAGGTGTCCGCCGGTCTGTGACACTGACAGGCAGGTTTCTGATCTGCAGGCCCCTGAGAAGTACATATCACTCCAAAATTCTGTGTTATAATACCCACCACTAATCGCAATTGAGCTGAATGTTGTGTCTCACATGTTATCTTGTAATTCCACTGTCTTTCAAAATGTTAAAAATGTTTATTTGTTTTCATGGCACAAGTGATGTGCCGGAAGCCATGATGACTAAGGTAGTTAATATCACAGGTTGCCAGAGAGTGAAAGTCCCCAGCCCCTCTCTGTCTCAGTCTTATATATTAACTATTAACCTATATAAAAGTAATGATGGAAGTAGAAGTTGTCGTAAATGTAGACTACACTGACTGGAATATATTCTACGTTTGAAAAATTTCTATTCTATGTTTATTTATGCAGTTGAGATGTCCGCCAGTCTGGTCTGTGACACTGACAGCCAGGTCTGAGATCTGCAGGCCCCTCAGAAGAACATATAGCTCCAAAATTATGTGTTATAATACCCACCACTAATTGCGCTTGAGCTGAATGTTGTGTCTCACATGTCATCTTGTAATTCCACTGTCTTTAAAAATGTTAAATGTGTTTATTTGTTTTCATGCACAAGAGAAAGTCCCAACCACTCTCTTAGCATGCTTAGTATTAACCTATATAAAAGTAAGTGATATCGCCCTGGCTGCCTGTGGTGGAGGTCGAGAGACATGTGTGACCTAATTCCCAAACCTTAACCCTGTATCTGCCCCCTGAAGTGTTGAAATTCAAAACTGCTATACATTTGTCACATGTACACTGTCACAACACTGCAACCAGGGGCGGATCCAGGATTTTTTAAGCTGGGGGAGGGAGGGGGGGCTCAAATGTGCTAAAGTAAGTGGCTCCAGTCCCATAAAGTAAGGGGCTCCAGTCCCATAAAGTAAGGGGCTCCAGTTCTCAAAAGCTCCCTAGCCACAGACCCCTTCTGGATGCGCCACTGGCTACACAGGCTGTGTGACGAAAATTAATTTACACATTGTTCCTCATCGCCTCCGTTCACTTATAGTATACTAGGTCTCTCAGAAAAGAGCCTTACTTATGATATAGACTTCATTCTTGGCCCTAGGCCCAGTATACTAAAAAATGTCCAACAGACCTTCCGTATCATCAATACCCCATCTTATGAGGTATTGGTATCATGTATGGTGTAGCTTCGCCATAGGGCAACACATTATATTCAAGGAGTTCCATCACACTCACAGAGTATTCATCTTTTCTAAACATTTCTAATATAATTGTATGTTATCAAATGTTATTTGATAGATTATTCAAATGTAATGATATCTTTCTCGGCTTAATTGGGCGGTATCACTTCTACCAGAAGCCCGTCACCTGCCTGGGCAGAATGATGGGAATTTACTATTTAGGGATATCGCATCGGCAAAATAACATAAACTAAGACATGTAATAACCGGCTATAGAGCACTGGATGGAGTAGCACACAAACAGATATTCACATATCTCTTGAGCATGACCAAGTACATATTCACATATCTCTTGCAGCAAGACCAAGTACATGTCCCAACCGGGATTGAGCCTTGTCTGTGAGCATAAGATACAGAAGTCTTCCCAGCTGAGCCACACGCCATCCCCCATCATTTAGTTCATTTATAGATTTGGATTTGAATTGATTTAGGACCATTTGTAAAATTTGTACATTTTCCCTAAAGTTTGCATTGCTTAGAATACCCTGAAGGTCTGTGTAGCTATGACAGCTATTTGGCGGCCTTCAAATTGACACAGGCGAGGTTATTTTTGCGGTTTGTGTAACATGAGGGTTATTTGCTGGCCTTCAGATTGACACAGGCTAGAACATTTCCTGGACGTGAGTGTTTAATGATTTTCTGAAAGGCTAACAACAGTAATATAGCTCTCATAGATCTCATGGCTTGATCATTAGAAAGTTTGAGAATTAATAATAACATGCTTACACTGTTAAAGAGTGATTTGGAGGAGAATCTCTACAATGATCCCTAATGTGTTTCCCTATTGTCTTTCCCCTCATGAACATTTGAAAAAATTGCAGTATAATTCATCTTTCTACTTTCTACTTTGTCATGCCTACACCTAAGTTCTCAACTTTAAATTATTGATAAAGCCAGATATTTGACGGATGATAGATTTGAGGCAAATAAATGTCAACATCATCGAGAATGAGTGACATAGGGCATGTAACGGGTTTAGCAGTGTGAGGAGCGGACGTCCAGAAAGCACCATGCAGAGCACCTTTCGAGTTATGCCTCAGTCACATTTGCACCGGGCGCCGGCCGGGAAGTAAGAATCGACCGACTTCACAGTCTGCCGGGCACCGGGGAGTTTATCAGCAACAATCTCAGATATGCCGTAGCTGTGGTCACATTATACACGGTGCCGCACGGCACTTGCCAGATGAGATGTCAAAGACGTCTGCAAGATATCCTGAAGACGTCTGTCTCATTGACAGACGTCTGTGAGATATCCTAAAGACGTCTGTCTCATTTGACAGACGTTTGAAGGACGTCCTAAAGACGTCTATGTGACATCGTAGGGAGCCCGTCAGATCATCTGACGATGACCTGTGAACACATGAAATAAAAATAATCCTATTTTCACCGCACGATGCCACCGGCAGCCCTAAGATAATCTGCCGATGTCCCTGTGGGACACTGCCGGGACCCTGCCGTGTACTTTAAGATGATATTTGCTGATAAGACATCGGTGAGTCGCGGCAACTTTTAAGTTGCAGCTAAAAGTTCCCGATGACCCACCCGATGTCTTAAAGATGCCCAATTGTGGTCGATGATCTCCCGGTGCCCGCACGACAATCTGAACTGCCTGCCAATTTTGTAAAAAATACCCATCGGCCGGGCATCTTTACTGAAATCGGCGCAAATGTGACTGAGGCATTAGTGACATTTAATATTGGCCGTGTTAGACTTCCATTCACCAAATCTTTCTGTGTTTTCACAGTTTAGTATCACAAATGATTTTTCATAGTTTTATATTTTATAATCCCCATGACTTTTCCTTATACCAGTGTTTCACTTCTCAAGTCAGGTACAGTTGCTTGTGATAAAAACATTTAATTTTGGATGGATAGACTGAGATTCGCCATTTTTTAGGCAAATCAAATACCCTGGGACATTTTAATGGCTGAGGTGGAAACAATCAAATGGACCCAAGTTCTGTCATGTATTACTAATAGAATTAGTAAAAGGGGTCACAGGCCATTTTAATGATTGGCCACTTTTAGTGATGTGTTTCATAGACATATATATAAAAGGATATCACTAACTTCCTCATATTGTTGAGAAAAATCAAATACAGGATTTTTTTTAGAAATACATCAGCTACTAAATGTTATAACCCAATTGACTCTACATTCAATATATTTTTATTATATATTTTTTTTAATCATTTCTATTCATGACTAATTTTCTCATATTTTTCAGGGAATATTTCTTCTTTTTAGGTATTATTATGATAAGAGCAACTTATTGCTGATTATTTTCTGAAATCAGATTAATATTTAATTTTTCTAATACCTCGAAAATAAATGTGAGGTCAAATTAAAGTCCGTCTATTTGTCACTTTTGTAACCCTACCAATTTAAACTATTTTTAATCATTTTAGCTTTATAATAAATCTTGAAGTTGATGGACTTTTTTTTCAATTTCTTTTTAGTATTAATGTGTTTTTCTGTGAAGTATTCTATAGATTTTCATAAACTAACCCCCAATAAGCTGGCATTTTTATATTATTTCAAAAAAACCTAGTATTATAGTATTTTCCTCTGTTATCCCTTACAGATTGACCACAAAACTATAAAATGCTCTCAAATTGTTAATTATGAACAGATTTTGATGAATAAGGGCTCTACAAGCTCGTATTTGAAAGATGTAGATGATAGGATAATAAAACATGTAGATAATTTCGTGGAAATAGGTTTTCTATTTTCAAGGTCATTGAAAGGTCACTCCAAGGTCACTGGCAATATTTGATCAAAATAGCCTAAGAAGGTTGACATTCAATCACATATCATTTGTAGATGTATTCTGAGTAGTAAAAAAGTTATATCGCTATGTCTGCCATTTCTAGTGATGGTTAATGTGTCATTGTAATGCTGATTGATACAACTGCTGTTCTGTCGTCACACAATATTGTTTTTACGGCGGATGTCTTAATTTAATTTTTGTCTTAATTTAACATCCCTGCAAATCACAATTTAAATGATTACAGATCGAAGGATACAATTAATAATTCTTATAAATAAATTATTAAGAGGGGTTGTTCGGGAATAGATAATATAATGTCTGCTGTGTTTAATTTGAGAAGTTTACGTCAATAGTTTAGAAAATGAGTATTAAAGGCCGATGGGCATGTTCATTTTCCCCCTAAATATTAATGTTCCTATTCTCCTGCTAAATGTAAATTATATTTATTCTTATTGAAGGTTCTCAGCCAGGTTCATTTTTTAAAATCATTTTTGTTTTCATTCCTTGGGAATCATTTTATCTGTCCATGTTTTAAAAAACAAAGCCTTCAAGACCAATGATTTACCTTCTGCAAATGAATTCGCACCTACCATGTGTGGATCAAAATAATTTGTGATAGCTGTGAGTTTATTTTAGATAGAATGCATTACTAGAATATTAATTGTCGAAATAAACGTTAAACATCGAAATGGAATGTTCGCCCTTGGAGCAAGATTTAAAGTGTTGATATAAGGTAGATCTGTATTTCTTAAAGCAATATATAACAAGTTCTTGCTAAAGAAATCAATAAACGAAGGTGAAGGTGTATTGTAATAATATCTCAGCAGAGATCTACCTTCAATATATATGACAAGGATAAACTTGATCTGCAGTCACGATTTTATTTCATTAAAGCTAATAAAGCATGCACTTAATTGATTAAAAACTGCTAACTTCATTAAGAAAAAGTATCATCCCGATTCATGAGTCATAGGGAAGTAATCTTTTAGGCGTTGTCATGAAAACTTTACGAAATGTATTTAGGATAAATATATTTGGAAGAAAACGCCTTAATGTTTCTTCCTGGTGAATACGTTTTGCCTACACATGTACAGAATTGTCATAATGTGAAATATCTGGGAAAGTTACATTTAAGACTTAATTTTCGTATTGTTCTCCTTCACCCCTGAATTATATTTTGAATACTATCTGCATCCTATTTGCTCACAGACAAATCTGTTTCATGATTGAGGTGTTGCAGTGTCGTGATAAAATAAAATATAAACGTGACACACACAGACGCCCACAATAAAAACGGGCGACATGAAAAGAATGTCAAATAGTTTCCAAAGAAAAAGTTTCCAACAAAATAATTTTGCACGACTAAAACATGGAATAATGGTGAAAATGGTTGGTTGTATTGCTGTGCGACCTGTGGAATTATCGCTTTCTTAATATTCATTCTAATAAACCAATCTGTGGTATTAAAATAGCATTTTGGTTCTCATAAGAATTATGAGATAATTAAAGATGAAACACACAACGTGGGACACTATCATAATTACAATGATACGCACCTGTACTTTTATCCCTTTTCATGAAGTATTAAATAATCAGATAACAAAATGCATGTCAAATGTACTCCAGCCTGTTGATTACCCATAAAGAGATTAGAGAATATCCTAAATTTTCTTCAATTTAATTTTTTCAGTGCACATCAAACACACACGTTGACATGCTCAAATGTCAACGGCTCGCATTCTCAAGTGTTGCTCTTCCTCCTCAGAACAATTTGAACATTTCTACTTTTCTGCCATATTATGGATTAAGCTCAGGAAGCTTTTCTGGGGCACAGCGGCTTCAAATCAATGTTTTAATGTATAGACCTGAATATAAATCCTGCAACATATGGCCATATAAGAAGTTCAAGAAATAAAACCCTTTAATTAAATTATGTTAAGTTTGCACTTTATTATGTATCTATTCCCATATTTATTGTGGGTGAGCTAATTTTCACACCGTTATGGTTGTTATGATGCTTTATGGTATTGGTTATAGGCCAGTAATACAAGTTATACAGTGTGTGTGTATGTGTGTGTGTGTGTGTGTGTGTGTGTGTTTGTTTGTTTGGGGTTTTACATTACTTTCAACATTATTTCGGTCATTTCGTGATGAGACCTACTTGGAGTAAATATAGTGCTGCCTCACTGAATTGTCATGTCGCAGGTCCTTGATATGACAACCCACCCGGTCACAGATTTACAAGGACAATGGGTTAATCCTTTTAGGCACAGGCCTCAGGTCATATGTGAAATTGTATCACGAATTCAATCTCGGCATGGCCGGGGATCGAACCCACAATCTTTGGATCACCACAGAGGAACTGGTGCTAATAAGCTGCATTCTAGCCATGAGCTGTCTGCAAACCAAATGATAAAAATAGGTTTGATCTCAGCCATGTATCTATATATAGCATTACTATATATATATAAACTAAGGGCATGAAAGCTCTTGCACCACATTTATGTCAATCTGATGTTTAAAACCAGATTAAAAATACTTATGTACATCCTAAAATTTAAAGGATATTATCCATTCAATGATAAGATAGCAAAGCATTTTTAAAAAGTGAAAACTTTACCATATGGCTTTCAAAAATATTTGTTTGATGGAGTTGAAAATTGTGTTCCAAGAGAAATAAGAAAAAAATGGTGGTTGGGTGGAGCACAGGATTATAATATTGTATGGGACACTATTGATTTCCACCCTTCCTTCTATTGGATCACAGGCTTTTTGGATGTTTGTACAAGTGATCTCAGATTTGGACAAAAATATTACTTAAGGTAAGGCTAGGTTAAGTTTTGAAACACTGAATTTAAGAAATGGATGGTACAGATTAGATATATCCACACCTCAAGGTCATAAATGTAAAATTAATAACTTTATACATGGAATAACAATGATCTCATCCAAGGTTGTGATTTCAGCTTTCATCCCTTTAGTTGTATATGAATAAAGGGGGAATTGACATCGATCACACAATTTTAACACTATCATAGCTTTTCAGATTCCCTATGCGTGCAATTTCCGTGTGTATGACGTCGACTTTGCCAAACTTTTTTTGTACATTCTGACTTGTTAAAGTGCATTCATCACTGCGTTTACCAAAGGAAAAGATTAATAAACGCTAGAAATCCAAGTTTTTGCCTTTGACATGGAGACTGCCCTGTGGATACATAAATCAGGTATGATGCGCTACACTCCTTAAAAGTATTAAAGTGCTGCACAAGTAAATACTGAATATGAAGGCCTGAATGGGATCAGAGCACATACGCACAGATAAAAACTGTAGGTATTTTTCGATCTTAGTATTCCCTTCTTAGGATCTTTGCCTATTGTCTATTTTTCGATCTTAGATTCACCAAAGGAAGGCGAATGGGATCTCGTTTTAAGCAGTATGATAATTATTATTTCAGTGGGTGTATAAAGTCAATTGTATCCAGCATAAATGGTACCCAAAATAGAACACATTAACTTTTTTACATATATTCGTGAAATAACCAAGCAATTCAAATGATACAGGCCATTAGTGACTTCATTAAAAGTTTTTTTTTCCTGATCCATTTTTCCATTGCAAATTTGGTGCCTATTAGGATGAATGTTCCGCCATTTTTAATGGCACGTTTTGCTTTTTAATGCAAACATTGACAGGCAGACAAACAGTGTTACAGAAAGGCGAAACAAATGCATAATTTCAGATTTAGATAATTTGATACAATTGACACATAAGGGAGAAGGTACAAAATAGAAAGGTGAGAAAAATATTTGGGGTAAAAATCGCTTATAGGGAACTGTTTCGGCCAAAAATTGCTTCAGATACAGGTCAGGATACGATTTTATGCATTTGTTTGTTGGACAGGTATGGTGATTGAAAACCCGTGCTGGCGACTGATAGACACGACACTAAGGCCCAAGTACCAGTTTAAGCTTTAAAAATAATGGTGGAATTATGTTTTTACGACCCTTCCAGCAACTATGGTCATATCAGGTAGACTTTCTAACCTTTTAGCAAGTGTGAAACTAACACTGCCGGCAATGGGAGTCGAACCCACATACTCCCGTCCTCTACTTATGGTTTGAGGTTAAATCTCTGGTATGAAAGGGTGGATTTAAAAGCAAATTCTCTCATATATACTGACCTGAAGATGGTATGTTTGAGAGTTAATGTTTTTGACATCACATTTGTTAAGAAACTGTCAATTTCACACTTAGGTCAAGTGTAAAAACATACTTGCCTTTACACTGTAAAAACATACTTGCCTTTACACTGTAAAAACATACTTGCCTTTACACTGTAAAAACATGAATGCTCATTTTACAGAATTGTATGTGATAAAAAATAACAAAATAACATTTTGTTCTATGCCCCAAATTATGATTCATCTCTTATAAAATATGATGGATAATGTATAAATATGGACATTAGTATCACGTTCTCATTTTTTGGCATATTTATTGAAATTGAAAGTCTCTGGAGAATATAGCAATGTATGAGCAATAAGCTAATTTGTTACTCAATCAGTTTACCAACCTACAGTTAGAGTCATAGTAAGAGTGTATTGACCAAATGTCATAATACCCTTTTCATAAGACCGATGAATTTTTCTCAAAAACTTTCCTCTCAAAATTTGGTGTTTTTCTCCTGAGGAAATAAATATTTTCATACTTATGAAGTAGAAGTTCCATGAAACATTATCTTTAACACAGAAACAATGTAGTAATTTATTTATAATTCGTATCTTTGCTAGTTTTAAGCACTTTAAACGTTATTTGTTATTCTCCATTTGTAAATTATTATTTGTAGCCATCGCCATTCCATTGTGCCTTTAACAGTACTTAGTTTAATAAAATACACAATCGCGGGAAAAAACACTTTTTGGTTTCTAAAGAATTGCATTGTTCTCTATGATAGATTTGTGTGGTACGTTTATGTTAAACACACCAGCAAAGAGAGGTATATCCCTCGGTAGTTACTAGATCCTTTAGCTTTTGCACAATACAATCTCATATTCCCCATCCTTCTTATCCTTTGCTATTGTGCTCCATCTTATATGTAAAGTTTCAGATAACACCAATGGGTGGGTGGTTTTGAGTGGGGAGGGGGGTAAGCTCATGGTAGCAATGTCTTTGAGATGCCGGCGCTCCAGTATCGCGACTGCTAGTTGGGCAATGCTATTTATAAAGATTCCTCTCCCGAACTCAATTATGTATAATTACATTATAAATTATAGAATTACACTTCTATTATATTGGTTATCATATTCACACACATGAATTTATTAGGCTTTGATGACTGTGAAATATCAAAATAATGATATGTCAATACATTTATGAAAATGGCATATATTCCAGATGAAATGTCAGGAAATAGTTATTTTTCCATAATTTGAACGAATAATCATAGTACGATTGCTTTCAAATGTTTCTTTTCTTTTCTTTTCAACTCACTGACATACAGTTTACCTCAGTTCCCTTATTCATAGCAGGCCTATATATCAGCTGTATATATGGATCCATGGGTCATGAGAAAAGATCACAGGGAAAGATAATGGTCTGGCAAAGCTGTGATCCAAACATTTTTTTTTGTCTGTTATAAATGTTAACCATTAATCATATACGGTCCTCAAGAATCCTATATTCACCATATTTTACCAATATCTCATTGAATGGTGACGATTCCTCCCACGATTGTAATATGAATTTATTAATGTCATTCTCTGAGTAATTACTCTGACATAAACGTGTCTTCGAGAATAACCCAAGGAACACATTAGTGGTTGCTCCACGTCGCTATATTGGCTATTTTAGATGGAAGTTAACCACCAGGTGTTCATTCTGCTTTTCACATTTTTGACATATTTATCGCAGTGAGAAAATATGCAGTATAAGAGTAGATGTATCTTTTGTCACTTACATTATGTGTTAGTTTGTCTTTTTGTTGTTTAATGTTCAAATTACGATTGAAAAGCTTGTGATTTTTGTTGCTTGCCATCATAGTTTGTTCCTGCTTAAAAGATATTCAAGCTTCCCACTAGGTTATGGGTCGTGACTAATGTTTGATTCACAATACTTGTTATGAGAAGCAAGTCTGATAAGATTAATATAGGAAATACCTGAAAATCTAACAAACTGAACTCCTGTGACTTTCTAAATTAACTAAATTGGTGTTATGTTCATTGTAATACTGATAAATCACATAAGGCGTGGGGATATCGTTCAAACTTCTTAGTTTAAAATGGACTATTTTAATAACATTTAAACGTGTCATGACATTTTATATGTTGTTTATTTCTGATATGTTGAAAGTTTATAATCACGGATGACACAGCGTGATTTGCTGATATTAACGTTACTTTGCATAGCCATAACTACAAAGTTTTGCAATTTTAGAAGAGTTTCGTGATTTGTTTCCAAATGAAGGGTGAAAACAAACATTGAAAATACTCCATAAGCTCATTAAAATGAATAATATAAATGTTTTTTCCCATATCGGGCAATATTTCTTCAGTGAAAGACGTCTTATATACATGTAGTTCTAAGGAGAATGGCTCACAACAATACATTTTATACTTAAATGCCGATACGATATCTTGTTAATTGTACACTGTGTGACAATGGACAGTTTCAAAGGTATCATAAGTATCAGGAGTCATTTAACCATTCACCGGCAAACATTTGGCAGTAGTGAAAAGATAGATCTAGCCTCAAAGTTTAGTTGATGTTTAAGAGTCATTTGAGGTTGATGACATGGATTACACAGGGGAGTGATGACTATCTCACTTACAAATATAAATGCATATTTCAAAAGTGCGATTTGTACCAATAGCCCCTGATGCACGCAAAGTATTGAAATAAGATCTTTCCTTTGCATTATCACACAGGTATATAGCACATACACTGTTTTTGATGACCTTATATTGGCAAAGGTTTGTTTGAGAAAAAAATCATTTGTATATTCCAACCTCTCTCAATAATGCAGAACGGTGGCGATAAGATTGAGATTGAGTCGCGTCTCAACCTGTTTAAAATGTAAAACATGATTATAACAGAACTGTATGATTTTCTCGGTGTAAGGAGTAAAATAGCCTCATTATAAGGAAAAGAAACTCGAAATATGATAAAATATCTAAACAGAAAAAGCTGTATCGGAAGATGAATTTCCCTTTTTATTGGTTTTTTTAACAGTTTTGCTTTTTGTTATCCTCGTTTACTATCAAAAGTTTTTTTTATACATGCCATAATGGCACCAGACGACCTTGATGTGTCGATGTGCTGTTAAGAATTCATTCATTCATTATAATCACGTGATAAATAGCAGAGTCCTTCTTGTGTTTCACCTCATTATATCTTATATTCTATACATGTCTTCTCCTTTCAATTGGAAATATTTAATATTGGATGTAGCAAGTATGATGGGCATGCGCAGAGGAAATTATGGCGATATGACATCGATAAGAAAAAATAAGATACTCCAAACGTCTTAAATGACAATGACACTCTGAAATCTGGCGTATCCGCAATACCACCAGCACAAAGCATATTATCAATGTACTAGCAATCCTGTCATGATGGTTTTATATTGATATTGATAGGGTGTTATGGATCTACAATTTGTCTTAAGTAGAATGAGCATAGCGTTACAGTGCTTTTTACAGTGCTTTTTTTATAGCTTTTTTAGCTTTCGCCATCAGAGAAACTCTGGTTGTCCGTCCATCCGTTCAGTAACCCATCATGATGCATTTTGTACCCAGTCATGATTCATTATGTACTCAGTCATGATGCTTTTTGTACTCAGTCATGATGCATTATGTACTCAGTCATGATGCATTTTGTACTCAGTCATGATGCATTTTGTACTCAGTCATGATGCATTTTGTACTCAATCATGATGCATTATGTATTCAGTCATGATGCATTATGTACCCAGTCATGATGCTTTTTGTACTCAGCCATGATGCATTTTGTACTCAGTCATGATGCATTTTGTACTCAGTCATGATGCATTTTGTACTCAGTCATGATGCATTATGTACTCAGTCATGATGCTTTTTGTACTCAGTCATGATGCATTTTGTACTCAGTCATGATGCATTATGTACCCAGTCATGATGCTTTTTGTACTCAGTCATGATTCACTTTTACACTCAGTATGCATAAAATCTTCCTGGATCCGCCAATGCATTATGTATTCTTACAGACAATACTTCAGCACACATGCTGACGGCTCCTCCATGTCCAGTGCCGCTTAAGGTGAGTACTCACCGGCCACTTTCACATCCTCCATCCTTCATAGAAATGCAGGCAGCCATGGGAATAAACTACTTACGTTTTTGTGTGACGTTATGCCATAAATTTCCCTATGTAAGTCAGTGATTTATATGAATCTATTTCGGAATATCTCATGTATTGTGTCGAAAAATAGCACTCTGAATTAATGTCGGTAATCAAGATGGAAGACTAAAAATTGTTTGTTTGTTATTCACTTTTTGTCCAAAAGGAAAAACCCTAAGTGATTATTCTGTACAACTGCAAGATTTTGTCTCGAGATCGCTATCGTCTGAAATCAATATCCCAATACACCAGGTTTATCCCAAGTCATTTGGGTGACAGGAAACTACATGTTTTAAGTAGGCAGGGAACTAAGTGTTTTCATTTTCATTGCCCTATTTGCACAAGTATCTTCCTGGCAAAGAGATCAATTATGAACGTTATTGGTGTGACTTAAATGGAAACCGATATAATTCAATTCATTTACAATAGTTAAATGGTGCTAATGATGTTTAGTTCGATAAATATTGTTTTCATCGACGCATATCTTGATGGCAAATGAAAGGCTTTTAAGATTAATGAGTTGTGTTAAATACCATGTGTCGAAAGGGAGAGATGCATCTGTCACTAGGTGGCACTCAATGTCGGATGCATTACTACATTTAATATTCAAAATTTATATCCACAAAATTAAATAAATAAGTCGGATCTATAATGTTAAGACATGTACGAAAAACAATACACACAATAAGCTTTAAACAAACAATAAGCTTTAAACAAACAATAAGCTTTAAACAAACAATAAGCTTTAGATAATGTTCGTCAATGTACCTTGTTCTCATTTGATGTAGATTTAACAACAATGATAATGTGTAAAATCTGGTTTGAAATAAGGTATTTACATTCATTAACAATGAGAAGCTAAATGCTAAAATGAAATAGAACTATTATGCTGAATGCAGGAAAAGATGTTAACTCTATTGGTTTGGTTGATGGGTGGCTATGATAATGTTGACTCTGAATAATAGCCTTGTGATTTCGACATACAAACTCTGTGTAGTGAATCAATAAAATAATCAGGTTTCGTAACACAGATATTTGGATATTTTACCTGGATCAAGAGGTTATGCAACCGTTCATGAGAAAACCCTCTATGATGACAACATGAAACATATTGGTCACATTAAAGAACAGTCTGTCAAGTTTAATATTAAGTTTTACTTCCAGCATTATTTTCAATCTTAATTGATAGCTTTATGTCACTGATTCCTCTTACACCTGATTTTTTTAAATATGATAAATTGAAATGTTTTAGTACTTTTGTTCTGTTATTCCTGGAATAAAGCAAAAAGAGCTGACATTGTATGAGTAATGTGAAAAGAAGCATATGGGAGAAGGGGTATGAAATCCAAATGAGTACAAGCAGCAGGATATAAGTAGCATTACTGTAATCTGCTCAAAGATGATACTTTCCTTCTACATGAACACATTAACGTCCGTATCAGATGTCACCCCCATTAAAGTATGTATTGCAAGAGCAACAAAACAATTACCTGACAATTTTTAGTTCCTTGTTTTTGTACAAATACATTTATTCAAACAGTGGATACATATTCCACCCCATCACAATACAATTTTATAGTATCGTTAACAACACAAAGGACAGATTATGACCATACAATTTCATGGCTTTTATTTCCATATTAGACTACACCTGACCTGGAGGTGAAAACAGTAGGAAACAGTCGTGGAGATTAAAAAGTTAATGAGGTAGAGTCTCGAGTGCCTGTACATAATTACTGAGTGGTGACTGAAAGTTGGTTGACGAATGGCTCAAACTCTCCTAACGCAAAGTGGTTTTTTCCATGTTCCTGCAGGTGTCCATTTGAAATTATCAGTGTGAAGTTTCTTCTTATCAAGTAAAGTCAGTTTTTTACATCTCTTTTGCAGTTTGCACATTTGCTATGTTGTGTTATTTCGATCTATTATGAATATTCTTGCTCATTAAAATAAGACTAGATAGCTTTGCACAGTAATATGAGTCTGTACTTCCGAGTCGTGTCACAGTGGACATGTTAAGGTACCTCTCCAAGGTTAAATTTTGACAATATTCGGGGGGACATTATTACGAATCGAATCCCATTCCTGGCATTTCACAATAAGATTGACAAATCTTGGAGAAAAATCCTTCCTAATGCGGAACTCATGATTGTAAGAGAAACATCCAGCACCTTATTAATATCCTTCCAAAATTCTTAGCCTTTAAATATAAAATGGCTTGATATATGATATATATAATTCATTGTACTGGATATATATTCAAGAAACATTTTTTTTTTGGGGGGGGGACAGATCCTGTTGTATAAGTCACGTAGATAGACATCGTTCTGTCAGAAACATGATGATAATGTAAAGACGTTATTTATCAAATATGTTATGTGTGATTATTGTGCAGGAAAACTGGGACATGATGAATTGAATTGTTTAGATAAAATCCAAGAGGTAACTCCTTAGATGTCCACCAGAAAACACCATTATTGCCTAAAGAGGAGGTTACAAGATGGCTTCCAGTTTTGTTATAAAGAGAAAAGGAAATAAAAAGATATTAAAAGTATGATTTACAACGTATAACTCAAGGCTTACTTTAAAGATATCTGAATGTCACAACAAGTTTTGCAAAGATAATTGGTATTCCAGATTCAAAAAGGCAAATGTTCCTGATTGTTTCAATAACCTGATACCCTGTAATGTCTAAATAGAAAGTCTGAGTGTCATTAATATGAATGTTTATGTAACGGATGGAAATATAATCTTTGTGGAAGACCAAAACTGAGAAAACATTTCATAATCGAGAATGAATATTTAATAGAAAATTTACATACCGCTGTTCACGGTTCAGGTTAATTGCACCATTAACATATGGTGTTCCTCCATTAGTTGTTGACATTGGAAAAAATAGGTCAAAGAGTGCAGATTGAAATATATCTGAGATTGTAATATATTTAAGAATATTTTTATTTTGTTTTTAAAAGTGACGACAGAGAGGAATTAGATTTTAACACCTCCATGAAGAATAATACTTTTACCTAATTAAATGAATAATTAAGCATTTACTGAGAGAGAGAGAGAAAAAGGTTTGACGAAAAGGAAAGATATTATGTTTATTTTAAATGGAAACACATTTTGCCACGTGCCGTCAAGTTACATACAAACTTCACGAAGAACTGAAAGCATTTATTACAATGTGAAATATGTTGATTGACTGATAAGTTATCGGAGGCCTTTTAAGAATTCTGCAAATAATACTTTCATAATTTTATTTTAACCTGCGGAGGCTGGGTCGGAATTGAAAAACCCGGAACCAGATTTAAGGAAATATTCTCCATTGGTACCCTGATATAGGACTGACTTAAATTTTGATATCCTGATTTAGGGATGATGCAAAGTTAAAATGATACCCTGACTTTGGGTGTGATGCAATAAGAAAATGATACCCTGTTTCATGGAATTCTATGAAAGTACCCCCCCCCCCCCCCCCTTGACCTCCACCACCGGACGGCTGTCAGTATCACAGACTGGCGGACATCTCAACTGCATAAATAGAATTGAAATATATTTTTGCAAACGTAGAATATATGAAAATTAATAACTTTATGCACAAAAGAAAGGTATGTTAGATGTTTGACTGTGTTAAAAATGTTCGAGATTCAACTGCCAGTTTCAGACAGTTGCCAGTCACAGTATTCTCCATTTACGGCAACTTCAAAATGATGAGAAAATATAAATATCATTTTCAAAAAGGAAATTGATTACGAATTCTTTTTTTAAAAAAAGACTTTCTTGTTTATCACTTTCAAGATTATTTCAGTGATTTCGTGATGAAACCTACTTGTAGCAAATATAGTGCTGTCTCACTGAATTGTCATGTCGCAGGTCCTTGATATTACAACCCACCCGGTTACAGATTTACAAGGACAACGGTTTTACCCTAGGCACGCATAATGAATTCAATCTCGTGGCCGGGGATCGAACCCGCAGCCTTTGGACCATCACAGGGGAGCTGGTGCTAATAAGCTGGCGCTCTAACCAACTGCATCACGGCTCGTGGCCTTCTCACGCCTGTTCCGAACTCTTATGTAGTCAGTATTTATTAATCTGAATAACATTCATATCAAAAACCTTTCAACTGTACTTATTTTTCTAAAAATTAAGTGATAACTCAGCTTGGGTGAACATTTCATCTTCATAAAAAAGTGGTTGATGACCATCATACTTTTATTTCACTAGATTACCATGCATTTAATTCAAACAGGAATACATTCTGTTCAGAAACCGTTACTTTCATCGTTTTACAAAGAATCATGGAATCCCTTGTGAATCGAAGCAGTCCTAATTCTGTAATGAAATATGATACAAAATATGTTTTAGGGGCAATGATTGGACTTTATACTTAGATATACTAGATTCTATAAATGATAAATGTAATATAGATTTGAAAATATAGTAGGTAACATAAAACAATGATCAAATTACAATTGATTTTCCCCTTAAACCAACATACCTGACAAAAAGAGGAAGTCTCAGGTAAGGGTACCAGTGGTAGAGATTAAAAATGTGAGCTGGCATCATGCTGAGAATACTTGCTTGCTGAGATTAGTACTCAGATAAGTGAGGTGTATGGTCACTTTCACATGTCCAAAATATAGGGCAAATCACTGCACGTACATCTCAGCAATATTGCTACACATATTTCTTTATTCAAATTGTGATTTTATTTTGACAATTAAAATAATGATTACAATATTTAATCATCATTTTTTAATATAGAAAGCTTAATTCTATATTGTTAATAGGGTTCAATCAACTGAAACTAGAGAACTGTTTTGGAAGAATTGACACCATCTCTAAGAAGTGATCTTTGCACATGTGAGCACATACATTGTTGGTTGATCTCACTGGAAAACAGAGAAATACACATACAGGTGACATGTGACCTGTTGATTTCCATCATGACTGATATGGTCAAATACTGACAAAGCCACATTTCGAAGGTCTTGAATATTGTTTTGGAATAAATGATATACCAATCTGATCGAATGTATTTAAGGATGAGCATTGTTTGCAGGTATGTGCTAAGGGTTGATGAATTGTATATAACACCTTGGATAGGTACAGTTCATGTTTATTTTGATATGTTGATCCAGGCAAAATGTTCAGTGAGCAATCTTGCAATGTGAAAAGGTCAAAGCATATCATCAGACCTGTGAGACACATGCTAGTGCTGAAACATTTTATAACTATTGCATTGCACTGGATATATTCATAGATTGGCCTCATGATCAACCTGCTCCAAGTCTGTGATAAAATCTTGAAATTGGATCCATGTTATAATTTTTTTGTCTGAACTCAAATAAAATCAGTATATGAAGATTTCATTTTTTTTTCTGCATAAAGTTACTATTTTTTATATTTTCTATGTTGTCAAAACATATTCAATTCTATATGTTCTTATATGCATATTGTGCGATTATTTCCCCAATATGAAGATTTTATATTTGTTTACTGCATAAAGTCATTATTATTTATATTTTCTATGTTGTCAAAACATATTTAATTCTATATGTTCTTACATGCATATTGTGCGATTATTTCCCCAATATGAAGATTTTATATTTGTTTACTGTATAAAGTCATTATTATTTATATTTTCTATGTTTGCAAAAAAAATAATTATATTCTTCTGATATGCGAATTGCTCAATAAGAACTTCATTATAAAGGTTTCATCATTTTCTTGGCATCAAGTCATTTCTATTATATTATATTCTTCGTCATTTGCAACAGACAAATCAATTTATGTTTTCTGAAGTTCATATCACTCAAACAGAATCCCAATATGAAGATTTCACCTTCAGCATGAAAATTATACTTTTCCAAAGAGGGATTCAAACCCTGGACCTTTAGCATTTAAGACAGACACCTTAACCACTGAGCCACGTAGCACCCTATGCCATCTTTGTTTTCTTTATAAAGACATTTTATTTTATTATTTTTTTTTTGTATTTTTCCATTTGCAAAAAAAAAAAAAAAAAAACATTTTATGTGTTCTGACTTTCATATTCCTCAAAAAGATCTCAGCATGAAGATTTCACCTGTTTATTGTACAAAGTCATTATTTACACAATTTCTATCAAAACAAAAAATGTTTTAATTCTGTATATTCTGATGTGTATATTACTAAAATAAAACTTTTTTAAAAAGATTTCAGCTTCAGCTTCAGCTTTGAAGAAGACAAGAGAAAAAAAATAAAAACTTGTTCCCACCGGAATTGCACCACAGACCTTTAGCATGGGAGACAGATGTCTTACCCACTGAGCCATGTTGCATAGTATGATCTGACATTCTCACTGGTAAATCATACAAATAAAAGATCATCTTTATTACTTTATCTTGTTGTTTTATAAAGGGATATTCAGTTATTTCACACAGCAACCAAATTTATAGATTAAGTGTTCCAAAAATATATTTTTGATATCATCTAAGATGATATCAATAGTAATGCAAATAGATCAAAAGAAACAGATATCTATAACTCATCTTTTATTTAAATCTACCCATTTTCTAGTTGATTCTCTGTATATAAGGTTAGCATGTAATTATTTATATTGAATATGAAGTGTATCATATAATGTCCATACACATTTTATATATTTAACTTAAACTCATAAAACAGAAAATTGTAATAAACCAAAGAAAGTCCCTTACTGGAGTGGTGCATATATTTCTGGAGAAGTCTAATGGAAAGTAGTCCAGTTGGATGTTAGTTTCATAGGGAGTTAAAGTGTTGATATGTACTCAATGAGTTCATTCATAACAGAAATTAAGATGGTCGAATGCTGGTTGAGAATGTGCTTGATTTCTTTTTAGGGAAGTGCACATCATTATTTTAATCAAATCATACATATATGTATTTCAATATATTTGGGCTATATTTATAACATTTTCATGTTGTATCAAATTATATTTGCAGCCTATGGTCTGAACTGCCTGCAGTGTGACTCAGCAAGGGACCCCTTCTACTGCAGGATCGGGGATGTTCTACCAACAAAATGCAAAGATAATGCGGTGGCATGCAGAACTCTTATAGGACAAATGCCAAACCCAAGTAAGGAACTATATAACTACTAGTATTTCTTTTTTTTATCTTTTTTTTATCAATTACATGATTATGTACTAAACTTGAACGGTTGATAAAAATAATTTCTATCTGAAAATCAATTTTTAACATATTGTAATAAAAACTGAAAATTAAAACAAAAGTATGAAATAATATTGAATTAAGTTGCCATTAAAACCTATGATTGTAATCAATATGAGTAGTGTCATTTATTATATATTGTTTCTCAGTTCATGAAAATTAGTCTTCACATGTGACAAACTATTATATGTTTAATTGTCTCTTTACGTCTGTAGTCATATTATTTATTATCTGATGGATTCAAACTACTCCATATCATTTTTACCCAAATAATATATTTTGATATGTTATACCTTGGAGTAATTATGAATAAAGGTGCGACGTCGTGGGATCAAAGGGGACAACATAGTTGCCGCCATGGGCATTGTTATTATGACGCCATATAAGCGCAAGATAAGAAATTTTTGACGTAATTCTTTTTCAAAGCAATTTTGACTCCACAAATCTATGATTTAGAGCTACACATATCGCGATTGAAATGTTCTCCTTGTTTCACTGATTATAATGTTATAAATTTGATTTATCTGCTCCAAGTTTAGACGATTTTATGAAGAGATTTGCAAATTCATATCATATTTATTAATATGAGTTAATATTTCTGTTTTACCCTCACATTATCAGGAAATCACGTACTTTATTGTTATTTTTATCTTTCCAGTTTATTTTGAGTTATTGGCGCAAATATTGGCAGCTTAGAAAATTATACCACGTTGTTCAGTGAAAAAAATACTATCAGAAAATGTAATTTATAGCCCTGCCAATATATATGCCGTTACAAATAAATTGACCTAATACATATTATGTCATCATTTAAAATCAACAAAAAATTAAAAATTGCAAAAAGAATTTTATAAATGCTATATCATTAACAATATTTTGTTTTAAAAGTTTTTAAAAAGTTATATGAATAGTGACATATTTTTTATAAACATGTTTAAAAAATAAAAGGTTTGGAATATGCATTTTTTTTTTCATAATATCTATTATTGAAGAAATCAGAACAGAAATGAACAGATTTATTTGAAGTAATTTTGAGTGGATGGTATTGTAAGCTTCATAAGAGCAACTATTCTGAATTTTTCTTTAAAAAAAATAAACCAAAATGTGGTATAATGCTTCAATAAAACTTTGGCCAATTCATTTTTTAAAAATATGAATCTTCAATTTTTCACTGTTCTGAAGTCGGCAACTATGATAGGATCAAAGGATTTTGAATCCATTGTGTGAAACAATGCATTGCTATGACGCCATATCTCAAATGACAGCCGTTGCGCCTCCATTCATTATTACTCCAAAGTTATACCAATGACGCTTGAGTTATTTATAACCATGGCAACAAATGACATATGGCATGCTGAGGAAATGAAGATTGGATTGTGCCCGAATGATATAGCCTATTTTCTGATTTATTACATGATTGGATGGTTGGATTGTTAGAGGCAATGAGATATTTATTATATTTTGGTCTTTAGGCCTGCATTCTTTACCAGGAGTTTCTATATTTGTATATTCTCATAGCACCATACTATTTTATATCAAGTTGTTAATGTCACCACATGCTTTCTCTCTCACACAATATGTCCCTTTGTATCACTATAATCAATGCAGCAGAAAGTGCAAAAATCTGTTCTCTCTTGTGGTAGACACAACCAAATTAAAGAGAATAGATTAAAAAAGAAGATGAGCTAACGTTAATATCATACAATATATCTTGTCGACAAAGGTTAACGTTAAACAAAATAAATAATATTGGATAGCATGTAACTTGAAGACAAATTTTCATGTGACATATTTTGAATTGACCTGGAAGGTTAAAATGTTTAGAACAAAGAAAGTTGTTGTTTTCAGATAGATAGAAATAATCATCGTCAACATTTAAACATTTTTAAAAGTTGCGATAACATAATAGATGCAATAATAAACTCATTACTGCACTCCCAAACAAATGTATTATGTCCTTCTTCCTATTGCAATTTTTCTTAAATAATTTAAGTGGGAGTTCAAATTAAACACCGAAGAACAATATGACGAGTTTGATGTAGACGTCACATTATTTTTCTATTTTGATTTCAGAAGATCATTTTGTGGCACGGGATTGTGCATCAGAGGACATGGGCAGTTTTTGTTTTCCTGGTATGGAGGGCGACATGATGTGTGTCAGCAGCTGTTATGTGAACGGATGCAATGGCAAGGAAGTGGGCGACGAGGTGTCAATTGAAAACATGGTTATAAAATAAACATTGGATTGTACCAAATATCGTTATGTTGATTCTGTTTGAAGATTGGCCCATTGATTATTTATGGTGGTTTGACCCGTCTATATTTTGTAAATTGACATGTATATGACTATTAAGATTGACGTCTAAATTTACCTTTTTCCATTATGGATGCATGGAACCACCATAAACAACTGTGACTTATGTGAATGGAAATTGAGTTTCAGACAAGATGAGAAATCGATATTAACAAATTTGCTTTTCCCCTTTTGATATCAAAATGTTTTCTGTGCAAAACATTTATTCATATGGTACATAAAAAATAGAATGTATCACGGGAAAAAAGCGTCGATTACCAAACAATAAATTGTTCAATTAACAATAGCTTTTTTTCAGCAAAATTATTTTATATTATTATTTGTAACGTCTGATATCAGATATGTGTTAATTTATAATATAAAATGTATTTTTTGTCAGATATACTTCAGACCTAAATGTCAAATTAGAAAACGTCGAATTTAAAGTAAAGATGGATCGTATTGTCGGTTAAATGGGACTAATGGACTTATATAAAATCAAATACGAGAATATGGGCACGTCATAGTGGAGTTGAGAACAGAATATGTGTGTGTCTGTGTGTGTATGTGTGAAGGCAGCAGGAGGTCATATATGACAGTTGTATGCAAGGAAACCTTCATACCAATGACATTGTAAAATGTTATTGCATATATTGCACATTTGAAGACTCCACCAATAGCTTCAATTTGTTGATGATTAATAATCGTTGACATAATCAAATTTATATTAATGCTGCAAACTGTATGTCTTTTCAATGTTATGTTTACCTCTATTACAAATTTTAAGGAAACCTTTACATTTACATTCTTTATCAGAGTGATACATATTTGAGATACGAACTTTGAATATCTATTTCATGTGTATTAAGTCTGGATGATTTTGTTGACATAGGTTAGATAACTATCATGTGACGTTATAATCTTTTCAACAATTTTCTCCGTAAGGAACACGGAATAACAACTTATGTTTTTATTCATATTCCACCTCACTACAGTGTCCTAATGTGGAACATACATATTATATAAATATCATTAAACCAAAACTAATTTGACATGCGTATTTTCACATAAAAGTAAAAGCGCGGAGTTTCATTTCTCTTGTATTTCATTCCAAGAAAGCGGTATATGCCAAATGTATATGCCAAATAATTATTTTACAAATAATATAAATTTGCAGAAATTTGAAGTAACAAGCAGCAAAAGCATGCAGCAGTCTTTGTTATGATCAGGGTGCATGAATGTAGGTCACCAAGAAGGACTGGTGCTGCCGCCTATCTTATACCCCCTCCAGAGGGTTATCTGAGTGCCAGCTTTCCTGCCCTGCACTTGTAAAATGGAATTATCTCTGTGATAATTCCTATAATCATTATACTGGGCGCTCTCAATAAGGTAATCATAATTTCCAAGTGTCGTGTTGTACTCTAGAATCATCAAAAATATTTCAGCACCTGATGTAAATTAGTTACTGAATAAAACATTTTTCTTTTTCCGTTTGTCTTCCGATTCTTGATTGCAACTGCCAATTGAGATAGCCAGGTCCTCAGATAAAATGACAATTTTTTTCCAGAGTTTGTTGTATATTGTTTCAAAGTGTCATGCATTTTCGCAGAACAAATATATTTTATTTGAAAAATAAAGATCGAATTAAGTATATTCACTGCGACCGTATTTAACTCTTTCAAAGACAATAAATGGACTTCTATGGTACATTTTGGACTTACAAAATCTAGACAATCTATATGTTCTTAATAATGTGGTTATATATAGATATGAGAACACGCTATTAGCTCTAAAGCCCAACTAATAAACTCCTAATATGATAGGTAATCAATGCTCGATCAACGTCTTCAAAACACTGATATTTTCGCATATTAACCCATTAAGTATGATATTAACACATTAAGTATGATATTAACCCATTAAGTATGATATTAACCCATTAAGTATGATATTAACCCATTAAGTATGATATTAACCCATTCACCACTCGAAGGAGAGAATAGATGGGATAGATTGATGTTTGTTTATTTGGGATTTTCTGTCACTTTCAACATTATCTCTTTATTAATTTTAAACAGATATATTGCTGCCTCATTGAATTGCCATGTCACAGGTCCTCGACATGACAAGCCACACGTCGCAGATATTTACAGGGACAACTCCATCAGGCACGGGCCTCAGATCATATGCGAACCTACGTGACTGCTTAGGACAGGGAACCTTTCAAATGTATATGTGAAATGAAAAGGGAAACTGTTTTCCATTTCACGAAGACACCCTCATCCATATGATGATATATCATATGACATACTGTATGGGCTTTCGTGTATTTATGTCGGGTGTAAATACAATTCAATGCAATTAATGTTCCATCTTTTAAGCAGTTCTTGTTCATCTCATGATCATTGTTTATTTCAAGACCAAGATTCTCACCTCCTTTGTAAGCCTACAGTTTATAGCACCTTAAAGGTCCTCCAATATTGGATGGTGAATGCTTAGGGGCTGTGGCGACACTTGATTTTTGGTAATGTTTATGGATGGAGGGTGTCTAATGAATATTCGCCAAACTGTCTAGGAAAGCTCTTTTAATTCTGATGAGCGCGTTTGTCAGGAGAAAATTACATTGGGGTCTAAATCTTGTGTAAATTTTTCCAAAAAAAATAGAAGTAAAGAAAACGTACTGTTTGACGAAAATACTGGGATAGGTAGAGGGACAGAAAACTCATTTTACTAACTAAATCAGCAGTGCAACAAATAATAAATTAAGGCATAAACAAATCAGTTTATATCAATTATTTTTCTACAAAACCTGAATAGATGAATATCTGTCGTGAAACAGACCAGACACAAACAGACCAGATTTTAATGAAAATTATGTGAATTCAATTACTCATTACGTTAACAGATCTGAAATAGCAAATTAAGGTATAAAACCCCCTCCTCATGTGGTTATAACTAGTGTGCGTTCACATTGCATAAAATGAATCCTTGTGTAGCCTATCATGTACATGAATGGTTTATTCTATATTATCAAAAGCGTTTACAAACTGTTTGTTTAGTTTAATACGACAAGCAACAAGGGCATCTGCCCACTACTCTCCACAGAAGAACTTCTCTATCACATCAGTCCCTGCCGCCAAATGTGTTCAGGTGCGCACAGAATCAACCGCAAGTAATCAGTATTCATGGCTGTATACTGATTGGTGAAAAATGAATACTAACTGGAATCGAGTCTGCTTTGACAGCTCTACTGATTGGTCAGTTCATAGGTCTGATATCTGACCGCAAATTATGATATGATGTAGAGCGATTCAGATTGGATGTTTTTTTCTGGTGAGCAAGACGAGTATTTAGGACTTGTTTTGATTGAGATACAAAAACAGGGCAATGACTGCAGAGGCAGTAAGAAAACTGAATGACTGGTCCATTCAATACCGAGTAATTTTCCTGAAGCATGTAATATCAAACACTCTCCAATTTGTTTTTCATCTCCATCTTGAGATTATATTGCAAAGCATAGTCTATAATTAACGCCATGTGATATACAATTAGCGTGAGCAGATTTGGCTGTGCAAATAAATTATGTTTCCTACTGTTTTGTGGGATAAGTCTCATTTTCATTTCTTTGGTTAAGATTACTAAACATTGAGTGTTGACATGTGTTATACATCACAGGGCAAGCCTTATTAAAGATCTATATAGATCAGTTTATCAGTCTCTTTCAAGTGATTTTTTTATATTTGATATTTGATACATGTATTCCTGAACATATGGGTTCATGTGTTATGGCTTGGAGTAATTTACCGGTATATTACTCCTAGGTTATGGCCTGCAGTATATATGTATACATAAATCGTGTAAATATCAACTTTATAAGCCTTTTTGAGGTGTTGTTATGTTTCTGTAATATGAAGTGATAAATATCTGTTTTAATAGCAATATATATTGTTGATTCATGTGTAGTAGAAAGTGACATAACTACAGCAAAAGTTGTTGTTATTCATAAGAAGCTTCACCACACAGTGCCTTCGGGAAATATGTAGGTATTTCATTTCAGGTCAGGACAATAACCACCATTATTTACTGAACTTACAAATAATTCAAAACCTCAGACATCCTGATGAATAGACAAGATATAAACTCCCTTAATGAAGGACAAATTACAGAACGAATAAAAGAATACTTTTACTTATTAAGTCAACAGGGCTAAAATAATAAATTAAGGCATAAAATCCCCTCCCCATGTGATTATTACTAGTGTGTTTTCACATTACAAATCTATTATTCATTTCAGGCGCACCTCATTCCTACAAAACCTGAAAACGTCATTAACGAAATACTGTATCATGTATTTCTTCATTAAATGAATCCACCATCTGTTGCCTATCAAAACATGAACAGTTTATTCTGTATATAAATAGCCGAGCGTTTACAAACTGTTTGTTTAGTTTAATATGATAAACAACAAGGGCATCTGTCCATTCGATACTGAGTAATTACCCACCTTTTCCTAACGTATGAGCTATCAAAGTCTCCAGTTTCTTTTCCACCTCCATCTTGAGATTATGTTGCAAATAATTGTAATTAGTACCCTATAATATTATATGATTAACATGAAGAAGTTTGGCTGTGCAAAGCATTTTCTGTAACATATTATATCACAGCATAGGAACTAAAATAGTGAATTTGTTATCATAATTATGATAGCTTAATGACCAAATATTACAATGCAAAATGTTGGGCCCTGAGAGACGAATGCCTGACAAAGGTGTTAAGTACTTGTTTTCTTGGAAGTAGCTGTTTTGTTCAATATTATTATGTCAATATGTTCAATATCATGACGGCACCAGCATTTCATACAACTATCTAGGCTGAGAGTCGATGGGGGGGGGGGTAAATTTGAAAGCTTTAGTGAGCTGAAAATTAGATAATGAAAGGACGCCCAGTTGAAATCAGTAGAGCAGGCATTTAACAAAATGACATATACCTTTCTAAAATGATCTGAAAGAATACAATATAACTAACGTTAAAATAGTATATCAATTGACTGTAAAAAAGCTTTATCATGCGAGTCCAGCAGATTGAAACTGTTCCAAAGTAAGGAAGCTTGGCCTGGATGATGTGACTGGTACAGGACGATGTGGCCTGGCCTGGATGATGTGACTGCTACGTATACAGGATGATGTGGCCTGGCCTGGATGATGTGACTGGTACAGGACGATGTGTCTTGGCCTGGATGATGTGACAGATACAGGATGATGTGTCCTGGCCTGGATGATGTGACTGGTACAGGACGATATGTCTTGGTCTGGATGATGTGACAGATACAGGATGATGTGACCTGGCCTGGATGATGTGACAGATACAGGATGATGTGGCCTGGCCTGGATGATGGACAAATCTGGAAGGAACCATGTTGAAAAAACAGCTCTTTCCCCTTTTGAGTGATTTATTTCGGTTACACAATGTTTGTGCTTCGTTTGGAACACTTGCCTGCAGGTCTTAAGGTGTTATTAAGTGTTGAATCTATCAGTCAGCTTGACCATCTCGAATCTCAGAATGAATTACCTGTTTTCCTTTAACCTCCTTTTGTAGTCCTTTACTTTTCTTATTTAACATACAACATTTTATTTTTGATATAACAACACATGCTAATATATTACATGTAATATTTCCTAGTTTTGTTTCTTTTTGTGTACCCCCATATTTAGCATCATTTTGAAAATACATCATTTATTGACATATTTCAGATCATTAAGATTGAGTGTTTGTGAAAGTAAAAACTCTGCTGCCAATTTCGGTACCAAAATTGACCTGTGTAATTAAAGACAGTTTTCAGTGCAACAGAAAAGCACCTTTTTGGCGCTGGCCTGTTTACTTTTAATAATATATGGATCAAATAGTCCAGGTTCACAGTCTAGAAACAACACTTTATAATGCTAATTTAATGGATATGGACACAAATCCAATTATGTTATCTGCAGCTTTTAATACTTGAAATTTGAAACAATTTGTGTGGTCAAATAAATGTGTCACCATTTAAATTTGAAAGAATTTCAGAGCACATTTTTACATTGCGAATGGAGCAACTGAGAGTTGTTGTCTTATGTTTGACCTTATTTCCACCTTCCTTACTCATTCACCATGACCAAGGTTCTTCCTAACTGAGAATCAAACCAAGCTTGACAGCAATGGAGACAGACATTTCACCAATCCATGTCCAACCCTCATTGTATTGTAAAATGGTCACACAATTAGCAAAGGTATATTGCTGAATGTTGCAAATCTGCAAATGTGCCGCAATAAATCATGCTTCACAAAGGATAAAGAGTGTCATTTAGTTCTCCATTTACATCGGTTTCCTATGCAATGAGCTATTTCTAAATATTTGCACTCACATATATGCTATCGATTTCTCTTAATCTGTGCATAATTGACGAAATGCGATATAGCTTGGTTCTATGTTTTACAATTCTGTATGATGTGAAGCATCTCATATCCATATAATCCTATCATCCACTATTTTAACTCATAGACGTCGACAGAGAGGGAAAAAACTCTGTGCAATGTTTTCTCTCTTCCAATGCGTATCATATCTGACATTGATACATCTCTATGTGTATCAATTATACTGTTAAATTTCCATTTTTACCATTCAATAGCTATTTGATCTTAATCAAATCACAGCTACAATACCCAATTCAGAAAATAGTGTGGTGTGCATTTATATATTCAGCAAATGTGTTTTCTCTGGTGTACCATTTTTGATAGTAGGGCTTATTGAAATTAAGTGAAATACAATTTATACGTGTTAATATTAGTTCAGATCATATTATCTAATTCACACTGACGTAGCAACAGATATACCCAGAAAACTGTTCAGCAAAGTGTCCAATGGATTATTTAGATTTTAGCATTAGTTTCATTTATTTTCAAATGGCACAATAAGAATATGGTAATATGATTATATATATTGTTGAACCCATAAGTAACCATATATTGCATATATCTGGGTTAAAAAATGTTATATGTTAATCGTCTGTGTCTCTAATCACCATCAACAAGTTACTACTCAGTAAGATATCATCATACTTGTTTTTTTCTGCCCAGAAATGTTATCAATAAGATTAATCATTATAATATTTTTGCAGCGAGGAGAATGTTAAAAGTTTATGGGAATGTTTCCGGGATGTATGATAAAAATGCAAATAATAATATTCAAGATATATCCAATTCTCATATGTGAAATGGATTTTTTAAATGGAATTTTTAAAACTTGTGACATGACTATGTGTATGATTACGTACACAGTATATTCATATGTTTCACATATGTTCATGACACGTTAACATATAAGCATCACGATTGCTTTTATAAGGTTAATGTATCATTCACGATGAAACCTTTTGTAGCGAGATAATCATAACTACATTTACTTCATTTTAGGCAATACATGCCTGATGAGTTTAACAGCATGAACAGCAAAATATCGCACTTATTCCAACAAAACAAACCAAGGATGTTTACCAATGCTGTTGAGCTCCATGCCCATAAGTATTTTGATTATGAATGAATTTGAACCTCTTTTTAACAAATTGACATGAACAAATTATTTGTGGTGCGTTCAGCTCCAACTATACCAACAGTGTTGTCATAGGGAATCTGAAAAGATAAGATAGTGATCAATGCAATGACAATTCTCCATTTACTCATATACACCTAAGATTTCATAGAGATTAAAGCTTAAATCACAACCTTGGATGAGATCATTATCATTCCATGAAGAAGTTATTAATTTTACGTTTATGACCTTGACGTGTGGATATTTCAGATCAGTGCCATCATATCCTCAAATTCAGTGTTTCAAAATGAAAATGTGGTACAAGAGCTTTCATGTCCTTAGCTTATGTATATTATAAGGTATAGTCACATGATTATCACGCCATGGGCCGTGGTGCAGTTTGTTAGAGCGCCAGCTTATTAGCACCAGTTCCTCTGTGGTGATCCAAAGGTCGTGGGTTCGGTCCCCAGCCATGCCAAGAATGAATTCATGATACAATTTCACACATGAGCTGAGGCCCGTGCCAAAGGGTTAACCCATTGTCCTTGTAAATCTGTGACCGGGTGGGTTGTCATGTCAAGGACCTGCAACATGACAATTCAGTGAGGCAGCACTATATCTGCTACAAGTAGGTCTCATCACGAAATGACTGAAATAATGTTGAAAGTGATATAAAGCCCTAAATAAACAAACAATAAACAATCAGTATATGTGCCAGACACCTGGTTACAGTTCCTGACCTCATGTTGGTCAATTCAGTTTTGATGAAATTTTTGTGAGCAAGGCATGTATTTATGACTCGAGGATTTCTACATATAGCGAGAGATGGGTCTTCAGGGCCTTGATGACATTCATTAACACCAATAATACGCTCATCCCCACTTCCTCGCACCGGTTACCAGGTTTCCGTTATAAAGACAGCACCACTTTGCGTGTGAATGTGGTCCTTAAGAGTTTGGAATAATCATAATTACATGCACTATGAACAATGTTTTGTATATTTTTGGACACAAAGGCTATCTTTTACTTCATTGTTTTCTTATATCTCTACAAGATTTGAGCTCTCTGTTCTTTTTTTAACGGATATCTCTTCATATCAATACAATACTTGTTAGGGGCATATTCCGCCTTTCAGAGACGAACATTAGTCATTGAGACGGGTTAAACTAATTTGTGATCAAATTGAGATGCATTTGTTTTAAAAATCATGCAAGAAAGCACTTAGGAATATGTTAAAGTTGGTGGTTGTAAATGTCACAATTGAGTGACATATGATTAACGCTCTGTGGAACTCCTTTCACATTTCCCATCACTTGTTTATTTTCCATAAGCGAATATATGAACAAAAAATATTGAGGTGAAATACTGGGGTAAGGAAAAGTAGTGAGGGATTAATACCCAAGTCACATTTGAGCCAGGCGCTGGCCGGGAAATAAGAATCTGCCGGCGCCACAGGGTCCCGGGCGCCGGTGACTTTATCAGTGAAAATTAAGATATGCGGTGGTTGTGGTCACATTATACATGGGTGCCGGCATGGCACGTCCAAGATGACACAACACAGACGTCTTTAGGACACCATAAAAACATCCGTATCATCGATAACAGACGTCTGTAAGATATCCTAAAGACGTCTTTAAGACCTCCCAAAGACGTCTGGTAATACCTCAGTCACATTAGCACCGATTTCAGTTAAGGGTATTTAAAAAGGGTATTTAAAAGTACGGGAAAAATGCTCAACTGTCTAAATGAGTTCCTTTTTCATTAAAATATTCAAGTCATGAAATGACATTTTATGGTATTCATTTTTGTAATAAAGTTATTGATTTATTATTTGAAAATCACAATGGAATTTCTTTGATTATATTGAAAGCTTCATATCTTTTTAACTCATAAAAGATGGCCTAGTAATATGTCACTGCTCCAAAATTTATTTTGTCATGTCAAAATGTTAAAGGGAAAATGTTCTGCAGATTGTGGGACCATAATAAAGTGGATTTCCAAACAACTTTGTAAAAGTGATCTTAACAATATTTACTGTGATCCTAGTGAAACAGATTTTCTATTTTTCAAATACATTAAGAGAAAAATAGAGGTAAAGTACACACTTGATCATTTCAAAAATATGAATTTTTTCACCTCCCTTCACATATCTGATTACCAAACTTCCTTTTTATTTCCAAATTACACAAATCAAAATGAGAAAATCTGTCTCACTAGGATCACAGGGAATTTTCTTCCCAATGAAATGAAATAAACACAGCTAAAAACAAGCCTACTCCTGTTGTGTAATCTGCAGAACTTATTTGCTTGTCTTCTTCATTTCTCATGAAAACTATCATCAAGGAAAATTAGGACAAAATACTATTTTGAAAGAAATATACTTGTAATCATACCTTATAGTTCAAATATTGAGGTGTTTAAATATTGATTCATGTCATTAATGCTATTAATTTAATAGGGAATGTATTTTTACACTGTAAATGTACCAATTCTCATCAAGTACAGTATTTTGGTAATTTACTCCTCTGCCACTAGGGGGCACTCACTACCAACACCCATAAAAACCCTTAAGATGCCTGGCCGATGGGTATTTTTTACAAAATCGGCCGGCAGTTCAGATTTCCGTGCGGGCACCGGGAGATCATCGGCCACAATTGGGCATCTTTAAGACGTCGGACGGGTCATCGGGACCTTTTAGCTGCAACATAAAAGTTGCCGGCATTTCCCTGATGTCTTGTCAGCAAATATCAATAAAATACACGGTAGGGTCCCAGCAGTGTCCCACAGGCACATCAGCAGATTATCTTAAGGCTGCCGGTGGCATCGTGCAGTGAAAATAGGATACATAGACGTCTTTAGGATGTCCTTCAGACGTCTGTCAAATTATATAGATGTCTTTAGGATATCCTACAGACTTCTGTCAATGATCTAGACGTCTTTAGGATATCGTACAGACGTCTGTGCCATTCAGCCTTGCACGTGCCGTGCGGTGCCCTTTGATAATGTGACCACAGCTACGGCATCTCTCAGATTGTTGTTGATAAACTCCCCGGCGCCCGGCAGAGAGGGAAGTCGGCCGATTGTTACTTCCCGGCCGGCGCCCGGTGTAAAAATGACTGAGGCATTAATAAATCAGACGTCTGTAGGATATCATAGGGAGCCCTTAGGATTATCTGATGATTGTCTGGGAACAAATAAACTTTAAAAATCCTATTTTCACCATACGATGCCACCGGCAGCCCTATGATAATCTTAAGATATGCAGGACCCTGTAGCGTACTTTAAGATTATAATTGGTGATAAGACATCGGGGAAACGCCGGCAACTTTTATGTTGCAGCTTAAAGTTCCTGATGAACCCATACGACGTCTTAAAACTGCCAAATTGTGGCCGATGACCTCACGGCACCCTGGCTTGCCAGCCGATTTTGGCCATGCATCTGTACTGAAATCGTCGCAAATGTGAATGGGGTATAAGTCAAATATTCTTAACCCAGCAGACAGGCCATGTGAAAACCACATGGTTTTCTGGTTGGAATCTCGTGGGAAACAGATAACCACTTCTATCTGACGTGAATTTCACGACGTGAAGTTTAAGATGTGATTTTCAAAACATGTATTAATACATGTATTACTGGTCCAGTTCATAAAATGGCTAAGACGTGATTTTCAAGACATGACTTTCTGGCAAAAAAAAGAAGTTCATAAAATGGTCAAGAAGTGAGTTTTGGCCCAGTTCACGACGTGGCTAAGATTTAATTTTCAAAACATAAAACTTAGTTATAAATTATCAATAAAGTATTAACAAAATCATACCTTTATGAAAATGGCAATTTATTTTATTAACCATCAAATTATCATATTATAACTTTCTAGCCATGCACTGGTCAGCCTAAACATACATTATAAAATATTTAAAAAATGATTCACTTTAGAATGTCTAAATAATTTCTATGAAATAGCAAAATATCATAATTTAAAAAAGAAAACTAAAAACATAAAAAATCCCATTTTTTTATGATTCTTACAAATGTAGAATGTCATATAGAATTCTGTTTGAATATGCTTTACATTATGTAAAGTTTAATTACGATGTAAATTTTTTAACTTTATTTATGTCATTTATAAAAGGATCCAGGTCATCCATAATCATACCTTATGCCTCACATTTGCGCCGATTTCAGTAAAGATGCCCGGCCGATGGGTATTTTTTACAAAATCGGCAGGCAGTTCAGATTGCCGTACGGGCACCGGGAGATCATCGGCCACAATTGGGCATCTTTAAGACGTCGGCCGGGTCATCGGGAACTTTTAGCTGCCACATAAAAGTTGCCGGCGTTTCCCCGATGTCTTATCAGCAAATATCATCTTAAAGTGTACGGCAGGGTCCCGGCAGTGTCCCGCAGGGACATCGGCAGATTATCTTAGGGCTGCCGGTGGCATCGTGCGGTGAAAATAGGATTATATTTATTTCATGTGTTCATAGACCATCGTCAGATGATCGCACGGGCTCCCTGCGATATATCATAGACGTCTTTAAGATGTCTTTCAGACGTCTGTCAAATGAGACAGACGTCTTTAGGATGTCTTTCAGACGTCTGTCAATGATAAAGACGTCTTTAGGATATCCTACAGACGTCTGTCAATGAGACAGACGTCTTTAAGATATCCTGCAGACGTCTGTGTCATTCAGTCTTGCACGTGCCGTGCGGTGCCCTTTAATAATGTGACCACAGCTACGGCATATCTCAGATTGTTGCTTATAAACTCCCCGGCGCCCGGCAGACTGTGAAGTCGGCCGATTGTTACTGCCCGGCCGGCGCCCGGTGCAAATGTGACTGAGGCATTACCCAGGTAATTAGCATGTGGTGGTGACATGCCAGGAAGAAAGGACAAGGATAGGCAACCAGTAAGATACACGCTCTATATGATAACGTGACCTCATTGTGTAAAACAGCATGAGCAACATCAAGTTCAACAACAAGAGTGTTTTGGGGCCAATTGGAGAGATGGTGAAATAGAGTGTCACAATGTAAGGTCAAACTGACTCTGAAACACATCATATTTGGAATATATTATGATTTAAACTGTTTTGCGGAAATTAATTTTATTATACTACTTGCTAAACATTATATTTATATAAAAAAAAACATTATAAACAACAAATATGCTTTTTTGCCTTTTTGGGCATACTGAAACATAAATTAGTAATTGAAGAAAGTATACATAAAATGAATGGTACATTTCATATTTTTGTAAAACAAATGGCAAGGTATTTACAATGAAATATAAACTGCACAGTCACTTCTCACCAACTCTCCATACCAATATGGGTTCAACATCTTCATATCAATCATAAATCTCCTTATCATCTTTTCTATCTGTCATCCTACATCATTTTACATGTGTACATATCTTCTTTTTTATACGGTAAAAAGCCAATAAACATATTTTTTTTAAATCATGCAACCTTTTAAATTGCGGTGGGTCAATGCCCTACTCTTTTTGCAGAGTAACAATTGCATCTTTCATTTGCATTGTCATATAAACATTATGACATTATGCGTGAAGTCGTCGCCCGAACTGGAAATCGAATAACAACCACCAAATTAGGAAATAAACGTTGGTGCCTCGAAGGTGCAGTTGTGTGCTCAATTCAACATTATTCATTTATAGTTTAGTTCACTTTATATTAAATGTCTAACAGAACATGGTTATCCTCAAGAAAGAAAAATATGTCAAAACAATTGATATTTAGATATTAGTAGAGTTTATGGGTCATGGTCTTGAAAGAAATATAGCAATCCTTGTTTTCTTTCATATGGTTAACGTTCTTAAGTAATTATTGGGCCGGCAAATATATCAGATACACAGGCCAACAATATGAAGTTGTGATAAAAGGCCACATTCCCATTGCCTGGAATCTTAATAAATAGTTGCCCATATTCATCTGTATAATGGTCCAGTATATATAATACAAAGGAAAAAGGACACAGTACTTGGATGTTTTGTCAAAGAAATTTGTCTGAATACCTACAGTGAGATTAGCCCAGCTTCCGTCTGTAACACATTCTTTAATGCACGTCACAGACCAAAGTTTAGTTAACATTTTTGATTTTTGAGAAATATTTTCACTTGACATTTGTTATGAACTCATAGATGTTTGTGACTGTTGTCAAATCCCATTAGATATTTCTCGACCAACCACTCTGACCAAGACATGTTCACAAAATTCAAAGGTAATTGCAACAGATAAAGCAAACTCAAGAGATTATTCATTTGTCAGTTGACCTATATGAATATATGAGCTTGTCAGAATTTCAAATCAACGCCATGGTGCTAAATCAACCTGGCATGCCCCTCTCCACAATGTTTTATGTTACAGAAAGAAGCGTATTCATAAAGCCATTAAAATTAGATCCATCATGATCACTACAAAATGTATCTTGCAAATATATCCCGCCAGCGAATCTAAATATCAAGACGTGTCCTTTTTGGCCTAGTAGATTGTATGTTTGCCTTACAATCACCATGGCAATGGCATTTTAGAGGGGTGTTAGCAACTAGAATCTGCCAGCGTTATTAACGGCGACACTGGGAGCGATTTGAGAGGTTAGCTGGGCTTGGAAGTTTGTATAAACAGTGTGCCTTGCCTAAAAAGTGAACTTGCTGCAACTTGTAAAAAACCACAAGAGGACGCTGTTATTTTTCTTTTTGCCTGACACCCCACATTGTGAAAGTCAAGTTGTTTGCAGTGTAAGAGTATGAATATCATTTGACGCCCTCCACTTTCTCTGCATCACATCGGTAGTGATGCAAGTCGTCCAATCTCTCCACTACCTCTGTATACATTGTCCTGCATCGATCATTCGAAATTTGGAGTCAAAAATACTTGTAATTAATACTTTGGCCAAATAAATATGATATGAAAGAAGTCCTGTATTGGAAGGTACCCACCAGTTTAACTGAGCTGATATATTTTTGATAATTATTGACACATATCTTATGTGTAATTTATTTTTTTTGTGTCGTACAGTATATATTGCAGGCAAGTTGATAGGCACCACAAACATAGAATCATGTTTGATATCAAATGGCAAAATCTGATTTCAAAAATACCTGTTTTGTGGTTTATGTATTATTCACAAATTATTTTGTCATTATCATATATACGCATGTACGTTCTACATAATATAAAAGGCATTTAAATCAAATAGAACTAAAAACATCATATGTGAAGATTCTGGAAGTTTATGTCCTACTAAATTTTATCTTTAAGGTTAGAGTCTGTACATCGACCAAGATATCAACAGGCTAAATGGAAAAAATTATCACAGATCGGGGTCAAATACCCGGCAAACCATCATCATGTTCAGTTGTATAATCGTACTTAACAAATCGCCATTGAATTCAGACACAAAGTCAGTGTCGGCCAGCCAAACAGGAGTCACTGAAGCGACAGGACTCTTTTTTGAGAATAATGCCATAACTGGGTCATCCCGTTCGCTTCAATGACCTCACAAATTTGCAGCAACTTTAGAAAAGTTTGAATCCCTGATTGAGAATACTTCACACAGTATTTGGAAAGGTGAGACATTTCTTAGCACTGTTTCTTGATTTGTTAATGAACATCATGATCTGAGTGCATGATCTAAGATAAAAGTGGTCTTAAGTGCTGAAGCGGGAATGATATTCTCTCGTTGTAATGTAAATGTCAGAGAGTTAATGTACGGCACGGAGGATTTACCATCTTAAATTTAATTTATATAATCCTGGATCGAAAGATGAAGGTCGACGTTTTTACAAAATGAATCTAACATGTATCATTTTATCTATATCAGCTTTATTGATTGTCGCATATGGTTTTTTTTTTAGTTTTTTTTTTTTTTTTTTTTTTAGTTTTTTTTTTTTTTTTTTTTTTTACGAACCCCGATATTTAGTGAATTAAATGTTTCATATATCATGAATTGATACAAAATAGAATCGGAAATTAAGCAAGGACTCTTCTGAAGTTATTTTGTACCATAATTATATCACATCCCGGGGAAGTGTATCAATGGTTTTGATTTATATATCAGCGTAGGGGATTAAACACGATAGGATAGGTAGAGAGCTTGTGATAATGCTGGCCAAGCCGTGAAGTACTGAAACCAACATGGCCGACAGTTGGTCGAATATATATTGCATCAAATATCTCCAAGAACCTAACACTTAATGAATGACCCACATCACAGGAGGAAAGAAGCGAGAACTGTGGTCATGACCGATCAAATGTGGAGTGCAGGCTAATCACACAATTCCAATTGTTTGTAGGAAGAATCAGAAAATAATAAGTTTAAAAAGGAAATATAAATGGAATGAAAGAACAAGATTGCCAGAAGAGATCATTTCAGCGTAGGGGCGCATACGTGTTCCTATGCAGACGCCAAAATGTTTAGCCTTCCAGTAGATCAGCACATTCCAATATTAAGAGAACTTCACGCACGTTACCAGAAGATTGATTTGAATTTTCTTTTGAAACGATACTTGATAAAGCAACTATATGGAATATTTCTTAAATCAAATAATTTATCGAGTTAACAAAGAACATAGGCACTTCTAATGAATAGATTATACTTGTATTTATATCTGGAAAGAAGGTTCTTCAAACTGTTTGTGCGGATATACTGTTTTGAGCCCGAAATGGTTATATACATGTATAAAAAGGCATGAACGTGATCAGAGAGGAAGTGTGACGAAATTTGAAAAAAAGTTGCTGTGTGTAGTATTGGCTGCAAGTTTACATGATGGGTTGCGTAATATGCATATAATATCTTGAGTAGTTCTTACTTATTTGTTGTGAGAATTACTCAAGATATGAAATATTGGTTATAATACGCACACATTTCAGTTTTATGCCTCAGTTTTGCAGCATCTGCAGACTTAACTATTGAGGTCCAGCTTGGTTTTGTACAAAGAGGCCCACATCCAGACAGTGCTGAGACAGCTCCACTGGTGTGAAACAGCGGCAAGAGTTGAGAAAAAGCTAAAACAGTGAGAGAGCTGCACAAGTGAGAGAGTTGCACAAATGAGAAAGAGAGATAGTAACACAATTAAGAGATAGCAATAACAGTTAGATATAGCTACATAAGTGAGATACAGCTGCACAAATCAGATAGCTACAACAGTGAGGGTTGCTGCACACAAGGAACTGAGAGAAAGTCACAAAATAGCTACACAAGGGAGAGATAGCATCCCTTCCAAGCCGATGAGGCCTGAATGGGTGAATATACCAACATTATAACAGCAATGCAAGTTGAGAGACAGCAATCTAAGTGGGAGACAACTGAGTTTGACAAAGATGGTACATGAGAATGATGGTACATACAAAGGTGAAATGCCCAAAAGTAAAACAGTGCACAAGTTGAGGAACAACTACAAAAGTAGGACACAGATGCGCAAATGAAAGATAACAACAGAAGTGCGAGACATCCACAAAATTGAGGGACAGCTACAAAATTGAGAGATAGGTCCCTAAATGACAGACAGCTACAGAAGTGAGAGATAGCAACAGGTGTGTATGACAGCTACACATCCCAATCGGAGGCACTTGTTGCATTGAAAGTAAATCATTAAAACCCATAGACGAGCTTTAGTCGCAAACGTCCGATGATGTAGGAAAAGAGACTAGTACGGGCCACTGCACACGGCCCATACTTCCAATCCCCATTCAGGCCAAGTCCAGACAGGAGCTTCAGGCTTTTATGTATGAGTCACTCCGATTGGTCTATTCCAATGAATTTTCTGACTGGTAATCTTTAAATATATTGGCGGAAGCCTTCTCCTGGATAGCTATATTAGTAATAGATTGCTGGAAACCCAGTAGGGTATGCTGGGGTATCCGATTTAGTTTTTTGATTTATCCACTTAGCTATAACAAATTGGTTATTACTAGTTTTTATTGACATTTTAAATTATCAATATAAAGATGAAGCGTTCAGGTTTAGAAAAAATAACATCACGAAATCCAACAGAAATCCGTGTTAGATTGAATAAAATGGGCGCTGACCCCCAATCAGCCCTGTTGGATCACACACATATATATATAGAAATAAAACTTGTATTTTAGCGATTAACAGCAATATATATCCCTCATTTTTTTAAAAATTAGGTTGAAATGCAGCTAAAATGATTGTGTTTAATATTTGAATTTGTGGTCCAGTTTGGAATTCCTCTCATGAAAAAAGGTCAGTATATGATAGGCCCACTTAGCAATGCCCAGATAGCAATTTGGGGTAATGATGTTGAAATGAAAAACAACTTATTTCTAATATAAATATTTTTTTCTCTTTTTTCACATGAATACTTTCAGACTTTTCCACATGAATAATTCACGTATTTTCCACGTGAATTATTCACGTGATTTTGCTTTGCATATTACTAGAATTAAACACAATTCACATCAAAACCACGATAAGCTATGTCTCATTTTATACATATATATTATGAAGAATCCATGATGAGTGACCCGGATGCAGATTACGTTTGCACTCTGACTGAAGCCAGTATTGAGAAGGCCGAGAGGGAACTCCACGAGAACCCCAATGACCGACTTGGACCAGTCAAAACATTGCGGGAATGGATTCTATCGCAAAAACATCTCACAGTACCCACAGGTATACTTTTTTGTTTGTGCTATCTCCAGCTATCCGAATACACACACACACACACACACACACATTTATACATACACATGTGAACACGCACATTTACTCAAATCAGAGATATTTAAAAATTGGTTTTAAATGTCTCTGCTCAAATATATTAACATGTATATTACCTACACAAGCCAAAAACGCATTCGTCCCCCAAAAATCAAAATCTCGACAAAATCTGTTTTGAATAAATACCTTTTTAAAGGAAAGCATTCCTTTGTTCATAAATACTTCAGTAATACGTTGTTTCTATAAAGATACAGGTGATATCGATGCTTCAGTTCGCATTCATTTGAATTTTAACATTGGCAGTAATTGATGACCAAATTATTTACTTTGATATTACTTCCATTTTCAGATACCAGTTATCTCTTACGAATGTTACGTCAGTCGAAAGGCAGTCAACTGAAGGCACGCTCATTGATTGAGAATACCTGCCAGTTGGAACAGGAACACCCTGACTGGTTCAAAGATCGCGATACATCCAACAAACAAATCCTGAAATTCTTAAAAACGGGGTAATTTAATTTCAGATATATTCTTTGCATTGCATTTGTTATATATACCAAGGGAAGCGATGAATACGATTTACACTCCCACATTGACTTATGTGGAGTGAGAGGGTTTTAGCCTGTACAGGCGACCCTCAAGCAAGGCAGGCGTAGACGTGGTATGTATACCGGGTGTGCACGTCCATTAAAGCCACCAAAAGCCACCTTTCCCCTCAAAAGGAACTGGAAGGGTAGAAATAAGGGTCTTTTGAGGCATATGCCATTTATGCTCTATTTATCCCTCTTATCCCAGTTAATACATTTCTTGCTTGTTCCAGATATATCGTTCCTTTGGGATTCAACAAAGATGGGGAATTTGTGATATTAGAAAGATTTGGTAAGAATTCAAAAAACATGTTAAGTTATTTTTATATGACAAAAAAGTGTCTATGATATACGTCAAACATACCAAATGTTATGAGAAAAAAAGAGTGAATGAAAAATGACGAAAGAATATCTCAACCAATGAGAAATTCATCGTGACCTAATCATATAAACTTGTCCATGTACACAAACCCAATGTGGACAAGTGAATTAGAATATAAGCACGACAAACTTATGTACAGTTGATAATAAACCAATAACACGGATTAATTTAATCAAAACTAGTCTGGTGAAATAAACATATAAACCAGAGTAGGCAGAAGAACCAGCCGGAGCGTCCCGTTCTCTAGCTCTGATTCCGAGAGTTCCCGCCAAAATATTCCAAGGGGTGGACCATTATTCATTCAGGGGGAGGGAAGTAAAAAAAAAATATCAATGAGACCACTGGATGGAGAAAAAAAATATTGAGAATGCCAACCTTAAGAAAAAAATAAATGTCAAACTGTCAAAATAAATGTCATACTCGCACATCTTCAGAAAAAAACAGTTGTTCAAAGGGTCAAATATTTTTGGGGGGAAATGGAGTTTCAACCTTGTAGAAGTCAATTTAAGAGGGGAAATGGTAACTAAAAAAAATTGTCTCCATTTACTCTGCACTACAATAGGTACAATCTACCCAAACTATGTATGTTTAGGGAGCTAGTTTATTGGTAATTTTAAGCTCCCAATGTCTGAGCAGTGTATGGGGCCATACATAGTATCTGGCTCTGTCTGTGTGTGCATGGCTCTGTGGGTCAATAAATACTTTGACATTTTTCTATCTAATCAGCAATCTGAGATACAGGCTTCACATATTTTTCACCACACATGCGTCCCACGAAGGACCAAATAGGATGACTTCAGCTATGACCTTGACATAGTCAAAGGTTTTAAATTGTAACCAAAATCTTATATTGTAACCAACATTTTTGACATTTTGCTATAACTTGCTTTATCTTAAAGGCTCTGGCCTACTGACCTACAGATAATTAAGATGTCTGCTGTCCCACTCCTTCTCTACAACAAATGCGCAGACACCTTTGTGTGGCTCTTATCATGCATATATCAGGTCTTATACCTCAGTCACATTTATTCCATTGTTGAATATTTGTTCCAATTTCCCAAAAGGTGCTTAGGCGATGTTTTTTTTTACAAAATTGGTTTTCAAACGAGGGCACCTTTAGACTGCCTGATGTCTGGAAATGTTTGTGGTGTCCAGGTAATATGTGGTTGGCATTCGGGTGACCATGCAGTGCCTATATCTAATGTGACCACAATCATTGCAAATAGAACAAAGCTTCCTGGCACCCAGGACTTTATAGGCAGATGATGTTTACTTCACTAAATGGGTACTTGAAATAGTTGTATTAACTGTGAATTAGTGTTAATAACACATTGTATCATTTTCTAATAAATCATACATCCATTTACACAGATATAAGTATAGAAATTCGGATGTTTGAACCCTAAGAAAAACATTGATGGTATAGTCATGAAAAAAAAATCGGCAACATTTTTTTCCTCCACCACCCTGAATAAATAATTGTCCATCCCTAATCAGGATTCAGAATAGTTTATTTGACATTTGATTTTTAATCACTTGACAAAAGTGTGTGTGAAGCTAGACGAATAACATGACAAAGTCAATAAATGTAGGATATCGAATTTTTAGAGATGTACCATTGTGTACACCAATTTTCATTTGGAATACATTGTTCTCCCTAACGCTAAGGTGGGTCTGACCTTTGCGTACAATAGTCCAAGGTCAGAAATAATCGCTAGGTATGCCTCAAAGGCCATACCTTACACCATGTTTGAGAGTGTATATACTCTTTGGTCAAGTATAAGCTATGCTGACAAAGGACATTTGGTGTTTGTACCCTGAGGTTCATTTTGTAAAAAGAACGTTAAATATCTTGACTGTTACCTTCCCTTATGAACAAGAGATACATATTGCTACATATTAGTCCAGCGTGGATTGAAAATGTCACTTTTGATCAATTAATCGAAATTTGAACAATATAAAACAATGTATAGGTACAATCATGATTTTATTTGTGAGTGTTTATTTTCACAAGCAAAAGATATAATTCAATTCAATTCAGTGTTTATTTTCACAAGCAAAAGATATAATTCAATTCAATTGCTTAGTATCGTCCTTTATAAACACTTTCATACTTGATATTTCTTACTCCTATTCGTAAAATATGCCTGATTACCAAGTTTTCGACATTTATTAAACATATTGTTTTATATGCCAAAACAAAATGTTGCAGATTTCACTTAAAAGAAATGCCTGTCCCTGCCCCACGTTAATATTTTGTAATAATATTACAGGTGCTATGGATCCAAAGTCAGTGGCAAAACATGAGGACAAAGTTATGTTCCTGAAGGCTTTGAACACGATGCTATTTCAACTTGTGATGGATGAAAATGTGCAGGTATATGCACGATTTACTTTGACATTATTATGTTATTATAATGGTATAAAATCAACAGATCAATAACATTTTCTCGAAGTTTATCTTCGAGTGCGTGTAATACAGGCAGAACATAATTCACTTCTCCCACGTGAAAAGGCACATTTCATAAGATGGACTCACACTTGAAGTGTATAGTTACTACCATAATAAATTAAAGAAACACCTACCATATTAAATTAAATAAACACCTTCCATGATGAGATGAATAGTTAAAGAAAGATATGAAAATATTGTATCAGAAAATATCACTAGATAAGAGTAGATTATAATTGGTGAGAATTGGATAGATCAGGATAGTTAAGAATAGATCAGAACCCAGCAAATACGACACGTGAAAATCACGTAAATTTCTGGTTGAAATCTCAGAAACTCATAAGCAGTCAGATATCAACTCAGAAATCGTATTAATCATTTAATATAAATTCCGACATTTATCAAATGTTTTTGTGGAAACGATCAAATCCTCAGGTGTAATCTTTTGCTCAAAAAACTGAGAGAGGCCAAATATCGGTAGAGTTGTAGAAATCACACCATGATGTTTTTAAAATATTGATTTAAATGATTTTCTTTGATGATTTTCATTGAAAAAATATGAAATGTGAAATATTTCAAAATGTTTAAACAACTTCTATGAAATAGTAAACATGATAGTTTGTCTCCAAAATAGATTAAAAGCATAGAATATGTCACTTTAGGTTTGCCTAAAACCCATAATTTACAATATTGGTGAATCATATATTGAATTAGGTGTCTTCAATTCTAATTAACCTAATCCTGTTAAGAAAAACTCCGTTCATGACTGGGATATAAACCATATATATTTGGGGTAATGATAATGATGTGAAAAGCAGATCTTGTTTCACCTAAATAAACGCTGCCGTCTTCATATGAAAATTGCACATCTACCCACGTCAAACATTCACGTTTTATCCACGTCAAAATTCACTATAGAATAGAATAGAACACAAGAACAGAATAGATTAGAATGTCAATTTTGTTACTGTTTATTCAATAATAATAGATTCCGAGATACATAATAAAACATTCAATATTGAAGCACTTGTTTTGCTCTACCATCCCAAAGGCCTGACGAAGGTCATGGTCGGTATCTCTAATAATATAAGCACGGAAACAAGATTGTTATACTTCGAATAAGTTGGTCTCGACAGAGCCAAACTGTGAGCCAAACTGTGAATATTTCGTTAAACTAAAGGTTAAGTAAAATATTTATATTGATCACATTTGTTAAACGTCTCATGACAATGAGTAAATTTCTGATGAAAATATGTGCTCTTAAATGATCATAATTGATGTTTATATAAATGTCTTTGTGAGGTTATGTTAATGGTTTCTGTTTTATTTAGGTGAATGGAGTGCATTTCTTCACAGATTGCACTGGCCTCACTCTGAAACACGAGATGATTTGGACCCTTGCTGACTTTAAGGTTTTCGGACGGATGATGAAGGTTTGTCTTCTGAAAATCTTTTTATAGGATAATCATTTTTCATATTTTGAGATGATGTTGACATAATCTTTCTACTTTCAGCTCTTGTGGGTTCTCTCCAATAGTCCTATAAAAATCATAACTTTCTTTGTCTTAGATATGATATCTATAGCTTCAACATCTGCACTGATTCTTCCCATCTATTTAATGATGCTCTGCAATAAAGAGATGTTTAAACAATGCACATTTACTATTCATAATTTAACTGAATAATGTTTTGTGCTGATGCTGTTGATTAAATTTGTTATAAGAGCTGCACTCCTTTGCGGATGAAGAGTATGCAGATATACAACACAAGCCCCATCATGGAGGCCATCATGGCGGTCTGTAAGCCACTCATGCCCAAGAAACTACAAGACAGGGTTTGTATACACACACAGACATACACACACACACACATATATATATATATTTGAGAAGCCTAAATTAAGAGGGCAGACATGCTCAGACAGGCTCATGCATCCATAGATATTGTTCGCCCCCCGGGAGCAACAGTGTACTACACTGATGGCTCAGTTCAGGAAGATGGCAGGTCAGGCTCTGGTTATTGTCAGGAAGGTAGACGGAAGGTAGGAATTATGGAGAAATAGTGACAATTGCTCAACCCTGCAGACTGAGCTCATTGCCATTTCATTTGCCCTCCTAGATGCCCTTCACAACAAGACAGGTCCAGTACTAGTAATCACAGACTCACAGTCATCCCTCAAAGCACTAGAGAAAGGTCACCCCTTAGACAATGTTAAGCTCATCACGGGAGTTTATGTTACCCTGTATAAGTTACAATCAGACAATAGGGCTGTTGTGCTACACTGGATCCCCAGTCACATTGGACTTGAGGGTAATGATATGGCAGACGAGGCTGCGAATGCAGGCTCCAAGCTATCCAAGATATCAGCCCATGTCCTCCCCTCTCTTAGCCAGACCAGACGACTTTTTGTCTCTGACTCAAAGGAAAGGCACTATCTCAGGCACAAATACAGTGTACCCGGTTCAGGAACTGCCAGATGGTATGCCATAGCCACTAGATACATGCCACTCCCCAGACTAGCTGAGAACCACAGATCCCTACAGGTCACCATGCATAGACTTAGACTAGGCTACAAGTGCACTTGGGAATTGTTAGGAGATATGGATAGAGCCTGCGAGCATTGTAGTAGGCCCACCAGTAAACCACTGTGGCACTACCTGCTAGAATGCTTTTACACAATGCCTCTTAGACAATATGACAATAGAGTATATGATGTGGAAGATGGCGCTGACCACACCCAGGCTTCAGCTGAGGTGGTCTATAATGCCTTAAACTTTGTGGATCTGCATTATATCCTGACTCAGTATCCTGTGCCCAGATAGGAACTGAAAAAGATCCCACTAGAACCCATGAAGTAGGCAGCCCGCATGACTGACTGACTGCGGATGGTCAATCAATGGTCACTTAAGAGATCGGGTCACAGTGGCCACTGGCTGATTCCCCGAGGACACATTGACTAATTAAAACGGAAACGAACCTGATCCTACCACTGGCTGCAATGATGGAATGTATGTCCTACATCCCTACATTGACAGCCAGGGTAGATAAACCTAACACATTACTAACACATGCCACCCATAATAGTGAAAATGCCTGGCCTGGGTCACAGATTACCGGCTTTGGTTTCACAAGAATGACCAACAGCGGTTGCAGAGATATTCAGTGTATATCCTGCCCATAGTCGGCTTTCAGTGCCCCAAATCGGGCCATTTGCACCGATAATCACACACCACCCACCCCATAGCAATTTCAAATAAACTATAATTAGGCATTTATACACATAATAAGATGGAACACATAATAATATAAATCTTCTGAATTATTCTGTCATCCAAAAGCAAACAAAACAAGCATAAACAAAAAAGGTTCACTTTTGCCTATGGACACCCCACTGGGTAAAATGCAATTCTCACTACTTTTTAATCAAAATTTCTACATAACTTCTCATATATGCAACCCACACACAAAGTCTGAACACAACATAAAACCACCTCTAAACTCACTATGGGTAGGTCCCCCTTTGACAATGCCTGGTTAAATTGTCCCCCAGCAAGGTTATTGCTCGCCCGCTCGGATTGGGCGTAAAACGTCGTGGTCCCGTGTATCTGACCCTATCCCAGAGCACGTTAAAGAACCCAGTAGCACTTATCGAAAAGAGTAGGGGGAACCCGGTGCGAATGGTCTCTGAAAAAAACCTTTCAGTTAACCAACTCACAACAACAATAGTCCATTTGTCAATAGCAATAATCAATGACCAAATTTAACAATACATGATTGCAATTCACAGCAATCACACTGCAGGGCCGCCTCTCCAGGCTACGGCCCTCTTGCAATTTAATATTGCATAGATTTCATTCATTCAGCCTAAATTAAAATTGGAGACCACAATATTTCATATATCTGTTTCATTGAATAGAAAGTGTGTCATATAATGTCCAGAAATATAATGGTGCCAATACAAAGTATTCAGTGACAGGAGTAATATCGCCACCTTGTGTATTTTTCTTAAGAAGCCACAAGTAGTCCAGTAGGATGTTGGTTTCATACAGAGCTAATATGTTGATATATACCCAATGGGTTCAATCATGATGGTCGAATAGAGAACGAAAATGTGATTGATTTAATTTAAGGGAAGTACATGTCATGTTAAAGCTCAGAACAGTTATACTAATTAAAGGGATATTAATAATTATTTAATATATTGATTTCAAGATATACTTTATTGTGTTGGTTGTTTAGATGTATGCGCATGGTAGTAACATGGAGAGTGTTTACAAGACGATCCCCAAGGAGCTGTTTCCTGCTGAGTATCTGCCCGATGATTACACTGGACCAATGAACAAATCAGTAGAGGACCTCATCGGTGAGTTCTGAACTGTATAAAATGGAGAAATAAGATATACAGTCCTTGCTGTATGACCTAAACCAACTTGTATATTTTGTAATGCAATGCACCGTGATGTGCGTGGTATTGGCATATGATAAATGAGAGTTGAGAGAACTAGTACAAGATCATAATGCTTTAAGGTCTATAATCCACAATGAAAAACTGGGACAGATTTATGTTTTTTTGGCCTAAATGTGTTCAAAGTAATGATATTTGTTAATTTAGCACAGAAAAGATAAACTTAACCAGCTAGTCTTAAATTTTTATTATCTAAATTGAACCCGTTTTAACTACCGTTAAAACGGGTTCAACTCAGTTTTTGCACCTGGTGACTTATATCAAGTATTTATATTTTCTTTATTTAATGCCATCCAAAGAATAATCAAGCTTTTATAGGACATTTTAGATATAATCATGGCATAAAATATGAATTATCACTAAAAGAGTTGGGTATTTAAAAATCTCATGCAAACGAGTTTGTCCGCCACGTGTGCCCCAGAGCCGAAGGCAGTTACGTAAATATACGAGACCACCCGAAGTTCTCTCTAGATGCTTCAAACTGATTGTGGATTATAGACCTTAAATCTGAACTTTTCAATATTGGGAGGCGGGATGCCAACTAATGTAAAGGAGTGTCAGTCACGGGTCCTTGATTTGGTATCAGAGTGGACTAAGCCCCAGTCAGACAGGCCCTATCCATTAGCTACCCCCTGCTATCTACCAATACAACTTCATGCTCTTCACATCTAGCATGTTAAAAAAGGTTGTCAAGTATTCACAGTGCTACAAAATAGAAAGATATCTCAATGAACATATTTTTAATAAATATGTGGAATATTTTCATTGATAAAGATATTTCAGATCACAAATTGATTTGTATTAATGAATAAAAGATACAAAACAACAATACATGCAATCAAAAGACACAACGCATTTTAATGTTCCTTGATCCAACTGAGGAATTAATTGGCCACAGGCAATTTTACATGGTTTTTGTGTTTGTTTAAATGATTTATGATTATTGTGCTTTGCTGAAAGTGCTCAGCTCAGTACTACGAGTCAAATGTGTACAAGCATGTTACCACTCTTGTTGTCTGCAAGGGTGTAGGCTTGTACCGATAGACATACACTAATGGACAAACAGGCCTCTTTAAGTCAAATCACTCCAGTTTCCCAATCTGAAGGTGCCCCGTTGTTAGAAAATCTCCACTAAGCTGGTGTTTGCACAAGATCGCTGGTCAGCTAAGCCTACTTAATATCCACAATTACGTTAACCTAATGACAACTGACACGAGGTGATTACACTCCATACAGATGATCTTACAGATAACTTTTAGCCAAAAAAGTGGCAAATTTACTTATGTTAACTGTGAGAGTGCCCTTATGCTATTCTATTTGTGACTCTACCTAAGCTTTTAAATATATTTATCATTGCAGCTGATTTCATAAATAAGTTGACCGAGGAGAAATTTGCAACATATCTTCGAGAGTACAGCAGCGGAAAATACAGCATTGATCTCTCGAAGAAAACTACCACAGAACCAGAATACCAGGCCTCATTCAGGAAACTTAATGTTGAATAAGTGGTTTTCGGGTGTCTACTTTGTGCTAATATTACAAAATTCCCTTTCTTAGCATGTCTCACTCGATAGAGTATTGATTAAATAGTAAACATTGCTTTTGATGCATATGAATATAAAGACCTAATTGGTTCTTAATTCCACATCGCTTTCATAGTGATTATAATGATTATGTGTAAAATGGTACAGTACAATGCTTAATCTTGAAGTACATTTCATTGAGGACAACAGGAAGATACTCTGTCTTAGTGTAATTAGGATAATTGTATTAAGAAGGCTAGATATGGACCGGTCAAAGATATAGATAGCTTATGGGCAATATATATTAACTAAGCAGAAACGAACATGCAAACATGCAAAATATATGTAAAAAATCCTTTAATTGTGAACTATTGATGCTTGGGAATATATATATATTACATTTGAAGGAAGATGATATTCACAGCACAACCATTATATTAAATTAGGATAGATTATCATATTGGGTACCTTACTCCTTTGAAAACTATATTAAGCATTGGGTAAAAGTAAAATTATGGTAGGGTTTTTATTCCTATATTAAAATCTGGGCCATTGGCCTAAGAGCTTATGCTTATCACTGCTTTTTGTAATGTTTGTGACATTTTCTGGAAATGATCATTTAATATCCTTTCTCAGAGTAGATAATTGGCAGATAATAATTTCGCTCCCCTGGATATGCTTTTTGCCTACTAATACATATCCGACCATTCTGTGACCACTTTCACAGAATGACAGAAAGTGTCTCCGTCTCACTACAGAAGCCATGCTACGCATATCTAAGAGCAACTGTCTTTCAGAAATTTCGAAATAAACTTTGATTTAATGTCAGGTTGTATTTTCATTGAAGAATTGTAACCAATTGCCTGTCACAGCCACTGCAAAAACTATTTACACAATGCACGAATGTAGTATTTCTTTAATTTTGTCAATCTCTGTCATGGGAGAGGCAACAATTTGGATTGACGCTTAATTTTGTAAAACATTTCATGGTGTGAATAAAAATGGACCATAACATAAAATAATCATTTTATGATACATGTGTAGATTCGTCATATACTTGCAATAATACGTATATAATCTTGCACACAAGGTTTTTAGTTTTCGCAATTTTGAAAAAGTCATCGCGGTATGTACCAGGAAAATATTTTGGTGACACATCAGTAGAAATGACAGACATTGGCATATAATATTTTTACTGTGTGGGACACATCCACAAATGATACATGACTGTGTGTGAACATTTTTATTAAATATTACCAGTGACCTTGAAGTGACCTTTGAATGACTTTGAAAATGAAACTCCTATTTCCATGGATTTTATTTTAGATATCAATATTCAATAGCCTGCATCTTTAAAAAACGAGCTCATAGAGCCTTTATTCATCAAAATCTGCTCAAAATTTTGGACCAATCTGCAAGGAAAATTCAAGGAAAGTTTGATATGCTGATCTATTTTGAAACAATATCTATAATAACAACCTATTGTAGGTTAATTTATGAAAGTATATATTATAATGCAAAGAAAAAAAATCTAATGCTGAAAATAAAATTAAGTCCGTCAATTTTGAGATTTATTAACAAGCTAAATTTGGTTAGAAATAGCTTGAAATTGGTAGGCGTACAAAAGATGAAAATTGATGGACGTTAAATTGACCCAATGCAATCTTTTAAACTTTCATATATATAAGATATAAGATATATGTGTATTTTCAGAAATTAACATCAAGAAAAAAACATCAAGTGACAAGAAATGCATTAGATTTAGACACAAATGGATTAACCCATTGAAAAGCTGATTTCTTTCTGCAAATTTTCATATAATATCATTTAATTTTTTCCTTCATTAAGAGAAATCTGCTAAAATTACTTCTTGAATATGTATATAATTTCTTACCACAATTATCATGTCACAGATTAAGGAATCCAACATTTTAGCTCCTTCTTTTTCAATATTTCTGTAAGAATGTTTTCCGCCAGACATATATTTGATGTTGTTACCTTGAACGCCCCTCATCTTTTGTTTTTTTGTGCTGAGCTTTTTATTTTTGTTTTAGGAATCCAAAACAATTTAGAGAAACGCTTGGCAATTGGCATAACAGGCGAAACACAAAGGTGGTTTAAAATTGTAAAGCTTATCATTAACTATCTGTACTATACTTTGCTTTCACTTGGAAACATACATTTAAAATCAGCAAGAAGTCGGCATAGTTGAACCAGTTTCTGTTTACTTCCTATGCACCAGACCATGCCATCACATCGATCAAACGCATATATTGACCTTTATATTGAACAAGCGTCACCTGTTCACCTGAAAAGTCATGATCATTGCTCTCTTGAGCTTACCAACCTCCAATCAGGCCAAGTCCAGATGGATCGCACAGAATTATCTGCCGCCAGATGGAGTTAGCTGGCAGATCGGCTAATTACTGTCAAACAGTAGAAGGTTCCTCACCAGAGGGCAGAAGCAACTGTTACTTATTTGTCGACACCACATAGGAGGCTGATCGTACCAAGCTGAGAGCAAGTATAAATCATATTATACTTGTGCAGCTATCTCTAACTCATGTTACTATCTCTCACTCATACTGGAATGTGCTAATAAATCCTCACACATAAATGTGATGTGGGGTACACATGAGACTGAACAAGATGGCCATGCTGGATAAATTGTCCCCAGAGAGGGGATCTCTTTATTCCCGATCTTATAAGATCTTAGAGAACTGCTCTCTTATGATTGTACATTACACATGCAGCTATCTCTCATAAATTTGAGCAGCTATCTCGCGTAGCTGTCTAAGTAATGGCACCATGTAGGCCCTTTGTATAAAATCTAGTGGGACCTCAGTAATTAGGTCAATAACTAGTTCAAATAAGCGATGTTGTGAGAAATGTATGCATATTGTCACCATTATTTCATATCTTGAGTAATTCTCAAAAAAATAAGTGGGAACTACTCTATTCAAAATATGCATATCACTCGATCCATCACAGAAACTTGTAAAATAAAACTCAAGTAGACTGGCCTGGCGTCAAGAAATTCCACCAAAGGGCAATGCGGTGAACCAAGAGCGAGATCACACACTCTTTCAGTGGCGAATTTTACAGCGGCCAATACCTTAAACAGCAATTTTCTTTTCAAATCTCATCACACGTCCTCTTTGATGATGTTCATGGCTTTTTTATATAGTATGTAAAAGGTAACAGCTTGCCCAATCGCCGTCAATAATCAATCTGCTAGATGTCACTGCAGTAAAAAGTCAGTCAATATCCAGTGTGGATACAGTCTGGGACAGCTTTCTGCTGCATCCAATCTCCATCATGGTCCGAAAGCTGTCAATATCCACAACATGTGAAGGAGATTGGGCACGTGACAGCTTTGGGATAATTATAATCAGTCCCGTGGGCATCATGAAAATATCCACTGGATAATGATTTTTTATTTCCGTGATATCCAGTAGATTGACTATTGATTTGATAGTGTTCTTCAATCACCAATCGGCAAAGCCCAGATAGGTGATCTGGAGGGGTTTGTCGAACGTCCATGGTCTCTACCAACTCCAACCAAAGAAAAGTTTGGTGGAGTTGATTGAGCTCTAGTGAAGTAAAAGGTCACCAGCTGCAAAAACTGTGGTAAACCCGTTTAAACGTCAAAATTGAACCCGTTTCAACTGCCGTTAAAACTGGTTTGATTCATTTTTTGCAGCAGGCGATTATTATCAAGTATTTATATTTTCCTTATTTAATGTTATCCAAAGAATAATTAAGCTTTTTTATGAGATTTTAGACCTAATCATACATAAAATATGAATTATCACTAAGACAGTTGGGTATTTAAAAAATCACATCTAAACGAGATTATGTAGGAAAAGCAAAAATCTCAGACCTCTCCAGATCACCTATCTGGGCTTTGCCGATGGGTGATTGGAGAACACTAATTGATTTGATTTGATTTCATATGTTGGCCACTCCACTTTTGTCTCATGGGCACTCAGAGCCTACGCAGCGTGGCTACTCAGCTAGAGAGATCCAATACACACTTCCTCCAATCTGTGAGTAGCACTCGTGCTGACCGCCCAATGCAGGCCCCTACACTGATGAAAAACTATCTAATTACCACCTTCTGCACTGTCAACCTTAACCTAAACACTCACTCATTCCCTTGGGGCCTACAATTCCCAGTGTATTACAGGGCATCCCTATACAGCCTGAGGCATCCAATATTCTTGTAAACCTTACCAATCACAACTACAGGCTAAAGATGTCCTACACGTGAGTACCTGGTGATCTTCAACACCTTCATATCTACCAGCTGCCTCCTAACCAACTTTTCTAATCCAACCGCGACAACATCCTAGATAACCGACATCCCCAACAAACTATGACTAACACCTTTTTTTCTACAAGAAACAAACTCATTAATACAACCACCCTATCCCCTCCCCAACCCATCCTCCTCCAGAGTTTGGACTGAAACCTAGAAAAAAAGGAAAGACTGCAATAGCACAAAAGACAATACTTACCTTGAAAATCCTTACCAGAAAACCCCCTTCCTGACTGCATGTGTCTGCTGTCTTCAGCTGCTCTCAAGTGTACTGTCCTCAATCTGCTTACACCAACCTCCAACCTTATAATACAGCACAGATTAGCACACCTACCCAGATCCATTCTCCTGGGACACCCCTCAACAAAGCCTATATTCCCTTTATCCAGAAAAGTACAATGTATCAACTCATTCCCGCACTACCCCTATAATACCACCATGACTGATTTCAATATTTGATATTAAAATATCATGTTGTTGGTCCCATGTAGGTAACGGCATCATACCCCAAAAGTACATATTCCACCTACCAATATGTACTAATAGCCGCACCACCTTGCTCTACCCATCACCACCAGAACCTGGTTAAAATAATAGGGAAATATATTAGTGATCCGGAACACACCTCCCCTAACTAATCTCTATTTCCCCCACCCAGCATAGCTCACACCTAATATTACCTATCCCCTTCTCCCCATCCCTGTCCCGTACCTCATTACCTCCTACCTAATCATCTGAACAATCTCATGTGATGTTATTCTCTTATTCTCTTCATATATTCTCCTTTTCTAAGACAATTATTCCCCACAGATTCATCCCTACTAACCCTAACAATTTCCCTATTTGCTGATCCTCCATCATTTCTCCTAGCCATGCTTCATACTCCTCCAGGCTCATGAATCTCTTGATTTCCCTAAGTAATTCTTTCCTCTTGGACCTATATCCCTCACACTCCCTAAATGCTTGATTAATGGATTCCCTATCGTCTCCACACACCCTACAGCCTGTTTCCCAATGATAATTCCTGATTCCCAATGATAATTCCTGAAGACCAAGATCCCTCACTCTGGCTTTTATCAACAGCCATCCCCCATAATCACTATTTAGCCATTCATTACATCCCCACTTTTCTTGTACCCATATATATTATCTCATAACCCATATATGATTGCTGCGCCTCGTGCAATATAACTTTCCGAAGGTCCATAAAAAGTCATATTGCACTCCACCCAGGTCCATATTTGTTTTATTCTATGATCACTGTGTTAATTACTGCCATTGTTGGTTTAATTCTAAAAGTGCTGTCGTCTGCTTCCCAGTCTGCAGGTCACTCAGAGCAAACTGGTGACGTCATCAGTGCAGTGGAAAGTATATTGACGTGCAATATAATGCATCTGGTCAATAAAACAATTTAGAGAAGCTCATGTGACCAGGAATTGACCAATCACAGCACAGAATACACAGTGATCATAGAATAATATTCAATATGGCCCCCTTCCACTGAGTCATCCACCAACTCTCGGCTGCCCTACCCACTAATTCTCTAAAAACTTTATAATTGTAACCTGACACTGGATTGTCTATTCCCAATATTTCCGTATCCTTACTTATTTCCCTCCAACATCTACTCTGGTTAGCTTCCCTTATCCATTCCAATACCTTTTTACTCCATCTATGTTCATCCAGGCTATTAATAAAACCCAAAAACTTTAACCTGTTTCTCCTTATATCCCACTCAAAAGACCTCCATCCCATTTCCCCCTGCACTGCCTCCTGAGGTGTCCTTGTCTGAAACTCTTAATGCCCTTCTATCCAGCCTATTCTGGATGTTTTCCAAGTCTCCAAGCACTGACTTTGTAACTGTAAATAGCTCTGACCCATATAATATACTTGGAAACAGACTCCCAAATAACTCATGCAAACGGTCTATTCACTGAGCTTTATTTGTAATTCTGCGCTTCCTCCAATTCCACATTCCTATTGAGATTCGCCTATAATACCTCTAAATCTAAGTCAATTCCGGTTATCACCGAGACATCTCCCTCTAAAACCTCATATCCCTGAATGGTCCATTTCTTTTCTGAAACCTCCCTGTTCCTTACCATTACCCTACTCCTAGTACTACTCAAAACCAAATCATTTTCAACTGCAAAACTACCTACTATGTTCAACTGAAATTCTAATTCCTGTTCATTACCTCCTATCAACACTATGTCATCCGCAAAGAACAATGCTGGAATATATAACCCCACCAATCTGAGTCCCCTTATTTGAACACAGCAATCTATCCCCCAATTCTGCTATATATAAAGCAAACAATAATGGTGACAATAACACACATCCCTGTTTTAGGCCAATATTAATGATCACCTCATCTGTCTCAAGATCCCCCCCAAACCATAGAACAGACTGTATTCTGATATATAGCCTGAATATTTTGTAAGAATAACCCTACCTTGTCCCACAATATCCTCCTGCCTACTCTGTCATAAGCCTTCTTTCCCCTAATAATCACCTCTTCTTGACATCCTCCTCCATCCTTCATAATTGAGGTTAGGATTTTATCCACCTTACTGCCTACTGCTATTGTCCTGTAAAAATCATATATCCCCATTTCCCCCTTTATGTAATAAAGGGTACACACGATTAAAGGCAGTGAAATCCGCCAACCCGCCCACCTATACACAATCGTGTGCAAAGTGGCACTTTTCGCTGGACCAATCGTGTGTCCATCCGCCGCCATGTTCGCCGGCCAATATCTGGCAGTTTGCGGCGGATTTGGCGGAAACCGCCGGCTTCAATCGTGTGCACCCAAAGTCATTCTACTCTTTCTCCACACTTTAGGCCAGTACACTTCCTCCCACACCATATTGTAAACCTTCATTAAACTGGACCACCATATATGAGAAACTCATTTGAATTCTATCTTTCCCCACTGCCTGTCTGACCTCTAACCATGCAATAGATTGATTAATCACTTCTACACATATCCGATCCCCCAACTTTCCTCTATCCCCTTTGCTGAGCCCTCCTCCCCCCACCTGACAGTGGCTGTACACGATTGGCACCCGCCGTCTAGCCGGCGGCGAGAGTGGCAGATCGTCGGATCCTCCATTTTGTTCCGCCGAATTCGCCAAGGGTATTCACAGGGCGGAGGTCGGCTTCTGCCGCCTTCCGCCACTGGCACCTGCCGGCTCAATCATGGAGAAATGGGATAACCCGGGCTAACTTGCCGGACCCAATCGTGTACAGTCATTGGCTGTACACGATTGGGTCCGACAAGTTAGCCCGGGTTATCCCGTTTCTCCGCGATTGAACCGGCGGGTTCCGGCAGCGGAAGGCGGCGGACGCCGACCTCCGCCCTCTGAATACCCTTGGCGGATTCTAGACGGCGGGTGTCAATCGTGTACAGCCAATGACACTCCTCTATTGTTCATCTGGAAAAGTTCCTTATAATATTCCATTAAATGATCCTTAATTTTTGCTTGATCCCGCAGCCGTTCCTTCCCTTTCTTAAGCACTTGCCTCACAGCCCTTTTTCAGCTCTCTAATATGCCCAAAAAGCTGGCACAATAACCTAACAAATTTTTCCTTTAATCTTGCTCAGGATGTTCAAATCCCATCTTCTGAGATCCACTAGTTTTTGCCTCTTTCACCATCCGTTTCTTTTTCTCATAGTATAATCTCAAAACATGCACCCCATTCTCTGCTGCCCCTAACTTGGCTGCTCTCCTTTATGCCTGACATGCTTTCCTCTGCAAGTTAATTTTGCTCCCTGTCTCTACCGTATAATTCAAAGTCCCTATCTTCCCGTACTTTTCTCCTACTGTCTCCAGACCCACCTGTATGACTGACTCATCAACTCACGATCCTTTCTTTCCTGTTTAACGTTTCCCCTATATTGTCTATCTGTAAAGCTCCTAATCTCTCTGCAAATCTTGTTTTAAATAAATCCCAATTCTGATCCTCTGTAATATCCCATACAGCTCTGTATCTATTCTGGTCTGCCCTACCCTTCCTATAAAAGAAATCTCCGCTCAAAAAAGGTTATGGCCAGATGAGATTTCAAATTCACCCTCCTCATCAATACTGACTTGCCTGACTCTTGAAACTATAATATAGTCAATAACTGACTTTTGTACCCCCCTCTACCATGTCCACATTCCTTTACATTGCTCAAGACAATTCAGTATCGTCATATCGTGTACCTCAACTTATTCTAGCAATTTCCTTCCTGTTTCGTCAACTCGATCATTATTTCCACCTCACCACACTGCCCACGTGGGCATTAAAACCCCCCATAACCACTACCTGCCAACCCATCTTCTCTAACTCCCTAATCTGATTGGATATTATGCCAAGTGCACGAACATTGTAATTACGGCACTGAGTATCTTGTTCTACCTTCATATAAACTTCTGTCACTGTCACGTTCTTGCCTGTAAACTCAATCCCCACCCACACCCAATCTAGCTCCCCTTCATAGGCTCCAAAATCCTCACTTTCTTTGTAAAGACCTGAACCTATTTTCCTTTTTCTGGGAATTTATCAAACCCCTTAAGGCTCATGTCTGTTGCGTTTGTTTCAACCACCCCTGGCACATCTAATTGAAGCTCACTAGCGATACCTGCCAGTTCCTTATGTTTACCCCTCCACCTCTTATTGATATTCAAATGGGCCCATTTCACCTTAATTTCTGCCCCCTGCCCCCTCCTTCTATATTTGACCCCCAGTGGAAGTTCTAAGACCCTAATCTCTGGGTCACCCCTAATATCTAGCCATTCTGCAAGCTTAGGCTGTACACGATTGGGTCCGACAAGTTAGCCCAGGTTATCCCATTTCTCCACGATTGAGCCGGTAGCTGCCGGCGGCCAAAGGCGGCGGATGCCGACCTCCGCCCTGTGAATACCCTCGGCGAATTCGGCGCAACAAAATGGAGGATCCGGCGGTCTGCCGCTCTTGCCGCCAGCTAGACGGCGGGTGCCAATTGTGTACAGCCTTAACTTCAGCACCTAGATCCCCCACTATCTCTCCCTCCACATCCTCTTTACCAAACATGCTGCTGGGACACCCCTAGTGTCCTTTATCTACTGCCTCAGCTACATTTTTCACAAATTGTGTGTCCCCACTGCATTAAATGCCTCAGCATAGAAACATCTGGGGCTTTATGTCCCCCATGCTGCACCAAAATCCAGTGGGCTTTAGAGTGGTCCAGCCCATGGATCTTGCCCTCACCCTCCAAGACTCCCCAACAAATGCTAACGCCTTCCAGAACTCGTAGCATTTGGGAATTTATCATTCAGGAACACTTGCTGTGCAACCCGTGCCATCTCCAGGCCCCTGTCCACTACAGTAGCCACTTCCCTATTCAAGGGGTGATCACTAAGATCATTTGTCCCGCCATGCAGTAGGATCCCCTTCACCATACCCGGCCTACCTTGTTTTCCCAAATAAGGGAGGGCCCGAGTTAGGCCAGGTATCATGGTCCCCCTCCATACAAAGGCTACTACCTTCCACTGGGCCCCTTGTGCCATCTGAACTCCCTGATGGAGATCAGGTCTTGCCAACATAGTGTCTCCCACTAACAGGAAGACATCCCTCTCATCCACACACCTCTCTCCCTGCCTCCCATTACCTCCAAGCAACTCCCTCCTCACATCCATCAGAATTCTCCCCATCCTGTTTTGACCTCTACCATTACTTATTACCCACAACGAATGCACAGGCTTCTTAACATTGGCTGTACATGATTGGGTCCAGCAAGTTAGCGGGTTTTCCCGTTTCTCCACGATTGAGCCGGCGGGTTCCGGTGTAAAACCCCAAAACAAACAAAAAATAAAACCCACCTCTTGAGTCTCCGTTTTCTGCTGCAAATAATGAGAGACCTAGATCCCCTAGCTTTTATCTTTGTTCTTTCCTCACTTGTTATGTCTGCCCCTTTATTTCCTAACTGCTCTCTAATTCCACTCATCACCTCCTCCACTGCTCTAATTCTTTCCTGTCCCGACATTCTCTTTTTCTGTGGTTCCCCCCCATTTGATCCACAGATGCCTTCCTCTTTGCCTTACCTTTTTCCTCCTCATCACTAACTTTCAGAGAAGCACTCTTCTTACACACCTCCCTACTCTGCACATCCTCATCCACCTTGCCTACTTTCCTACTCTCAGCCTTCAATTGCAACCTCTCTGACCTAAATCCCCCATTCTTCTTACGTTCTACCTGAGCAGCCTCCCCAATTGCTACAATCTTCTGCCAGATCTTCTTATACAATGGCTGTACATGATTGGGTCCGGCAAGTTAGCCCGGGTTATCCCGTTTCTCCACGATTGAACCGGCGGGTTCCGGCGGCAGAAGGCGGCGGACGCCGACCTCCGCCCTCTGAATACCCTCGGCGAATTCGGCGGGACAAAATGGAGGATCCGGCGATCTGCCGCTCTCGCCGCCGGCTAGACGGCGGGTGCCAATCGTGTACAGCCAATCTCTCAGCTGTCACCCCAATCAGCTTCTCCACTTCAGGTGATAGGAAACAATTCACCAGGGCAACAGCTGCCTTCATCTCAGTCCTATACAATGCCATAATCATCAGTCCCTTTCTTTCCATGGCCAGTTTGGATAACACACTATCCTCCAAAGATTGTGAAATCATCCTATCATAAATTCTCTGTGCATAAGAGTCAATCGCCTCTTTAACTCTGGGTGCACACGATTGAAGCTGGCAGTTCTGCCAAAATTCACTGCAAACCACCAGATATCGCCAGTTACACACGATTGGGCAGCGGTTTTGCCCGCTGGCGAAAGCAGCAGTCTGCCAATTCCGCCGGGCCATACCTCCCAGCGTGCCAGCGAACCAGGCGGCAGGTGGACTCACTGCTTACACACGATAGGTCCAGCGGAAAATGCCACTTTGCACACGATTGTGTACTGGTGGGCGGGTCGGCGGATTTTGCCGCCTTCCTCCGGCGGGTTTCAATCGTGTGTACTCTAAGTTTGGAATCTGTTCCTTCCTTTTCCCAACCTTAGAGAACCACAACAAAAGCCCCTTTTCCCTGTTACCTTTCTTCCTCCTCAGTGACCTCTGTAATCACACTACCTTGACTATCTTGTTCCAGAAGCCCCCACCAGTTGGTTCACTATGCATTGGATCAAATGAGATCGCTAAGTCTGTCTCTGCCAGAAACATTGGAGTAATATTTGACAACATAATGTCTATGGAGCAACAAGTAAACAGTGTCACACGTCAGGCATTCCTTCAAATAAGGAACCTTGGCATGATTAGAAAGTACATTGACACACATACAGCTGAAATATTTGTGCATGCTTTCATAACATCAAAGCTCGACTACGGCAATGCCCTATACTATGGGCTCCCACAGTCCCTCATACAGAAGCTGCAATATGTTCAGAACACAGCAGCTAGGATCATAAGTGGAAAAAGGAAATATGACCACATTTCACCAGTGTTGCAGTCTTTGCACTGGCTCCCAGTTCAGCAAAGAATAGATTTCAAAATCCTCCTCACAACATTCAAAGCGCTTCACGGCCTAGCTCCCGAGTACATTTCTGAGCTTGTAAGGTCTCATACACTGGAGAGAAGCCTTCGGTCTGGGGAACTACATCTTCTGCATGTGCCCCGAACCAATATGGTAACTCATGGTGACAGAGCCTACGCTAATGTAGCTCCAGTGCTTTGGAACATGCTGCCCCTTGACCTTAGGAAATGTGAGACTGTCGACTCATTCAAGCGTGGACTAAAGTGTCATCTGTTCAAGCAATGTTATAGATGTTAATGCATGTCATCGTGTATATCACAATCTCAATATACTCTCTCAATCATACTGTCTTAGCGCCTTAGGGCAGGACACTGATGCCATCTCTCATCTTGATGTCCAAAATCACCCACTTCCTCATAGCTGTTGTCATTACCCCAGCTTCAAACTTATTTCCTTCCATTTTATCAATTTTTCCTATACAAATATCTCCAAAACACAAAGACCCACTCACTGACCTAGATCACAAAAATCTTACCTCCAGCAAAAACAGACACCTTGAAAAATTGGGCCTTTTCAAAAAACCCAACAAAATATCTATTCTTACTGTTTCTACCACTCATCTCACTTACTCTGTTCTATACATGCTTATCTATGTAATAAGCACTTAAAGACCCGAAAACCTCTTGAACTTCGACACAACACAAATTTGGAAATTCAACAACAAGCTTGAGAAATCATGTCCGCAAAATACAATCCCCAGTGCACTACAAGGCTTCCAGTATCTCTATACAGCAGGGGCTTCTAATATCCCAATAAAACCTAACCATCATAACTAGAGGCTAAAGATGTCCTCCAAGCCAGTACCTCCTGAGCTTCGAATTCCAAACCTTCATAACTACCCTACTGCCTCACTGCCAACTTTTCTATGCCCCTCAAGGCTGAACCTAAACAACCAACATCACCCCACTTACTATTATTAAGGGTACACACGATTGGAACCTGCCGGCGGAAGGCGGCAAAATCTGCCGACCTGCCCACCTGTACACAATTGTGTGCAAAGTGGCACTTTTTGACAATTGTGTGTAAGTGGCGAGTCCACCTGCCGCCTAGTTCGCCCGGAGGTATAGCCCGGCAGATTTGGCGGACCGCCGCTTTCACCGGCTGGCAAAATCGCTGCCCAATTGTGTGTAACTGGCGGATCTGGTGGGTTACGACAGATTTTGGCAGAAACCGGCGGCTTCAGTCGTGTGCACCTTTACATGGGTGCCCAGATATCATTTCCTATTTCCCACACTTTTGTTTCCTTGATATTGTCTCAGGCTCATCCATTTCTTCTAAAAAATCCTACACGTCCTTTTTTATACATAATATAACATACATTAGCCATATCTATGTATATTCCCAAAGATATTGATGCAAAAATTCTGAATTGAAAATGGTTTTAATTACAACAATTGATGACTTTAAATTTTCAATATTTTGTCTGCTTCTTTCCCACTCGTTGCACTCGCTGTCCCAAAGCCCCGCCCAAAGCTGTCAATATCTATAAACTGACCCCCTACCATTTAAAATTAAGAAAAAGATGGTTTACCAGTCTTATGTTATTATCTTCGTTCCAGCGGGAGATGGAAAGAACGTAAAGGTTGAATGAAACATAGATTTCACTACATTTCGGCTCTGAAAATAAATGCCGTAATTGTTAATGTTTAAATGGTAGTTTTATGATTTCACATGAACACCTTAGCTAAATAATTAATAGAAATAATTTGAATATGTATGATATCATGAGTCCAATTACAGCGCAATTGAATGGTCCGTATTAAACGTTATAATTATTGTACATATACACAAGAAGCCATTGGGACTATGTAAATAGGGTGTGAAACAAAATTGTTTCAACGTAAAGGTTGATGGGATAGGAAAACTGTCAAACAGTATTTCCGGTTTAATATCTGGATGAGGTGACACAAATAGGCTGTACGCGATTGACACCCGCCATCTAGCCAGCGGCGAAAGCGGCAGATCGCCGGATCCTCCATTTTGTCCCGCCAAATTCGCCGAGGGTATTCAGAGAGTGGAGGTCGGCGTCCACCGCCTTCCGCCACCGGCACCCGCCGGCTCAATCGTGGACAAACGGGATAACCCGGGCTAACTTGCCGGACCCAATCGTGTACAGCCATATTTGAAAAACATTTTTAAAATATTTCTTTTAAATTAAAGGGTCCAGATTGTGACAATAAAGTAGAGATATGTTTCGATTTTATATTTATTGAATAACACAGAAGTATATTGTCAATTATTAGAGATATGACAGGAAAATATCACTAAAAATTTAACATTAAATGGGCAGTACAAAACCTTCTGTACAGCCCAGCCTTTACAGCTGCCTTTAAGGCAGATTCCATGCAGCCTTTGGTATCTTCCCATTCAGTGGTGTGAATAACCCAAAATTTCAGCAAATAGGGGCAAGTACTAAATTTTACTGATACCAATTATCAGCATTCACAGTATTGCCATTCAAAGTCCTTGTGATGTAAGGCCAAACCTGTGATTAAAGGGTTTAATGCCATTTTTTTCACAGCTCAGACTTTAAGAGGGATCTCATGCAGCTTTTGAGTCATGTCTTTCCTTTTTGACAAAACGCTTTCACACGCAAATAAGATATTTTTTCCATATAAATATAATTTATGTCACATAAGTATGCTATTTTTAACATCAGCGCAATATTTTTCACATATATATAATTCTCGGCTTATAAATACACTTACTGAAATTATTTAAACATGTCAGGAATTGTTAGAACACAAGGAAAACAGTAATGTTAGAAAATGTTATAAAATGATGTTTCTATGTTTGGCGAATAATAGGGCAAGGTGTTAATTTAATATATTGTATGTGTGCACTAATTTGTTTTCAACGTATCCACATGGTGTCATTTTCACCCAGCATAATTGGCACCAAAAATAGAACACATTGTCCAAATTATATACATATTCAAGAAATAACATTAGCACCTTCCTCTTAATGAAGATATATTGAATATATAATAATTTGAAAGATATCACCTATTCAATGAGGTAATCCATTTGTGTCAACATTAAATTCATTTCTTGTCACGTTTTTTTCTTTTGCAAATTTGGCATATTTTCACCTTTTTATTGCAAATTTGGCATATTTTCACCTTTTTATTGCAAATTTGGCACATTTTCACCTACTTTGATAATTTATTGTCACTTTCTTATGTACCATTATGATTAGAGCAACTTATTGGGGGTTATTTTCTTAAATTACGTATCAAACTTTGAAAGATTGCATTGGGACAATTTACAGTTGGTCAATTTTCATCATTTCATCTCACCTACTACATTCAAGAAATATCTCATTTCTTATTTTAGCTTGTTAATAAATCTCAAAATTGGCGGGCTCACTGACGGCAGAGGTAGTAATTGAATACTACCTGTTTGATGCAGAGTATCACATTTTGTTTTGAGATCTTGCCGGCCAAAAGATATTTGAGCCCCACTTTGGTTGTTTTAGTTTTCTAAAAACTAAAAACTGACCTTTTTATTCATCGAGTGCCCTCACATTTTTTTTGCAAATATGCTCATAATATGCTTGTTGGAGATTGTTTGTACAGCGTCATAACATATATAGGGATAACGACAGCATCTACTTTGCACTGTACTTATCTGAAATCATAAAAATAGGAAATCAACACTAATATAAGCATTCATCGGCTGGATCTTTAATAAACATCTTAATCCAAACTGTTTGTGAATATTATTTAACCATAATTTTTTTTACTACAGACCCTCAGAGGCCGTCTATATTCTCTCTGCCTGGCCATCTAAATGAGATAGGGCCAAAAAAGGTTATACTTAAACATTAATATCTTCTTAAACATTAATATCTTCCAAAAAGTTATAGAAGCTTCTTATAATTGTTTCCTTCAATAAATACATTTTTATCCAATCAAAGTGAAGGGTAGGTATAAGTACTGCATAAAGTATAGAATACAAAATGCTGAGATATGCACACCGAGATGTATCTGCAAGCAGTATATTTTCACATATTTCCTGATTTGTAGTGAATAAGAGCAATATAACATATAATAAGGTTGTGCATTCCCGAATATATTTCCTGGTAACTAAAATGAAAAAAAACCTGATGATCGCAAAGAAAACAATTATGACAGATATTTGGAAAGTTTGAGTGTATATTAATGAGTTTAGGGATATGATTAAACTGTATTGTGTATGTTTTTAAAAATATTTTCCCACTGTTTGGTTTTTGTCAACTGCATCTATTTATTTCCAAATATAAGAATCATTTGAAGAAGAAAACAAATAATTGTATTGAGACAAATACAATTATTTCCATTTATTTTTCTGGCTAACTAAGTGTCTAGTATGGATGTTGCATAGACAGAAAGTTCAGCATTGTATAGGATATTCAGTTGTGTTAAGACATCAGTAGAGATGAAAGAGATAGGCCAATAGTATTTTTACTGTGTGTGATACATCTACAAACGATTCATGATTGAATGTGGACCTTTGTTGACCTTTAAATGAGTTTGACATTTATGAACAGGCCAAATTTTAACATTTATGATCAGGCCAAATTTGCTTTAAAATAGCTTGAAGGTGAGTGGTGAACAAGAGATGAAAATTGAAGGACTATCCAATTATCATCTTTTTAAAGATTCAAATATGTGAAATATGAGTGTAATTTCAGAAAATAACCCCCAAGAGGTTGCTCTTATTATGATAGTACATACAAAATCTTATGGTACATGTATAAGAAAATGTGTTATTAAATGGACTAAATTTGCAATAGAAAAGAAATGTATAAAATGTAGACGCTAAATATATATATATATATATATATATATATATATATATATATATATATATATATATATATATATATATATATATATATATATATATATATATATATATATATATATATATATATATATATATATATATTGCGTCTACATACTTTTCATTTTCGAGTTTGCTTTGATGTGCAAATCTATCAAGGTAATACAAGAAATGATATGCAATGAATTTAAATCACTGCTTTGTGACAATTAGGGAACACTACAATGTCATTTATGGCAGAAAAGACTCATCTCATACAAAGTCATGCAAAATATATACAAAATTGTGCTGGATATGCACAGGTCGGAGGCAGAAAAGGAATGAAAAGGACAAAAACAGAACTCATTTTTGTATCAAAGCTACAAAGCTGATAAATCTGTCATATATGGCAAAAGCATTCATCGTTTTGTACACATTGTGCTGCAAGACATGAAGGAATATTTTACAAGACATGAAGGAATATTTTACAAGACATGAAGGAATATTTTACAAGACATGAAGGAATATTTTAAAAACAACGTGATTTTCGATTTTCCCATCCAGTTGATACATCTTTATTTCAGGTATTTAGAGATAAGGAGTATTCAATTTGTTAATTGTGTAAATAGATTTTAACACAAAGGACAGTCTTTGCATCTTAATGCGAACAGATGTTTTGTTTGCAATGTTTAAACAGGAAAGGAAAAGCTATATCACTCGCCCACCTTACAATTGCAATATTAAATTCAAGTAGACCTCTTCAAGTCAGACTCACAAACATGTGTAAAGTGTACTACTATCTGTAATCAAGCAGGAACACTAGCATATACATGACCCAATTTAGACAACTCCTCCTTTAAATGTTCAAGAATAAAGAATGACTATGTTGGAAGCATGTCTATGCTGGAACCCTTGGAGATAGCCCAAGTAATGTGGCACCTCTGTATGTATGTACCTCAGACACTGTCAACCAACATGGACATACTTCAGATGCTGCCACTTTATGAGTATAGCACCGACCTTGTCACCCCACGTGGACCTATCACACACCCCATCCCTCCACATGGAAGTACCCCTGACACCGTCAGTCCCCATCAACACTCCACTTAACTTTCAGTCAGTCTAGAGGTCAACTTGATTTGGCCCTTGATAAGATCCTTACCTCACTTGGAGCATGTGTCGTCCACGAAGTAGCCTTATCACACTTTTTGGTATATTGTTAGGCCCCTGGATGCAACAGTGTACTTCACTGATGTCTCAGTTCAGGAAGATGGCAGGTCAGGCTCTGGTTATTATCAGTAAGGTAGACAGGAATTATGGAGAAATAGTGATGATTGCTCAACCCTGCTGACTGAGCTTATTGCCATTTCACTTGCCCTCCTAGATGCCCTTCACAACAAGACAGGTTCAGTACTAATAATCACAGATTTACAGTCATCCCTCAATGCACTAGAGAAAGGTCACCCTTAGACAATGTTAGGCTCATCATGGGAGTTTATGTTACCCTGTATAAGTTACATTCAGCCAATAGGGATGTTGTGCTACACTGGATCTTCAATCACATTGGACTTGAGGGTAATGATATGGCAGACGAGGCTGAGAATGCAGGCTCCAAGCTATCCAAGATATCAGCCCTCTCTTAGCCAGACCAGACAACTTTTTGTCTCTGATTCGAAGGAAAGCACTATCTCAGGTACAAATGCAGTGTACCTGGTTCAGGAACTCCCAGATGGTACACCATAGCCACTAGATATAAGCCACTCCCTAGACTAGCTGAGAACCACAGATCCCTACAGGTCACCATGCATAGACTTAGACTAGGCTACAACTTGGGAATTGTTAGGAGATATGGATAGAGCCTGCGAGCATTGCAGTAGGCCCACCAGTAAACCACTGTCAGCACACGTAGGAAATAAAACAAGACAAACATGTGTGAATTATTTTAATACTAACGATACAGTGCAGTTGCTTAATTGACAACATTGTTATGCATAATTATAGTAATAAATAATAATAGTAGTAATAATAATAAAACATTTGTATAGCGCCATTCCATTCATCATTTTATTCAGTGAATGTAGCCGTAGGAAATAAAACAAGACAAACGTGTGTGAATTATTTTAATACTAACGATGCAGTGCAGTTGCTTAATTGGAAACATTGTTATACATAATAGTAATAAATAATAATAGTAATAACAATAATAAAACATTTGATAGCCCCATTCAAGACTAAGTCTTCTCATAGCACTTTATATATTAATATATTGATATATTTTGTAGAATAGATTGGGAAAACCCATATGGACAATATTATGTACTAATGTGAAAAGTACATGCACTCTGTTGAGTAAATTTCTAACTGTTATGGCATTTTAATATCCGCATTGATTATGTAGAAGTTCAGCAAAGGATTTTCTGAAATCTTGAGCTTTCCATGCATATATGCACGGGTTTATCCAATTATTAATATAAATGAGGGCAAAAGTCATATATCTGAGTCCATCCTTCCAAGCGACATTGCCCTGGCCCCTGGTAGTGATAAATGGACTAATGATGACTGTGGGCAAATACAGAATGAGGTAAACCCCCAGAACCATAGCTAACATCTTGGTCACCTTCATCTGGACCCTGCTTACCTGCTCTGCTGTGGTGACGAAGCAGGTTGCTGCTACTCGCTTGCTTGCCTTAATGGCTGTATATGCGATACATATATACAGTATAATAGTGGCAATGATAAACATCATTAGATGACCAATAATGATAATATAGTAGATCTCAGTGGTGAGAACATAGCGGGAATCACATTGGAAACTGTACCGTGTTGGGTCTAAAGTATCTATGTGGTTATTAATCCAGACAGCCAGGTTCATAAGAATAATCATATACACCCAACTCAATGAAACAGCCACCGTTATCCTCTTTGGAGTAACAATATTGTGATATTTCAGTGGATAATGTATATAAAGAAATCTCTCAATAGCTATAGCACAAATACTAAAATTATTACCCCCAGATGTTATCAGCCCTATCAAAAGATTAAACAAACAGCACCATCTCCACATCTCGATAGTTTCAGACGATTCCGTCAACAGCAACAATAATGGTCCAAGCGATCCTTGTAAACCATCTGAGACAGCCAGGTTTATAATTAGATAATTTGTAGTTGTTCTTAGATTCTCAAACTTCAGAACAGCAATGATAACAAGCGCATTTCCCACAATGCAGGGAATCATCCATAAAAAGCGTACTGAAATGTACACTTTCATTCCAATTTCATCTGTTGAATTTGATATTTCCATGATATTTCAGTCAATTTAAATCCATTTGTAAATCACCCTATTTCCCTGTTTAGCAAATAAAAATTCCAGGCTTACTGGAACATTTAAATACTAAATACTGGATTGCTATTAACTTGCAGTCTTCCACCGCCTAAATGATATTCCCAAGAGACAACGTCATATGAACACATCTGCAGTTTCTTTATATCAATTCCGGCGCAATGATTAGTCAGCTCGGGCAGTTATATGCACTAGCGTAATTGCTGTGTTGGAAGTAATATAATTTGTCTTAATATATGTATGTGTGAAGATCTTAATGGCACATTCTAAACTTGTGGACTGTTCTATCTGGCATGTAGTGCGGGTATATATCCTTGAACCTGTGACATACACAACACCTAATAAGATAACTACCATCAAATATTCTAAAATTAAGCTCTAATATTAAGAATAAGAATTAGAATAACTTTATTTTAAATCGATTGTGAAATACAATAACAATAGCTGGAAGCTAATTATTGATTATCTAGAACTACAATATATACAAGTGAGTCAACAATTAATTACACATACAGTAGTAAATTAACAAATGATTTAAACATACTGTCATTGCACAAACATATAATCAGCCATAGTATACAAATGAAGACATAGTACAAGTGCAATTAGGACCTTGCCATGAGCTTACAATTGTTTTGAACATGGTAATATCACTTGCCTCTTTGATTTCATTTGGTAGCAGGTTCCACAAATGTGTGAATGTATTAGGTCATATTTTATTTCTGTCCGTTCAAACATGTCAAACAGGCCACGGGCCGTGGCACAGTTGGTTAGAGCGCCAGCTTATTAGCACCAGTTCCTCTGTGGTGATCCAAAGGTCGTGGGTTCGAACCCCGGTCGTGCCGGGATTGAACTCATTATATACAATTTTCCTACATGAGCTGAGGACCGTGCCTAAAGGGTTAACCCGTTGTCCTTGTAAATCTGTGACCGGGCGGGTTGTCATGTCAAGGACCTGTGACATGACAATTCAGTGAGGCAGCACTATATCTGTTACAAGTAGGTCTCATCACGAAATGACTGAAATAATGTTGAAAGTGATGTAAAACCCCAAACAAACAAACAAACATGTCAAACATATATGAGGGTTTAGGACATTAATACTTTTCAACACTTCACAAGCAATCAGTTTCAACCTCCTGAGATGTAATTATTATAGCATCCTTACATAATTTTGGGTAATTACTAATAAAATCATTCAACATGAATCTGAGAGCACGTTCTTGTATTTTCTCCATTTGTTTCAGCTGGGTGTGGCTACAGAAACAGAAACAATCAGGCAGTAATTAAAATTTGCCAATATGAAAGTTCTGTATATATCTGTCCTTCCCTTTACAGTGAAGACTTTCTTGAAATGGTACAGAACATTCACCTGTCTTGATGCCTTCTTGGATATGTTTTCTACATGTGTATCAAATTTTAACTTATCATCAACTGTGACACCCAGCAGTTTGACATTTGACTTTCTTTCAATTTCTGTTTCTGGGCCAATATCTAAAACAAGGCATTTTGTAAATTATTCAGAGCTGGTGAAAGACTTAAGAAACATGACCTGAAATTTTTCTGAATTGGCCTGCATGAAATTTGATTTTAACCATTTTAAAGCATTCTTAGCATCAACTTTTAGTGCATGTATCATGATCTCCATGGTTGGTCCTGTCGCACTTAGGGTGTTGTCGTCTGCGTAATTGACTAGTGTGCACATTTCCGAAAAACAGAATAAGTCATTGATGAAAATATTGAAGAGGAGCGGCCCAAGGCAAGACCCTTGGGGGACCCTCTTTTTCATAGGTTTCCATGAGCTTCTGTACTCTGATATTTTAACTTTTTGTAATCGACCTGTCAGATAACTGATCAATAAGCTACAGGCATCGTCAGTGAGTCTATATGCCTTCATTTTATAAACAAGGAGAGCATGTGGTATGCAATCAAAGGTTTTGGATAAATCCATTATCAATGTCCCCACATAATGATCATTATCAATAGCCTTTTTCCATGATTCAACTAGTTTTATTATAACATGCTTACAACCATATTTCTTCCTATATGCTGACAGCATTCTGTTAAATATACCATGGAAGTAAACATAAAGCGGGTTAGCTAGAATTGTTTCATACACCTTTAAGACACTGACAGGACGGTAAATTGTCCTTGTGTAGATCATTTTTCTTTTTGTACACAGGTGATACCTCTGCCTTTTATACATCATCGGGGACTTTGTTTATTCGGACACTCTCATTCATCATACTTCAGATTGTATTTGTTAATTCTTCTGAGCACACTTTTATCATTTTACCTGGCATCTGGTCACAACCTGTTGCTTTATGAGAATTTATTTTCACAAGGGTTTTGTTCACATACATTCTGCTGACTGGCTTAAAACTGAACTGTGACTCAAAGCCCATATCATTTATTGCTTTTACACTCGGGTGATCTTTGTGTTTGGCCAACAGATTTACAAGTGGACTACCTTCGCCAACTTCAATGGAGTCTGGCTTCCCTATACCATCAGCCACTGAGCTAAAGAAACTGTTAAATATTTCACAGACTTCTTCTCCATTTATAACAATTACATCATTTTCCTGGAGGATTATATTCCTGTGTGTTTTGCTCTTATCTGACATATATAACCTTATACATTCCCAGAAATCTCTTGGAGAGCTATTTTCATTGCATTTACTTAGAAAGTATGATTTAATGGCTTGTTTCCTCATTTCTGTTACTTTGTTCTTTTGTCTATTATATTGTATTTCAAGTCTTTTGTCTTCCATTTTAGATATTTGTTTCTCATCATATTTCATTTGTACATTTCTTTCCTAAGGGCTGAGTTCATGCATAGGACCTGTTTTGATGTTACAATACGACTCTTTACTAGGGCATGTTCATTTAACAAATCTTTGTACATTTCAGTGGCCATCCAGTATCTGTCACTAATGTCCTCAAACACCTCTGTTACATGAAAAGGAATCATACTGACCTCTGTTTTAAAGTTTTCCTCATTATAATTTTTGTATGACCTATATGTAATCTTAATGGGTGCTTGAGGTGGGACATGGATCTTGCTTTCACAGCCTACCATGTTGTGGAAATCACTATATCCACATGGTATATTTATGGGACATTGAAACCTTTTCATATTCATAACTATTACGGGGTCAACTAATGTGCCTTCTGACTTCTTGAAATATGTGGGTGCTTGTATTACGTTTGTTAGGCCAAACACATTACAAACCTCATTTGTCATGACATCATTCATGCATTGGATATCAATATTTATGTCACCAACAAGTATTATCTCATTTGCATCAATCATAATGTTACATAGTGAGGGGAGCCTCAGAAGATATGGGGAAACTTGCTTGGCTAAGTGAGTTCCTGGCCAATATGCTAAGTGCCTACTCCTATCTTGGGTGATCAAGGAGAACTGCAGACTCTGATATAATGTCATCTTTATTCGGGGTATAAATTGTACATATACATAAATACATATACATATATATAACCCTGAATTAGCATATGGCATGGCAACGAGCGATCAGCCTGAGTGGTTATCCATGTAACTCCTGTGTGGGGGCGACAGAGAGTGGCGGCGTGCGGCCCATATCCCCGCACTCCTGCTCTCTCCTTGTCCTGAGTGTCGTGGCTTGGCTCTTTGCTTTTCTTGGTCCAAACTGCCCATTTGTCGTGTGTGACGATATTTATACCCACGCGTCAGGATGAGATCATGTCTTCCCAGAAAATGACCAAATATGGTCATTTTCCGTACTTGACAGGGTGAGATCATATCTAATTCTGTACAGTGACACAGTGGATCCATAATGTATGCAACCTGCTCTTGACGTGGTCTCGCACATCCACCGTCTCTTGACGTGGTCTCGCACATCCACCGTCTCTCTGTCAACCTGCACTTGGTAACCTCTGTAGATGGGCAATCTGGCACTCAATAACTATGCATGATATTCTGCCAGAGATTGTGATTGTCCATGATTGTCTCTATATATTCTCAAGAGTCTCTGGGTGTACAATCCATATCCTACACTAACACTATCTAGTAACTAATTTAGATGCATTATAAAAGCACTAACAGGAACCTTTGGATTTTTATATATACAAACAAGATACCACTTTTCATTCTTAACTCCCATTCTAACTACAATACATTCAATATGATGACTAGTACTAATGATTTCTAGGCCTTGAATGCGCTCCTGTGGGATATCAGTCCTTATCCACAGAATCATACCTCCTGAGTTTGATGATCTGTCCTTTCTGTGTAATTTATAATCATATAATTCAAACAAGGAACTATTATATTCATTATTCAGTTTTGTTTCTGTGATACACAATACATCAGCGTACTTATTTACAAGGATTTCATCTACATTATCATACTTTTGCTTTAAACTATTTATGTTTACATGAAGAAATATTAAGTTTTTGCCATGTTTACACCTGACAGTTTTTTTAGCTCACTGTCTCTGTTTGCTGGTAACCACTCTGGTAACGGCCCCCCCACCTTTGATGTTGGCGACCTCCAGACTGTTTCCATGCATCCCCTCTCCTCTGTTGATGGCTATCAAAGCTCTGGCGGCCCTAGGGTAGTAACTTTCTTTCTGGGTCCTCATAGAATACTCACGGTTAATCTCTATAAAGTTTCAACTCAAGTCACTGGCCAGTCGGCAACACACAAGTTATCTTGAGGTATGAAATATGATGAAGAGTAGCAATGAAGAATGAAGTGCGCAGAATGAAACGGAGATGTTAGCGCAGCGGAGTGCAAGAGAGAAGTGAGGTCTGAGACAAGAATGAAATCAGCCACACCACACCGGTACACAAGCACCGCGCATCCGGCGTGTACATTTCCTAATTTGGTAAAGTATCTGTCACGAGTCACAGTGAAAATGGGCAAACGGCACATAGAAAAATGAATTTTACAAAGAAGGCATCTATGATACACAATTATCTCTGGTCTATTAGCCATAGTTGTGGAGCAATATTTGCGAGAGAACAATGGTCTTTACAATTCGTCACGCTCTGATAGCGGTCTATCAAGTAAATAGGTGTCACTGCCATTCCTATTATGTAGAACGTTTCTCAATATAAAAGACTGATTCAATATGCAACAAGAGTAAGTGTGTCAAAAGTTCACATCAGCATCAAATTCGTTTAAGGCTAATTTATGTGAACTGTACTCAGAACAACTGAGTTAACGGGACTGTGGGTCACCGTGTATAAGTGAGACTCGATAAGCGGAGCTGACACAAAGTGGAATGTGGGTCACGACTTAACTGTAAACGCAATTACCGTGAGGTAGTGAAATACAAATTTCTCCGTTAACGGGAAATATCATGAATAATAAATGAGGAATATGTGAACTCTATCATAACGGGGAACAAATCATTTATTTCTTTCGTTCACGAGTCGAACGAGGGGGGTCAGAAAGTACATCTTCCTGAGCTTGCTTATTCAGAAAAGAGAAAGGCTCCCACGTATTATGCTTCGCACTATAATTTTTCCATTTAATCAAATATTCCATTTCTTGAGATCCTTTTCGTTGCTTCAAAATTCGTTCAATTTCATAATGGGAGTCAGATTCGTTGTCATCATTGTCTGTGTCAGAATTACGAGGGTCTCTGACATGCATATCATCATTATCATTTTGAGAATCTATTCGGTCAGTCTCTGGTAAAAGGTCTGAAGGCGGGATGGCTTCACTCGGAAGGTCATCTCCGGGCAGAACACCATTTTCGAATTGAAGCGGGGACACAGGGCGATCAAAACGTGTAATGCAAGGGCGAAATCTGTTGACATGTATTGAGGAATTTGGCTCTACATGGGTATCGCAAGTACGAACTTTAAAATTCAACGGGGTAGTTTGTTCAATCAGGTAGTATGGACCACTATATGGCGATTTAAGCTTTCGTCCAGGGACCTTAGTAGTGGAAGAATAAATCCACACTTTATCTCCAACCTGAAAATGCCAACTTTTATTCCTCGAGTCGTCATAAGATTTCATCATTTACGTGCTGTCTGGACACGTTCAAACATGTTCTTTACATAGTGACGAACGGAAGGACTAAGGTGGGTGGGGTCAGGCAGTGCTGTCTCGAAGGGATGTTTAGCATCTCGGCCTGTCATTAAGAATAGAGGGCTATACATCGTCGCTTGATGTACAGAAGCTCTCATAGCGAATAAGGCTGAGGGTAGGAATAAATCCCAAGATGTAGGCTTATCGTGACAAAGGCACGTCAAATTTTTAGAAATTGACTGTACACTTCGTTCTGCCATTCCATTACTTCGGGGACAATAGGGCGTAGTCATGACCTTTCTGGCCTGCATTAACTTGCAAAGTTCTTCGGCAATTACACTGGCATAACAACCACCACGATCACTAACAATCGATTCAACATTTCCCCATCTGCACCAAATGTCTTCGAAAAGACGCTCGGCCACGGAAACAGCCGATTGATCTGTTAAGGGAAAAGCCTCGGGAAAACGGGTGAGGGCATCCTGAAAAACTAGGATATACTTGTTTCCACGGTCCGTTTTCGGTAGTGGGCCTATGAGATCAGTATGAACACGCTGAAAAGGGCGTGAAACAGGGATGGGTTGGAGTGAACCCTGTCTGTTCTTCGGGAGTTTGCTTGTTTCACTACAAACTTGACAGGATTGAACCCAATTCATGATATCACTATGCATTCCAGGCCAGTAATACTTTTGTGGAATGGTCGAGTAAAGTTTATCGGTTCCCAAATGAGCACCCATAGAGCTGTCATGGAAAGCTTCGAGTAAGGTATGACGCAAAGTGGGAGGGATAACTAGTTGAGTTTTGCACCTATCCTTCGCTGGACCTCTACCTGGCATGATATAGAGATGATACAAAACACCTTCCTTCAAGTAATAATCGTCAACTTGCGCAAGAAGTTTCCTTGTCTCGCGTTGGGTAGAGGGGAGGGCAGACTTTTAGAAATAAGTGATGAGGGGTTGAAGAATTGGATCTGTCATTTGTTTCGCACCAATAACGTCAAATGTGTAGTTTTCTCTATCAGTCTGATTAAAATCACTTAAACAAGAGTTGTCATTGTTTGGAATGTCATGAGGCGCATCGGCATTATCAGTCATATCAGACACAGCCACTAGTTTGAGTTCTAACTCTGGGGTAGGATTGGATTCAGGGGGATACACGCGACGACTCAAGCTGTCAGCGTGTGGGATAGAATTACCTCGCTTATGGACGATCTCGTAACGAAACTGCTGTAGGGTCAACATCCACCTACCTAAACGTCCTTTCGGTTCAGACCGAAATAACCACTGCAAAGCTGAGTGGTCTGTGACTATAGTGAATTTATCAAATTTAAGATAGGGTTCGTGCATTTTGCAAGCAGCTATTATGCTGAGGCATTCACGTTCAGTACACGTGTAATTCTGTTCTGCCGGGTTTAGGGCAAGACCACCGTATGCTATAACCCGTTCAATACCATCCTGCATTTGACTCAAAACATTGCCAATAGCAAAAAGGCTAGCATCTGTGGTGATATTGAAGGGGTTGTTATCCTCAATTCGAGGGAAAGCCAAAATCAGAGCGGAACCAACTTAGCTTTGAGAGTTTCGAAAGCTGACTGTTTCGCATCATCCCACTCAAAAGTACTCTTCTTGCTGGTGAGAATGTTGAGAGGTTGCGCAATTTTGATGTAGCCTTCAACAAATCGAGGGTAATAACCTGACAAACCTAGGAAAGCTCTAACGTCTTTGCAAGAAGCTGGGACGGGGTAATCGTCGACAGCTTTTGTTTTACCTGGGTCAACTTCTATGCCATTCTTGGAGATAATGTGTCCTAGATATTTGACCTGTTTTCTAGCAAAGAAACACTTATCGGTTCTGAGCTTCAACTTAGCCTTTCGGAAACGTGTGAAAACTTGAGTGAGGTCCGCCAGATGGTGTTCAAAAGATGGACTGTGGACGAGGACATCGTCCAGATATATGAGGCAAAGGTCGGTAAGACCTTGTAACACGGTTTCCATCAATCTTTGAAATGTGGGAGGTCCATTGATAACACCAAACGGAAGACGTTGTATTCGTAAAGCCCACAGTGAGTTATGAATGCAGTAAGCGGGCGAGAATCAGGATGAACACTCACTTGGTGAAAACCGCCCATGAGGTCAATCGTACTGATATGGGTTAATTTACAAGCACCTAAACTGTCTAAAGTGTCCTGTATATGGGGTAGAGGGAAAGAATCGGGGAGTGTGACTTAGTTCAATTTCCTAAAATCTATGCACATGTGATATGAAATAGAGCCGTCTTGGGCCGGTTTTTCGACTAAAACCTCTGGGAAAGCCCAGGGGCTATTCGAAGGTCGTATAATGTCTTTATCAAGAAGCCTCTGGACCTCTTTATCGATAATACCTCGATAAGGTCTTAGTTTGATAGGGCTAACTGAACCTTTCAAATAAATAGTATGTTGGACAACGCTAGTATCGCCAAATTCACCATCTTTTGTTGTGAATATGTCACTAAACGATGAAATGAGACGTTTTATAGAATCTTTCTGTGCAGGAGTTAAATCTGAATCAGTGAGGTCAATTTTATGATGAGAGCTAGAATCGGAAGGGGGGGCAGAGATCGGAGCTGCCTCAGTACTGCCATGGTCTATGGAGCTGTCAGCTTCCCATGTAAGAGGGATCAGGTCAAAATAGCCGACGGAAACACCTCGTTGTAGAGTGACTGCTCTGTCACCCATGTTCATTAACCTGACAGGTACATGTTTGTTTTGTACTGGTGCGAAAACTAGTGCCATAGCAATCTCAGGATACGAGGGCAATTCACTATCCATCTTGCATACTCCTAAAATACCTGACATATTTCCTGGTCTAACGCGAGCTTGGGTGATATACTCTGACTTTGCGGGGATTTTGATGGTCTGTGATAAACGTAACTTGGGTTTCAATTGTAAAGCAATACCTCGCTGTGCATAGTCTAAAACAACACCATAGGCAACAAAGAAATCTCTTCCTAAGATTATGGGATATTGTAGGTCTTGTACTACTTGAAAACAAACATTACACATCTGATTTCTAATATTTAGATCTATGTGGGTTTGGAAATGAATAGGAATAGAGCTACCCTCTGCAACAACGACTTGCTTACTACGTGATAATTCTTCAGAGAATGATTTATCTGGATACAGTCTGTTTAAAGAGTCTAAAGTGATAATGCTACGTTGTGCACCTGTGTCCATTAAAGCAAAAATAGTACAGAATTTGTTACTGGTCTCAATTCGACCATCCTGGGAGAAAGGGATGAAATCAATGTCGTCAACCGAAACGTCAGGCATTGACTTCTCCGTCACAAACGGATGGACAGGAACTTCATGAGTGTCCTGCGGGCAAGGTGAACTAGAGGGCATCTCTGCAAAATAACAGTGAACCTCGTTCAATATTTCTGATATGTTCTGACATCGTTCTATATTAAACGAATCACTACTCCTATCACATGGCTCACGGGTCGGGACAGGAGTTAATAGTTTTCCTGCCGCCATGATCTATTATCAGATCGGTTCATAGGACGACGCTGATCATTCCATGAAGGACATCTGAAGTTATTTCTACTGTCACCTCCTGACCTATTTCCCTGATAAGACCTAGTCTGGAAAGGGTGCTGACGGTCAGGACCGTCGCGGGGCACATAGTGAAAAATTGGTTTTGTGGGCCGCGGGATTTCATCATGCAGTTGACGGACATGTGGTTGTTTATGCCACAATGTATGCAATCATGGCGCGCCTTGCAATCGCGAATCCAATGGCCAGGATTTTTGCAAAAAAACCCAGAAAGACTCGCTAGACTCCTGCAGCGGTTTGAGGCTCTGGACCTCCTTAGTTACATCAGCAACCTCTTCCCTAATGGCAGCGAGGGTGGAAATTTGCTGAGCCAAGAATTGGGAAGTCATGTCAGGTGTCTCTAGACCGTTTAAAGTCACAGACGAATCACCAGACATCGTACAAACCGTCTCAGCAAGCTTCATCTGCTGAATGGCGTCTTCAAGCAACTTTGGTGATTTGCCAACCACGAAAGCTTTCAATTTAGGCATAAGGCCTCGAATTAAAATTTTCTTTGTCTCGATATCATCTTTTTGAAGTCTCTGGCACTGACTCAGGACATCGTTAATATAGGTTTCAGCGGTTTCAGACTTTTTCTGGACTCGATTGTCTAAGGATTGCTCTAACTGCCAAGCATTTGTCTAACTACCGAAAAATTTAAGGAAAGCTGTATGGAACGTTGACCAAGAACTAGTGACATCTGCGGGCAGTGAAGTGTACCACACATCAGCAGCACCGTGTAATAACATACGACAAGCTGGGACTCTCAATTCTTCTGGCGTGTGTGAAAGTTGGGCATATGTGAGAAATTTGTTCATGAAACGGAGGGGATCATCTGTAGATTTGCCAAAAAATGGGGGTGGTAGATGTGCTTTAGACCCTTGTCTCTGTTGGTGAATTTTATTATCTCGAGACTGAGCCTGAAGCATATCTACGATATCAGTTTTAGCACCACCCAAATCAATTTTGCGCAGGTGTCCAAGCACTTGCTGGAGCATGTCTTGGACGTTTTCTGGTTCAGCCATCTCAATTTCAGGTAAAACGGCGCGTTCGGAACTTGGGTATTCAGGAGTAATATGGAGATCAGAAATTTCAGTCTAAAGTAAGTCTAAAGTTTGTGGTCTTAAATTCTGAGGTCTGGGTGAATTCTCACTATCTCCACTCGTGGAAGTATGGGACAACGGGACGTTGTCACCACTTGTGAGAAGGGAGTTACCGGCACCAGTTGTAGCAGTGAGATCTGACAACGGTGAAACAGAGGGGGGCGCAACTCTCAAAGAGTCAGGCGGATGATCCCTCTGTCGATCAGGTAACTTAGAAAATTTTGAAAGTGACTGACCTTGAGGTGTAGAATCGTCTGGTCCTTGCTCTGTCACCGGCGCGTTGTGTGCCACTTGCAGCTTAGTGGAAAGCTGTTTCAAAGACTTAAAATCAAGTAACAGGGTGGCCAACAGGAACTCCTTGCAGTATCAGCAACGCTCTATGCCATAGATCGATTCGGATATTCCCCACCACTTTGTTACGTACTAATGGTAGTACTGAGTGGGTGCAGGGGACATCCGTCGTTTGGGGTCGTGGACGGGGATCTCAGATACTATACTCGCTATACTCGCTGGCTGTGAACGGGGCTCTTAACCTAGCTACCCTATCTACCTATGTGAGTTGGGAGGTAATAAGGACTGCAGACACAGAGTATATAATTCACAAAGGTCTCCTTTATTCGGTGCTGTATAAACTAGTCTGGCTAGGTCGGCATGGCAAAGAGCGAGGCATATGAAGTACCTGAATGCATGATACTCACAAAGTCCTGAGGATGCATAAAACACCCAAGTCTATGTAGTCACAAAGCTGAGTGTCGTGTATCTTCTAGGCAAGTGGATTCTGGTCTTCTGGCTGCCGAGTAGCGATTTCGGGGCCTTTTTAAGGAAAACTGAGCGTCTGCGTGAGGGCTGCCTACTTGGCGTTTTCGCCTGCTTCGAGGCTGCGCATGTCCTGCCTGCGTAGCTGGGAGGATAACGTCATCTCTATTTGCGGCGAGTGGTGCATTGCATCAGCCTGCACTTGTTGGCCTCACGTAGCACTCATTAACCCTTATCGTTTCTTGCCAAAGATCGTGATTGTCTATGATTGTCTATATATGTTTATAAGAGTCTGTAGGTAGGTAATCTATATCCTACAGTAGCTTTATCACACTTTGTATCACACAAATTTGCTCAAAAGTAATGCATCAATAGCCTTACCAGTCCTTTTGCAGCTGATCAGCAGTCCCATATTATTGATATATTGAAATGCAACATTTCCTCTCCATTGAATTAAGAAGAAATAAAAGTGTTATCTTATCATGGGACAAATGAATCAAGTGATGATTAAACAGACCCATAATATTCCTGGTTGTGGTGGAAGACCTATACACATGGCAAGAATACAAAAGCAGAACGATGTTTTGGCATGGTCAGTGATAAACAGAAGCATCACTGCACATCAGAGTTATCATGTGTTAGAAGGCTTGTGTCAGGTGATGATACAGAATCACAATTCAGTTCAGAGTTGCTGGCACTTCCCTGGGATTAAACAAAAACAACCTTGACCATCAACAGGCGTATATGATTTCTCAGATGGGACTCACTCGAGGTCAATTCTGTACTCAGAACAATTTTTTGCCTTCTTTTGGTGTGGATCATGCATCTGAACATACACTCATGGCATTACAAAATGGTAAAATAGGCAATTACATGGATTGTGTTACATATGAGATGATTTTTGTATACAGGGTCTAAGACCTGGAAGAAATATATGTTGTAATGAAGGCTCTGTTTTCACAGACTAGTATACATAATCGTACAGAGACTGCGAGAGCCAATGTGAGGAGTACCCGGGTGGATACTCTCATACCTTTAACCAATACCTCATAAGAATACCTTGCAAATCCCACATACACATACACAGGAGCTGTATGCTTTCAGCTTCAAAAGTCTACTTTCCAAAATGATAATTGTTTTTATTTTTGGATGAGATGTATCCTTGTTACCCACTAATGGAGAGTATCCGTCGTTGGGGGACGTGGACGGGGGATCAATACTCTACCAAATAGATAAATACTCTAACCTGCTCTACTCTACTGTACTGTACTGTACCATAAGCATAGCTCGCTAACTCGCTGGCTGTGAGTTTGGGCACGGATCCTAGCTACCATGTTATACCCTCATATAGATGACGGGCAATAAGGACTGCAGACACAGGATATACACAGTGCAATAGTTACCTTTATTCAGTGCTGTGATTCCTCCTTGTCTGGCTAGGCCGGCATGGCAATGAGCGAGGCATATGAACTACCAACTTTGCATGATACTTATGAAACCCTGGCTATACGCAAAACACCCAAGTCTATAGAGTCACGATACTGAGAGTCGTGGATCTTCAGTGGCAAGTGGTCGCTGATCTCTTCCTCGGGCTCTTCTGAAACAGGGGACTTCTAACTGCTAACTACTACTGCCCGGATCCACGGTTGCGCGTCTCTTTTAAGGGGCCACTCCGCGTCATCTCTGGGGGCTTGCCTACGTGGCTTCCTCACGCGTCATCAGATGGACTCGTCCTGCCTGCGTATCTAACTTCGGCTCGTCCGTCTAACACGTGATCTCACAGAGTGGTGGTTATGGTGACTCATCAACCATCAGTATCGTGCGTTATTGTCTATGAATGTCTATATATTTCCAAGAGTATCTGGGTGTGTATTCTATATCCTACATCCTTAGTATGTTTTCTCAGATCTTGGGGGTAAAAGAATCTCATTTATGATGTTTTTAAGTGTGTTTTGATAAGTTTTGTAACAAAAGGTTTGCCTCTGAGATATTGCATGGTTTTCTGAGTGTCTAAACCAGTGATTAGCTATTCTTAGATGCACTTGTAACCTAAGATAACCAGGGTCAGTTGGCCGTAATCATAGTGACAGTCCCATGTGGATGTGTGTTGCACCCTGAAAGAGGCCAGGTTGGGGTGAAACAGGGCAATATCATATCTGCTGAGCTGACCAGCTAGGAGTACATGTCAAGGAATATGAATACAATTAATACCCACCACTAATTGCAATTGAGCTGAATGTTGTGTCTTACATGTCATCTTGTAATTCTACTCATGGACCTGCCTGTCAGTGTCACAGACTGGCAGACACCTCAACTGCATAAATAAACATAGAATTTAAATATTTTTTTGCAAATGTAGAATATATGAAAATTAATAACTTTATGCACAAAAGAAACGTATGCTATATGTTTGACTGTGATAAAAATGTCTGAGTTTCAACTGCCAGTTTCAGACAGTTGCCAGTCACTGTAGTCTACATTTACGGCAACTTCAAAATGATGAGAAAATATAAATATCATTTTCAAAAAGGAAACTATACAAATTCTTTTTTTTTTAAAAGACTTTTTTGTTAAGGAACAGAGCTCTGCAGACTGTGTCAACGGAATATCCCCAAGAGAAGTTCCATTTGTATGAGTTAAGGGTTCGCCTCCATCTTTCAAAGGGGTTTTTCCAAAATATTTAATATTTGTCCCTAAAAGAGGCCCAATCTTGGAACTACTTTTTAGGGGGCCCACTGGCAAATAAGGGGATCCCAAAATTGGATTAAAAGTTTTAAAACAGTTATAAATGTGATCTATAATGAAAACTTATTAATGTTTGTTTATTGTATTTTATTTGAATAGGAAGGTACATTTTTATGAGAAATTGACTAGTTAAAATGTCCTGTATGTGATGGACAGTTGATAAAAACTGTATGTGATAAGTTGCCATGTCCTGTATGTAATGGCAAGTTGATGCATCCTGTATGTGATGGCAAGTTGCCATGTCTTATATGCAATGGCAAGTTGACACATCCTGTATGTGATAAGTTGCCATGTCCTATATGTGATGGCAACTTGCCATGTCCTATATGTAATGGCAAGTTGACACATCCTGTATGTAATGGCAAGTTGACACATCCTGTATGGAATGGCAAGTTGACATATCTTGTATGTGATGGCAAGTTGTCATGTCCTATATGTAATGGCAAGTTGACACATCCTGTATGGAATGGCAAGTTGACACATCTTGTATGTGATGGCAAGTTGCCATGTCCTATATGTAATGGCAATTTGACACATCCTGTATGGAATGGCATGTGTTGGCAAGTTGACATATCTTGTATGTGATGGCAAGTTGCCATGTCCTATATGTAATGGCAAGTTGACACATCCTGTATCGAGTGGCAAGTTGACACATCTTGTATGTGATGGCAAGTTGCCATGTCCAATATGGAATGGCAAATTGGCCCTGAAATATATGCAGAAAAATAAATTAAAATATTTACCTGATTACCAGAAAAGAATATTCATACAGAAAAGTTGCTCTCAACTTATGAACTATTTGTCTGATTTAGTTACTTTTACCACCAAATGAAAGCCAGGAAAATTGTCTATCAGACCTGAAATTATTAACTTCCTAGCTACTGTGAAAAGCAGTGAGAAAATTGCCATTTTTTTATTGAAAAAATATTCATATAGAAAAGTTGCTATCACATTTTTGCTCATAACTTATGAACTATTTGTCCGATTTAGTTACTTTTACCACCAAAAGAAAGCCAAGAAAATTCTCTATCAAACACAAAATTATTAACTTCCTAGCTACTGTGAAAAGCAGTGAGAAAAATTGCCGTTTTTTTTAAAGTAAAGAATGAACATGAAGAACATTTTTAAAAGTAGCCCCAAAAGGAACCTCCCCCTTATCAGTAACCATGGACTCTCCCTGCTTAGCAACATAAGCTTTACAACCTTCTCATGAAAAAGTGGCCCTTCCATGTCAACAAATTTTTTCCATATTGTGAACACATACATATCCCTGTAAATATAGGTACCACATTACAATCTAGATATAATTATTTAAACATTTGAGAGGCTGATAACAAAAATTACATTGTTTACTGCTTAGATATTATGATATGCTCTGACAATACAGACAAAAAGTTTTCCATTTTTGATTATTTTCTTACAGAAATTATCCCCCTTGGAATTCCTTCAATTTCAATGAGTTATACCAAAAATATAAAAACAATTATTCTTCACATGTATGTGCTTATAATTAACATGAAATAATGTATGAAAGCTTTGATAAAATCAATGTAACTCACCTTGTTTTATTTATGTTGTGTCCTGCATGTGTCTTTTATTGCATCACAAATTTTGACCAAATAAAGTAGGTCAATGTGAAGTTGGCGCAATCACTCAAAATTGTTACATAGTAGTGAAAAGTCTGTGCTGTTGTAACAGTTAATGCAACAATGGAGACTGATATTTTGAAACAAACATGTTGGCTGCTTATATTTGACCTGAATAAATCTTATGATCAAAATAAAAACATCCCAAAAGGCCTGAACTTGTCCTCCATTCAGTGAGTAGTAATATGGCATCATTGCAAGTCAAAGGAAGGTTATTTTCATGTCAGCTGTTAAAATGTGAGTGTTGTAGCCTGCAGATTCTGAATTTATACACAAATATATTGAGAGCAGATAAGCTTTTTTATAAACTAGATGACATTTTGGACTAAGCTGATTGATCAAAATTTTGCTTAATCTTTTAAATGTTTTACATTCTTATACACAATATGGCTAAGCTTCAAAAAGGGCAAAAGTCAAAATTTTCAACTTATTTCAAGATTTCAAAGTTGTATTACAATTTTTAAATTCTCAAATGATTAATTCTGATCAATCAGATTAGTTAGAAATTTAATTTTGAAAATAAGTAATGTGGCCATATACACTTTGATGCACCTTGCAAGTTCAGATTTGCAGGCTACAAAACCATGTCTTTTTTTAAATAAAAATTTGAAGTGCAACATTTCTTGCAATCTAAATTGCAATATTAATTAATAATGATAAATCTAAAAAATATGCATGAAAATTTGAACTTTTTTCTATCATGCATCAAATTTTGAGAATTGTAGCTTTTAAAGTAACATTGTTAAAAAATATTCAAATTCACATGTCACTTTATGAAAAAAAACCTTTAGTTCCAAATTGGCCACCAGGACCAGAATTGGCTCTGGGCATCCTACACTGATGCAAACCCTTAAATATATATCTAAACTTGTAAACCACATGTTGGAAATGGTCTGTGTAACAGGCTAACATGGCCTGATACAATGTATAATGACAAGGTGTGTGTCAACATTGGTGCAGATCATTGGGGTGGCACTTTTAAAGCCAACGTTCAGATATTTAATATGAATAAACTTAGTTCCAGAGATAACACAATTGTTTTTTATATCCCTGCAATGACTACTGAAAAAGCCTAAAGACTGCATCTTATCTGGAACTGGCAAATATGGAAGGGTGAAAATATAAATCATCATTTGTGAAGATTATGATTTTCTGTCAAAAACATATGCAGAGACATCTCTGACATATAGAATCTCAGGATAAAGGGTGCATATTTTTACCTTTAGCGTATTTTGTATATATTCATATACTTCTTGGCATAGAAGAACGCCTTCTGGAAGAACGATGCCAAGAGTTAAATTTGGGGAATGTAGAAGTATGTGAATGTCAGTATTCTGCTTTTTCCATTTTAGTGAGTCCAAAGTTAAATTCATCAGACTAGCCAGATGAACATCCAACATTTTGCAAATCACTGTGTATTTCATGTCTAGAACACATGATTATGATAAGAAAATGTATTTTAGGAAACCTCTGTCTGGTGCTAAGTTGTGTGTGTGTATGTATGTGTGTGTGTGTGTGTGTGTGTGTGTGTGTGTGTGTGTGTGTGTGTGTGTGTGTGTGTGTGTGTGTGTGTGTGTGTGTGTGTGTGAGAAAGGCGTTCAAATGTGGAATGAAAAAGGTCAATCTATATATAAATCATACCATTGGAAAGGTCTGAGTTTCAGCTATGAAAATATCTTAATCCTATCTGTCCTGGGTATATGCTGAGAGATGCTAAGTTAAAGGTTTGGGGTTTCTGACATGTGGGACATGTAAGAAAACAGTAGCATGGGAGTATGGTTGTTCTAGACTCTTGTCCGACTGCCTGCACATGTGGAGGCGACCGTTCACTTATCACAGTGGATGTCTTTCCATTACAAGTCCAGTTGTGTAATGAATGTCCAGTTGTATATTGAATGTTTAGTTATATGGAATGTCCAGTTGTATGGAATGTAAGTTCAGTTGTGTGTGGAATGTTCAGTTGTGTATGGAACATTTTATACTAAATGTGCAGTAGTGTACTGAATGTTCAGGTGTGGATACATGATTTCAGGTGTGTTTGGAGTGTTCAGTTGTGTTTGGAATGTTCAGTTGTGTTTAGAATGCTCAGTTATGTATGGAATTCTGTTTTGTACAGAATGTTTAGCTGTCATGTCTCGATGACAGAGGGAAATGATATTTGCATAATGTGGAAAATAAAATTCCACTGAAGATGTTACATTGAATTCAATATCTATTATAATTTCCAGTTAATTCGATATCTATTATCATTTCCAGTTAATTCAATATCTATTATCATTTCCAGTTAAAGGAAAAGAAAAGGCTTATTGGTCATCATTTTATTCAGTGAATGTAGTCGTAATAATAATAATAAAACATTTGATAGCGTCATTCCAGACTAAGTCTGCTCATAGCCCTTTATATATTAATATATTGATATTTTTTGGGAGAACCCATACGGACAATGTTATGTACTAATGTGAAAATTGAGTCTGGAAACACACTAAGTACATGAGTCTGTTGAGTATATTTTTACCTGTTATGGCATTTTAATATCTGCATTGATTATGTAGAAGTTCAGCAAAGGATTTTCTGAAATCTCGAGCTTTCCATGCATATATGCACGGGTTTATCCAATTATTAATATAAAACAGGACCAAAGTCATATATCTGAGTCCATCCTTCCAAGCGACATTGCCCTGGCCCCCGGCAGTGATAAATGGACTGATGATGACTGTGGGCAAATACACAGCGAGGTAAGCCCCCAGAACCATAGCTAACATCTTGGTCACCTTCATCTGGACGCCGCTTTCCTGTCCTGCTGTGGTGACGAAGCAGGTTGCTGCCACTCGCTTGCTTGCCTTAATGGCTGTATATGCGATATATATATATATTATAATAGTGGCAATGATAAACATCATTAGATGGCCAATGATGATAATATAGTAGATCTCGGTGGTGAGAACATAGCGGGAATCACATTGGAAACTGTACCGTGTTGGGTCTAAAGTATCTATGTGGTTATTAATCCAGACAGCCAGGTTCATAAGAATAATCATATACACCCAACTCAATGAAACAGCCACCGTTATCCTCTTTGGAGTAACAATATTGTGATATTTCAGTGGATAATGTATATAAAGAAATCTCTCAATAGCTATAGCACAAATACTAAAATTATTACCCCCAGATGTTATCAGCCCTATCAAAAGATTAAACAAACAGCACCATCTCCACATCTCGATAGTTTCAGACGATTCCGTCAACAGCAACAATAATGGTCCAAACAGTCCTTGTAAACCATCTGAGACAGCCAGATTTATAACTAGATAATTTGTAGTTGTTCTTAGATTCTCAAACTTCAGAACAGCAATGATAACAAGTGCATTTCCCACAATGGAGAGAATCAGCCATAAAAAGCGTACTGAAATGTACACTTTCATTCCAATTTCATCTGTTGAATTTGACATTTCCGTGATATTTCAGTCAATTTAAATCCATTTGTAAATGCAAATTCCAGGCTTTGATTCCAACACTGGGTGTGATCGTGAAGCTGGAGAAAAGACGCGTCCTTCATTCAACTTATACTGGAACATTTAAATACTAAATACTGGAATGCTATTGAACTTGCAGTCTTCCACCGCCCAAATTCTTCTCACATATTGATGATTTACAAAGAACAAAACACAAAGACCTTTCCATCTATAATATTTTGGGTTTTTCCCAAGAGCCAACGTTATATGTCACATATCCGCAGTTTCTTTTATATCAATTCCGGCACAATGATTAGTCAGCTCTGCAATTAGGCTTCAAAATGCATGGGTGGTAATTAACACTAGCATAATCGCCATGTTGGAAGTAGAGCTTAATATAATTTGTCTTAATAGATGTATGTGTGAAGATCTTAAAGGTGTATTCTAAACTTGTGGACTATTCCATCTGGCATGCAGTGCTGGTATATATCCTCGAACCTGTGACATACACAACACCTAATAAGATAACTACCATCAAATATTCTAAAATTAAGCTCTAATATTAATTATTGTACGGTATCCGCTTCTACAAATAATGTTCCACAATTCCTGCATGCGTCTATAATAACAACCACACAACTGCCGGGAAAGCATATAAAACACTTGACTGTTCTTAATTAAGGAGCCTTGTGACATTGAACATGTTTACCAATGCTTACCATTGTCCTTCATTGCGCCATGGAACAGAATGGACTGATGGATATGATGGGGGATCCCGGGGATACAGGTTGCCTCATACAATATGTGAATGTATTTTCAAGGACAACACCGCCCTTCTGGCAAATTAGCTGTGCATGTAAACGACAGAACCATTGATCGGGAATCTGAAAAGCTGAGATGATGTCGAAATTGTGTGGTCAATGCAATGCCAATTGTTCTTTCTCTCACATACAACTAATATTATATAAAGAAACATGGTTGAGATCAAACCTATCATTATAATTTGGTTTGCGGACAGGTCGTGGACAGAACCCTGTGTTCCTGTGTTGATCTACAATATTATTGTGAACAACTTTATTAATTTTATAAATACTCCCAAAGACATCGACAGGATGGAATTGAAATCCACTGTTCTCAGACATACCACCATAGTAATACCACACATTAGCAATGATGTTTAAGTTTATCTCTGATCTCTGGCATGAGATTGAAAATATTTTGAAATCCTCGGATACGAATAGATTCCATCAATCTACAAAGAGTCAGACAATTTATTTTGTTGTTTTGGAATAAAGTAGTCAGCGCAGCTTGTGGATGGACACCTAAGCCCCCAAGGTGAGATGTTCTGGCTATGTCGGCACATAGTCAAGTGACATGATCAAGTTTCACTTTGGTCCTTCTGACAAACGTACTGTAACATTGAAATAACGTTACTGTTGTATCATTATTGATTGGTTGCTAAAAGGTGAGCAAGAGAAGGTGTACAATTTGTAACTCACTCCCACCATGAAATCTGACGCACAAGAGTAATTAATTGTAGAAGGGGAAATGTGGCTCTACCTTGCCATGCCGAGTATGGACAGGAATATCTATCATGTAAAAGTCCAGAAGGATTTGTTAGCAGTCGAAAAATTGTCATTTCCAGGTGCTTATCTCAGGCTGGGCAACACTTTCACAGGCACTGATTCGGGGTCGGAACAAAGCATTGCCTTAAAATGCCTAGTTCTCCATGCATGGTTATAGTAATTTAAAAGATAAACACCTAATATCATTAGAAGAATATATTAAGAGCTGACAAACATACTACGCAATAACTTATTTCTTATAAAAGAAATTAGAGAAAAACTAACTAGAAGAATATATGAATAGCTGACAAGCCTACTACGTAATAACAGCAGGTGGAACAGGAATCAATTTCAGATCTTATTTGAGGTGGTGTCATTATCAGATCTTATTTGAGGTGAGAATGGTATTTCACAGTTAATTATCGCGAGTCCCGGTGAGTCCCGATATATTTTACATTGGTTTTATTATTTCGGAATAAATGAATATTTTTCACAAAGAATCGGTTATGCACGAATTCAGATGAGTATTTTCAGTCATGATGTTTTCCCTTAAAAAAGAAATTAGGGAAATATGGCGCATCCCTTTTATTTTTCAAAGTAAAAACAATGTTGTTTGCTTTTAAATATACTGTATATCTTATGTTTGATGTACTCCATACCATTGCAAAAACGTTCAGAGGAAATAAAAATATTTTTCCAAATTGTCATTTTCTTGTCTTGTCTCTGCCCTTGTCTTATATCTGCACTGACGAGTTATCTTCATTCCTGGGGGCATGTACCATATGTTACAATTGGTTTGCATGCAAATCCATCACCGCGACTGTCACACTAAAACACAACTGCCACATTCGTGCATAAACGTCAGTAAAAGATGTCATTCAGATGTCAGTATTTTCACATAGATGTTTGGACAGTTGCCTATTAATACAATAATCTCCTGAGAACCAAACAAAACAAACATTTTCTTGCATTTCACCATGAAGTCAAATTCAAAATAAAATCTATTTATGAAATACTATTTAGCACTTGGTGACATTTTACATTCATGAATTATTCAGAGGTTTGGAACTGTACATGATATTGGAAATATCTATAAGCGATGTTTCTTTGTCAGGTAAGGTTTAGACACACCCGTCTTGTGTTAGCCTTATTGCCACAATAACATTCATCATATATGCAGAAATTCCTGCACATCATTTATTAATACAATTGCTTCAGTTTCTGCACGTAAAAATAACAATACTAGTCTGATGCTAGTAATGGTAAAGTCATGTACAAATAATTGTAATCATGGTATAATCAATAGTGAAAAATGGTACAAGAAATAGAACAGTACGTAAGGCATTCATGAAATCAGGTTTTCAACCACTTTTTCCTTGCATAATATAAATGTTTATACCCCAAACTTTGCGATCAAATGTTATTACCCATCATATTTCCTCCGGATAAATCTCCACTGTGGCATTTCAAAGTGGATGAGTCTTCTGCTAATATCCAAATCATCGAATGGACATTTTGTCAACAAACATAGGTGACCAGTGATCATGTGCAATACCTGCTTAGTAAAGTTTTGCTTCCTATGGGGCACATTCAAATTGGGACAGTGGAGTGATTTGGCTTACAGAGGCCTGTTTGTTCATAAATGTTTGTCCAATGGTACAGGCCTAAAACCCTGACAGACCATATGGCCACATATCATTTAAGCATACCCCAATCCTTTGTAAAATTGTCTGAGACCTCTGTGATTTCATGAATGCTTTAACTACAATGGTGACGACAAGGGTAGTTGATTAAGTGTGGTGGTAGCAATGAAACAAGTAAAATAGATATCTCAATTCCATTCATTATATTATAGATATAAAATAGTGTAAATCTTGATGAATGGATAACCATTGAATAAAAATATAATATTACAATTAAAAAACAAAGCAAGAAATGGAAATCTTTTGTTAATACGTTTTATCCTTGAATAGAATCTACGAACCAGTATTAGATTTTCTGTCGCTTTCTTTTCAACACATACATTCAAAAGTATTGACAAAATGCTTCCAGCAGGCTCACTTGAGAGTCATAATATTAACAAAATCATCAAAGCTGATATTTCCATCTCCATCTGAATCTGCCATTTTTACCATTAGGTCTATTTCTTCATTGCACAGTTTTTCACCAAGGTTGCCCATAATTTCCATAAGTTCCGCGGGGGTAATGAAGCCATTGTCATCTTTATCAAATAGTCGGAATGCCTGGCGTATCTCCTCTGCATCGTCCATGTTCTTTAGTCTCTGTGCCATCATTTCCAGGAACTCAGAGAAGTCAATTACCCCATCACCATCAATATCCACCTTCTCAATCATTGTTTTAATTTCTTCCTCAGTTGGGTTCTGACCCAATTTTCCCATGACTGTTCCCAATTCTAAGGTAGAAATTGTCCCATCTCCATCTTCGTCAAACATAGAAAAAGCTTCTTTGAATTCTGTAATTTGTTCCTCTTTCAACTCGTCAGCCATTCTAAGATGTTAATACCTGTATTATATTAGTTTTCTAATTGTTCTAATATCTGCCAACACAGGCCTTAAGTAACCAAAGCTGCACTGTGGTTGTGATATGAAAATCCTTTGCCCAACTCTATCACAATCAATAACAGTCTATTCCATGAACGTTTTCAATGGTCAGAATCTCTGGGGAAGGGTTAAAATCTGCAAGACTCTAAAACTAATATTGGCAAGTGTGAATAATTTATTAATGCTTAATGTCAAGATGCAAATGATATTTTATTTAGGGATATTTTTATGGATTGCTTTTCAATCTGGAAATAAATTTCGGTGCACTTAAAAGAAAGAGAGAAAAATACACCAATAATTAATATGTGAAATAATCTTGTTTTGTGAGATTGGAATTTGTGAACAGGATCATTTTGATCAGTTTTAATTTGTCTAAATTTATGCCCACAACCATTCATTACATTGCAATTTTATTTGTTTTAGCTGTGCTGACTTTGTCCGAGGGTTTGTGCACTGAGAGGGGAATATTTCACTGAGAGGGGAATATTTCACTGAGAGGGGAATATTTCACTGAGAGGGGAATATTTCACTGAGAGGGGAATATTTCACTGAGAGGGGAATATTTCCTCATTCCAAAGTGGACCATGAGTAATATTGAGTTTTGTCAGTGGAAATTGTTCCTCAAATATTTTCTAAATTCTTTTTCTTGCAATCTAAATTGCAATATTAATTAATAATGATAAATCTAAAAAATATGCATGAAAATTTGAACTTTTTTTCTATCATGCATCAAATTTTGAGAATTGTAGCCTTTAAAGTAACATTTTTTTTAAATATTCAAATTCACATGTCACTTTATAAAAAAAAAAAGCCTTTAGTTCCAAATTAGCCACCAGGACCAGAATTGGCTCTGGGCATCCTACACTGATGCAAACCCTTAATGACCATGCAGAGATACCTGATGCATCCAGTGCCTCATTCTGAGTAGATAATTATAGTCTTAGTTTGAGACTTCTGAGAAAAGTGATTCAGTGGTGACTGTTGAACCATTATATTTTGCAATATTCACTATTCTGGACCCACGAAGCTAGATAAATACTAAAATTATCACTTACAGAGCATTTTGTAGGCAATTGCTGGATATCAGATGGGGAACAATTTTTAGAGCAACTGTTGCATCATGCTTTGGAAAATGAGATGATATCCATTTTCTCATTGAAATAAAAAAAAAACATCATAATATTATACACACTTCAGGACTGACTGAAGCATTATCTTAATAATTGACAATTATCCAATAAATGTTGCCTGGATTATGAGACCAATATGATGACCATGTAAGTCGTTACTTTTATTATGACATGCTTGGTATTCACAAATAGACAGGCTTGATCTAAATTGATAGATTTTCTAAAAGATGCATCTCAAAAATACATTGTGTTCACAACAGATTCTGCCATTCATCTGTCACTCTCCTTAAAACTTACCTTTCTAATCAGTATTTTAATATTCCTGACATTTCTTAATGAAAACAATTTTGAAATCAATCTCTTTAAGATCAGACAACCCTTCATTTATATCACAATTGGTCATATGATGTATACCGACAACATTCTTGAAGCATTTTTCATTCAATACAGATATCTTGCTTGAAGTTTATCTCCCTTACAAGGTCAAATATTAAAATTCATATAAAAAATATGGAAGAAATTAGTCCCACCATGAAAGCATTTTTAATTGATGAACAATGAAGTCATTTGCAATTCAGTAGAAAGGGACAATACATGTTGACTAGTCAGCTGTTAAACAAGTATGTTTATTTACTTAATAGAAATAGCAAGTTGTGGCATTCCAATGGGCACCTTAGATGGCTTTAGGGAAAGCGTATACAATCACCATTCTTTTTCCCAAAGATAGAAACAGTTTTGAAAACTGTAATCCAATTTTGTTTTAAATTATTTTCTTATGTCCATTTTAAAGATGTAGCAACATTTTTGTGTTACTGGGGGTTGGAGGGGGGGGGGGAAGAGAGAAGTAGTTTCTGGAAATTTAAGGTTAGATGGAACAGTGTCTTCCAAAATTCTTTTTTCCCACCGAAAATAATCATGTCCTACTCTGCATTACAGAGGTAAGTAGCATTCAATTACAACCTCTGCGGTCATTGCCCTATATTTGATACCATTCTAAATTTGGAATTCCCCAAGTTATAAATACTTGCCTTTCTCACAAAAATATTATCAAATCTGAACTGGCCAACATCAGGTCATAAATTGTAGCCAGGTGTCTGACACATAAACTGATTAATCAGTACTGCTGTCAGAACAAACTAGAATCTTTTTTAGTTAGCATTCATTCCTCACCAATCAGTTCACAGCCAGAGTTTTATGAATACTGTGCACACCTTTATACCTTTGGTGGCAGGGACTGATATGATAGAGAAGTCCTGCTATGGACGGTAATCCTTCCCTCAAACAGAGAAAACTGAAAAAATATATAAAAAACTGAAAGAAATGACACAAAATTCAATTTCAGTATAAAAAGAATATTTATTCTTTATGGGTTTTATGTGTAAGATTACAATATTTTTTATATATTGTCTTAACAGTACTAGCAGACGAATAAATAGATTCTTTGTCATCTTCATCTTTGTAATTACACTGAACTTGAACACAAGGGTCATCCTATTCTTAAATCAGCTTATGCTGATATCTCTTTGTGTCTGATTAGCTTTTCTCTTAAACAATGTAGATATATGAATTTGTAGACCCCCTCCCAGGCAGCATAAAAAGGTTGAAGTGGGATGGTAACAGTCAATGCAGATATAAGTTATCACTGTGCTATTATGCACCATAAAGTTATTTATGGAAATGTTATGATACGTAGGCCATTTACAGTTATTATCTGACAACATTATGTATATAATGTCCCCGTACAAGCAGATCTGTTAAATTATTCTGCAAACATTGGAAGTAAAAATCTACTGTGTTTGTAAAACATAGGCTAATGGCCTCAGAGCAATGCTGATAATTGTTTTTGTGAACATTTCATTTATGCTGCAAATTTCTCCATAAATGGTCAAAGTACGAGCCTAGCTTTGCAGGCTGAGAACCATAAATGTCGTAAAACTCATGTGCCCAGTTTCACCCAGTAATTTCAGAGAAGAATGATGTTATATTTGTTGGCTGATCAGAAAATTCCTTATATTCTTGTAAGATGGTAAAGATTAAAAGGAGAGAGGCAGAGCTTATAACACAGGTGCTTTCCATCTAAACACCCAAAGCTCAACAAATATAAATTGAACACATAATATAAGTGCCAATTTTTAATATATATGTATGGTACTTAGTGCAATGTGGCATGCAAGGGCTACAACATACTTCAATTTGAATTCCACTCATTACATTCTGGGCAGAAGATCAAACAGATTGACAGAAAAAATGTCCCTCTTACTGCAAAAGCATAAGCTAGTCAGCTGAGTTAAAAAAAAACATTGTTTGCCATTCCAGCACACACTGATGCCTGTCATCATGGGTTTCTGCATAATATTGCTATATCTGGTCTACCACCGCGTGGTCCTGTTTTGTTGATGTGGATGACAATGTTGTGGTTCACAGGTCCATTGCTGACTCTCTGCTGTTCTCTTTATCCTCATCGCTGTCCTCCTCTATGGTCTGATTCTGCTCCTCTTCCCGTGTCTGGTCCTGACTCTGGTCAGCTTCCTCATCCTCTTCATCATCATCATCCTCCTCATCCTCAACATCCATCAAAAACAGACGTACCCGTCGACGTGATGAAAACAGCTGCAAGCCACAATACATACTAAGAAGATCTTTCACAACATGATGTGAAGCATTCATGAAACTAGGTTTTCAAGCACTTTTTCCTTGTATAATATAAATGTTTATACCCCAAAATTTGCAATCAAATGTGGTTATCCATCATATTTCCCCTATGTAAATTTCTGTGCCATTTGAAAGTGGACGAATCTTCTGCTGAAATCCAAATCATCCATTGGACACTGTCAACCAACTTTGTTTAGCTGACCAGTGAGCTTGTGCAAACACCTGCTTAGTAAAGTCTTGCTAACAGTGGGGCACCTTCAGATTGGGACAATGGAGTGATTTGGCTTACAGAGGCATGTTTGTCCATTGATGTTTGTCCAATGGTACAGGCCTAACACCCTGACAGACCACAACAGAGGTCACATGCTTGTATATATGTGACCACCTGGTGGTCAAAAGAGTACAGGCAGTACTTGACACTTTCAGCAAAACAGAATAACCATGGTCAGTGTATTTCGGTTGATTTTAGTGAGAAAGGTTGCTTGTATCACAGTTTCATGGCCACATATCATTTAAACATAACTCAAACCTCTGTAAAATTGACTGTGACCTCTGTAGTTTCATGAATGCTTAATTCATTAACAGTTTTTTCTTTTTTAATAACTCCCATTGTTTCATTAATAAATTACAATGTGATGTGGAATAACTCACATTGATTATTGGAGTGGCTCACATTGACATTGTTTTTGGGTATATCTCATATTTTATTATTATTCTTTTTGGAAAAATAACTCACATTGATTTTTGGAATAACATGTATTGAACACATATTCAATTAAAGCCTTACCACACAGGCAACTTTCCTGGTGCCACTGACAGCAAACATGGAGGCTTTCATGTTCTCCAGGCGTCGGTAGTTCATGTTGTCTATATGACTACCAATATCTATGCATGGACTGAAATCATACAGACATTTTCTACAGACTCATAAGGAGATAAATTACAGACATATATTTCTGCAAGCAGTATATCCTCTGGGAAAAATCAAAATAAGCTTTGGTGAAAATAAACTGACAGGAATCTGATTTAGCCATCTCCACTTTACAACTGTTTAAGCACATTTCTCTCATGTAGAAGTTTCCATTTATGTTCTTTTCAAAGTATGTGTAATTATAAAATGTTGAATACCTGGAATAAAATTAAGTGTTGGAATGTCAAAAATCTATTTTTTTTTCAATTTATGCCTCTAACATTTTATGGGATAGTAGTGCCATCTGTTGATGTGAAAAATTCTTCACTTATGGTGTCATACTTCCCACCAGGTGACAGCAGTTGTTTATTTTTCAATTATCATGCAATACTGTCCACCAGGTGTCAGTAGTTGTTTACCTACATTGCAGTGCTTCTAAAAGATTTTCAAGATCTTCCTTCTGAAAGCAATTCAATTAATGCAGATTTATATGTACAAGGCTGTGAATCAAAAATATCAACAGCCTACATACTATAAAACAAACTTAGAATTACATTTAAACGTAACCAAAATAGCCTCCAGTTGACATTAAAAGCACATTTTACAGCACCTCAAATAAAAAAGAGAGAATGGCATTCCCAGCACGTGGTCCCACGTGTGCAGATTGGCAATGATGTAACACAAACATAACTATCAGACTTTGTGCCTTTAGGTCTTAACATTAAAAGTGTCCTGAAAAAAATTGAACATTTGATTTTTAGGGTTAATAAACAGAATATGTGTGCCGCAGTGGATGTTACAGAAGATAAACATAAGGCATTATATATTGAAGTCAAAAGATATGCCTATTCATTGCCAGTGTTTGTATGGTGCCATGGTGCATTCACTGCAGTGCAAAATGGAAATAAGCCACAAAAATGCATTTCTGACAACAAAATATAAATCAGTTTTCTATTTCAGTTCAAACATATTTATGGAGAGCATTTATACGAGTCAAATCTCTTATGTGTGTTTAATGTTATAGACCTAATCTCTACCATTATTGTAAATTTATACCCTTTCCATTTTCAATTAACAAATGTAAGAAAATCTGCCAACTTTCCACTCAAATTTATCATCTGGCATACAGATCAACAATGCAATTTTTGTGATGTCATATCTAGGTTTATGAATATGTCCTGGTCTGTTAGGGTTTAACTGTAGTCCCTTTGCCACAAATGGAAACCTGTTAGGGTGTTGCAAAGATTAATTACATCAAAATGGTTTGTTTAAGGCATAAAAAGTGAAAAAAAAGTTTTTTGATGGGAACAGGCACAATATATAAATATGTATTTATAAATACTTTAAGAACATAAGGAAAACTTACACATATTCATTGAGATCAAAGCGTTGTGCTGTCTGTGGCACAGCAACAAAGTTGTCTAAATTGAGTGCTGCTAAGGGCACCTGCACTAGGACTGGTAAGCCATCCTCAACACTCTCCACCAGCAGCACAGACAATGTGTCACTATCATAGTATGACAGGTCCACTATGTCATGCTGACTGCTCCTGCAACACATGGACAAAACCAAAAGTTAGATTTCAATTAATATTGTCTCTTTGCCATCTCTTTGCATCATCTAGTAGCCTTTATATCTAGCAGCCAATCTGTTAGCCTTGGTATCAAGCAGCCTATCCGGTGGCCTTGGTATCAAGCAGCCTATCCGGTAGCCTTGGTATCAAGCAGCCTATCCGGTAGCCTTGGTATCAAGCAGCCTATTTTGTATTCTACTTATCAAGCAGCCCATTTGGTAGCCTTGGCATCAAGCAGCCTATCCGATATCTTCCATATCAAGCAGCCTATCCGGTAGCTTCAGTATCAAGCAGCCTATCCAGTACCTTCAGTATCAAGCAGCTTATCCGGTAGCTTCAGTATCAAGCAGCTTATCCGGTAGCTTCAGTATCAAGCAGCCTATCCGGTAGCTTCAGTATCAAGCAGCCTATCCGGTAGCTTCAGAATCAAGCAGTCTATCCAGTACCTTCAGTATCAAGCAGTCTATCCAGTACCTTCAGTATCAAGCAGCTTATCCTGTAGCTTCAGTATCAAGCAGCCTATCCGGTAGCTTCAGTATCAAGCAGTCTATCCAGTACCTTCAGTATCAAGCAGCCTATCCGGTAGCTTCAGTATCAAGCAGCTTATCCGGTAGCTTCAGTATCAAGCAGCCTATCCAGTACCTTCAGTATCAAGCAGCTTATCCGGTAGCTTCAGTATCAAGCAGCTTATCCGGTAGCTTCAGTATCAAGCAGCCTATCTGGTAGCTTCAGTATCAAGCAGCCTATCCGGTAACTTCAGAATCAAGCAGTCTATCCAGTACCTTCAGTATCAAGCAGCCTATCCAGTACCTTATGTATCAAGCAGCTTATCCTGTAGCTTCAGTATCAAGCAGCCTATCCAGTACCTTCAGTATCAAGCAGCCTATCCGGTAGCTTCAGTATCAAGCAGCCTATCCGGTAGCTTCAGAATCAAGCAGCCTATCCGGTAGCTTCAGAATCAAGCAGCTTATCCGGTAGCTTCAGTATCAAGCAGCCTATCCGGTAGCTTCAGTATCAAGCAGCCTATCCGGTAGCTTCAGAATCAAGCAGTCTATCCAGTACCTTCAGTATCAAGCAGTCTATCCAGTACCTTCAGTATCAAGCAGCCTATCCGGTAGCTTCAGTATCAAGCAGCCTATCCAGTACCTTCAGTATCAAGCAGCCTATCCGGTACCTTCAGTATCAAGCAGCCTATCCGGTAGCTTCAGTATCAAGCAGCCTATCCAGTAGCTTCAGTATCAAGCAGCCTATCCGGTAGCTTCAGTATCAAGCAGTCTATCCAGTACCTTCAGTATCAAGCAGCTTATCCGGTAGCTTCAGTATCAAGCAGCCTATCCGGTAGCTTCAGTATCAAGCAGTCTATCCGGTAGCTTCAGAATCAAGCAGTCTATCCAGTACCTTCAGTATCAAGCAGCCTATCCAGTACCTTCTGTATCAAGCAGCTTATCCTGTAGCTTCAGTATCAAGCAGCCTATCCGGTACCTTCAGTATCAAGCAGCCTATCCGGTAGCTTCAGTATCAAGCAGCCTATCCGGTAGCTTCAGTATCAAGCAGCCTATCCGGTAGCTTCAGTATCAAGCAGCCTATCCGGTAGCTTCCATATCAAGCAGCCTATCTGGTAGCTTCAGTATCAAGCAGCCTATCCGGTAGCTTCAGTATCAAGCAGCCTATCCAGTACCTTCAGTATCAAGCAGCCTATCCGGTAGCTTCAGTATCAAGCAGCCTATCAGGTAGCTACATTATGGGCAGTGTAGTAAGCATATTAAAGCCTTTCAAGCAGCCTACATTCAGCTTATCAAACAGTCAGTCAAGCAGCATTTTGGGCAGTGTGTAAACAGGTCTTGTCACTAGTCTGCTACTCATAGTATAGAACATTGTTAACTAAAACTGCTGCATAAACGAAGAGTACTCCAACAATAAAGAGTGAACAGCATGGTCTGCGTCAATTAGCTCCCCAAGATAGTGCACAGGAAGAGTGGAGTAGACAAGTTCTTGCAATCGTAAAAGTCAGAGATAAGTTAACATTAAAATTTACCATATTGCTGCCAATTATATGTCTGTACAGTTTAAACACAACAAAGCAGAAGCAATTCATAGTAATAACAGGTAAATAATAATATGGGCCTTATTCTAAGGTTCAAATCATGAGAATGTGGACACTATTTAATAAAGACATTGCCATCATTGGCAAAATCTCAGTCTGTAAACCAGTAGAGGGGGAGTTTATATAAATTATAAAATCAGTATTTGGCTCATCACAACAATTAATTTTAACTTATATTTAAATTAATGTGTCTTATGCATGTGTGTGTGTGTATCAAGTAGCATGATTCACAATCACAATGCCACGGGAAAAAAACAATAGACAGAATTCTGAAGATTAAAGAATAAGAAAACCTGTATAATCCTCTTTCCATACTTCTTACATTGTGTTCTGTCATGGACTGACATGAAGCAGAATGCCACTCACCAGAAGGTAAGATAATCCATGGAAATAGACCTTGGTTTGGAGACCAGACTTAAGTCTATAATTTAATTTGAAATGGTCAATAAAACTATTTTTATTGTGTGTTAAGTCTATTTAATTTATTTCTAGAATAAAGAATTATTTATAATACATTGCGGGAAGTACCATCACTGTAGAACTACAACATACAGATGATATTCCACAAGAAGTACTCAACAAAAGTATGAGGACTTTCTTCCTTTATTAAACATTAACATCTGCCAATGAAAGGTGATTTTTTACAAATCAAACAAAACACAAATTGGCTGGGAAGTCGAGGTAGTGTGAGGTTCAGTGCCATATAAAGATGCATAAGAGGTCCGGGTGAGGTAAACAACTGCACACAAAGAAGGAGGCTTGAAAAGGGGAGGTCGGAGGAGGGATGCTGCTTCATTAGACAAGTTTGTGGGGAGCAGTATTCCTGGTGGGACAGGTGTGTTTCACGGCTGGTGACATTGTCCGGGTTCAATATCATTTTGTCAATTCAACACATGTCTGGTAGACACCAGTCTATCCTTTATTGCCTTCTCACACTAGACACATGTGACTCCAGATTTAAATAACAAATAATTCAGGGCTTTGATAAATAATGAAATAATCATCAACATGTTCTTGAACAGATTTCCAAAATAAAATAATCCCTCTTAACATAGGATGTAACTATATTTCATTTCCAGGGCATCATCCCTGAAGTCTTTTACACAATACTTTTAACATTTCATTCCAGAACCTGCCTTTTTTGTTGTATATGTTGGATATTATAAAATCCAAATCACATTTGAAAGTTTTTTTTGAAAGATTCACACTGACAAGCCACACAGTAATGTCCTCATTCTAGAATAATGTCTTGGTAAAACATGCAGCATAAACACAGGATTGAGTCCGGTATTATCCTCAATTAGTGAGGCACGGCATGCAAGAAGATTCCCCAAATTAATGTTTGGACATAACATTACTGAGGCGGCCGCCTGTTTATGACCGGGTAATAATATAGCACAACTTCAAACCCAAAACAAATAGTATACCCCATCTGGAAATTGTGTTCAAACATGCTGAAATAATGTGCTACAATGTCACACGTACAGCGTGTGTCTTACTATTAATCATATTTTTCCAACCACATACCACATTTTCCCCAATTATTGCACATCCCACTAGAATTCTGTAATAAAGTGTTTCATGTTTCAAATCTTTCTTTTGGTGGCATATCTTCGTGCACAAGGGGGAAAAATAAGGAAAGTCCATGCCATGCAATTTATATTTTATATACCCGGTAACTTCTTGAATCTTCAAATGTGTCTGTAAAGCACATTACAAAAGATGCATATTGCAATACCTAAAAGCAGCATATTAACAATTTAACAATATTCAATATTATTGTAATAGTGGCCTTGGTTGGAGGCTTAAAGCCAATCTTTGATTGTCAAATCCGAAAAGATTTTTTAGAACAATCTCGTCTCAATGATCATTTTGTAGAGTCCTTTGATTTCTTATGTTTATCTGAATTTATAGCATGTCAGGGTTAAAAATCATTTTAACATTATTTATGATCTTTCCGTCTAGCATCAGCATGTAAACAAGGAAATGTAAAGCCTAGATCCAGTGCATGTAATGTGGAGATTTTGGTAATACTTGTGTTGATGCTGAGTGTTAAACATCCTGCGGACAAGAAATTAGGATTCAGGAAGTGCAAATGGTCATCTTAAGGTATATATTTTGTATCATTATAACTGATTCAACATCTTTCTCTAAGCCCCCTCTGCTCTGCACCTGATGATTTGCAGGCATGGTGTAATTTGGGCTAATTTAATAATAATTCCTTGTTATTAAACAATGCATAATGCCCCTTGTAGGATCATGAGGTTATGTTAGCATCTATATTTTGGCTCATTACTTTTCCCTCAAACTGCTCTTTACAGGAAGGTGATTATTGTAAATATATCATACATGTGTTTCAAAAATATCCCAAAACTGATAATAAAAAAGGGTGCACATGGATTGGATCACTACCATTTTCTGGAAAATATTGAGAGAAAAAATGCACACAAAGCAATTTATCTTTATTATGGCATTTTCTTTTTTTGGATTTTGTCTCATCACCGCTGCTCAGACATCTCAATCATATACCACAAGGTAAGGGAAAACAAGCTGGAAATAATTACTTTTAAATTCCTGTATAAATATAGAACAATACATTCAGATAGTTTATTCAACCATAAGTTTCATATTTATGCGAGAACATAAAAAAATTTTGGTTTTGATGTGCATAGTGGACCACATAATAGAACATTGAAAGCAGGAATAAACGTAAACTTTAGGTCATCTGAAACTACACAGAGGGCTGGCTGTCCGTACTAAATATCCATACAGACAGTTATCTAAAAAGAATCACCGCCTATCAGAATAAATCTCTGATTCTATCAATATTTTCACACAGATCAGACGATACTGTCCCTGGAATATACTGAGCTCAACCAGTTAGAAGAGAGAACGTTTGAAAGTGCAGAGAAGAATGATTGTTCACTTCTTATCAGTGTGTTGATCTCACATGCAAGTTGAGTTATTTGCAAGTCAAAGGGGCAGGGGTAGTCACGCAAGCAGAGACCAAACAGAAATGTCAATGGTGGCATCCCACCAGTCGCCAACCCACTCAGGCAAGCAGGTGCTCCGACAAAAAATGACATGTGGCTATTGAGGAAAATTGTCTCAATTTTGGTCAGCATTATCACTGAAATGGCCTGGTAAATAGTGGGGGAAACCAGACATTAGAAATATTATGTGGTTGAGTGAAAAACAATGCACTAACTGTTGACCCAAAACTCTGCCAAGTTGAGCAGCAAAAGATAGCTTGTGTGTTTAGCCAATAAAACTGATAGAAGTGTATAAAAAATGGACAACATTGATTAAAAAAAAGGTTAATAACTTGTTTTCAGGTGTATTGTATACTTCAAGCTCAAAGACTGTTTTTAAAACTTAAACTACCTTTCCTTTCCGAAATTATCATGTTTATAACCACAGAATGGCTCAGCTTACTGCCACCTTTTCCTGCTCACTTACACCACACATGCCCATAGAATAGAGAGGGTTAATTCAAACATTTATGGTTCTCTATCAGCACAAACTTTCATAGAATTGTGAGGGTTAATGTTAACATCTCCAGTTTCCTATCACCATACATGTCCATAGAAGGGTAGGGTTAACATTAACCTTTCATGTCCTCTTCCACTCCATAGAATGGCGAGGGTTTATATTAACCTTTCCAGTCCTCTACCTCAAACAATTAAAAAAGTGGTAAGGGATAATAATGCCAATCTATATTGACTCCCTTCCAGCACACATGTCCAGAGTGGTGAGAGTTAATGGGAAACTTTCCTATCCTCTACCAACAGATACTTCCAGAGAATGGAGGTTAATATTAACCTATATTATCTACTTCCACCACTCATTTGCATAGAATGATGCTGGGTAATATTTACCCATATTCTCATCTTTTATGTCCAAAGTTATGAGGGTTAAAAGTAAAATTTCCTGTCCTCTACTATCACACGCTTCCAATGAAAACAGTGAGGGTTAATATTAACCCCTGATATCTCTTATCACCATAGACTTCCAACAGAGGACTCTATGGAAGGTTGCAAATTGATATCCACTTCCCAAGTTTTTTTACCAACAGACTCTGCTGTACTTCTTTCATCAAATAAAACCTATAATTGCCATTCTTCTATCATGGTCAGCCATATTCTAACCATCACCTTTGATCTTGGATGATATGCTTTGATCATTCAGATATGTGAAATATATCATAGGCATGTCCATGAAGAATCCAATATTATGAATGATATAGAATATCTCTATATTTTTTCCAGAACTCACATAGTTTGCAGTTGAGTCTGATGATCAGGTTAGCAATCAGACAGGAGGGATTTAGAAATGGCATACAGTCTATATCATCTAATTTCGACATAACATGGAAGGGTAGTACAACTCATGACCACCAGATACACTAAATTACATCACTAATTACATCAGCACCACAAAGCAATAGAATAGAATGTCCACTGGCACGACAAAATGCCATTTTTAAAAAAAGGAATTGTCCTGATTCGCCACAACCCAATCCCCAGGCTAATAATGGCTGCCAGTCTGTGTACCTCACTTTCCCTCCCAGCAGATTGTGAATTATGGATGAATCACTTATTTCTATGTTTGAAATTTGAAATTTTAAAGCATGGTGCATTTTCAGTATTTATTCTGGTTCTGTTATAAATGAATATAATAACCTTAGTGACAGCTTATCTTGTATGTTGACCAATATGAGCTTCACAACTTAAGTCTATGTGAGATGAGGTCCAAAAAGTGTGATTGAAATCTCTTGATGATTCAATAGCAAATTTTAAAAAGATTCAATCCAAGCAAAACAGAGCAATAATTGATCATAAATCTCAAATCTCTTCATACTCTCAAATACACCATTTCTTGCTAAGACAAGATTGCCATATTATCTACAAAATAAAGTCAAGATAATAAGTAATGAAACACTTTCTCAAAAATATTGCACCGATGTTCACATTTCCTATTAGGACCAAATAAAAGAGAGTAAACTGGAGATGATATGCATTTCTAAACACACTGTTGTATCAGTATTTTTTTACAGCAAGTAATGTAACATTTATGACACATGTTTATACATCACTGCATAACAACATTTCCTTTTGAGACTTTCACAGGAATATATGTGAAACCAACACTATATATCAAATTTGTCTATGTTTAATCTGAGAGCAATAATAAAGTTATATTGCTCTCAGGTTTAATGTCTGTTTATTAATGGCAATATTATGTATTACATCTGTCTGAAATACTACATAAATGCGACTTGCTTGACTTCCAGGTTTCCAGGTGCATGCAGGGAAGGAAACCTGATATCAAAACCTTTCCTGCCACCAGCACGTGCTTACCATGCTGTGCAATACAAATAAATCTTACCTAATAATACAGATATATCATAAATAGTGCAAACCATAGGTCACACTGTGACATGCACAGAAGGGGTGTATAGAATTAAAGCACGTGCCCCGATATACAAGACATTTGATGCATTATACATAAACCATCCACATATACAGGAAGGTAAATACAACATTCACAGACTTTCAAAAAATCAGAGCTTGCCTAAACATATATATGTGCAGGTTTTTTTGGTGAGAATATGTATCGCAAATCTTGGTTCAGGCTATTAAGATTCAATGTTAGCAATCATATTCTTGGTATGGACCAAGCAAAAATTAAATGATAAGGGTTACTGCCAATAAATCTTGTCGAGACCATTGCATACATCAGTTTAACCAGTCATTTTATCATCTTAAGTTGCATATTATAGTTGCATAGTATCAGATAGCTTTAATTCAGAATTTTTCAGATAGGCATAGGCAACCATCACTATTTCGCCATTATATCAAAAGTGGATGGTCAGAAGTCCAAATGTGCAGAATATCGGACAACAGAAAGCTATTTCAAGGCTGATTTTTTGTTATTGAATGAAACTACACACTGGACATGATATTGTATCAAAAGACTGCCATTCCTGCCTTTTAATGAGACCATTTAGCATTACATATAAATAGTTGAGTCATATCATATAAATTGCTATATTATGCAGTTAAAGGAATACTCTTCTTAGCAGATCCTGTATTTATACCAGGCTCTGCAAGTAAACAGAGTTGAATGACAGTTTCAGGAGACGACTCTCGGTATAGGATTTATTTTAACAGCCAATAAGCACAGACTCAAACTCAGACTTCTGTCACATTTACACCAATTGGTGTCATTGTTATGATAAGAGAGTGAGCACAACAACGAATGAGTGAGATCTGAGTGACATATATACCAAAAGAGGCGAGATAATAATAATTTGGGGATGGACCATTACTCTTCAAGGGGAATAAAAAGAAAAATCTTGACTTTTTTGGAGGGGGGACAAGACTATTATATCTGGTTTCATCATGAAATGACTGAAATAATGTTGGAAGTGATGTTAAACCTATCAATCAATGATATAAAATACTTTTCCAACATGATATTTCCAATACCCATCCCCTCCCAATTATATATTATCCATTCCAAATTACCTTTGAATATATGAAATAGGCATGTACATGTGTGCGGCAGTGGTATGGTGAATGACCATGTACAAGGACCAACCAATTGTAGAGTTGTATGGTAATTATACGCTAATGGGAGGAAAAGTATTCTGCATATCATGCCAATTGGGGCAGAGGTAGTATGTGACTCTACCTCACCATGCAGGGTATTAAATGAATAACCTGAGACTTATTTTTATCAGATAATCCTCTTCCAATTGGATTTGATATAGGATTTCTGTCAATTTCCATTAGAGTTGAAATTGACATTGTCAATTATTGTTGCTTTATTTTTTGTAACAAATGTAACAGTCAAGGTCACTATGGCAAGATACAGTCAAGGTCACTATGGCAAGATAAATAGGAACATTGAAGAATGGTATGATCTTTTATGTGGTAAGGATGACACTGCCATTCTCAAGGATGACAGTTAGACCAGTCATGTGACTCATAAACTGATAAGTCTGAAAAGTTCTGCTTATAACACGCATATAGTTCTTACATTATAATGACAATTCTTGTGATGTCTACAAAACCATGTCTTAAATTTCTTAGTTTGACTTGTTTATAATAAATAAATTCAAAACTTGTTATTTCTGACACAAAGAGTTGCCATTCTCAACGATGGAGGCCCAACTTGAGAAAAGGGAATTAGACCAAAGGTCATAGCCAGGCCGATGGACAAAGAACAGGATTGAATATATATATCAGTTAAAAATTCTGAAGCAATTTTATATTTTTTAAATATTGACTAGCGGACACTGCTTGGTTCTGCAAGTTATCTGAGCCCATGGAGGAGCATATTCCGAACTATGTCATCTATCTATAATATGACTTATTTATTCATAGGAAATAATACTGCATGGTCTCATAGAAAGGTAGAAATGGTTGTCTGCTGTTCCATTCACAACATTCTGACTTATAACTCACTTAATTTATCAAGGATTTCCTGGTCATACAAAGCACACTTGAACACATTCCCAACTATGTGATCAATCCAACAACTTTGTTGGTTTCCATGGTAACGTTATTTTTTTCTTTCCAAAGCGGCTGTCACCATTTCACAATTTAATGCAGTTTATCCACATATGACTGGTTCCTTTCAAATGTCTATGTTCATGTACAGTGACGCATATCTTAATTTGATTAGCAATTACAATAAACGTTGAAATCTAGGGGAAAGCCACATTGTTGAAAAAAATCTTGAAAATATCAGGCAGGGATTTAAGATTGTAGTTTCTAACAAAATTATCACTGGTGTATTTTACCGGTGCATTAACAGTTAGCATCTAGAACGTGAAGATAAAATGAGTTGCCACCCACAGGCTGAAAGGACATGAAATTGGGCCTTTTTTAAGTGAAACCCTGTCCAATGTCGGTTTCTGGAAAGCATAAATTTGATATGCCTAATGTGACATGTCCTGTGACAGAATGAAAAGATTATACTTAGTGTGAAATTGCCATATAGTAAAATTTTGAAATCTATTGGGTTCAGATAATAATGACACCTATCTGAGACATGCCTTAATAATAGTGTTTTGTGAGATGAATATTTTGGCTCTCATTCCCAAACCTCGGCAATTTCAACCCTCAGGATTCTTTTACCTGATATTTTCAAATTGTGTTTCCTTCACTTGAAAGAAAAAGGCACATCATGACCCAGCAAAATTTCAGTTGTTTCCTTTTTATCAACTATAAAATATGGCTCAGTGATGATGACAGAATTTGCTAAACTTATTTTGAACACATTATATGATATTTTTATGGTATAATGTGGTTTACATAAATATAAATATTCATGGATATGAATCTAACATTTAAACCCTAGAGAAAGACCATTAAATGAGAAGACATATATTTGTCTGAATATATGGTCAATGTAATCAACTGGCAAAAGAAGATGCATCTTTCAAAAAATAAAAGAGCAATCTAAATTCAGGTGCCAGATCTAATTCTCATTAGGAAATTAGCAGGAAACCTACCAGCAGTTTGCAAAAAAAAATATATTTCAATATCAAATTACACTCAACAAACCTTTTCAAATATTTGATTTTACCCTGGAGCCCATAAAAGAGTAATTTTAATTGATGGTTCTTTTCAATGCAGCTGCTAGTTTCTCAGATATTACATCACAAACCGAAGTTTGGAGCATAAGCTGTTGGTTATCTAACCAGTCAAACTCAACATTTACATAGGTATTTGAGGAGTGTGACTGGAAACCTAATCAATCTCTACGCCTGAATAATGCAAATGTTCAAATGCCTGTTTGGGCATTAGCTGTGTTTAATCACTGAAGTGTAGCTTATTTTTATTTTAAAACACAATTATACAAATGCTGGTTCAATCTCATTACCTTAATACAAACAGATCATTTTTTTAAATATGAAAGCTGGAAGTTGTTTACTTTATTCTACACTTTTGCAATGACTCAATTACATCCCAACTCCCCATCCCCAACCTGCCATCTGCTGATATAATACATTTTAAAAGCATTGCTATGCCAAATAGGTGTTTTTTTTATACAGTTCTTGTTATTTAACTTTAGGATATTCTCTGTATATTCAAATATCTGAAACATAAATTTTATCAACCTGAACTGTCATATTTGCCTTGGACAACATTAAACACCTTATCAACAGGATGGATTGATAACTGTTTAGCAACACCGGTAACTTCTTTTATTCAGAACACTATGATGAACCAAAACCAAAACCAAAAAAATTGTAAGCTACTCTGTTATCATAATCAACATATCATAAACTTTATGGTGATATTTAGGGGCAATTTATGTCAATAAAAACACATGTTGTGCAACAGGAATAGTGTGCACACCTGCCTGAGTTTCCACAGATAACTAACACTGATACCTGAAAAGAGATATCTTAAACACATTTCTGCAATGAAAATTTTTGTTTTGTCATGCATATTTAATAAATTTGATCTTTGGAGAATATTTATAGTGTTTTTTTTTTGTTTTTTTTTTTATTTTCATTTTATCATTTTAATATTAACATGACAAATAATTTCTTCATCTGTTTCCTTATCAAGCCTGGCAAAATACTCAAACCATATATGAGAAGAGATATAATTTCATCATGTTAATGGACCATATCTTTGTAAATATGATTAATTACAACAACAAAAGCTGAAGAAGCTTTTAAAGGGAAAAACTCCACAGATTTTCCCAGGCCATATATTTGCTGTCTGGGCCTTATTTAATCTAATCCCATCAGGAAGCCAAAACCTCAAGAGGCATTTATTGTATCAGAACTATGATAACTAAAATATGATGACCCTAAAACGTATTACCTTATCACAAAGCAGGTGTGAACCTATACTAACACTGATACTGATATCAATCTGTGGTATCGCGATGTTGATAAACAATTTCTAGTACCAGCATAACCATTAAACAAATGTCCAAACCAGTTAAACAAATGTCCAAACCAGTTAAACAAATGTCCAAACCAGTTAAACAAATGCCAAAAGCCAGTATAACATTAAATTTGTTTTATTTATACAAATATCTAAAACGGAGTCATTATTTTAGAAAATGAGTGATACAACAAATATGTGTTTTATGTCTGTGTGTTGCACATAGTTCAGGAGTTTGATTCATAAAACTGCTACAGGAAATCACCCGACAAATTAAGATGCTCAACAATTACTGAGGCTCCACTCTTAATTTAGATTTTCTCCACAAATATTCTACCTAAAGTCTTGATTTGGCATAGTTTTAGACATTAACAGACTGCATGGAAACGGCAAATCATGCGGTTAATAAGGCCATAGAACCATCAGCGATGCTCAGCTTTTGAAGACAATCATCACCAAGTATACAATTATGCAGCAATTTGGCATATGGGAAGTTTAGGTCTTAGAGGTTAATGTAGTGTGCAATTGAGTAGTCAACAAGGTCTTTATGCTGTGTTTAACTCTTTTCTTTTAGGTCATTGACCTATTATTCATTTAAGGGAGGATAAAAAGTAGAGGTCAAACAAATATTTCATTAGATTAAAGTAATTGGTTTCTTTGGCTTCTACTCATATATAAAAATGAAAGAAGAAAGCAAGAGAAGAGAGAATATCAGAGGAAACGGCATATCCTCTAATTTGCTCACATAAGTTCATCACAAAGTTTCTGTCAGTTTGTGCCTCCCATCTGCAGCCCCCATATGCCACATGGTTTGGTCCAGAGTGAGTTCTGTCACTATGGAGGCAGCAGCCCCCAGCAGGGGTGTCAGTAACTGTCACCTTCATTCAATGTCACAATTCCTTGGAGAAGTGTTTTGCTTTTATCATTTTTTTCATTAAATATCTTTTTTTATTTCAATTTGTCAAGATACATAAGAAGAAAGAACAAAATTTATTTTGAGCAGGCAAAATATATGTATCACAGAATAAAAATGCCTAGTTTACCAATTTAAATATTTCCTGGTAAATTAAGTTCAAAGGATCTGAAAACCTGGTTCATTTTGGCTATGAATCACAGTTTGTGCACAAAATGCATTGGAGTGTGACATGGTCACAAAGAGATGATTGTGTGGTGGTCTACACAGAGGCGACCCCAGTACGGCACACGACAGTCACCACTCCAGCAGGGAAGAGCGCAGGTTCCCCCAGCCAATAAGACAGCAGGCTGGCCACCACCACACACCTGAACCCCTGGTGACACCAGTCAGCTGCCACCCACTACACTCACATCACAAGGAGAAGGCAGATAGCGCACTGCATTAACACAAACCCAAGGCAACCTCCATATCAAACAAGTGAAGCAACACATTTGCTAACGACAACTAAAACTTTTTTTTTTCTCGGCACCGTGAAGTTGATTGCTCACCAGAGATGGTGGTTCACATTGAGCATGGAGCTTGCTCGTAGTACCTACCAGCTGCCAGCCTAGCACAGTAAAAGGGGCAGCAACAGGCTCACCACCCCACTCTCTCCACTCAACATCGCCTCAAACTCCTATCACTTGATAGTGTGGGACCCAGCAGAAAGACACCAGGATCACTTCTCACCAATTCTGCCTCAGCACTCAATATCACAATATTATTGAACTGATAGGAACAATGACCACTGGATAGTGCATCAAGGCACTTGCTACTGCAGCAGCTCACTCTTAATCCACTGGTGGATTAAAGGATTCACGGATTTACCTAGATTACCAAGATGCAATTGGAAATGTTGTATCTCCTTTTAGCAGGGCTTTTAGCCTTAGCCGAATGTGCTGTAAGTATCTGACGTGATTTAGCTTTCTATCAAATCAAATATTTAAGAAGATATCTTATTTTTCTTTCCATCATATTTTTATCACAGCTTGAGAAATGAAAATTAATGATATTAACAAGAATTTGTATGATTTGCTATCTGAGTCAACGTGATCTTTCACACTTGCTATTTAGCCTGGGTGGTGTTGAAGGTTCACTCTCTGAATTCCACTTTGCAGATAAAGTGTCCAAGCCTTAGCCAACACTAAGTACCTTACAAATACCTTCTGTCAGGCACATCAGTAGTAAATACCCCGATATCTGACAGATTACACAGCTGGCAAAAACACACCCTGTGACAGATACCTGCAACACTATCCAACCACACCTATATTTTTCCCCTTTCTTTATACAAAACCAAGAAAAGCAAGGGAGATATGTTTCTGCTTGTCTAATGCAATGAGAAGGCAGGTTTTTGTGAACATCATTGTTATCTCTCACTGTGTGATGGGTATATTCACTTATGTACCACCAACTCTTTGTTGTAGCTCTAACCAATTCTAGCTGCACATTTTCGTTTAATATAAACAAAAAGAGATTTATCAATGAGTTTTAAAAACTGTTTGAATCATATTATGAATAAAATCTGACATCTTATATTAAAAAAGAACTCTGACACTTTTTATAATTTTGACAAGAAAAAATATAGATTATTAATCATGATATTTGTCTCATAAATGTTCACTTTAATTATTTTGTTGTAAATTATATGTTATGGCAATTAGATACCTATACAAGTCTAAATAGTGTAAATGCTATTTTACACAAAACTGTGATAAATCATATCTTTAAGAAGTTCTGGTGCACAGGCTCTAGTCACAAATACTAATTGGCAATTTTTGCCCAGAGTCTGGCATGGTTGTGTGATACCAGCATGTCCCAAGCTGTTTGTTTGGACCAAGCAACTGTGATATACAAGCCCAATCTTACTCCAGCCATCTCTGGTTCAACTCTCTCACAGCGGTGCCCTCCACCACACAATAGATGGTTAGCTCGTCTTATGGGGAAATATATTGGAGTAGAGTGACAAGATGTGATTGCTATCTGAAGCAGAGTACACCCGCTATCTTGTGGCTGGGAATCCTCAGTTCAGGGCCCCAGGCCTCAAATGGCTTGTGTGCTGAGAAAAGCTCTTCAACTTTAAACTATTGCAGGATATTACATTGGCGAGAAAATATCATCCCCATATCTGTTTATGAAAAGAATCCAGCAATATTACAAGAGATATATTTAATATTTAACTAATTTCAGATTTGACTATCGTTTTGATTGTAATACATGGTTCATTCCCACACGTTTATCATGACTTGTATGTATCACTCGTTCTGATTTTACACTCAACTTGCCCAAGTCAACAGCTCCACAGGAATGTGCAGAAAAAACCTTCTTTCCTTTTCATTACATAGCAGAGAGTATTTATGCAAGATGACAAGAGAGCCCTCATAATTCAACAATAGCAAACGGCCTCCCAATGTTTGCTTCTTTATATTCACAGGTCTTCTCAGTCCTTGTCTATGCCACTTCCTAAAACCTGTCAAATTTGATATTGTCTTTCACTTTTTCCTTTGACCTGCAAGGTAAACTTTGCATTTTTCAGCTCTAATTTCTTTTCTCTTTCGACACCCAACAGGCATCGTCACTTCCAAACTATGCTACATCTCTGCTGTTTTCATTCCGCATACATGGGACAGCTTTACACGACTTTCAATGCCGACTTTTTAGCAGTTTCGTCAATTCAGAGTTTGCCCTTGTGTACAATGAGGCCCGTCTACCCTTGAATGCTCCACTTTTTTCTCCGACCAACAAAAGCCGCACGCTCTAGGTGGGTGTCTCGTATTTGAATAGGGAACATGTCAGGGATTGCAACCGTGATTACGTGTTCCGACCTTAACCACTAACTCATGATGATACCAAAATCACTGCAGGTCACTCGACAGGTCCTACACAAAACCACTTTTTAAGAGCTTCTTTTTTCCATTTTCTGTATTTGAAAGAACTCATTGTGTCTGAAAGATGACTCTTTTAAATTCAAATGTGTCTAAACAAAGATAGAGTGTTTGTTTAAAAAAAAAAGACTCCAGCAAAGCACACGTCGGTAAATATACATATATATGTATATGTACTCATAGTTTTTAAGATTCTTCTGGTATTCTCAATTGATATATTTAGAGAACTTTTTAAACTTAAATTTCAAAAGCAAATCTTGATAGACAAATGAAACTTTGAATTTCTGTTTTCTATGGTTATTTTCTACCACTCCGAAACAAGTAGCCTCCATATTGTATGTACTTGATAGAATCTGACATTTACTGCCAGATTTTCTAGATGTTTGCATTCATATCCTACAGGGTGAAATATGAACAGTGGCAAATCCCAGCCCATCTCACATCCTAATTTTATCTGCGTAGCACAACCCTTCCCTGCAAAATGCATTAACTTCACCACACTCTAGACTCATGCCAGCAATGACTGCTATGTGTGAAAAATATCTCATCAACTTCACCAATCATATCAAAAAGGTGGCAAAAATGTAAAAGCTAAGACCAGATGGAAGAAGGAAAAGAGATTTATGGGTGATGTTGCCAAAGATCGATACAGGAAAGTGTGAAGGTTAGAAAAATGTTGACTGCTACAAGTGTGAAGCAGTGCAGCAGCTAAATGTTTACATCACATTACATTTTCTTTTTCAAAACTTTGATTGATGTTCCTCTGTGATAGATAGGGCCAACCAAACACCTTATTACCTTAAGTCCCTTGGGGGTAAAATGGTAAAATTAGAATGCAGACTGCTAAATTGCTTATTTTTTTGTGAATTATATACTTTTACCACACTTCACTTTTTGATAATCATAAAATCTCATCTTGTACCTTCCAGACATTATGTGGGCTCCAAAACGAGGATGTCTCATTTTAATGTCATTTTTTTTTTGCATCCCGCATTCCAAAGAATAGCATCTTCTACCCAACTATCCTGATGAAAACATGCCACAATCTCTTCATATATTGTACAACTACAGCTCAACCCTATTTCACACCTCTGATCTGTAATATGAATAGTGAATAAAATTCCATTATAATTCTCTATTCCAAGAATGCAAACATCACCCTTGTATATTAGTGCCTTATAGAGCCCCTCATTGAGGCCCTCCTATGCTATCAGCTGCCCAGTACTTGGCCTCTCTCACCTCCCCCAAGAGGGCCACTTGGGGTATCTCCAGCCTCTGCTCTACACATTCATGAGACAGGTGGGTAGCCACCCAGAATACTGAAGCCTCCAAAATGACCTCCACTTCCTGTGTACATCACTAGAAACCACTCAGCTCAGCAAATATCTTGATTTTATCATTACCTAGACAGAGATATGACCTTTTTATGACTGGTCAACTCTTCCAACATTCTCATCTCAAGTTTGCAAGGGTCGTGAGGCATACATTCCTACTAATGGTGCATGGCAAGAACTCTGCTCTCTCCTCATGCCTCCAGGTGAAACTTCTCTACCCTCAAATATCATTCTTATGGCCCAGGCTTTTTAGTTCCCATGTAAGTCTATATATCTGTGATGCCAATCTTTGATAATGCTGAAGTTTTGACAGGTCTTGTTGCGGTGAAGGTCATTATTAAATATTTAAATATGACAGTTGACTTCAGCTCAAGGACAGACAGACCACCAGAGAGCAAGAGGTCATCGTCTTTATCTTTTAGCAGAACTGACCATTACCTTCCTACCAGGGCCAGGTGGACAAATAACTGGTCATTCATCACCGCCCTTATCACCGGTCAGCCCCTACCGTCCTGCTAACATCTGTATTCATGTCACACAAAGAAGCAGATAATATGTAGAGGTTGCCATCAGGTTGCCATCAGGGCTTCTATTTCGGATCTCTGGCTTTTATCATAATTGGCCACCACCATTGCCCTACAGGGCACAGCAGATCAATCATTTCACACCTATCCCTCCTTCACACTTCTCTCAATGCAACCACAGGAAAAGCAAATTCCATTTTCACTTTTTTTTTCTTTCTTGATATCTATGTGATTCAGATTGCAGTGACGAACCCTGGCTGATGCAAAGTAATCTAGCAGCTCATAGGGTGGTAGAGTAACATTGTATATCACCTGCATTCCTGCTTGTTTTCTCAGTAAACATTCACAGATAAAAAAATCTACTTTATTGCTGCAAGATCCATCCCTGGAATCTATCTTTCATCTACAATGCCACATCACATAAAGTTAAAAAAATCTCTTGCTTATTTGACAAAGTAATCATGCTTTCATAGAAAGAGACAAATTTGTGGTTTATGATAAGTGGGTAAACCAATGGATGATTTGGAAACGATGCTCCCCCTCCTTACATCTTTATTGGCATACATCCACCTGCATGTAAAACTCCTTCCTGCCCCTAACATCGCCATGGCAACATATGTTTCCACTCTCCTAGCACACTCCCCAGCCCCCACACCAATCCTAACAAACAGCGTGCACTTCTGTGGATTCTAGGCCGCAACAAAAACTGTCGAGCAAAATTCTAAGTCTTCTGTTGATTTCTCTTTTATTATCTCTCAGCTTTTTAATGCTTGTATCCAGCATAAGGTTTCTGTCTTAAGTTGCAGTGCTAGTTGTGTTAGCAGACATTTGCTGGAATGTGGAGCAAGTGCACAACTTTGAGAGGAAGTTCCTGTCCTGCACCTGCAGCCGATTATAATGTCCCCTACTATTACTCCTGCAGTGCCCCCTGTTGGCACATAGTATCTGACCCTGAACATCACCACATGTAACCTGCCTGCATCCGGCATAGTTGTCAGTCTCTGCATCCCTCTGATGTGATGAGCGTCTGCTCACAATTCTCTGCATCTTCTCTCACTAACATAACTTTCAATACAAATATGCATCCTGCAAATATCATGGTACACATAAATTCATGTATATATCATCCCAATAGCTTATGCCATGTTGATCTTTCATAATTCAGACATTGTTTTTCTATTCATTCATTGAAATGAAGAAACCATTTCTGGTTTATCAAGATGTCAGTTTATATGAGCCTTGATTTCTCCTCGTGCCCTGGCTTCCATCATACATAATAAAACACACATCTATCGTGGCTGCTTGATGTTATCAGCTCGAGACAGGTGCTCCTAGAAGAGGAGGTGATGGAAAGCCTTTACATCTTGGCATAATACTTCAGCCAGGGATGTATTGAATACTTATAGCATAGCAGCCCTGGAATAGCCTAAGACATGTGATGTGGCCTTTGTTGGCCATTTCCCTAGTGTAGGTGAGATGCTGAGAGGGCCTCCAAGGCTTAGGTTTGAAGTGGTTTCTCAACACCTGATAGCTAGTATATGGGCCTCCAATGTCAGCCACATGTGTACCATCAACAATAAACACCCTGCCTCATCCACCCTGCCTTCAAACAACAAAGCATCTGCTGTGTCTGATGCCTTCATCTATTGTTTCTACTTTCTTATGAAGGTCTTATATCCTGACTTTTTATATCCCACACATTTTCAATATATTATTACTGAGAACATAGTTATATTTTTATCAATTTCTGTAAAATCAAAGTCAGTTTGATTTTATGATTGGTACAAGATTTTACCAGGTTTACCTGTCCATCAGATAAATTGAGGTAGAGTGAAGAGTGCCCCCTGGTGTCAGAGGTCATGGCCTGTACATTCTGCAGTCTGGTGGAAGTGCTCCAGCAGTAAGCATCATCAAGGTGCTTAACAATGCCAAATGGTCTGTACATTTTTGTAGAAAATTTATTAGTTCAAATCATAACTGGTGGATTATTTCTTTTTCTAATCGTTTTATACTGTATACACTCAGAAATATTAAAAAACATAATCTGTGTGTGGCAGTTGTTTTGGAAAAATGACAAAGTGATGTACAAGTGAAAAAAAGATATGCCCTTGATCTATTTGACCAGTCTTTCTTCACACATAAATATACTTAGAACTGAGTCCAGCTAAAGTACTTAACTTTAGGACCATTTACAAAGTTTGAAAAAGAAGAAAGACATACAGTTATCAATGGATTCAAGTCTTTAGTGGTAAGTATGAACACGCCATAGGTCGTCTGTAAACATTTTGTTCAAAACAAGTTATTATAAAGATCCTGTTAGTGAAAGAAAGCAGCAAGAAGCTTTGGAAACAAGATGCCATGATTACTGGGTGTTTAGCATAGTTGAGGTGGGCACAGATTTGGTGCTGGTGCCAGGGTATTGTTCAGTACGGGCAGATGTCATGAAATCTCAGGCTGGTGGCACGGCGTCCTGTCCACCCACAATGCTCGCACACAATCCCCAGCATCTACCCCGAGCCCCGGCCTTCCATTCATGCCCTGTCTGCATACATCACACTCATATCTGCACCACTATTATCACCAAATATCTTTCTCGGTTGTGAACAGGAACTGGATCTTTTCATGTTGTGCCAAATCTTAGCAGACCTCCCTCCACAAGCGTGCACGTCTCATGCCGACAGGTGGTCCTTACTAAAACGAGTGCTTCTGCCTTGGCAAAACAAGTTTTCCATTATTAATTCTCAACCAGGATCCCCCAGTGATGAGTGAAATTCAAGAATCTGTGTGTTGATGTATGCAGACAAAGCCAGTTTGGTATATTACGTGACATGGAGGGACATGTTACGTGATTCAGACACCAAACTGAAAGCTTCAATCCCATCGAGTGCTGCTTCATCAAGCACATAAAACCCCTTACATCACCCCGGCTTCATCCCAATGATAAACTTTGTCATTCAGAGATGTAAGCTGGTTAACCTTCACTTGACCATAGGGGTCTTGTCTCTTCTCAATAGCTTAAATCTCATTTCTGTGACAGCTGCAAGTGCCCTGATTATCCCCCTGTAAGTGTGTGACTAAGTTCTGGCACTTTCTCTTCCTCGGCCCACTGCTTTGGTAGAATTTTTCAGAGGGGAAAATTGCAAGTATTTGCATTTTCCCTGTGGACCTACATAAATTGATTGTTAAATGTTACCCTCATATCTCTTTGCTCAACTGCAAACCTTCAAAGAACACTCCCAAAAATTCAGATTCTTTTCATTTCATATATTCATTGAATGCCTTTAAGATGCAACTGTTACCAGCAATGCGCTACTTGAATGCTGCATGATGAAACAAGGCTATGCTCGGTCAGGTTGGGTGCAGGACAGGGGAAACCACTTGCTTCAACACCCACTTATGAAGGCAGAATTTCATTAGTACTCTGTGTGCCCTTGTATTTGCGGCATTCCTTTCATGGTGGGACAATGGCACCTATAAATGACAGACAATGGTTGCGATCACTATGTGACCCTCTGCTCCAAACCCTAGGGGAACTGTGCAAATCCTTCACACAGTTTCCCTCCAAAACACACCCCTTTTGCCCTTTCAAACTATTTTCTACCTTCATAAACACCTCCTTTTGTCAGTATTTAGCTTTATGTAAGTAGTGGTTTGAGTTGTATGGCCCGGATCGTGTATATTATTCCCTGAGATCCATCCTCTCCGCTGCTATCTCGGTTAAAGTTCATCCCCTTTATTTTCCAAACTTGAATGACGAACACCATGAACTTCCTGACCGTGAGAAAACCAATTCCATCTTTTACATCATCCGTTAATCACTCAATTGGATCTGATCTTATTCACAGAACTCACAGTGCTGGTTGTCACTAGTACATTCTGAAAGATAGTCATCTAAAAATTCAAAGAGAAATTCCAAAAGATAAGGAGTATTCTGCGTGTTAAAAGAAGCACACTTATTCATATGGCATGCCTAGTGTATGACAAAAAAATCTTCATTTCTGCCTGGGTTTGGAGTGACCTTTCGATCCCTCTTGTGAATCTCCCTTAACTGGCACCCACCACCAGCTCAACTATATGTCTGCCTTATAATCATGATGATTTCACCGTGAAATTTCTATTCTATTTGGTAAATCTATGATATATGGTAATTTCCCTTTGGGGCAAGATTGTTTCTGAAAGGTCTGTGCAGAATAAACGTTGGACATTTCCACAAACCTAACCTGAGGGAACTTTCTCTTTGTAAAGTAAAGAGATGCCCAGACAGTGAACAAAAACACAGGTGATAAAATGACACATTTCTACGAGTTAACCAGAGGGCACAAAGTTTTCAGAGAAGTTGTACTGAGCATTCTCATTCATATGGACGATCCGGTAGATCTTCCCCTCCACACTTTTACCAGCAAATGAAAAAACATCCGGCAGGACAATTTCTCTAACAAGCTAAACTATATACAAAAATGATTCATGTTCTATCATATTCTACTATAGAGAATATATGGGATTAGCATAAGGTTAGGAGCTCTCAAAGCATTTGCTCTGTCCCAATGGCATATATGACCATTGACCTTTGCATTGTAAGATTCAAAGTAGTTCACAAATAACACGTCTCTTTTTAAACACTAGTGACCATCCCTCTATTTTAACTTTGCCCTGAGGATTAGGGGTTCAGCATGCTCTAAACATCAACGTCCCAAAACATCTAAACCTGAATTGTTTATTGAGATGGGTCATCAAACATTTCACCTTTTCTTTTTCACACTACAGCATCTGAATGGCATTCTTCACCTCCACCCATACGAACCCTGTTTGCATTCTGCTGGTTAAACCCACCATTTAGTGAAAACGAGAAGAGGCCATTTTCATAAAGTGATGGAACATCAAAGGATGTCCTGCTGGTGAAATTCTTTCATGATCATTCTTAACCGTCAAGATCTCCTGCCAAGTCACTGTTCCTTTCCTCAAAACATCCTTTTACCTCTTTCAATTATTTCAATTTGTGAAATATTTGGGTGTTTCTTTTGCACAGTAAGCAAACAAGTAAGATATATGGCTATTTTACCCCTTTACTGTAAAATACATTGCAAAACTAAACAATATTTTTCAGATAAAGATGGATTTAGTACATCACACTTGAGATTCAAATGTCTCTTAAATGGTCAAAATGATGGTTAGCACTCCAAGTACAAAATGACCTCAACGATGAATAGACCTCTCAAGTTACTCATACACACATATCCTTACATATTTTGACAGTCATAGCGCAGTCTATGCTCTCTGTTTATTTGCTCCATAAATATTTATATTTCAATGAAATATCCCAAATAAATTGCAAAAGAATGTGGACAATAAGGACCGTTGGTTTGCAAAGCAAAGGAACTAAATTCATTTCTACGATCATATTGTGAAAGTTAGAAATCTGTTAATTGCCCTATTCCCCTTTCAGTCCTGTATTTGGTTATATGACCTCTATCATCATACTAAACTATCCTCAAACTACATCAAACAATTAAGCCTGGCACTGATGCCTGAATTGTTTGCCAATCAAAATATCCATCCTCGCTAAGTTAGCGATAGTCAGAGTATTTCTGTATTAAAGTCATCTTCAAAACATTTAAACTATCTCAACATCTGTCATTCATCTGATACAAAGCCAAGGTCTTCTAGGACCTACCGCCAAAAAACCCAACAGAGAGGGTTCTGCTGCTTTGTAATCAAAATCCATCAGTAATCCGACCTCTTCAATGATGGTCTCGCAAGACTTTTTGTTATTTTCTGGACAGACAGTCAATGTAGTTTTTCAAGGTCATCGAGTGGAACATACGACAATTGCTGGCCACAGGGGTCTAATAGATTTTAATTGCAGATAGAGAAATCACCCCAGGAAGCCACTTCTTTGTTTGACCTTTTGTTGCTTCTTCTAATGATCACTTTGTATGTTTACCTACTAATTTGTCAACAGCACTGTGAATGGTGTTAAAAAGTCTTTACATCTACAATATAAGTTAATGATGTTACATTGAATTTGTCCTTTGCAAGATCTGATAATAGATTCAAGCCATAGGAAGCCAGTTTACTGAAAAAAATTGGCAATCTGGCAGTTCATTGTGTGCTTTTAAATCTTGAGCACAATAAAACTCTTTTAAATTACTTTTTTAGAAGATTAGTCATACACTCATATTTATTTTCAATGTTACTTTTCTTTCATTTTTCCCACTAGATGGAGCTTCCAAAGTTTGAGCAAATGAAGTTACTTTATCCAGGCTATTATCTTCATGGAGGACATCATCGGGATCAAGATGTTCTGGATCTGATAGGTGGAAACTCTTCATCAATACGCACCCACAGTACAGCATCACTTCGCATTTCCCAAGTTCTGAATAAATTTGGCGGCAGGCACGCCATTGGTGCAAATCCCATTCTTTTATCCAATCATGGAAGAGACAGCATAACTGGGAGAGATAAACAAGAATATATCTTTCGAAATACAGCATTTGGACCTTTCCTTGCTGCCAAATATGGGAACCCCATAGTTGAGGTCCCAAATAAGAATGACCATACAAAAACAATGTTACCCTTCATCAACAAGCAGGGCATAGTACGCCTGGTTAGCTACCATAGACACCACGCTGGCGGCCATGTTGGATTATGGGACTGTGATCATTTCTACCAAAGTCGTGATTGGACAAAAGAGACAAATCTTATTTCTGTAGAATTCTGGGAAAGCCCAGGTGAGTCTCATTTTTAAAAGTGAAGTATAAAAAAAAGATTTAGACTTAAGATGTTCATTTAATGAAACTTCCTATCAAAAAAGCCATATGTATAACTCTAAAGCCTGAAAGATTTAAAATGTTCAAAATTATGTCGTTATCCGAATATCGTTAAAAAAAAATAGAAATCCAAAAGATTATGTTGCTGGGTTGAGTAGCATCTTATGCTAATTTTCAATTCCCACTGTGACCATCATACCTCCCTGCTGTACTGACCCTTCCTGTCTTGAATTCCCTTATGGGGGGTTTATTCTTGCAGCACTCTCCATACAGTTTATAATTAACCCTATCACATATCCTCAACCCACGCTGCTTCCATGCAACATATTTACCCAACACCAGACGGCTGTCATCTCAGGGAGAAGAAAAGATGACAGTTGCACTATTGATGACTTCTAAACTTTATGGAGAAGAAAGGATTGAGCCTTTGTAATACCTCTATCATATTACTGCCCCAATATGCACAGATTGCCCACTCTATGTTCACAACAAAATAAAACACACTTTTTCTGAAGGCTTTAAGGCATCAATTTCTTTCCACTAGATTTGCCTTACATATTTGTGCAAAATCAGAATGCAAATTACTTTCTAAAAAAGAAACTGCTGTGATTTCCCAATCTGCATCATAAACCATCCACTTTTTGTTTTGTTCTGAATTGTGATTTTTTTTTTTTTTTTTAACTAGAAGTTTTAATTTAATACGCAACTAATCATAAAACACAAACGAGTGTCACACCTGGCTGTACGTATCTATATATCTTCATAATCTAAACTTGATACTGACTTATTGCATCACTGTAGGCCTGGAAGTTAGGGCCACGCGCCACCTGGCATCTCATATCTGATTATCCCAAATGTCAGACAGGTGATAACAGTCTGCCTTTATTTGCCAAACTTGCTGAACTTTTCAAGTGAGCAGTATAACTCATTATCAAATTTCCTTCTTTAGGGTCAACATATATTTATCAAAATCCACTTTTTCCTTGACTTTGTTTGCATGGTCTGCCGTTGTTAAATACACACCAATGATGCGTGTGCTAACAGCATTCCTACTTTACTTTGTTTAACAAACTGCTGTTAACTGCATGCATAAAAAGATAATATGGTTTATATCGTTTGGGGGCCACCTTCAGAATAAGAATTAGTTTTATCATGTTAAGATTCAGAAGCAAAAAAGGTGAAAAATAATGCAAAAGAGTTTTTAAATTCAGTTGCAAATGCAGTAAGCCATGAACCACATGCCCTAATAGTATGGCTCCCTGCTGGCTCCATGTGCTCTAACAAACATCCAAATTTTCATTTCAATTTGACATAGTCATAATTCTCTTTGGTGACACTTGGTGTGGCTTATGGGAGTTTTGGGATACATTGACCATTAGAGCATTGATTCACTGAAAAGACATGCTGCTGATGCATTAAGATTGCTCTGTCAAGGTCATAAGCCTTGACCTCACAGATGTGTTCTATGGACAGACAGGCCTTACCCAAGATGCAACAGGACACAAAGGGGCATTATGGGATATTAAACTATGACAGTTCCTATTTGAATTTCATATATCTTCCATTAAAGGCTTAACTTCTGGCCTTAGAAGAACACATAAAATGGTTCTCAGTTCAAAATAAACTTCAAGGTCAGTGAACGGTAGAAAACTTGGTAAGTATACAGCTTATAAAAATGGCCTCCCCTCATCACCACTTCCTCGGTATAGAAATACACACGTGTCCTGCATTCACCCAGGTGTGAGTCAACACAGATTAAAACCGCTTTACACAGTTTTTATGTTTGAGGTACAAAGTATGCACGCCTCCTTCACACATTCAGCATGCGCTGTCTACGATTCCTGGCATAATAAATATGAAGAAAATGTTGAAATCATAATATTGCATATCTCATAGCATTGGCAATATAATAATATTTTTCAACTCAAAGGGTGACGCTCCTGTTTCCACATCTGTTGGGAAGATTGGCTGATAAGTGAAGCATTCAGCAAGCATACTACAGGTGATGTGATGTCCCGTGTCGCCTCCAGACAATATCACTTGATTGTATTTATGACAAGCTCTATCTTAAAGTGAAATCTCCATATCTATGTAAATATCAATCGAACCTGCACATTGCATTGTTAGCACTATGATAAATGACTTTAAATCTCCCATATCACATGCAAGAAATAATTTGAAAGCTAATTTGAAATAATTTGAAAGCTTATGCTATCATAAATAATTCATGTCTCATTTAATTACAATCCTTGCAAGCAATTTTTAAACAATCTTTTTTGTAGATTGTTTTCTGCCATAAAAGTCTTACTTATTTAAGACTCTAGATTTGGCCATAGAACTTCTTGGCTATGCAACAGATGTTAGATTTGTTCTGCCTCAAACACTGTACAATTCATTATTCAATCAGTGACGTAAAATTATGAAGAGCAAACAAATCACCACCAGGGGGAGCACAACATTAGAAGGGACACCCCAAACAAAGAAATGTGAGCACCATGAATAAATATTGTGTTTTAGACAAAGGAAACAATAGGTTCAGTTTGCCTGCATACCGGATGGGCCTCTTAAGAGAGGCTCATGAGTTTTTGAAGAGAAAGAGATATGTGAAAGAGAAGACAGAGACACCAAACTCACGGAACCACACCACCAACCCCCTAATCTGGCCTACAAATTAGGCACTGCCCTCGCCTGCACACTATGTCATTAGATATGTAAAGACATTCATTAAAAGCCACTCCGTGATGACAAAGCGCATATTTTTCAGACATATTTTTTTTTGTCCTGCAAGCTGAGAAAGCAAACACTGTACCATGTGCACCATCACTCCATGTTAAATGTACAATTTGAATGCAAAACATGCCATAGTGATTTCAGGTGTTTCTTTCATAACATGCAAACTTTCCTAATTCCATTGATATAACATTTATTGTGCAGAACCACCTGTCTCAAAAGAGCCCAAATTTTGGAAGGGATAATAATCTGCTTGGGGCAGTTTATTTTCATTTGCTGGAGGAAAATGATTTCAGTTTACATCTACATGCAAAGTGAGCTGCCAGATTGAATTAAGCCTCCAATCATGATTCAGTTTAGGCAGGATAACATGAAAACTGGCTGGCGTAGACAATAGTGCCTTGATTTATAGCCTTCATCGTGGCTTCTTGATGACACAATCACCTGATATCAAATTAGATATTCCTATATTAACTGAGATTATTACTGAACAAATGCTTCATTTTCTTCAAGTTTTATGAAATGACTTATTTTGGCATCATAATTGGGCATTTACTTATCTTAAAATCCTTTGGTATATTTTTAAAATTTACTTGATTCAAAAAGTAAGTGCTTTTTTCTCATGAAGTCCATAAATGAATGATACAGGTATAAAAAAAATATTAAGGTTGAAATTTTCACAGAATTAGGTATCATAAAACAATTATCCTGAAAATTCATTGCAAGGTTCACATATTTAGGTTTCAATGTCATGAGGAATCATGATGTAGTACAAGTATTAACTTTATGCAGTGGAATGAAAGTTGGTTCATATACAACATTAATGCTTTCAAGCATATATATTGTATATTAAACATTCTGAAATTTTCCCTACAAATAAGCTTTTATGCATAGAAACCTTTTTAAACAAGATAAAATGCATGATAAAAAATGGATACTCAAACTTTTAAAGCAGGAAAAAGTTTGAAAGACAATAGTGGTAAAGTTTTTCTGAATCATTTACTCGATCGTTTCTCCTGTGAAATAAAAGGAAAACTACCATTTCAAATGCTTGTCTAATAGGTCGTGAGATGTCTCCTTCAATTTGCATGGGTACTTTACATTTTGACTTATTCCCTTTGTTATTAAGGGGTAATTTCATTTGCTCGTGAGGAATGAACTAGTTTTGCGTTTTGTGTGCATTGCTTCTACCCAGATGAATCATGTTAGACATGAAAATGTGAATGAGACATGCAGCGTTTGTGTCTCTCATGCATTCTCCATCACTCTTTTATCTTTTTTTTTTGCGCTTCCAGTTTTGTGTATGCTCATTTATCGTCTCACTTCATGAAACTTTATGCAACTTCTCCATGATTTAATCTAGCCTCAGGATAAGGTAACACCCTGACATGCACTGAAGTAGAGTGACTTATTCCCTTGTGATCTGCCAACCAAAACTACAGATTCATCATGAATTCCCTTTCAAAATGTAATAAGCACTCTAGTGAATATTCCCAAGTTAGCTTTCTACCAGGTAATCTAAATAAGTTTGATTTTGTGCCGGTATTAACGAAGAGTATCAGAATATCACAGGCTATTTAAAGTGAATAGCATGACTTATCAACTTGACTTCTTGTCATTTGCTTACAGGACATAAGCACATCAGTCAAATTTCACAATGGCTTTTCAAATGGTCAAGGTCCTGTTGACAGAAAACAGCCTGCCACATGACCTGAAGGTCACCATTTGAAACCATTACTGTGACCATTTTGACCTAAGGTTAGCTCAAGGTCATCCCAAGGTCACACATTCCTACAATTACAATGCTCTTGCATGCAGTGTGAAACACTTGTTAACAATAAATTGACGGTTTCACATTTCAATGTTCTTCAATTTTTTTCAGAAGTTTCAATACTAGTTTAAAAATTTTAAATATTCAGAATAAATGAAAATGTTAGAATAAACTACCTAGAACTACAAAGTAGTTGCAAAAAAATCAACATTAACAACTTGATAAATATTTCAAAATCGAAAAGGTTTGAGCCAACAAGGCAAGCCAAACATGAGTTTCAATCAGTCAGCAGATTTGAATGAATCTTGCCTGATAATGAGACATATTCTTTTATTAATATAATTTTCTGGTCCTAATTGATCACTATCTACTATAAGATTGTATATTTCAATTGGAATGTTTATGACTTTAGTGGGCCCAGTAAATACCACTTGTCCAAATTTCGTTTTAATAGCACACTTCTTTACATCACTGATACTTTGGTTGTTGGTGATAAATGTGCGTAAGAGAATACAAGTTGAAGGCACAATTTGATAAGCACTTTCAAAAACTTGGACAATGACATCCTGGAAATGAACACGCAGGAGACAATAAATGGGAAATTTTTTGCACCATTGTCTTCTAATCATCTGATACCTGACACTTTGCGTCTATAATTAACTTCCAAACCCATCCCTGATGAGCATTCAAACATACATTTAGACTAATGGGTCTGGCCTCTGCCTGAAATTTAGCTTAATTAAAGCCTTAGCCAACAGTCTTATATTACATAGAATAAAGAAAACACATATCTAATACTTGTTCTCCTTTTATTGAATTTACTCATGGGATGAAACCTAATATCAAATTAAATCAGTGAGACCCTACTACTTCTACATCCAAAAATAAAAGAAAAAATAGATTTAAAAATTAGGAGACAGTTTTTTAGATATACTTCACATAAGTAACAAAATTGTAAACTTTACACATTGAAAGAAGGCAAAATGTGCAAACAGAAACAGATGGTGGTGTCAAGCTTGGCCCACCTGTCTGCTGTGAGAAGGTGTGCCACACACCAGATATGCTACTAACATTCTGATATCCTTCTAATTAGCAGCCTTGGTCATCTCAGAATTATTAACAAAGCCAAATCACTGTGAATACATTATCATAATGGGTCAAAAGTCAATAAATTGAGCATTTACAGCAATGCATGCCTTCAGCGATCTTCAAAAATATATTATCTGTGTATATATCTTAAAAGAGATGAGATGTGGTAAACAGTGGAATAAATGAGCTCAGGTAACCACATTGACAACAGCTTTAAGGGCAGAGGAAGTGACTGTGGATTTCATTGGTATTTCCGACAAGCGTAGAACAGAAGACTTGTTCACGTTAAGATAGGTCCTATTGTCATCCTGGGTAACAAGTCAAAGATCATTTCTTTGTTGTCCCAGTCAGCCCTCAGAGTCTAAATGGTCGTTACTTACTTAGCTCACACAGCTAATCAGGCAATTAGTTGCGATAATTAGCTAAATAGGCTCAATTTGGTCAGATTTTGTCTCCAACAGTTTCTCATTGACTTCACTGTCTCAGTTTAAACAATACCAACACTGCAGGATCTTTCCTGTTCCCATCAGCACTTTGATCTTTAAATTATCTAATTGCTTTGTGGAATCTTCATTTATATCTCATTTCAATGTGTGGATCAGAGGACATTGTGTGTATCTGTCACCTTCTGGAGCTGTGAATGTAAACGTAGTCAGGAAGGTGAAAAGAGCATGATTCAGACGGTCATCATGTTGAGTCGTTTACAGAGAAAGGGGCAAACATTACCACCAGAAGGCTAATAAACCAGATCAAATGGAGCGTAAGCTAGCTAGTCTATGACAAAAGCCACTTTTTTGTTCACTGAGACTATTTATTTGAGCAAATTGGCCGCAGTTAAATGCCTGTTTTTGACCATTGTGCAATGCTGAACCCCTGCAGAAACAGCCTTAGCAGCACTGACTAAATGGCCAATCAAAACTGAAAAAAAGATTTACTGCAACTCTACAGTGACTTCTGACCTTCATAATGACCCTATAAAATGACTTTTTAGTAATATAATTGTTTTGTTTGGTGCATATGTGCAACTGGAAATCAAATGCATTATGTTGTATGCCTCAGTATACCAGACCATTTCACAGCAAGTTTCAAAGAGCTGCTTGGTTAATTTTCACTCTCAGATCATTAAATTTGAGAATCATCACGAGTGTGAAAATGAATCTCATAATATCCTCAGCTGTCATAAAATGATGAATTGACTGCCTGAAGATATGAAATGTCCTGCTGGGGAGAACAAGAACTCCACAAGACTGTCAAACACCTCTCTCAGATCAAGAAAGTGGGCCACTTTGATGTATAGGGAATGTCCCTGATGTATTTACATACAATGTAAGGCTGTGGCAAAGGACACCAGATCAGGGCTTTGTGAGGACTTGAGCTGTGTATGGCTAAAAGCTATTTGGACATTTTGCTCTCAGCCAAACTGTGTAGCCATAAGTCATCTTGCATCAAGTGTGATGTAAACAAGTTTACTTCATTCAAAATATGTCAAAGCATGTGCTTCATTTTCTGCATTCCTTGGAAGACATAAACTATACATTCCAATTTATTTGAAGACATGATTTTGTCCATCTTGTCATTCTGATTCCATTCTTTGTAAGAGATATTGAGAAGCGGTATTGATATGTGTTTATCTTGTGTGTTTCAGATTCTTACTGTCCACCAAAGAAGGATTCGACTGACCCTCCTCCTCATCTGGAGCAGGTGGACACAAGCAAGCTGCATATCATTGTCCGGCACAACTATAAGCAGCCTGTAGACGCCCTCACCAAGAACGGGCACCGATCCCGGCACGCGAAAAGACGACAAGGATCATCCTACAGGCCCAACCCTAAGGCCAGCGCCATCTGGTTGCAATGATAAACTCACAACACCTTATACGCCATGGCCCTTGGTGTGAAATTCTCTCCATTTTCACGAAGGTGCTTAAACCTTTCTTAGCCCGGAGAAAGGAATAATATATGCGACCGCAGGCAGATATCCTGGAGATGTTATGAGGAGGAATGGATAGTGTGGGCTGAGATAGTATTGTGTTTGTGCTCATAACACTTGTATAAAACATCATCAGCATACCAGATGAGCCACGCACCCCATCATTACACCTCTAATCTGTCCTCATCATCACAATACACACCCCACTCTATTACCCCATTAAATGCTCTAAAGGCATATCACAGCATCTATTGACTGCGGGGGGAAAAAGTCAAAAAGCTTTGTCCAGTTTCGCTGCAAATGGCCACCATTTGCGTATATGATGAGGGTTTTTACCTGTGAAAACTTTTACGCATATCGGAGATGCTAAATATCTGGAGGGTGATTAGGTATCTGACACCAGATCCTGGTTGTACATTAGGGTTTTAATAGTGCCCGGGTGCATATATATGTGTGTGCCTGCAGTGATGAGGCTGGCCATATTTGAGAGGTCAGCTGATCATCACCATGGTAAACAATGAAACACCTGGACTCATTACCATACCACTCCATCACTCATCCTCCATCATTTATTGTGATCAACAATGTTTCCTGCTGTTTATGCCAAAGAATTTGTAACTGTTATTTTCTATCAACAAAAATAAGAAAGACTTGGATATCCTGATTTCATTGTCTGTCAAACCAAGATAGAGTCAAGCATGAAGTCAACAGAGGGATACTTTGACATATTATATGCCTGACAAGAGGCACAGCACAGAATAGTTTGTGGTGTTTTGCTCCAATTTGTAATCACCTGTTCCCTGCCTTTTCTTACAGCTTATCTTGTAAATAATCTCTCACTTAAGCCAAATCAAGAATATGCCAAATATCTATTCTAAGACTTTGAAAAATAAGACCATATATCAAAAGTCCATAAAATGTAGCCCAGCAAATGAGGACATGAGGCATATTGCAGCTGAGGTCAAACATTACTGTATATATTATGAGGTTATCTTGAAGGTCTGTAGTAACTAGTAGACAACACTTAATGCAGATCTGTGCACACACAATGCACAAAGCTTTTATTTTATCTGTTTTAGCAGGAATCAGTATTGAAAGCCATCACAGTCACAGCTTATTCTAGTCCCAGTGTAAATGTAACCAAAACACTTTGTATCATATTACACATTGTGACGACCATTAATCTGTTGTGTTATCATCATTTTTAGCAGTAATATATTAATAATATAATTAAAATGTTTGTAAATTATATTGTATATTTGTAAATTATTATCAGGTTATGAATAATCAAGCATACTGTATTAATCTTATTTTTACGATCATGTTCCAATGCATACCAGATCTGGCATGATAGTAAATAGCATACATATACTTAGTAAATGGCATACCAATGATTTTCTACATGAACATTTACCTAAAATTTAAAATATCATGACATTTTTAAGAGTAATTAATGATGTAAACTCAAATAAACAATATTTCCAAATAATATTTCAACTTCACCTCCACTAAACAAATTACTGCATGAAAATTGATTTTATTTGAAAGATGTACCATAACTTAATGTCCTATGCAATAAATTTCAAAGTATAAAAGCAAATTATACTGTATTTATCTTTAATCATTGAGTGTGACATGTTATTGTAGATATAAAAACTGTGACAATCTATTCTACAGAAAAATTGACTAAAGGATTGGATTGCTTCCACAATAAAATATGCTACTTTGTGAACAGCAATACTACCTTGTGAAAAGTAATATTCGTCTCATAAAGATGGTCATGTCCTTCAGTCTTTCCTTCCTAAACACCCTGTGTAATGGGGCCACCTGGTGGTCTATTTAGTTTTAAGACTTAGATTTTCTTAAATATTTTTTAAAGACCACCCTCCACTGTTTGTTATTTATTGCATACATACAAGCAAATGATTTAATCAAACATGCTACTCAGTAGACAGTCAGATTAATCATCAAATTATGGTTCTTTTCATTATCATTTCCTTCTGAATTACCATAATTGTAGTGGGGCCACCTGGTGTCTCCAAAGTTTTAAATTTTCTTCCACCAGATGGCTCTACCCTCCAGTGATCATTTTCTATCGCACACTTGTTCCATGTCTTGCTAAATCTGTTATCTTCTTTTAATTTTTTTTAGTAGTTGAATTTTACACTTTTCCCCCATTATTCAACTTACATGACAATAAGGTAATGCTATTGATTTCTCTTTCATAATTATGGACATCCAAGTTGTGTCGACACCAATGACATGGGAAAGAGTATTAGTAATTTCATAAGTCTGTCACTGTGAAGGCAATGTGCTACCAATGTGCACCATTTTAAAAACAAGTATTCAAACTTGTTTAAACACTTCATTATGTTAAAAGTGATCGAGCTCTAGGCCAATTGATTGAAGGATCAAATGTTCTAAAAATATGATTTCCCAGCAACAGAAGCCATATTGTACCATACTGCGCCTATCAGAATGGACTTGTGAGACTCTCAGTTTTAAGACCATCTCAAAAAGGTAGTTTCTGTAGAATTTACAGAAATGTTAACTTCCAAATAAACTATATGAATTTAACAAATATGCCCAGGATTCACAAACCTGTGGCTCAACATATTTCTTAGCAATACATAATATAAGAACCAAACCATGAGCTCAGCTTGAATAAAAAATATGGCACCGAGGACTCATAGTTTGAGTACCAAACCAAGCAGTGAGAATATCACAAATTAGATTAAATGCTATGTAGAATCTCCCTATTCTCTGGATGTTGTTTTTCTGTGGAGAATTAAAGCTAGAATCCTACCTGTCAGCATAGGTGCTACTCTCCGGATCGTGAATGCCTATCTCACCAAATTTTATAGATGTCATCTGTGGGATCCTGAAATAACATTTAAAAGAAGTTATTTTTTTATCCATAAGGTTACACATTGAAATCATACTCTGGGTTGATCTAATTTTATAGCTCTTTTAATTGATATTTTTAATTGATAATTAACAATGTTATAACTTTTACACTTTTCAATGGCTTTTTTCCCAACAAGATTCATTGTTTCATTTTCTATGATTGTCTGTAAAGATTTCCCACATTTAGGGGTCTTATTTCATTAACAAGATCATTGACTCTAAGTCCTCTGCCACTGGATGTGGTAGAATAAGATGATTTGAAGTGTTGAAATGTTAGCTGTCTTAGAATTGCAGAATAAAGTAAACAATGACAGACACACATCAAGCGTTTATCTCACCATCTTTACAAATGACGTATGGTTAAAGTGGTTACCATGGCAACAGAATTCATCCAATTACAGCCATTATCAAACTCTCTGAGGTATTGATATATACAATGTGCATTTGTAATTTGAAAACAATCCAAGCAATCTCTGGCACTTCATAGGTCTAACAAGATTTTCGGTAAAGTAGTTACCATGACAACAGAAATTGTCCAATCACAGCCATTATCTAACTCTTGCAAGATATTGATATATACAATGGGCTTGTGCAATATGAAAGCATTCCGGGCTATTTGAAGCACTTTATCGCGCTAACACTATATGCAGACAAACTGACTAACAAATTAATGAATGGACAGACCACACCCAAATTTAAGTTCCCCCTCTTCAACTTTTTTGAGGCCGGGGACAAAAGTAAGACTGACATATTTTTGATAAACTTATTATGTGTTTATGAAAAAAGACATGTTTAATGACTGAGAGAGATTATTGTATGTAACAAAATCATCATATTCCAGATATGATTTAGATCTAAGTTCCAAATAACAACCCTGTCAAGATCATAGGTAGAAAGGGTTGCACCAACCTGTCATCTGTCGTAGACTGGCGAAGAATGTAGCACTTCTTACAAGGAACTTTTTCTGTTGTGAAAACACTGTAGACGTAAGTCTTTTCCTCATCAACCAATTTACTGAACCTCCAAATAGAAACCAATATAAATCAGGAAATTCATTTAGAATTAATAATACATTTCATTTACCTATACGACAAAAAAAACTTTTCATTTATAAATATAATGAAGAATTTTTATCTGAAGCTGCTTTTCTTTTCTGAAATTCAAAACTATAAATTTCGTACTAGTAATAGAATGATTCAATGACTTTTTAGATTCATAAAATGTTTGGAGAATCTTCAGCTAATTAGTCTATTTACTTACTGTGAGATTCTTGGCTTGAAATCTTCTCCACTACAAAATGTGACAAATCATGACATATTGAAAGCATTGTGAACAACCAAACCACATAGAGAGTCTCTCAACATTAGAATTGTGTATTTGTAAATAGTTCAGTTAGTCAAACAAAGCACAGTGCAAGAATCATCTAGATTAACAAACAAAAAGTTGGCTTAAATATTTTTGATGGCTGTGAACATGTTTTGATTAATAGAGATTTACAGGATAGGGGTAAAATAGATATTACTGAGACAGTCCAAGACTGCTACAAATGTTTCATCTGGAAAACCACTTATTTACTGTTTTTCTCTTTTACTGTGAAATTATGATAATTACCTTGGAGAGAAGAGAGCTGTTGTGGAGATGCATTGTAGACTCTGGCCTATCACCATCTGCCAATATATCACATTGAAATTAGCAAGCAAAGCCAGCAAGTTGCTATAAATTTTGTTCTGCAGTCCCCGTCTCATGATATCATTTAACTTCAAAGGTGCTGTTTATCAGACCACATATTACCTAACAAATATCTAAAATTTTGATCAGTCTTTTAAAAATCCTAAAACCAATCCACTGTCTTAATTATAAATGCTACAATTCACTATCATACTGATGGTATTATTTTTATTATTGTATCAAGGTGGCAGAAATGCAGTCATACAGATTAAACAAGAAACAATCAAAGAAACTTTAAGTGCATGGTGTACTGACAGCGCATTTGTTGAGTGCAGCATTGATGCTGGTCTGTAACTTCTCATACATCTGAATCAGAGACTTGCTCTTCTCTGCCGGGTACAGCCCACCTAAAACAACCAATAAACACTGACAACCTAAAACAACCAATCAACACTGACCACATAAAACAACCAATCAACACTGACCACATAAAACAACCAATCAACACTGACCACATAAAACAACCAATCAACACTGACCACATAAAACAACCAATAAACACTGACCACCTAAAACAACCAATCAACACTTACCACCTACAACAACCAAACAACACTGAGCACTTGCATACCTTACATGATAAATATCCAAGTATGGCACAGGAATTCACTTCCTTTTATTCCTGTTGGTAATATCATTTGCTGGTTGCTCAAACTTTTTTAATATATTATTTCAGACAAGGACTGAAAATTGCCATTATATTAACAGGTTGTTGGTATGGATAATTTACTCCTGTTTGCTTACCTGCAACATTAGGATTCTGTTCTAGGAACTTTATGAAGGCATTGCCTGATGAATCTGGTGGATCGGTCAGATCTTCACTCTTCAGATACTATGCAAATATAAATATGTTTTCTGACCTTACGAAAAAATCAAATTATAATTCTAAGAGTAAAGTCTTTAGGGTTTTGGTCCTATTTATTTTCTTATTTATCTATCTATTTTTTGGGTCAGAATGAGAGAAATTTCTTTAAAAGGGATTATAGCACCTTCTATGATCATATTTTACCAATTTGGTGGTGCCACCTGGTTTTCTATTTTTTTCCATTTTCTGGCAATCTGAAATAACTAAAATAATTACCTGCCCAACCTTTTCCAGCTTAAAACCTGACTTATTCCCATCCATTTCCTGAAAATTACAAAAGTTTAATTTTCACAATTAAGTTTGGCCAACTGTCAACTGTCAAAGTAAATTAATGTGATGAATTCTCTACAATTTGTCAAACTGTAACTTACCTCTGTGAAATTTTCTTTCAAAAATTGTGCCACAAAATTGAGATCTTGCTGTGTCATTTGTAATGACTGAAAGATTAAAAATGACTTTTTATAATTCGTTTACATGATAAATAATATTTTCAACATGACAGAGTGCATTTAAAATATATATATTCACAATAATTTGCTTGCATTACTTACTTTAGACAATTCTGGTGGCACAGGTTCATCTGATAAACTCTTTATAACTGAAAAATATTGTCAGACTATTGAATCATGATGATGACATAATGACATCATAACATTTGGAGAAAGATGAATAAACCGGAGAAATATTCATATCCAAGGACTCTACCAGTAATAGTTTTCACTTTTCTTGTAAAACATCATCATAAGCATTGATTTATCCTAGGTGTGCATTTAAATCAATTATATAGACAACCCCAAATGTTTTAGCGTATACTGTAATCAAAATGGATTTTCTGGGGCATTAATAATAGCCTTCAAAAAATTAGATCTCTGTGGCACTGAAAAGCAAATAATAAGAAAATAGGAGACATGCTTTCTGCATTAGACGAATAATCTACAAAGAACATGGTTTCTGTCATGTGTGCCTTCATCAGTTGGTTTGGTAAAACTGATATCTAAGCCTATTGACCAGTATTCATACTTTTCAAAGAGAGCACTTCAATATTGAAGGTGGTGTATCAGAGATATTTAAACAGAGATTAAAAACAGCAGGTCTGCCACTAGGTGTCAGCGGGAAGCACCATCCAACTCAGACATGCAACGGTTGCAGATCAGCGATAAATAGTTTTGCATTTATCACACAAATTCTTCCATTCTTGATTTAATTGACGTAAGATTAACATAGATATGTGATAAGTAAGTAATTCTCATCATAAGTCTTGCAAAAAAAGACATATTTGTACAAGTCCATGTGTGTGTGAATCCGGATCTCTGTCCTTGTTATAGGGCTACATGTGGTATTTAGCGAGATCGGTTCACCTGAGCAACAATGCTAAACTTCAGCTTGTTTCCAATCTCTGTATTAAATGTCTCTGGTTGTATCTAAGTCCTTTTTGGAACCTGTCTGCTGCAGTAGATGACCCAAGGAATTTATCTACCACAGCAGTCTGGGCACAGCAGGTAAATACATGGGAGAAAATTTCTTCCATAAACAATTTGGTATATTTTTAATTGAACTATCTTTGTTAGATACTGCACAAAAGAAGATATCATTTTGTGCCATAATACTGGTTATTTGAGGAAAATATGAGTGGCCATTTTCTATTCCCAGTAATTATTTTCAATATCTTGAGGTTATCGCCAAAGTAAATAACATTAACATTTATATAAAGAACTGATAATTGTCTGTGGGATGACTTTCAGAGTATATAAGATTTCACAGACTAGAAAGTAAATTTGTGATCTACTCTTTTATCTGTGCCTATCAATAAGAAAAGTTCAAGGTGATAATTATAGTTCTATGTTGCAGACTATTTTCAGAGACTATTTTCAAATAAATGTTAATGTCATAGGATATAAATTAAGGGATAGAAATGGCCAGGTTCACATGACATGTTTGATAGTGCAAGGATTATTTTACAGGTTTTCTGTTTAGAATTAATCTACAGTGTTATCTTAATTTCAATTGAATTGTACGGACTCATCAGAGATATTATAATTTCCAGCCTGAGATAATTGCAGGGTAATTGATTGCAATTAATAGAATTTGGCATATGCATGTATACCTACCTAAATACAACCACCTGAAGAAGGCTTTGAAGTTTTTCATACTGCCATCAATCACTCTGTCAGAATAAGAAATAACTCTATCATTAAGTAGCAAGGTGTGTATTTATGCAATAAAAAGATTATATTTAACAATATCTGCATTTCTATATTAGTATCCCTATTAATGGTTCAGTTTTCAAAATGTTTGATTAAATACACCAAAGGAGATCAGGGTTTATCTAATTGTTATGCAGGTTTTAAGAGTAGCTTACTGTTGTAATTCACTAGCTTTGAGCATGAAGGACCCTGCCATTGTGATGGCTTCTTGTACTGCATCTGTGGAGAGTCCAAGTACACCAAACTTGTCGTACCACAATGACATGCCCCGTATGTCAGACAGGTGGTACACCATGGCCTGCCCTACACTACAATATACATTTATATTAATAATAATAGTTTTTTTCTACGGCACTGATAACAAGGAATGTCTGTTCATAGCACTTGACAGTAACAAGATTCAAAGTTCCCCTGGGTCTCAAAGCTAACACTCTACAGATTGAGTTATTACAGATAGAAAACTTATTCATTATTCTTTTTTCCCACAGAAATTCAAAAATTCCACTCTTTATTGTTTATGCATGAAGAGTAGAAATCCTGAAAATACACTGAAGTTATTGATGATGTATTTGTTGCAGATATTTGAAATAAAATAAAAACACCTTTCTTTTTGGCATTTTCAAATACTAGTATATACTGATATAGTAAGAATAAAGTATTATTATCTTAAATTTTACTATTCAACATCAAAATAATTGAATATTGATTTTGAAGTCATAGTCTATTTAGCAGGAAGCAAACTTGCATTATATTATATCATATCATTGATTTTATTAAATTCTTTAGAATGCACATCAATATCATCAAGCCTCACCTCTGTAAATGTTTGAGCACAAGTTTCTGAATATTGGAATATGAAGTTTCTATTGAATGCCCAAGTTTCTTTAAACCCTGAAAATCAAAATATCTTTTTTCAAAACATCTGAATAATTAATCAACCTGGTATTTTCAATCCAGTCAGTTTACTGACCTGAAATATTTGTAAAAACTATTGTGCAATTAAAAAATTAATAGATTTCTTTATTAATACATCTGCTTATTAGTTTAACATTATAAAGACTTTTACTTTTTAATGCCTAACGTACACTTACTTTGTCAGTTAATTTGTGCAAAAGAAAATTCTGTAGTTCATCACTGAAACAAAAACAATAAAAAATGGTTTTTGTTAATTGTGTATTTATCACAGATAAAATAGAAATTCATCATAGTAAACTTGCATACAAATCAGACAACTAGCTGATCATTCCCTCAGTAGAATATATCCACGTCTACCGGTAAATCTTAATTGGATTCTGTAACTTATCAGTATATTGGTGTCACCACAAACCTTGGGGTTCCAAACATAAGGAGTCTCAGGAAGTCATTGCTCACTGTCCCACTACTCATTTTCTAAAATTAAATACATGTTCATACTCTTCATTTGCATACTCCCTGTATATCTAAATCAAATATTTTGATTTGTAATTTGCATTCAATATTGTCATTATATAATCTTTGACTTCGTTTTAATAATATTTTATTTGTATAAAACAAATAAACTAAATTAATGAGTCTTAGTTAGCATGAGTTTGAGTCAACTGATGTGTATCTATTCTTCAATTATGAAACTTACATGTTTCTCTTCAGCAAATTTCATGAGTTTGGAATCCATTTCAAGTAATATATCTTCCCAGGCTTCTGTCATCTGTTGAATTGTTGAGTCTAAATACTACAACATAAGTTATAATTCACCAATATACATAAAATCACCGCACAGGAATAACCACTTCATTATTCCTATTGGTCAAAAGTCTACTGCTAAAGCTATTTTGTTTTTTCAATCTTTAAATGCCTCATTTGGCAAATAAAACATAGGCATCAGAGATGCATCAACCCTCAGCCCTGGTAACTTATTGCACAACATTCGCTCCACACAATATTTATGAACAAAACGTCACCGCACCACATAATTGTTCCTTTGACCTTGAAAAGTAGGTGAAGGTCTTCACTGAGGTCTTCACCAGATGCTTATGTGTGTCAAGTCTCATAAAGCTGCCATCATTCGTTCTCGAGTTATAGCAATGATAGGGATTTCACATAATTGTCACTGTGACCTTGAAAAGTAGGTGAAGGTCATGTTCCATAGAAAAATGTCTGAGGTCTTCAACAGATGCTCATGTGTGTCAAATCTCATAAAGCTGCCATCATTTGTTCTAGAGTTATTGTGATTCTAGGGATTTCACATAATTGTCCCTGTGACCTTGAAAAATATGTCAAGGTCGCCGTCCATCGGTCTCGTCCGAGGTTTTCACCAGATGCTTATGTGTGTCAAGTTTAATGAAGCTGCCATTATTTGTTCTTGAAATATCACAATGACAAGGATGATTTCACATAACTGTCCCTGCCACCTTGAAAAATAGGTGAAGGTTGCCGTCCACTGAACTCGTCCGAGGTTTTCACCTGATGCTTATGTGTGTCAAGTTTCATGAAGCTGCCATTATTTGTTCTTGAGTTATCACGATGACAAGGATGATTTCACATAATTGTCCCTGTGACCTTGTAAAGTAGATGAAGGTCATGTTCCATAGAAAAAATTCTGTAGTCTTCGCCAGATGCTTATGTGTGTCAAATCTCATAAAGCTGCCATCATTTGTTCTTGAGTTATTGTGATTCTTGTGATTTCACATAATTGTCCCTGTGACCTTGAAAAGGAGATGAAGGTCATGTTTCATAGAAAAAATTATGAGATATTCACCAGATGCTTATGTGTGTCAAATCTCATATAGCTGCCATCATTCGTTCTTGAGTTATTGCGATTCTCGGGATTTCACATAATTGTCCCTGTGACCTTGAAAAATAGATCAAGGTCGCCGTCCATCGAAATCATCCAAGGTTTTCACCAGATGCTTATGTGTGTCAAGTTTCATGAAGCTGTCATCATTTGTTCTCTAGTTATCGCGATGACAGGGATGATTTCACATAATTGTCCCTGTGACCTTGAAAAGTAGATGAAGGTCATGTTTCATAGAGGTCTTTCATAGAGGTCTTCAACAGATGCTTATGTGTGTCACATCTCATAAAGCTGCCATCATTCGTTCTTGAGTTATTGCGATTCTTGGGATTTCAAATATTGTCCTTGTGACCTTGAAAAATAGGTCAAGGTCACCGTCCACTGAACTCGTCTGAGGTTTTCACCTAATGCTTATGTGTGTCAAGTTTCATGAAGCTGCCATCATTTGTTCTAGAGTTATCGCGATGACAAGGATGATTTCACATAATTGTCCCTGTGACCTTGAAAAGTAGGTGAAGGTCATGTTTAATAGAAAAAATTCTGAGGTTTTCACCAGATGCTTATGTGTGTCAAATCTCATAAAGCTGCCATCATTTGTTCTTAAGTTATTGCAATTCTTGGGATTTCACATAATTGTCCCTGTGACCTTGAAAAATAGGTCAAGGTCGCCGTCCATCGAACTCGTCTGAGGTTTTCACCAGATGCTTATGTGTGTCAAGTTTCATGAAGCTGCCATCATTTGTTCTCAAGTTATCGTGATGACAAGGATGTTCGCTACAGACAAACAGACATACAGACATACATACATACAGACATACAGACATACCGGTACATACCCACGCCAGGAGTACTGCAATACCCTCAGCCTGATTACATCAGGGGCTGAGGGTAAAAAAAGAAACCCTAATAAACATTTCTCGTCACAGGCATTTCATTTTAACAACCTTTTCATTATCTGAACATTATGAAAGGTCCAGCTCCTGCTAATACAAACTCTCTATCTATCTATCAAAAATGAAATATATTTCAATAACAACTCACAACCAAATACAAATTTTAACAGTCAAGAAGAATGTTTGTCTGGAAGGGGATAATGTTGTGGCAGCCAGAAAGAAAGATCAGGTTCAGTAGGGTGATAAAACTTCACAGTGCAAGGTTTGCAAACCCAGGTGGTGAAGAGTCAAACATCCATCCCTAAAGTTCCCAACAACACAGCCTGAATGCATGTTAGAACCATTTGTTTCATGATCAAAATTCAAAATAAGCTAAATTGTTCTGAAACACTTATTAACTGATCAGTTTTTGTAAAATCTTCTTTGGAAACTTTGAAAATGAGGGAGGAATTTTCCACAAGCATAACACAGATTATGAAAGCACTGATTATTTATCATGAATAGAATGATTTTGATGCAACCCAACCCAAGATTCTGACCCTTTAATGTTCAGTGCAAGCAGAAAGGAAAGAAAATATTTTGATGGAAAGGAGTATTTTTTTTTAAAAGATGAACAAGATTTTGTAACAAGAAATGTCTATATTAAAATTCAAAATACAGGTTTCATGAACAAGGAATTAAATTGTGTTGTTTTCTTGGTAAACTCCAATCAAAGAGAAGATAACATAAATTCATCATGACCACTTATCTTTGAAAAGGTTTGATAAATGTGTGATGACTACTACGCCTGAACTTACCATCATCAATGTCAAAACCTGCCCAAACTTAATGGCCAAAATACGGAGTTCATTATGACGTGATGCGAGCAGAGTTGTGTCAAACTGGAATACAAAAATCCAACATAGTTTGAAACATAATGTTATAAATGGACTAAAAGCTAAATTAATCAAATACTGGAAATTACGCCATTGAGGCAAATTCCAAAGAAGTAAATTTAAAATAAAGCAAGTTTTGACAAGCAAACCATTTCAACTCACAGTTATGTTATAAACAGTGGAGGAATCTCCGTCCTCATTGGTGGATTGGACCAGTAGAGACAGTAGACGTAGATCCTGAGATAGTGTACCAGACAACACCTGACCACTCTGAATAATAAATCATAGCATAATATAATTGCATAAAAGAAATCTACTCAACCAATAAATGTGTCTGATTGAATCATATGAAAGTGGGTGCCTACCTTTCCTGCACCGTGATCATTGAGGTTGATGGTGCCCATGGGGAACACTCCATATGCATACATGTGTAAGTGTCCATCCTCCATACCCAGCACCAATATGTTCACACTGCAACACAAACATTATACCTGCTTCATGTATTTCACACCATTAACCTATAACATAACCTTATATTTTTTCATATTTGTGGACAGAAACCAACCCTAATATTATCATTTAGATCTATATTTTTGGCTAATCAAACATGGTAGATCACATAAAGTCATTCATAATCAAGTGAAATTGTTTACTTGATTGTGTCTGAGTATCTGGCAAATCATCAATCAAGTATAACCTAATGTCTACTTACTCTGTAAGTCCTTTCAATCTTTTAGCATCCTCCAGATTTTCTTCACTGAAAAAAATGTGTTTTCATTCAAATTAAATGTATAATTAAATTAAAAAAATCCAGCCAGCTAATCCTTGTGACTGGCCCTTTTTGTGCACCTACTGATATAAATTGTTCTCCAAATTATTAATATATTGTACAGGATACGTGTGGTGGCAATAAGTGATCTCTTTGTGTAACATAAAATATGGTATTTCTCTGATATCTCTGTTACATTGAAAATATCACAAAAAATATTATTATAGTTTAACTATGAAAGGAGTACTCACAAGTGTAGATGAGGCCATGCTGGTTATGACTTTAAATTTGACCCAAAGTAACGAGAAAACTAATTATCTTTATGTGTGGTGTTGGTGTATGCTTATTGAATGTTCTATAAATACCCCCTTTTGGTGATTTTGTGAAAAAAATTCCTATGACCTTAAGAATGGTTCAAGGTCACTCATTATCAAACTCTCTTAATTCCCTGTCTGAAGTTGCTCATTTAGTCAAAATTATGTTAATACTGCTGTATTCATCAACAATTGTTGCAGTCTTCAAAAATGTTAAGATAAAGGTGCAATCATCTTGAAATGTCTTTTTGAAAACAATGTGACAATATGAAAACTGTGCTTTTACCTCTGACCTTTACCAAGACTTGCATAAGTTTTGGGAAACTGTGGAAGCTTTGGTAAAACATGTGAAGAAACATCATGGAAGCAATCCTTGGAATCATCCTGATCCTCCGCGTTCACCTGAATGACCCATGCAAGAGAGGTCACGCTGGAGGTCATCTCAAGGTCATGAAGGATGGCTGCATTCTCAACATCACAGAGCACCAGTTTGCCAGAATTGTAACCAACAGCCAACACTTAAAATTAAATTTAAAAAATCTAAAATGTTTGGCTCAACATGATGTAGAAATGCTCCAAACAATAACCTGTATTAAAACTATAAAATGTGTTTGATGTTTTAGAAATTACCTTTTCCATCGGGTCTCCATGATAAAGCAGTGACTTTAAGATCTTCACTTGGGGGTGCTAAGCTCCATACTTTTTGCCAGGTCAACCTGTGCAGCACCACCTTTGTGAACACAAAATACAAAATAATGTCAGGAACTGGTGATATATTTCATTGCCTATTACTAATTCAAAATGCAATTATACATGGAAAAATGAAACTCATTCCAGTTTTCTTCTGGAAACATTATCATGTTCCTGTTCTGTTAATGTTACAATAATTTTCTAACAAAAAAACAGGTTAACTTTGGTTCCAGAATAACAACCAAACAATTTAGCACATTGAGACTAATTGATGAAATGTTAAAAAAAATTGCTGTGGAGTAAATAAGAAATATGAAGAAATATATTATCATTCCATCTTGAAAATGGAATGATACTATGAAATAAACACCTAAAACAAGTAATCAGTAGGGTGGTCAGACAAGCATACACCAAAATATTTGCCATTTTCTAAATAAAATTGGCATTATTTTGCTTCAAGGAAGATTTGTGAACCAAATCTCAAGAAAAATCAATAAAATAATATAACATGTTGGATGATAAACTGTGATTACACTTTAAATAAATATGTATGCTAACACTAATAGTGCAAGCCATACCATATAGATATGGTTATAATTCTCATTCTCACCATTATAATTACATTATATGGTGGCTTACCTCTCCTTGCACATTAGCTAGTGCTAGTAAATCCATACGTGGGGACCATTCCATATGCTCAACCTCTGCTGACACATGCTTTTCCTCCACCTGACGGAATGAACAAGCTTCTGGCATTTTGCCGGTATCTGTTGTCAAATTCTTGTCTGCAAAAGAAATTGTTTCTCCGTCAATGAGAAAATCACTGCATGACGCTCTGCATGACGCTCTGCATGATGCTCTGCATGACGCTCTGCATGACGCTCTGCATGACGCTCTGCCATGACGCTCTGCATGACGCTCTGCATGACGCTCTAAATATCGCACTCATTATGCACTGCATTACACCTTTCACATATGTTTAAAGCTTTCATGAAACCTGCCAGGGTTACTGATTTTTTCTGAAAGTGCCAAGTGCTGTGCTTTTGTAACCACTGTTGTGATGAGTAAGGTTATTAGGCCTGTATCAATATCATGCCTTGACATAAAGAGAAAAATGTTGGTTGCCCAGTTGGGCCATCAGAGCATGAGAAGTGGTGGCCCAAAGTTTCTAAGGAAAATAGGATGTGTGATACAATAATGAGCATTGTACATAAGACTGTATCATAGTGTCTTAGTTGGGGTTACTTGTCCCAATAAAAAATTACAAGTCCATTGATTGTGATATGATACAAATGTATATCTTACAAGGATTATAATTAAAATTAAGATAGTTTGGGCCACTAAAAGGCCAAACATATGGTTGCCCAATTGGGCTTCTGCAACAGAGCATTCACTGGCCCATATACAGGATCTGGTGGCCCCGGGCCATCGAGCCAGTGCGTATGTCAAGCCCTGAATATATACAAACACTCATACACAAACCAGTGTATGTAAGCTAAATCACTCTAGTGTCCCATTCTGTAGATGACCCATTGGAGTGATTTGGCTTACAGAGGCTCATTTGTTCCTTGGTTTTTGCCTATTCATATATGCCCAAAACCCTTACTGACCAGTGGTCACATGCTTAGTGGTCAAATAGCAGCCTCCTTGACAACTCAGTGACAGCTATTTTTTTTTTTTAAATCATAATAAAATGAAAAAAAAATGATAGAAAAAAATGGAAGAAAGATAAAATTGATCCCCTGAAAATAAAACATCTTGCTTTACTTCGGATCAAATGGCCATCTCAGAGATTCGGTACACAGAGACATTGGAATTAAAATTACATTTTCAAAGTTGTCTCTGAAGTCTCAAATATCATCATTATCGATTATTGATTTGTTAGCAATACAGAGGAAAACCATTTGTCATCCCATAACTCGCCCATTTTAGTTGCTGACACCAGCTTTTACAGTCCAGCATTGACTGTTACCATCCCTTATGAACCTTTTTCTTGAGGGAGGGGGCTGTAACTCAGTCAATGTCCAGCAAGGCTGTTCCTGAAAGATGCCAAGCTTCCAGCTTCTAATGGTGCCCCTTATACCTTCTCATTTTTGGGAGCACCACCTGTTTTGAGTGGAAAGATTTGAAAGGTGTCAATGGCAAGATCATACTTGAGTGGGAGAACTTATATTTTATGTTATATTCTTTCAATCTAAGACAGCTATAAACAAAAGGAAAACAAAGGCAAACAAAGACTAACATGCTGTTGCAAAGGAGATCTTTACAAAGTGCTTTATAATTTCGTTATTTGAAGCTTAGCTTTAGAAAATGATTAAGACAATCCTATCTTTATACTCATCAGCTTAACAGCTAATCCAAAAAACATTATGGTATCTGTATAAGATATGGATTTGGAAAAAAATCTTAATATTTTATATGTCCCTATAGACCATTGGCATTTATGTTTGTAGCTTTGTAAATGGCAATAATTTGAACTGACCATTGTTCCTTCAAACCAAGTGGAGTCAATCTTGCCATGAATTTTGAGTCCATCTTCAGCTATCACACTAGTAAGCTTATCTTCACAAAACTTTGATGTACCATGTATTGTCATCATTATATCTCTATTGTTTATTTGATGGGATGCACCTGTGAAAGCCAGCTTCAAAGCCATCATCTCAGAAGCATCTCAGCTTCAAATAAATGTTAATCACAGAGCTGCTTATGTGAAGGACTGTAATTAAATGATATATTGGATATATTGGGAACATATATTTAGCAAAAACAAATCTGCAATAAATTGAAAATGTTAATTCACAGATTCTTTTCAATGGTACACTGTTTATTTGCTGATATTTACATTGATACAAATGCAACAGTTGAATATTTGCATTTGAAATAATATTTAGATGTGGTTTAAACAAGGAAAAGCTCCACATGTAACATGGATGGGGAAAAAATAAACAAAACAAAATTTACAACAAAAAGAACAAAAATTACAACAAAAATAAATAGATAAACACAAAATAAAACAATCATTGCAAACTGATGGGGGGGTTGAAATTATCTTTGTTCATTTTTTTAAAACATTTAATTTGGTATATGAACACCTATTTTAGCACAACTGTATGCAAAGATGTGTCTCGGTTATGTATCACTCAGGCACTAATGCAAATCTTCAATCAGACTTTTGCTTGTCATTTCTGTTCTAAGTGTCCGATTTACACCAAATTCAAAATAAACCTACTCTGTATTCCATGCTCTATTTATTGGAAACATTTCCAAGCAAATGAATTGATAATTTTGTGCATCAATGGGCAAGGACAATGCTGTCATCTTGAACTTTTTGTCATCATGCACTTCTTTTTCTTTGTTAACATGTTATAAAAATGTATTCATATTTGTGTGCATGCGAATGTAAGAATCTATTACATATACACAACAAACACTCCACAGTGGCGTCATTTAGTTGAACTATATTGATCACAGAAAAAAAATTTAATTACAACCCAGAGGAAATGACTACACATTCTCCATGGCTGTACCTGTTGGCGATGACTGTCAAACCATCTGTGTTACAAACCATCTGTGTTACAAAAAAACTTGTGATGAAATTCTATCAATTTCAGCCATTTTTATGCCTAATATGGCTCATCTGACAGGTCTTTCTTTCCATTCAATTCCAATGGAGTGAGTGAGAGGACCTGATACAGGGCAACTATGACTCGTTCTGAACACAAGAATTGGTTTTGATGGGTAGGCTTACTGTAGACACAGTACAGGTTGCCGAGTATTTTGCGCTTGCTACTCGTGCTGGACCAGTTCCCGCCGATGTAGACCGTGACTGGCAGCGGCTACAAGGGTCCTCTCCAGCTTAGCCGCTGTAATCGGCGGTAATTGGTAGCGACGGAAAACTGGTCCCTTACGAGTAGTACTTTGGGCTCAGGGCCTTGCTCATCCTGTTTGTGAAGTTGTATATCCACGATTCAACGTCACAGATCGAGCCCATGATGAAATGGTACAAATATGAGCATTTTATTTGACTTTGTTGGTGATATATTGTTCATTAGGTCATTATTTTGAGCGCAAAGTGCTCGACAACCCGTACATTGTCACTGTGTCTGTGTCACTGTCACTAGTGTCAGTCAAGAAGAATCTACTGACACACCGAGCGATAAATGATAATTCACTGCTTGTGGTTTTAGACAAATTCATAAATATTCAATTTTGATTAATTATTATTTTCCAGTCAACCATTGTTACAAAATACAAGTTCTTTAAATCATTCACTGCCTACATACCAAAATATACCAAGTTTACGCTTGTCAAATGCCAACTGAGGAAGATGTTGCCGCCATACCTTTTCAAATGTAGGTCAACTCGCCGGCCAAATAACCAATCACAGAACGTGTTTCATAGCAAGAGAAGAGCCCCAACGAGGTACCAACTTCTCAAATCAAACTGATTAAATCAAATCGATTTGCAGACTTGTTAACTTAATAAACGTGGACATTTCAGCCCTTCATGATGACACAGCCAGATAACAAAAATTCTCTGAACTGAAAAGGGTGGTTAACCTTTGCATTTCATTTTCTTGCATATATAGTCAGGGCTGCAGATCAGGGTGACGATGTCAAGAATCTCACCCTGCCTCGGATTTTATGTTTTATGTCAGTTTCAGGCCAAATTCAACCATCTGCGATAAAAATATTCAAGAGTTGAATCAGACGACGAATTTCAAGGACGGCAATACAATGTGTGTTTATGGGCAGTTGTTTTCAGAGAAAGTAGAATTTATTGTAGTAAATTTAGAAATTTAAAAATGTGTTTTTGGGTCGGTTTTACTAAATTGTGAATTATTGGCCTTGGCTTGCATATATATGTAATAATAATAATAATAATAATAATGATTTATATAGCGCTACATCAGACTAAGTCTGCTCTAAGCGCTTAAGGTGTACTGTGAAATGTAAAATGAAATTCAGAAACAGGTCACAGCTAAATTGATACGGGTGAATACCTGGGTGCATAAACATGTGGCCACAATTTCAAATTGTCGAGTGGAGATCAATATTTCTGGTAGAACACTGATTAATAACTGGTCTACCAAATTCTTCATATCGGAAATCATGGCTGCGTTGAATACACTAGATTATTTCTGAAGTAATTATCAAAATTATAATTCGTTTTACAGCTTGATAAATGATTTCCAGTTTTTGGGGGTATATTGGTATGCAGGGCCCTCTGTAGGCTGTTTTCAAACACGATCGCAATGACATCTAGAGGATCAAAAACAGGGAGTGAGTCGCACACAAAATCTTCTATCTTTTTATCATTTTTGCTTTTAAAATTTAATACACAATTTGTCTATATAAAACTGAGAACAATGGTGGAATACAATTTGAATGGAAGCTACATACTAGTAATCAATCTTACACAGTATAACCTTTGGCGCATTTTTCATTGGACTTCATGATATTTCATGCTTTAATTTCTTAGCAATTACAATTCTTAAAAAAAATCTAATAAGTGACAATTTGTGGGAAGACCTCATCAATGAAATTGTTCAGACAATTTTGTGTCTACATTAAATACATTTATTATCATTAGATTTGATGAGAAATTTATATTTGGAGAATGTGTTATCATTTTGAAATGTACTTTAGTTATGACTAAAAGAACTTATAAAAATTAATTCTTGAAATTACACTTGAAACAAATCTAAGTATTTGAAATTTCTAAAAAAAAGTTGGAGATCAATTTAAAGTGCGTCACTTTTAATATATTTGTAAACCTACCACTGAATACTGGATATCTGAATAAAGACGACATAAAAGATGTAAATGATTGGATATCAAAATGTGCAGTAAAATCTGCTGAAATAGGAGTTCCAAAGGTTGCCTCAAAGTCACTGTGAATGTTTTATTTTTTTTTAAATTGCTTACACAGGTCGACATTCAGTCATTAACAGGCGTATCCAGTACAGTAAAAACGTCATTGGTCTGAATCTGTTAATTAGGTGTGAAATGAATTGCATGAGTACAATCCTGAACAGAAATCAGTAGCATTAATTTCATTTGAATATGAATCCTAATCATTTGTTTCTTTCACTTTCTTGATTTAGCCAGAGAATTACAATTTACTGACGTGAGCAGAAATCTGAATTTCATTAGCAAATGAAATAGCAGAATAAAAATTCAAGTAAAGTTTAGTTTATAGTTTAGTCAATTGTTTTATGAAATGTTACCCACCTTAAACTGAATAGTATTAAATATTTATGCCCTTTCTTAAGAAATGAATATTGATATTATGGAAATTGCGCCAAAAATGTATTTTCTCAAACAAATCTTTAATTTTGAGATTAGTACAATACGACGGCAGCCCGGTTAGCTCAGTCGGTAGAGCACGGGACTCTTAATCCCGGGGTCGTGGGTTCGAGCCCCACATTGGGCGCATGCTTTTGATTTGTTCGACGTTGTGGGTCAGTGGTATTGGTGGATTGACCTTTTTGCATCCAATTAAGATTTAAACAAGCTCATAACCACATGTACCGGAGATCAAGTTTTGCATGATGTGTGTTTTTATTTTATAACAGAGTTTGAGTTGCAAATTGTGTCACACTTTTGTCATATTTTGAGTACATAGCCTATAATGTGGAATATTATAATGAAGTATTTTCAAACTGTCTCCTGTCCCAGCTTTGATGCACCCGTAAATAATGTATTTAAAGATCCACTTTTACACGGATTTGTGTAAAATTCACTCCTTTTTTTTTATTGAATCGTCGAACAGAAAATGATAAATGGCATTCCAGTGCAAAATTGAGTCTATATTTGATTTTTATGTGGAATTTGTGTATACTACAGAGTGACACCTGGTGAGTGGTAATTCAAGGCGGTGACAGCAAGACTTGCCAAGAGCAAGTTTTTGGTCGTTGCACAGCCACTGGTCATTGCTTTACAAAGAATTTTGCACCAGTATTATGGGTCACTCTTGGGGAGAGCAGAATCATGCACAGGAGATGGCTATGCTATCTAAATTACAATATGACGAGGGACCAGAATTTTCAATATATTAAGCAGTGCATGTTTCCAGGAAATCTTGTTAAATGCAAAAGATTGATTGTCCAGACTTGTTGGCTGGCAATACCCTGTGTGAGAATTGCTCTATTTATATTTCTAATATTTATGTTAGATCTTGTGTAAATTGCGATTTCGAAGGCCCTTGCGAGACACTTGACACCTCTGAACGTTAAGGTCATAGAAAATTACACAACCAATACAATACTTGATGACATGTTATGTTAACAGGATGTTTTTAATTCTCAAAACAGAATGCAATTATGACGGCCGGGGAGTCCTGTATTTTTATTCATAACTGAAAGTGACATCGCCAGTCCTCTCAGCCTGCGATGTGCATTTAGCAATTGTTTTTTTAATCAAGGTCATTATGATTCAAATAATAATTGCAATGTACTATATTCACAGTTACACTTTTTAAAATCTGGGAGCTCCCTAGTAATTTACTGTGTTCAACATTTTATATACATTATGCTGGATAATGTGATCCAAGTCAAAACTTAAAGCAATTATTTCGCATGTTTTAGTTTGGAATTTTGGACAACATGTAGATAAAAGATATTATTACATAATGTGATTGAAAACAAACAATTTCCTCAACCACTTCACTGTTATCTTGAATACATCCGTTACTCATAACCCTTCGTGTTTGGCAGCCTTTGGACTCGGTAGTTCTTTTTAATAATAAAAAAATGGTCTAAAGTTGATGTTGTACACACAAAACAATATATCTAATAACAATGTGGACCTACAATTTCAAAAAAGTTTGATTTAACAATTGCTTTATTGACATTATAAATTCACGCTGAAAAAAATACTATATGCATCAGATGTCATCATATGTTACATTTTTGGTGGAAATAAAACTTTTTTTGTTTATCTCTGAATAATCTGGCATAAAAAAGACAATTTGGAGACATATGATGCATTTATTTTCATATATGTTTGAAATCTAAGATTCAACACAGGGACTCTAATCTATTTTCTTCAAGTTTATAAACAATTGGTGATTTATTGATGAAAATTTGTCAAAAGTAAGCCTGGTCACTCAACATATGCTTGAAGCATGCCAGTATTTAGCTGAGATTCTTTCCTCTCTCCCTATATTCTAATAACATTCAGGATATTGTCAAACTCAAGAAGGAATTTATGGAAATACAGAGGGCTCAATTATAAATAATTTAGGTGGGGGATTATTTAGTGGTTTATAAAAAAATAATGCAAACAATTTCTCTCAGAAACTCTTTACTGTGAACCAATATTCTTAAATATGCTGCCCCTTAAATAAACTTTTATCAGAATTTGTAGACATCTATGTGGTTTATTTGTACTTACATTATTATGTATGCTTATTGAACTTTGGCAACATTGGACCACATGCAAATAAGTTTTTTTTTAAACACTTAATTTCAGAAAAAAAAACTAACAAAATAAAATGCAAGACATGTTCAATCTATGATCTTAGACCTATATCTAATTATAGACCTATCTCATTTCTTCAGTGAAAAGTTTAAGTTTAAATCAGATTTGCGAAATAATGTTCTTGTCAGCCTAAATAAGCGGGATCAAAATAATAAGAAAAAGACTTTTGGCCCAAAAACTCTCATGATCTTTGCAAAACAGCAAATGCAGCTGTCACAACATATCAATAGACTGGCTCAGTAGGGGCCAATCAGGGTTGCGTTAGTAAAACTTTCTAACCAATCAACGTTGAGTTGACAAATCAAACGACTACGCCGCCATATTCAACTTTGCGGCCCAACATATCCGAACACCTGCTCTGACCGACGGCCAAAGCAAGAACAATTAACACTGATATATTATTGTTCGATGAGGAAGGTGAGTTGTTGTTGTAATTGTCAGATTACTTTCTGATGTCCCAACCGTACTGTCAAAACGTAGAATTCACCGGGAGTTGTTAAAATAAGCATCGAGAGTGAATCAACTTTCCGTGGACGTGACCTGCTTTCTGTCACTTTCTCAACTTGAATCTGACAAGTTGTCCAGGATAACTCACTTAAAAAACATGATTTGACGTTATACTAAATATGAATGATATCAGGATAACAAGTGAAGGACTTGCACAGTCACGAGGTAAGTGTTCCTGCATGAATTTACAAAAGTGATACGATATTTAGATGACTTTGAAAGTTTGTGTATTGGAAAATGGGGGGCAGAAGCCACACGGCTCCCGAGGCTTTCCAAGTCAAATGACACTTTTCAAACACCGTGATTGCATTTTTATGGAGTTAATTTTGACATTCAAGTTTTCTCAATGCATAACAAGTGAATTTAGGGAACAGAAGTTAAACCATTTTTATTCATTTATTTCGGTGTTTATTCAGTGTTTATACAGTGTCTGGATATTTTTTTAAACTAGGAAAAACAGAGGAAGGACAGTGCAATTGTATTCTGAATATTGTTCTCATTTTTTTTCTACTTTAAGAATCTGCTTCATTTATTTATTAACATAACATCATGCTGTCCAAGTGTCTTGGCACCACATCTTCTCTGGCATACATTCCTGCAAAATTGGAAATCCCTCCTTTTAAAATTTAAGAAAGGATAAAAAGATTGAGAGAAAAATTTTAGTGAATGTTTTTCTCTAAGGGTTTGAAAAAAAGGGAAACTGAAATTGGGGTCTTTCTTAGGAAATAAACCTACATCAAAGGTTAAGTTTGGCTTTTGGCCGAATTTCCCCACCCATTTCCCCTAGGGCTGTTCTTAGGGATTTGCAGTGCTTCATGCGCTTGATGACACATCCTCTATTCAGAAGCAACAGCTGAAAGTCCCCAGTACAGGTACTGGTAATTTTCTTTCCCCTTCTGTAATTTTGTTACCCCATCAGTCAATTCAATAGGGGGGAAAGATAAATGTGAGTGTCACCTCTATGATTGTGCAGTGTGACGATTTCAGGCCAGGGTGTAATCAGTCTGGATTTTGAAAACACAGAGTATTACATGCACCATGGACAATTGAGACCCTTAATTTTCTTATATGGACGAAGGTCATATATTTTAGTTTTTTATATATCAGGGATACAATTTTTAAATGAGATATAGATATTGTTTGAATTGTTTTAAGTGGTCATTATTCAAGAACATTATGTTTAAATACCCTGCACACAAAAAATACAGCAAAGATTGTTTGCATGTTTGATAACTTCCATTTATATATATCTTGAAAGTTTGCTTGTCAGATTTTATATTTTCAAGTTCATGTTTTGACACATTTATAATAATTTAGATTGTGAGGCTTTTTCACCATTCTTATCTTAATCAGAACAACAACAGTTGGTGATAATATTCATAGGCTTGATGGGAGGTCACTTCCATAATCACATTTGTAAAATTGCGAACATGCCAATAGATATCCTGTCCCATCTACAATATTAATGATAGAGGGGCTGTTGTGGGAACATGATTTATTCTTTGAATAATTAGTTTATAAATAACTTGTTGGGTGATGGTTTTCATTGTTGGTGTGGGAGGAGGTGACATGCTCACACCTTGCCTGATGCTAACAGTAGACAGATGAGCACATCTATAAAACACAAGATATGTCAGGTGTCACATCTAAGGTCTTTTGATGAACTAATATTTTCTCGGCTTGAGATTTTTTATTTTGAGAAACTTATTTTAGGATGGTATCATAAAGTTATAGAGGACACTAAAAAAAATATTTGCATGGTAATGTTTTGAGGAAATCTGCAATTTATTTGAGGATTTATGCAACAGTTGGGCACAACAGTAATTCCTACGATTTATAATTTAAGATTTATAAATATAACAATACTATATTTTCCCAACTTTGATCTCACATATGTTTTTGACTTTGCTGATTAAGTTTTAAATAGTAATTGCATCTAAGTTTCAAACTTCAAATGGCTTGTCAGTTTTATGTTAGTAGTTAAACCCAATTGCTTTGGATTACTCTCATGGAATCCAACAGACTGCTCTATTATTCATGGTTGCACACTTGTCCAGGGCTTGTTCAAAGGCCTGATTCTTTACAGTGGGTGTGTCTCCTTTTTAGATTTGCCCTCCTCTCATATGACCTTCCAACTGTAATTAAAAGCATGGACAACAATCATGTCATGTGCTTTTTGTTCATGTGATGCAGTCTATTGTTTCTGCCCCATGCGTAGAGTACTATTTCATTCAGAAAAGGCCATTGCAATATGGCATTATCAGCACTATTGGATTGCCTAATTAAAAGTACCCCAAATTACAGCTTATAGAGTCTAGCACTTTAAGACAAAGGGAAGATACTTCAAAAGGCCACACATGTGACTGTTCTTAGTATGTGACTCATGGTGTTCTCCATTGGGGATATTGAATGCGCAGATTGACTCTCTAATTCAGGATTGCTATTATCATTGATATACATGCATTTTGCTTTGATAATCTAAAACAGACCTCAGAGCTTGACCAATGAGAGCAAGCGGGGCACCCTGGCGTGTCACTCACACATGACTGGAGGCATTTTGAGAGGCCCTCACACCACATCCAAATCAGTACAGGCAGTCGTTGTACAGCATTGTCTGCATACACATCCCAACCACATACATCCTGGATTACCATTATAATCTCCATAGATATTTTCATTTTCAAGAATTTGCTTATATGTATGCAAAATCTTGTGGACTTTCTTGTCATTTGAAGTTTGAGAGTGCTTTTGCACAGTCTGTGGACTTATTTACTTGTGATTAACAGCATGGGAGTAGAATGCAGGGGCAAAGGAGAGCTCTCCGTTTTAGTACCACCATCAGATGCACAACACACATTGTATAAACAAGGTAGGTGCAACTTGGTGCTAAATGATATCCAAATGTTGTAATAGCATCTAATAGAGAGTGGCTGGTCAAGAATGGATATATGATGACTTATAATGAGACTTGCATCAGGAGTCGCACACTTGCATAAGGAGGCAGCACTGCTTGCATAAGGAACTACTCAGCAGGAATCTAGAAAGCAGTCAACTGGAAGATAACAAGGGCCACAAGTCTGGCCTCCTGCTTCACACAAGTGGTAGAGAGCAAGATTTGTCAGGGCCTTATCTTTGGCAGCTGGCCCTGCACACTGTGCCATGTAGATGTGCACAACAAGTGCATCATGCTTGGCTTATAAACATCAACAACACATTGTACACAATTTCTGACAACTGAAATGTGTTTTTGCATTCAAGCTCAGACTTTAATCACATTCTTTTTTTCAAATGTTATTAATGAATTGTGTGAAAAGAACACATTTCACAACATTGATTCAGATTTATTTGTGCCTGTCATGACAAACAAATTGAATAAACATAAATATCAGGGCAAATATACATGGCAAACAAGCCCAGCTTTTAAGAACACAACTTTCATTATCAAATGTGTCTTTTTATACACAAGCTGTATATATAGGTTAATCAAAGGGAATGTTTGAAAACCTAACTAGCTAAAAGATTCTTGCAAAAGAATACCAAAATAACCAATAAAATGATTAAATAACTGATCATGTACATAGTTTTGTGGATGTCACCACAACAATTTAAGCATTTTATGCAGAAAGGACAAGGCAGGGCTTTTAACATTGGGTGTAAGACTATGTTTATGGATTGCAGATTTTGCTTCAAATATGAGAGACTTTCAAAGATGAGGGATGGGTGAGGTTTGATTGTGGTGATGTAATCAGTCCCTAAGCACTTCTTCACAGATTCACTTCAACACTTTCATTGTGCAAGTTTTTTCAGTGAAGAGAAAGGAAGAATAAAGGTTTGCATCGGTGTGGGTAATACTTTCCCCTCTTGAGGGCTGCATTAATGATAGCTTAGCCTTGCCAAGAATAGCAGATGGTCAAAAAAGCAGAAGTTGTGGTGGTGCTGGCTGATTGGCTTTTTCCGTTACACTGAGAATAAGACTTCCTTTTGAGCCAGATTTCTTTGCCAGTGTTTCTTATAGCAATTATCTCAATCTCGAAGGACACCAAATAACCCGCAATCTCATCCATCCTTCTTTAGCTTATAAATCCTTGTGTACTTTTGACACTTTGGTTGAGGAAGCAAGTGTCATCAGTTGAGCCTGAAATACATTGCCATATATACAAGGCTGAAACACATGGTTCTTATCTGTGTAATCAAGAGGGATCAGGTTAAGGAGAGTGGGAGGGCTGCACTCTGGTTTGTCTCTTGGGGTTGCCTCCATAATCTCCATGTGGTAGTGTGTTCTCAAGGGATCTAGACTGACTATGTTATGCTTAAAACTGTTCTTATCAGGTTTTATCTCAAGAATATAGACTTGTGTTGCAAAGTTATGTAACATAATCCTTGTGGCATTTTTTGAATTCAAAGTTTATCACAAAGCTTAGGAAGGAATAATTATAATCTGTGAAAGGCCAACTCCGGTTACATCTGTAGTTGTGCTTTTTTGCCACAGCTTTGAGAGTTATATTTTGTTCCATATAATTTATTTGACACATTGATTGTTACACGTTTTTGGCATGTTTTACATACATTTGCTGGAAGTTGACAATTTGTTTGTAGTGTGTGAACAATTGTAGATGGTTGGGGAAATAGCAAAGGTGAAATGAGGAATGGACAGGAGGGTAAAGGTTAGAGGTGACCGGCCACTGAGTGAGCACCTGTCCACATTTGTAGCCAAACATAGCTCTAAACTAAGAGCACAGAATAAACAAGATTGGCTACAAAACTTTTCCTTATAAGTGCTGTAAAAGGGTGATAAATTATCTATAAATATTTATGTCAGATTAAAGGCATTTTTGAATTTGCAAATGTCTCATAATATGAGTTATGTTACAGCAAACTATATATTGTATGTACTGTATATTGTATATAAGCATTATGCAGCAGAAATTGATGTTGAAGCTAAAAATGTCTCCATAAAAACAAATTTTCAGTTCTGGCCATCCATGTATTATTGATGGGCATTTTGGTGTACTTTGTGCTGATATTCCCAGCTTGCAGCTCAGAAATTATTGGCAGCAGGTTTTGATATACGTGTGAATTGCATTAGTAACTGGCCTGGCTTATATATGCCTCAGCTTGGCAGTTTGCACAGTTGTCAGTCTGCTGGGTCAAACATTGACTCAGCTTCTGTGCTTCAGTCATGCTTCACTCAGCATTCAGCTTAGGGGGCATTTCTACTCTACTCTTTTGCCACCTTAGGACCACATATTTCAATGCAACTTTGAGGTTATGAACTTATGGATAGCAAAGCACAAAGTGACTAGAAAATAATACAGCACAAGCATTATTATTTCTTCTACATTGAGCAGGTGCACAAGAGTACAGAAAGAAAAGGTAGTCTCCACCTAAACAGACAATAAATTCATAAACAAATGGCAGTCTCCATCTAACTAGACATTAAACCCATAAACAAGAGAGGACTCTGAGAGGTATTCCATTTTAACCTTTGATTAAAATAATTTAGTTTATCCTCCAATCTGATGCTGTGTGTCAGACTGTCTATGTAATACAATTTAAATGCACATTCAAAATTATATTTAAATGCATTTATCTTTTCATTTTCTCCGATGAGCATTAGGGGTGTTAACAGAGCTCATTTTTGCACTTCACTCTGACCAAATTATAGCTAATGAAATAATTAAACCAAGATATAGCAGTCATTCTAATGACCTCTGATGATGTTTTAGTGCTAAAACATTATAGTGACAAGGAATCACAAGGTGCAAATCCTGATGTTTTAAAGGAGATTGATTAAATTGCTGATTTGCAAGGTTCCTATTGAGTTAAGAGTAGAATATCTTGAGTTGGTCCTTGATGTGAGTTCTGTATTTTCTTCAAGAAAGCCAGTGCATTGGAGGTTATATGTTTACATGGGGTTGTCAGCACAGAAAGAGACCAGGGGAGTAGCCTTTAGCTATGGAGTCTGTGTGCTCCATTACCCCACCTATTTAGGATAACAGAAGCACCCATTTGTCTGTGGAGGCCTGGACATGGCCTGTGATTTTCCCTCCATCCTGTCTCCTGCCTCAAGCAAGCCATTAATACATTCACCAGATGATACTCCCAAGTCCTGCTGTCTTTGTGCTGAGATTTTTCACCTTAGTTGCCTGACCTTTATGTTTTGTATCACCTTTTGGACGGTTTGGATATAAATATGAAAGGCATGTGAAAATCCAGCACACTGATTAGCTTTTATATTGCCCATCTTATATATTCAGCAGATTTGAATTTAACATGATTAAATGGAATTTTCTCCCTTTAATATTGAAAAGGTCACTTTGGCCAAGGTCATTGCTATAGATAAAGGTCCTTGGACATGCACAAGAGGAAGTGTCAGGTTCATGTAAGTGGCAGTAAACATGCATGTTGAAGCCCAGTCCATGCAAAATCTTTCTTTATTGGCTTAGTTCTTTCTTTGAACATATCCAAAGGTCAGTTGATTGCAACATTTTATAAGCTAAATTAAATCTATTTCCAACAAACTTTTCGTGAAATTGAGGGCAATAGCCAGTACTCATAAAACTTGATGTTATAGATAAAAAGGTTTGGGACACTATGATGAGCATGGAAAAGAGTGTTTCTGCCATTTTGTCCTTTTACCCAACATATGGAAAATTCAAACAGTGATAAGATTAAGTGATTGGTGAGCACACACTTTGGGGTTGGCTTTCCTCCTGTTAGTGCTGCCTGTGTAACATCAGGACCAGGCATAATGATTTAGTGTAGGACAAAGAACCCGGATTTATCTCCTTTTCATATCAGTTTTGTTATCTATTACCAGAGGGGATTTGGACAACTAGATGGTAATAAAGTCATCAAACCACTCTCTGACTTGAACAACACTGCAAACAACAAAGCCACCAAAGTTTCATTTTGACTCAAGGCTTTTATGACAGAGAAATTTTTGTAGACAGAGATATGATTTTTTTTTTAATTCACCAAACAATCAAACTTCCTGCCTTAAAATACTCATGTTTGTGATTAGAATTCAAAAGAATAATTCACACTCCAGTGGATAATTCCTGCTGACATAGGATATACCCTTGGATGATTTCCTTTTCCATAAAATATTTTGAAAATACCATTTGAATGTCACTGTTTGGTCAACAGAAATGGGATGGCAGTTCCATAAGGGTTCTGTTTAAACCAATGCGAAATTCAGTTCCATTAAAAGGATAATAAATCAAGACAAACATGTCAGATGGAGACAATGGTCATTTACTTGCATTGCATGATGAGCAAAGACAGTGACAAGGGGCTGTCTCATCATTCCCCTGCCCTGTCCATCACCTGTCTACTGGACTGTGAGCACCCAGATTTCCCTGATATCAAACTCCCATTACTTTCCCATTTGGGACAGCATGTTACATAACCATGTTGCTGATAAAAATACAAACAATACCCAAGGGTGTTTACTGTGCCAGGCATTCATGTGCAATATTGAAACAGTCATTCTGCAGCCAACAAAGGGGAGACTGTATTCAAATCACCACTTTGATACTGACTCTCAAGCTGGACACACTTCTTTGGCGTACTGGCTTATATAGCACTAATTTTGAATGTGAATACAAACTTTAAACCAAATTCACTAGGTATTCATTACCACAACTATACTTCTTTAACTATTCACATATGAGGTGAGTTTCAGGGGAAAAAATGATAATTAAAAGCTGTGATTTGGTGAAATATAAACATTTGAAGTTGAAGCAATCAGATTGGCCAGTGGTGATAAAACGTCTTGATGAAAATGTTCAATTCTTAAAGTTATTGTCATGGTATACAATTTGTATACTCTTCTCAAAGATTGACTTAATATTATGAGTAGGGATTAAATTTATATGTTTTTAGGAAATTCCAAATTTTCAAATCATGAACCATAAATACCATTTCATTTTTTGCTTCATATTTTGCAGAGGAGCGGGTAAGAATGACAGCTGTGTCAGATGCTGACCGGTTGGTGAACCGGTTGAAGAACACCAACATGGAAAAGTTCCGTACCATGTGCAACATGCATCTCAGTTTCCTTCTGGATATGCCAGGGTCTGATCTGGAAGAGTTTATGGCAGAACCACCAAGCCCAGCACCAAGCGAGAAAGCCAAGAGAACATTTTTTGGGAGTCGGAGGAAGATCAGTAAAGGTATGTAGAATAAACCCTTTCATTCCTATTGGTGATGTACAGTTATTGATACAATTGAATTTCTTATGCATGCACCTATTTCAGAGCCATTTCCACATTGTTACAATATTTACAAGTATGGAATTTAATGGAAGCGATTGTTCCATTGTTCATATTGACAGTATCCAGAAGATGTTTAAAGTATTAAGAGACTTGCATGGATTCAAATGCACAATGGAGGGCTCTTGATAACTCCCAGCCACCATTAAGCCCAATATTGGATGTGGACAATTGTCCTAAATCCTTGTATAATCCCCACTTAAGTACTTAGTTCATCCAGGTTGGGTCGTTCCATAACCTTGTGGCACATTTACAAAAGCCTTACAAATGTCACCTCAATTAGTTGCACAATTTTTCTCAACATATCAAGGCTGAAAATAAAAGGTGAATTTTGAAAGAGAGATATCTCTATTTGCTTTTTTTTTTTTTTTGAAAAACTGTAATCAGTGACATTTGACATTTTGAAGATAGATGATGGACGAAAATATGTCTGGACATTTGAAAAAGTTAAATAATGGTGTAAAGCTAACACTTGTTGTGTCTCATAGATTCAAATTTGTCCTATAATAAATGAAAGTTTGGGTACATGTGCCATATGGTTTGCTGCAAAAGTGACAGTCAGTGACACCACCAAGTGGTCACTTATGTAATGGCACAGTCAGGGAGGGTAGTAATTTGGGGAGAAAGTAGATAGGGGGTGAGATTGAGTTGCCATCTCTCATGCCAGGCTTGATTAACAAGTTCCATACGGTAATGAAGGGAGAGGAGATAGGATGGTGATATATTTCATGTTGGGTCCTCCCACCTATGACAGCCCCAAATCTGTTCACAAGCATGGGAGAAAGTTAAAACTGTAGGACATATCATTTGGGGGGTTTTAAATAGGTCCATCAGGGATGCACCTCCCCTGGTTTTTCTGCCTCTTGATAAGGAGATAGATATGGCATACAGGATATCCCGCTGTTGTCAGAGGGGGTCTACACATAGGGAACAGTGTCCGATATGTCCACTTCCCCCTACAAGCCCCCTTGAAAACCTTCCACTGGCCATTGTGTGGGAAACAATTCCATATTCCCAAGGAATTCCAAGAGTAAACCATATGGTTCTTTGAAGTATGTCAAAACTTTTCATTTCACAATAGACTTCACACCTGTATTGATGAGCATGTGTTGTTCAGTGAAACATGTCTGCTGCCTAGTGATATCACCGTGATGTGCAGGCAAACATTGGCCTCAAGTGGTGTTTGTGGAGGTAGACTTATATTTGAAATATAACTGCCACAGCAACTCCCAACACCCTCTTATCACATGGGCCCTTCAGTGTTGTGTTTGCAGAGCAACCATCGAGGTGGCCATGGGTAAACTGTGTCTGTTGCATTGTATGCTAACAAAAAGACCATAAGAATTTGTATTTACACGTATAACAAAGTTTCCTAACTTATCAATGGTTTAGCTTGCATTGTTATCTGGTCATGGTGCATCAGTAAACTTAGTGACTGCTTGCTAGTAAAACCTTGTAATCATATCCTAACCCATAATCCATAATAATAATGAGGTGTAGAACAAAAAGAGACAAATGTGACTTATAAAGGCTTGCTAGCTTTGTGATGTTCAGAAGTAAAATTAAGTATACAAAGAGGGATATATTTTGTGAAGTACAACCTAACTTTCTAACAATCAGCTTAAATCAGCTTTTTCATTGATTGAAAATTTTATTTTTCCTGTGTAATTTTATGTGCTTAGCAAAAGTAATCTTATTCAATTATGATAATTGTTGGTTTGCAATGACCTCTGTGTGACCTTGTTTGCCTGGGATGGTGCCCGCCCACCCTTGTTGGGGTTCAGTCTGAATGTAAAACCCAGATTCTAAATGCACCAGTCAGATTTATTTCAAAATTAGTATTCACATAGGTGTCACCGTTTCGCCAAAATTAGTATTCATATATGTGTCAACCATATGTGTCACCAGTTAGTTTATTTTGGTTTACATGACCTCAGTATTCCTTTCCTATTAAAAGAAAACAAGCTTTCCTATGGCAGTCGGAGGTTTTACCTGAAATTGGGGCATTCACAACAATTAGTTTCTCTGGATTCAATCTCCCTTGTAAAGCACTGAGCAAATAAAACATAGGCTGCACCAGCCCAGACAAAGCACAAACAAAGCATGTAAGCCGTTAAGAATATAAGACTTTGGTATAAATAGAGAGGGAAATGTTATCTGTCTAAGTGAAAATATTGAAGTTTATTTTCAAAACATGAGAGCAAGTGATTTCAGCATTGTGTTGAAATAATACATAAGAGCTTGCAGTTATATTTCCACTAAGCCTGTGGGCATGTCACTGAGAGTCACAACAATATTGCCCTGCCAGACTCCAAGGTGTCAGGAGTCCCCCTCCAGATATGAATTAATATTAGATTTGATTAAATGTTTCTGATAATTGTGATACATTTTGCTGACATTTTGAAAATTTTTGACATTTTCAACATTATAATTACTTGATTAAAGAATGTGACCTGTGGTTTGACATTGGTGGATTGCCTCTGCATGTACACTTACATTCCACATCAAGGTGAACAAGCTTCACATGAACCAGTGGTATGTTTGGTCCACACTCCAGCTTCTTGCCTCCAAGAAACTCTGTTTGGAATATAAACCATGTTGGCAACGTAAACTGGACAAGATATATCAAAGGTGGCCCCTGACTGGTGCCCTGTCATAGCACTGGCCATGCTTGTCAACAGTGTGGACACTGATGACAGATCTGCCCAACAGGGGGCAGCCCATGTCCATGCTAGGACCAGGTTAAAGGTCATGCCTCCAATATGCCCACTCTGATTGGTGAGGAGTTCACAAATGTCCCTCTAATACTATGAAGAATTTATGAGCAGGTTAGAAGGAATTCAAGAAAGCTTAAAACTCTGGGATTCTTCTCATATCATATATAACCTGTCAGAGTTTTTCATGAGCATCATCTCATTCAAAAATTGTGTTCAGTAATCTCACAAAAAACAGTACTCTGACTGCATAATGGTGTAATTATGGTAATGGAGGCAAGGTGGTCCATGGCTGGATTGACTTCTGCTGCAGCTTGCTTGTGGCATTTTGCCCTGGGAGAGGTTTACAGTGAGAGCAAATGGGGCCTTGTATGGACAGCTGCTCCTTGGCTTATCTGGGACCTATCAGGCTACAGGCCTTACTCCAGGTCATCCTCCTGTCCAGTTGACTTTTCACAATCATTACATTAGCTGTGCTGACCCAGGGCCAATATCCACAGCAACTGTTTCACCAGACCAGGCTGGGTGATTTAAAGTGATTTCCACTGTTTTGATGCTAAATAATGCAGTACAAGCATCCCACTTGCCAAATCTCCTCAGGTAATAAAATCACAGACTGTTGGGCAGACTTTTTAATAGGTACAATTATTTTGCCCAGTTAAAACATTTTCTGCCGAAGTTGCTTTGCATGGTGCTAACTTTGATGAGAATGCAAGCAAGGGAGCCTTGAAGTGGGACTCTCATTTAAGTGAAGTCCTCGGACCACTAAGTCTGTTTATTGGATGACTGACTCACAGTTGGTACCTCTTACTTGGTCCACAAGGTCAAAGGAAGCTGGAGAGGCTTGTGATTTATCCCATTCATGTTGCCCTCAGATGCTGACCCATGTGGTTCTTGTGCATGAACCAGTCTCAGGGTGGGGTATGCTTTGTAGGCAAAACTTGAAACCAACCAACATTTGTCTCATATCATAACCAGACAAATTCAAATCTCTGATTATGGAGAACCTCTACATTAATTGGCCCAAGATGTCAAATTCTCAGTGACAAATGTTTCCCCATGTGTGTATGATTCAGGGTTTGATTTCTTTTGAAACTTGTCCAAGCATTAATAATAACATTATCAAATTGCCATGTCATGACCTGACCAAGCTGGCCACCTTTCATATGCTGTCTGCGTTTGCCTCACGATTGTGCTGAACCTTCCACCAAATGTCAATGTGTGCATAAAGTTCTTAGGTATTATGATCACATTTTGGGACATTACTAAACTATTTGCTGGGCTCTTCATACTTCTATGATTGTATATTGTAATAAATGGTACATTGTCAACCTGAGTTCTCTGGCCAAATCTGAGTGCATTCAACGGTCGTGATTGTTCATAACTATGCAGACAGCCATTGTGATGCCCTTGTGATAATCACCAAGGAATTCACACCTGTCAGCAGTTGTTGCAGGAAACATGAACAAAGAAATCACATATATTTCCTGGAAGAAATTACAATATGATGAAAACCTGTAATTATTGCAGGTTTGATTTGGGCAATAGGTAGCAAGGTAATGGAGAATGGTGTGAGGATAACTGTCTTGTGATGAGGCCTTGCATTGTGTTTGAGGAGTAACCTATACTTATGTCCAGTTAGGTGCAGAGTTAGTGTGCGTCCCCTCACACTGACCACCACATAGCGTGTATGGGGACACTACTTAGTGAGGACAGATGAGACATAAAAGCCAGATGGGAAATATTGAATTGTATGGGTTGTTCTATACCTGGGCACTGGGCAAACTCAGACTACAATAGGTTGAGAAACATTATCACACAGAACTTGAAACCCCTTGTGCCCTATAAAAGATGTCAGGGTTGAAGGTGGTGGCCAGGGTATTCTCATCTGTCCAAAAATGCATTCTTTGCTTCATTAAATCCAAGTGTGTGGTATGCCAGATTTATTTAAATGAAATATGATATCAACTTTAGAAATGTTGATCAAGCATTCATTGTGTGATAATATTTGGTTGACATGGTGTTGACATTTGGTGGTCCTGGGCTAGTAGTGAACTCTGTCCTCCCCTGTGTCACGCTGTTATAAAAACTTTACAAAGTGTTGTAAAAGTCCTCTACCCGACATTCTGAGAGTCCATGACTGACACGAGTAGGGGGTGGCTGCCGACTGACAACCTGCCATAGCAGTGCAGCCAGTAAGAAAAGTTAGGGGCTTTATGTGCGGGGTAGCCGCTGTCCATTGGTGTTACCAGGCGATGGGCCAGCTTCACACCTGCCTGAGTTATGATGCCCAAACTTACACAGAATGAAAGGCCTCAACAGAAATAAATCTCTCTATAATGGAATAGTCCTGACAGACCGCAAGTCCACGGAAGTTAAAGGAGTTTAAATTTGACCTCATGCTTTCATATCTCAAGAGGGTCAAATGCGTTTGCACATCTCCAAAGTTGAACACGTTCCACTGGTGGTCATTATAGGCATTGTTATTTTTTCCCTCCGATCATCGGAAAACTTTCATTCTCTCATCAATTTGCTTTGAAAGATACTTAGTAATGACCTTGAACAATGTTAAATTGAAAGACTGTTGTAGATGTTCACAGGTCTTTGTGGTTTGCTTATAATAGTTGGAGATGTGAATGCAGTTTGGGCCACCCATTGGCATCCAACTCTACAATTACGATATGCTCATCAGCTCAATGGTCTGGAATGATGAGATCTATATTTATTTCCTCCCCAGTCACAAGGGTGTCACAAGCTCTTGGTGAGAGTTATTGTGGCTCCTTGGTGGGTCTTGGAGACAATGTTGTAAGCCCTCAGAGGAGGCTATGAGATGAGTGACGTGACCACAGTGCTCTTCTACCTGACCCAGCACAGCCGCTGTGATGTTATGTGCAATATTGTCTGTGGTCCTTACATCGCCCATCATGGAGACAGGACTCCTGCATGCAGGGCTGGGTCCCCTGGGTTGATGATGGCTTATAATTGGATAATTGACAACTTATCTTACTTCATATATTTCTGCTTTCATTGTATGCTATTTCCCTGAGATTCTTATATTGTCCAACATTTCCCAAACTCTTGTGAACTAATTCTGATATCTATTTCTCCCCAATCCCAGCCTTTATTAACCATAATCTCACAGCGTTCTATCTATTTTTTTTTCCTTTTTCCAGCTTTTAGTAATACTTACTCTATGTTTATCAATACCTTGGCCACATTTGTATGGTCTTACTCTTATTGCTAGGCATGCAACATTTATCCTCTCCCTAATTGGACCTGTTCCTGGAACCATATCATTACCATCCTCATCAAAGTGATTTATTTCACGCAAAAGGAAATGGAAATATGATATTAAAATTGAGCACAGATTACTTGTATGTTTTGCCAGGTGCAGTATATATGCTAAGCATTGAATATTTGAACCATATGAAACTTGATGACAAGTGTTCACATGTACCGTGTTTCAGGCATTGACTAATAATCAAAGGATTGTGCACCTGAAACTCTACTCCAAAAACTTCAAATTATATAATTGAAAGTTTTGTGGGTGCCAATGGTAATCTATTACTTGACACCGATTGGAAAAGGGATTATGTTTCACGCTGCTTTGAAGTTGTATTTATTCATCTATACTGCTCTGTTTGTTCAATTATGCATTCAGTTTCAACTTCTTTATCAGTTTCAAACTTTGTAGGTATTTTCCCTTTTCTTTGTATCATTGTTGTCACAATGCCATTGTACGAAACACACATACTGTTTTTTACCCATCAGTTTGCTCTGCATGATTGAAGTTGTGCAGAGATCATTTTACTTGCCCAGGGCAACCAATGACCAAGGGACAATGTGTTTGGCCACAGACAGCACTGCTGGCAAGGCCAGGTGCGAGAATAGTGATGCAGTGGAAGGGAAAACTGAAAATTGGGTGCTACTGTTGATTATTGCTGTTAAAATCTCTTTTGTCATTTCACAGCTATTATTTGTTATCAATAAAAATCATTGCAGGGGAAATTTTAGCCCAGTGGACATCCCATGCACAACAAATGTGTTAAGTGCATTGGCAAAAAGTGTTGAAATTATAGCAATGTTTGGATTTAATGAGTGAAATGGACATGCTTTTTTTCTCCAAAATAATACTCAATTTTTATTTAACAGCAGTTACAGTTGTAATCCAATATGTCACTTTTTTGCACAAGGTTTTACCAAGGCAACATAAAATTGCAATTAACTATTGAATATCGAACCTGTGAACAATGGAATTCCTGAAACTGACACTGTGCTCAAGCACTCAATTGTCATTGAACCTGCCAATAATGGGTTAATTTCCTATTGTTTCTCACAGGATTGTAACCCATCAGGTTTTTTTTTATAAAAAGGCCTACAGAAACAAGAGGGGATCAAGGACCCTCCTGTGCAATGCCTCTACTGTTTGGCCATCTTGTTTAGTTGTGCTTCTCCCAAAACACTGGGGTAAATAACTGAAGGTTTTATTTTGTTCCATTTCTGTAACACATCCTGTTGGTGGCACCATAAAGTAGGCATTTGTATTTATTAGTGTTTCAGTCAATGAGTTTAAATGTTGTTAGTTGTGTTTCTGTGGTTGGTCTTTGCAATTTTAAACAGGACATAAAGAGTTAATAAGCAGGAAAAGTGTCAAGATATCAATCTTTTGATTGTAGTTCTTATAAAGATATTCATATATTTACTATGTTATTAAATGCAAATCTTGGAAAAGGACAAATTGAGCAAGCATAAGTTTAAAAACTTTTCTTTTTAAGCCATTAATAATGCAATTTCACATTTGTATTGTGGTTGGCAATGAAATTTGTAAAGTTTTTGAATTTAGTTTAATGAAATCTGCTATTCTAGCACCATAGATACAATGCAATTTCCATTTGCTTTGTGTTTGGTGGATAAATAGATTGTTCTCTTGAGTGATGCTATCAGTAGTGAAGCAGAAATGACAAAAACAGCCCAGTTCTCCTATTGTAACATCGTCTTCTCAGAGGGCAGTACTGTAATGACAGACAAGGATATGTAGATGCTCTAACACTAGAAATGAATGTATTGAGATTGGTATTGTTTGATTGGTGAGCAAGGTGCTAGTTATATGGTCCTATTGATGTAGCCTGATTGTAAGTTTCTACACATTTTATGAGTTTGATATAAGGACGGTGGATGTTTGTAGAATTGTGTTAACTGTAGTAATATAGGGGTGTGTCCCCTCACCCGGGGACTCACTTATATTTCAGCCTGTAATAATAGTCTTGTATCCAGTCATAATCGTTTTATGAGAATTAAATGTCAACACTTCATTCATTATCCCAAGTACTGACTGCTTTATACTCTTAAATAAATATTTTATCTCTCAGATCTGATTTAAAAAGTTTCTTTGAAAAGAAATTCAAATCGCCACTTGAATTTGAATGTTTGTCTCAAGTGGACTTCTTGATGTTCAGAAAAAAAACAAAAAACAATCAGCATAGCAAAATATTTGGTGAGGAAATATAAATATGAGGGAGGTTTTTATGTCTCTTTGGTAGGAATTGGACACACATGCTCTTATTATATTCATAATGATAAACATTTCATTAATGGTGCAATCTGAATGTCAGCAAAATGACAACAGTTGTTAAGATTTTGAAATATTCTCTTGTTTAGCCATACTCTCATTTCGTTCCTGTTGATGGGTTGGCTGCAAATTAATGTGTCAAAATCTGATGGGAAGCAGATGGAGGGAAGCACAGAACTGACCCATCATTGGCCGAGTCTGATAGATGAGGACAAGTGTGCTGTGCTCTCAACTTGTTCCAATATTATCTGTTTCCAGTGTAGATTACCAGTGATTGGAGCTCATTTATTGTGCTATCTGGTGGTGTGAAAAGGAAATTTGGATAGTGACAGTTAGGTCCTCTACTTCAGTGTCAAGCAGGATGCCTTGATGTTGGGCATCATCTCTTGAAACCAATCTCAAGTTCCCACGACTTAGATTCATATATATTCCCTCCATTTATGAAGCCTTCATAAAATTACCCACTCAATGACTTTCCTCTCCTATAACAGTAATCAAATATATTCTAGCATCAGCTATTGTCCGAGGCTGAAATTAGACTTGATTTGATAATGTCTTCATTCTCACCTGTGATGAAAAGTAACAATGATTTGCCTCCGCTAGTGGCACAGTTGGGAATAGTCAGACCTTGTCAGACAACTGATAATAACCATTTCATCAAGGCAAGTATCAAGGCCAACTGGTTGAAAGAGAAATTGCCTGATGCAGACAGAGGTAACCATTTGTGTTTGACTGCAAGTCAAGAAATTACCAGATTGACAACAGAATCAAACAATAGTGATTGAAGCTGCTTGGCCGTTTCTGAATCATAATTACAAGGCGCCGGTCAGCACTCGAGGAACAAAGTTGCCACCAGGTTCCAGCAACAAAACCAATCAGACTCTGCCAATTTTCATCTTATTGTCACCTTGCAAATGGCAGAACTGGTAATTGGCAAAGAACATTTTGTGAAGCAACAATTTTCACAGAAATCAAAAGAGTAAAGGCTTTGAAAGTCAGGTGTAATAGTTGGTTTGGCAACAGGTTGGAAACGGGTGGATATTTTGCCTCTGTGATTCATGCGGGCTAAAGGTGGTTGCCCAAGAGATGGTGCTGAGACAAACATGGGAAATGAATATGGAATCTGCCATTAGAATAAAAGGGTGACCACCATTGGGTGATTAACCATGGCTTGAGTGGGAGTATATAGGCAATTATACTGCCATTACATAGGCAAGTCATTGTGAAAGTATCCAGGCTGTTTGTCTCACTGATTCCTTACCAAGCCCAGCAAAGCAACTCAAATGAGCTAATCACTTCATAGTTTTCATTGATTAGGTTTCATATATCATTCCTTACTTCCTGCTTTGGGTCCTTTCCTTACATCACCATTCCTTCTACCTAGTTTAAAATTCTCTAATGACAATAGCTTTCAGATTACTTTCACTTGTAATAATTGATTTGCATAAAAGTGACCACTGTGAATGACTTGACGGATGAACCAAAGCTGCAAAGTTCTCATTCCAATATGGAAATTAGCCAAGAAAAACAATTATTGTTTCTTTTTTTATGACACCCTCTTGAATATTTAGTGATACCTGAGAAGTAGTTTAGAAGAAGAATGGTGGGTCTGTGACAGTTTTATGCTTAGTTTTAGGGTGGCTAGAGTGCTCTTATCTCTGATGGACATCACAGTTGTCATTGGAGATGAAGTTTTGTATGTTTTAGTATCACAAATTAAACACAGAACAGTGATAAATGAAAATCTTGTTTTTGTTAGTTAAAAATGATATCTTTGTTTTGTATTTTCCCATTTCTAAAGTTAAAAGTGAATTCTGTGGTTAATTAATTCAGTGCCCTCTGGTGGTTAATGTCCAAAGGCGACACCACATCCCCGATGAAGACAAATTTTTATGTGTATCATGCAGAGATGTGCATATTCATATGCCAGCCCTTCTTGTTGCTTCCTCTTATTGCCCCCCTTCATGTGTCACATCAGACCTCCAGGCCACCAACTGTAGTTTTAAAGTAACTCTAATATCCTTCAAATAATGAGAAGGAAAATTGACCTTGTTTTCAAGTGCGGTACCATGCAGTTCTGAACAACATGAAACGTTGGGAGGTTTTATTTTCAAATTGGTCCCATCTTTAACTTTATTATGATTGAGTAGTGAGGGTTTTAGTTGATGGTTTTCTGAAATTGAACCTTTTGTTTGTGGCATGATAAAAAACATTGACTCCAGCATGACCTTCAGTTTGACTTTCTGAATGGTTGTTGGAAGGATCTCAGAGACTCATCAGGAAGATTTATTTATCATAGGCACACAACGTGAACAAAGCACAACAAATAAGAGCCACCATTCCACCATAGAAACCAGCCGTTGCTGGTCACATTAAGCCAAGGACCACACTAACCGCTTGAAATACCAAGCTCTTGTAAAGAATGGAGAAACTGAAGCGCACAGGATGGAGAAAGGATGATAGTTAATATGCAGTTTGTTTTTTCACCCACCCACTCACACAAATCACTATCTAAGATCAGAATTCCGCTGGCCACTTTCTGTCTACCCCTGCTGCGCTAATGATAATGGTCAAGCTACTGGACAATCAGGATTTGAAAGTTTTACCTGTTCACACCTGAAAGTATGGGGGAATTGACAACCCTTGTCTGTCGTATATGATTAAGTCCCTTTAATTTGAACAAATATTCATAACTTTGACATTTTACACTAATTTCATACATTGTTGGTTGATTCAGTGCTTGAGGACCTCTTGGTACTCAGTCTTGAGGCTTTTACTTTTGCATTGTTTTGAAAAAGCTAACATGAGTGTGGACCCATACCATATGATTGGTCCTTTTTGAATTATATCTTGTGATAATAATGATGCACTCTAGTGTTACACGAGAGGCATTAGAACAATAGTAATGTTGCCCATCAGAGGAAATAGTGTTGCCTATTTGGTTCTATTGCATGACATAAAAAGCAATTTACTTCCCCATTTTCATAGTGAAGGTGTTGGGGTGGAAAAGATAAAAAGAGAAGACAGAGATAGCATTGTAACTATCATATTGAGACCCAGGGTCTATTGTATTGAGGCCCTAATCACGAGACAATTTTAGCTGCCTCTGATGTCTATGAATAACATCATGCAACATGCATCACTTTGCTTAAGAAATTAGGTCAGAAAGTTTTTTTTCAAATTGCCAGTAATAGAGTAATGGTGACAATCTTGTTAGCAATTATCATCCTTTCAAATGTATATGCAGTAGAAGAAACACAGAGTGGCTTAGTGATCTTGTTACGCTCCTACGCCAAGCAGTCAGCAGGGAGTATGCTTTGGTGGCGAATTAGATAATTGAGCACGATTTTAAAAATTGGATGAGAAGGGTTGCTATCTTGTTATCGGTGCCATAATCTTAAAGGTTTGAGAGGACATTGCATGACTTGGCCATCCAGGTGACAAGCAGAAATGTCAAGAGGGGTGTGATGATAGAAAAATACAACCAGTGCTGTGCCGGGCAGTGAAATATCGGTGGACATGAACCTCATTTGTTAGTAAATTTCAGGGCTTGCAGTGAAAGTTTCAGTTTCAGTTTAATGAGAATGCAAATTTGATCTGTCCCATCTTCTATGGAGGTTGCAAACAGTGGATGTAAAGATATGGTGGTGGCATTAGATTGCTATGTGCTTCTCTTGAATTGTGTTATGCCTTCCAGTAAGCCACAGCTGCATCCAGAGATTTCATAACTAGATTGTGGAAATCAGTTTCAGCTCTTACTCTGTCATTGTAGTTTTGCCCTGTGATGTCTGCCTGCACACATTGATCGTTTGCATTTGTTATGCAATATTAGAAAACTGGTCACAAATTTTCCTATTCAGAAATTAGAGGCAAATCTGTAAATGGACAACTTTGCTGGCTTAATGAGAGAGTTAAAGAGGTAATGTGTATATAACCCTTAGATTAATTCAAAAACAGATAGAAATTCAAACACTTCTTTTGTCATCTGTAATTTGCCTATATTTATTTGAAGTTGAGCACAATATGTCATGATGGATAGCTCTTAATTTAGGGTCAAATAAACCAAGTACAATAAATGTCACCAAGTGATTAGATTTCAGTGCTATGTACATTTTACAAGATGAAGATTCGAAAATCAATGTGTGCTGCCAAAGATCATGTTATGTGGTTTTATGGGCATAGTTATTCATTATAAATCTCCAAATACAATCTTCATGATGGTTTATAAAATGCTATGGAAGTTTTTGGTCACTCTTTGAACAGTTTTTTGTAATGATGGTGACACTTCAATACATGATTGTAGAGAAAGTGGTTATACAGGATTGGTTATATTTTATAGTGTCCAATCTAACCGTTATAAGCCTATGGGTAGCCATACAAGCCTCTATCTCTTCAGCCAAAGGGCAAAACTGATTGCTGATGGGCTTATATATAGGTATGTGGTATCATCAGGACAAATATTACATTTGATGTTTTATCCTTATTCTGCCTGGTTCTGTCTGATAAAATAGGAAATGAAGGGAAATGGCCTTAAGGCTAACAAATGCCTTAATTTCAAGAGGTATATAATTTGGCAACACATTCAAAATAACAATAGAAACATATAGGAATCTGATATAAAAAAATTACTGAATTGTGACTATTATTTCACGGTGACAATGAGATAGCAGAGTGAAAGTAAAGACTCATCAAGTGTGTCCTGTTTAAGTCGCTCATGATAAAGTGTGAATGAGGTGTCTGTAAATTATAAACTATCCAGCTATTGTTCTTGTGAGCAAAGGACAGATGTGCGAGGTAGCCTCCATGTGACGTGATTTGACAGTGACATGCACTGTGTACAGGCCAAGAAGACAGTAATTTGTTTGACAACTGAAAGTTTTTAACAATTCATTGTATAGAATTGTGTGATTTCACTGCCGGAACAACCAACTCTGTAATTTAGGGGTGTTTTCCAGATTCAGAAGGTGTCACTTTATTAGTTTGTCTGAATGTATGAAATCATCACTAACCCGAGAATTTACATTGGTAGATAAATTTTGGCACAAACTTGGCATTTTGAATTAAGGTTTTTCAAAATAAAAAGTTCAAATCCTTTCTTTAATTCAAACAGAAATATTTATTTGTACAAAGATTGGCTTTTTTCCAACTGAAATGTTGTAAAATATTAACACAAAAAACTTCAAAGTATTGAAAAGGCAGTTCAAATATATCTCCATATGTAATGGTGGCACAAAATTGCAAAGAAAACCTGGGTTATGCAACCTAACATGGGGTGAAATTGATTAATAAAAAGAAATGCACACCTGTTGCCTTTGAGAACTATTCAACCAATTTGCCTGTTTTAATTGTCAATGATTGAGTTGGATAAGGTGCTTGAGGTTGAGGCAGAAGTTGCTTTTTGTTGAGTGGCCAGTGTTTTGTTTGTTGACTACAGAATGCAAACAGGTAGCACCTGTTACAAGATGCAGATGGGTGGTAATTAATGAATGAAGCCACTTGCCATGCAACTATTGGCATCATTATTTGACCACTTGTACAGCAGTCATGAGCAAAAACAGCTGCTCTCTCCTCCTCTGACGAGTACAAACTGTGAAGATGTGATCAGTTAATATATTGACAGGTCTCACAAAGGCTATATGTAATCAAAGTTTTTTTTGGAGCGTACAAGTGCACAATCTCACCAGAAGTACTGGTTTAATGCACAAATATGACTGACCGTTCAAATATTGTTTTTCCCACCCTAATACTGACAGCTTTGTTACTTTCAAGTATCTTAACGGTAGGCAGCTGATAATTTGCTCAAATTTATGCACTTTTTGAGTTTGAAACATCACATTTCCCGGGGAGTCCAGCCTATAATTTAAGCTCCATATATGAAATTTGATATTTTGATTCCCCCAAAATTCCATTCCCATACATATAGTTGTTTTGTTAAGATATAAAATTACCCCTCCATATTGCTCAATTTAGGATAATTTATGCTGGAATACGTTCCATATGTCTCACATTGTGGTAAATGGTCTGCCTCATCATGTAATTGTCGAGGAGGATGTGATCAACTTAAATTACATACTGAGTTACATCATCTGATGAAAATGATTTGGTAATTGATGACTTTGATGCTAAAGTTTGCATGGCTCATTTGATTAAATACTGATATAGAAGACCTAAACTTTGAAGATAATAGATGATACATGGGTAATTTAGGACTATGTGAGTATTCACCAAGTTGTCAGAGCTCAGATAACAAGCTACAAAGTTTGAAATGATTTGTTTATGTGTATTGACTTTCAAATTGTCAAGTTGTCCAAGATGTTAGAACAACATTAATTCTTTTGACAATTTATAACACCTTTGAAAACTAAATCAATAAAATAAATCTACATGGCAGAAATATGTGACAACCTGTTCGGGGAAAAAAAATCCTTCAATTTATGTTACCCATGATGTTGAAGGAACAACTCTGATTTTATTTGATCAAGTGTCTTAGAAAGGGCAATACGAGATGGTGTTTATAAGAGGAGTACTGAGGCGAGAGATTATGAACATATATCATATTGAATTTTCCATACACCTGTTCTATTCTGCCTGGTCTTATCTGTGTTCTGAGAATCGGCCTACTCAGGCCAGATGCCCTTCTACGCTGGGCAGGAGTCCGAGCTGAGCAGATCCTGAGGGCAGAGTGTGGAGGTGCCACCACAGATGGCAGAGGTCACGATGCAAGGTCAACTATATACATCTACCATTGACCAAGGGCAAAGATATTGCCACCATCAGATTCCGATACAAGGGTCAGGTGTCACAAGGGTGAGGGTTTAGGGTGGAAATGACCACAGGCAGGATCATTGAAGGGCACAGGTTGTGGTATTAAAAAGCCTGCCACACACTGATAGAGTACCTCTTGACTTGCTATTATCATCCAAACTTTGATGTCAGATGCTCATTTGTCACTATCTATGAATATTGAACCAACTGTCATAAACACAAGATAAATTTGTTTGATTTGGGGTCTGTTCATTGTTGAATGTGATGCATTGCAATGTAAACACATCATCACATAGACAGGCTGCAGCATTCTGCCTTATATTGTGGGCTTGTATATCCCAGCATGCAATTGTCATATTGGAGGCCGTGTTGAGGAATGAGTGCATTGTTAGGTGGTCAGGGGTACCCAGTATAAGCCCCCCACTCATACTTTGTCACCTGTTGCTGCCCCAGTATCAAGCAGGCATACCTCACACCTGACATCATAAAGCCCAGCCTCTCTGTCTATCAGCCCACATAGCTCTACTCCACAATCTATGTTCCTAACCATTAAGTTTTCAGTGTGATATGAATTAGAGATGATGGACAGCTGACGGGTATACATATCTTGTGCATCACATGTACGAGGCCATTGATGATTGCACTCCATCACGTAGTAGAGCTTTTCAAACAGGTGCCCCACTTAATGCATGTCCACGCACAGGTTTTGAAGAGAATTATTCTGATTCATTTCATTTGTACAAAGCACAAAGAACGTATAATGTAATGGAATTGGTTCAACTGCTGCAAATGATATCTATCATGGCCTGGTAATGAGGGAATTGTGCCAGGGTCACCTGTATTCTATAAGAAATGACCCTAGTGTATGCATAATTGAGGCTGACTCTTGAATTAAAGATATCTTTCAGTTTGAAAAAAAGGTTGTGCACGTGATACCGCCTGGTCATCGGTTATTAGAGAAGCAGATAAAGGCAAGACACACGTCAAAGTGTGGAATGTATCATCATTCAGTGATCATACTCATGCCATGTCCAATTTCCCCATTGTTCCTGACCCATAATCACAACATATGAAGAACATGGGTCAGACAGTTTCCATTATGAACTCTTGACAATTCTTCCTTTCTACATTTGGAATGTATGTGTGCTATTGTGGTTCAATAGTTCAGCGAAGAATGACCAACACCTACTAGGATAAGTACAGGGTAGTGAGTTGGTTGAAAGATGATCTGGTTTGTGTTTTATCTTGACCTTTGTGATAGTTTCAACATGCAATAGGAAGAACAGACACCTTCATTAATATATGGGAGGTCCCAGCTTGCTGCCTTTGAAGTGTATATCTTGTTCCAAGCCTTCAAAAAAGAAGGTGGAGTTTGGCAACATAACAAGGGATATATCTCAAAATGAGACACATATTGAGATGGGTTCCCTGCCTTAGGCTTAAATACAAATCTAAGAAGGTGACGAAGGAAATAAATGGAGCTGTTAACATTTATGTGCTGTGTTCTTTGATATGATATGAATGGAGCAGCAATATGTCTCCAACTGTGCAGCAACAACTCACAGCCACTGATTGTAGTGCCCACAGAACAAACATTGTTTCGGGGGTTTTTTAAAACCTTAGATTAGCTTTTAAGAATATTGCTACAGGGTAGGGTTGTTCTTTACTCCTTGAAAAAATGCCCCACAAGGGAAGATTTGCTTTTCATTTTTAAATTCTAACTTGTATTGCTGTGTCAATTAGAAATGCGTTTGATAAAAGGTGTTTGGTGAGTGCTTCAGGACATTAATTTGACAAACTGACTCCTAAAAGCATGTGATGTAACAACTTTCTCAATGTCTTGACAATCTGAGAAAGCTTTTTACAGATGTTTGAAATTTGATGCCATTTCCCATCAAAATCCCCAATATACAGATGGCTCTAGAGTTTCACAGATAATGCTTGTTGTTGGTGTTCGGTAGCGATAATATTTACAGGATTAGAATTGAACTATTTTCATACTTTGCTAAGAAAGTCATTCTTTATATCATATTTCACTGTGAAAAGAACTTTTTAATGACAATGGATGCCATTTAAGGAAAAGAAAATTGCACAGACAATATTATATTAATGCTTTTTAACACACATGTGAATATCAGCTACTGAATTCAAGGATGCTTCTTGAGAATTATTATGATGACCAGAAAGTAGCATCTCCTTTGTCTAACTCCATTGTCCAGAAGCTACAGGACAGCTGTCTGTGAATGTAAAAATCTTGTGTAGAAATATCGAGGAAATCTGAGCTGTTTGGGTTTCAGAAACACAAGATGTGTGTTCCAAAGTTAGATAATAGGAGGCATTTGGCAGGACTCTAATGTATTGTTCAATGGCCTCAGTTTGAGGTGAATGAGTTATACCGTTACAAGAAGACTCAGACAAGGAGCATCATATAGGGTATCCACCTGCCCTCTGCCTCTCCTCACATTGTAGAATGCTGCGGTAATGGACATGCCAGTGAAGCCTGGGTGTATGAACAGATGCAGGCCCAATCCCAGATGTAAGATGAGATAAGGCAAATAGCAGCATACAAATGCACATTTGACATAACAGTTTTCAAAAAAAAAAATCCCAGGTCATGTATGACATAGGATAGGTGTGCAAGGCCAGTCAGACACCAGACCTCTAACCACATCATTACCTCAGCATAAGTAATAGTGTGGTGCAGGTTACAGTTAGATGTGGTAACCGATTACATGATATTTATGAGCTCTCAGCATGAGTCTCACAGATGTTGAGCAAGGTCTTGTTGAAGTCTCTGTCCTTACTTTTTTAATCAATAAGTTCATGTATTATAATTTTAAAGTGTAAAAATGTAGACTGATCGAGTTGTGTGGAAATTTTTAAAAGGGGAATTTTATCATATAATATCATTAAAAATTAGCATGATTTAATCAAATAACCATAAAACACCAGCTACAATGATTAAAAACAGAAACCTATCAAAAAGCAATTTGCATTTATGGCTGTTTTATCAAAAAATATTTTGTAAATAAAATTATGAACATCTGCCCCCTGTGGTCAAAGGTCCAGACACCAGACAGGGTGTCCCATTGCAGGAGACCATTCAAAAACAAGCAGATGAGGTACAGATTTGAGAGATGGGAACAGACCTTGTTAAAATCTCCCTCCCCAGGGGACAGAGAAGCCAGTAAGTCAGACAAAAAGGTCAAAAAGTAAAAAAAAGAAAAAGAAAAGAAAGAAAGTGATTGAACGATTTATTCAAAAGTCTCACTGCATACAAAACAACTTTTGAATAGATTGTGATTGAATGCAAGTTATATTTAGTTGGTAATTTGGTTTCTTGTGTCTGGATGATGATTATAATGATGAGATAAGATCAGTACATGATTTAGCAGAGCACCTGGTGGTGACCGCAGCGGTGTGGGGGGACAGTCAACATGTGGAGGGGTAATTACTGTCACCCTAATAGATCATTACCCTATATAGATGACATTCCAACACATAAAATACCTGTATTTTATCACTTTATTTAAACAAAAGGTAGTGCTAAAAGTTTTGACACTTTTTTCTTTTAGACTCTACACACCTCATATGTATTGCCTTTTTTTTCTCAATCAGTCCCTCATTTTATTCCCATCACCAAATTTTGAATTTATTACCAGACCAAAACATCATCCAAAATCCATTATCTTTTGACGGTATAATTTCATAGATGATAATGAATTGTATTGAAATGATGTGAACCCGACAGATGGCCCTATATGTAAATTGATAAATAAAAGCAATGAGGATAAGCTTGATATTGGAGCTATAGAAACTGATAATCAAGCAGATACCTCAACATACTCCCAGAAATAGCTCACACTAATGGTCAATTAAGCCCAAATTAAATGTAAATATTTGTCAGAATATTATGCAATTGGCAGGCTTTGAACACTGCTAAACCCAATCTTTCTTATAATTAACCTCTGCCATGAAATTTTGTCGTAAAATAGACAAATTGGTTGTAAATTATTGGGCACGACATGAGAGGTTTGTAGGTATAATTAGTGCAGAGGTTGGCACCTAATATTAGCAAGGGAATGCTATAAAGCTTGGAGGTAGCACCTGTGATCACCTGTGCTATCACAGGTGTGTCTTCCTGGCACACGCCACACCTGACCACTATATGATCGCATGCTGGGATACCATCACTCCATTGCAGGACAAAGTTTGTCTTGACATATGCATATCTTACTTCATGCCCCACTTATGGTCTCGTACGGCATGTGTAACTGATGCTACAATTAAAATAGATAATTATTCCATTTGCTCTGCATTTTTTCATATTTTTTCTAATGTAAAATCAATATTATGCATATGGAAATAGGCTTGTCCAGCTCTTGACATCTTGATTTGATTCATTCCATACTTCACTAGTTATCAAAACAAGATCAGAATGAATCTGAACAGAATACAACAAAAACACTGGCCCAAGACCGGTAATCCTTGTGATCTAATGAAATATAATGTAACTGTGACCAGTGACTTATAATTATCATGAGAAAGTAGTTTTATGAGGCAATTCTTTTTTGGTTTTAACCGCCCCTACTGGGAGACACAAAGGGTCCCGCAGAGAAGTGAGGTCATATTTCATCATCAGTGGTCATGCTGCAGGACCAAGCAATTGTTGAAAATTAGCGGTTATGCTGAATGGTGCCTGAAAGGTACCAAACTCTTGGCAACTCAGCAGGAAGGTGTTTAATGAGACTTTTTTTCTTCTAAAGTGGAGTTGTGAGCACGTGTCTGGTTGGAGAGTGGTTACAGGTGGCAGGGGGACCCTTGCTGGTGGTGGCAGGTGACATGGTCATACAGACATGGTCCCCAGGTGGCAGCATTGCATAATGACCCTCACCTTGACTTCATATGTACAGTTACACCCACAGTTTATGGCCACTGCCAACCCACAGCTAACTTCAAGTACAATGCCTGTGCATTGTTTATATGTGAAGGAGATCCCATCTACAGTTACTGCAGTCCTACTCTCAGTCTTTTGTTGACTGGGAAAGAGGCCATGCCAATTGTAACAGTGAATGCATTCTTATTTGAATGACTTGACCACTTAGAGCAGATCTTGTCAAAGTAGTTGGCAAGCATTTATCAACGACAGTTTTTTTATAAAGGCACCTCACACTGACCAGAAAGTTGACTCTTTTCTTATAATCACCAGATACGTAACACCATTGATGTGAACTTGTCAGCCTCAGAATTCAAACAGAGGCAAATAAAAGATGCAATACAATATGAAAATAGATGGAAGAATTTGTCTTTCGGGAACACAGAGCAAGGAGTGGGAAGAAAAGGCCCTGGGAAGGCTTGGCGGTTGTCAGGGTTCTGAGGGCCCATTGTTGTTGTCAGGAGAAAGTTAGGGGAGGGCTCCTCCTCAAGTGCTGGACTCTTCTAATTAAGGGGTCATTCATCAAAAAGTTAACATTTTCTTTGTCTGAGGAATTCAGGTTGATTAATGAAATGTCTGCCTATTTTCTGGCTCCCAATTTATAGAATTAGCCAAGACTGGGGGTCATTAAAAATTTAAGAAATATCAGCTCATTAAATGACTTGTGTAATAAATAGTTGCTCACAATTTGTGTCACATTTAAAAGGATTTTATTTGCTTTTGAGACATTAAACATGAAACAGTTAAACATTAAATCCAAAAATGTAGTTACATTTGACTGAAATTTGAACTTTGCCTCAACAAATCTATGCAATACAATTACTGGTATAATCTTTAAGGTTCCTTCACATCTATTTCAAACTTGTGTTAAATAATAAATTCTAATGCAGACAAAAGATATATAAATAAAACCAGGTTTTACGATGTTAAGTCATGTTTGGAGTTATGACCTTTATGGTCATGCATATAATTGATATGTGATAGCATTGTAGGGTTACAATCATGCTATGTGGGGTATACTGCCATCAAATAATGCAACAACAAAGACTAGTCTGTCATTAATACCAATGCAACCCTATATAACATGACAAATTAAAATGGGTTCTCTTGTGTTCTTCTGTCTGAAACTAAAGAATATTGAACTTATGCCAGTTTTATATATGATATTATCATTGACTGACTGGAAGCTGGCCAGTTCAGGATGCATAAGGATGAATGTATATATGTGCACCTGTCTGATACTGAAAACACTGCACTAGGTTACCTGGCGAGGTACAATGTGTGGAAACTTAACACCGAAGAAGAAAACACCACCCACAAACTGGCACAAAAGGTTGGGTTGGCATGCAATATAAGGGCTCATATACATTGTATGGACAGGTAGCTTTAATGCAAACTTTGGTCTACCTTTGATGTTTCGCCACCAGTATTTTCTGGCTTACAGGTATGGTGGATAAAATAAGACAATACTATTTCCTGTCGATAAAGTATTTAATTTATCTTTGGAGTGTACACTATTTTGTGATTTCAACACCTTCATGAGAGAAAAGCCTGATGAACAAAAAGGGACTTGGTGTTAATGGAGTCTGATTGCTCATGTTGGCAACAACAAAAGCACCAACTTGGATTATGCCACTGGCTTATATCTTTGAACTCAATAGTATAATGGTTAATTTGATAAAATAATAGAAAAGGAATAAGATAAACAGTTTCCAAAGTTGGATATAAAGAGTGCTCATAAACCTTTGATGTCTAAAATCTTCAGAATAAAGGTGTTACTATCTGGGGAAAATGATTGATGCACTCTTATTGGGGGAAAAAAGACAGCCCTGAAATGAACCAAAAAAGTGTGACTTTATTCTCACTCACATAGAATTATACTTATTTGAAAGATATGATAGTATGAAACATTGTGATGTGTTGGATGGTGTTTAAGAATATATTGTTTTATATTTGCAGGGGAAAAGATGGATATTGGTCTGTTCACGGCCCCTCTCTCCATGGAAACCATCGAGCAGATACACCCACTAATAGAATTCTTATGCAAAGAAGAAAGTAAGGGTCCCAATTTTTATTCATTTTATATTTTATGAAGTATCTTGAAGAAGAAGTGTATTGTAACAATAAGGTTACCAGAGATTTCTTTCCTTCTATGACCAAAAGTGTTTGACCTTTTGACACAATTATTTTTATCAAAATGAATGTTATCAGAACATCAAATGGAAACAAAATACACTATAGGAACCAGTATGGCACAACCTGAAACAATCTCACGGTTGTCATGACCAAAGAAATATGGGTGCCTGTTGACAGTTGATGTTAGAACAAGCTTCACTTCTCATCAATGTATCAGTTATGTCAGGGTCAAGCCCCCAAGCTGTGGCTTTGCTATCTTTAACAATGACCTTTTCCTGTACCTTTATACCAACATACTGGGCCCTTTCTCCCTTTTTTGCTTGAGGTTGATCCCAGGTCAGCAACAGCAAGGATGGGAAGATATTTTAATTGCTATTGATTAGTAGGCCTCACTAAGGGTAAAACTCTAAATGGGATGTTATAATGACCACTTAGTCCGAAATAGGTCAAAGGGCACTTGCTGAATCGTAACAAGATGGGTAATTAATTTGAACATAACAAATACACTAAAATCTGATTTGAAGGAATGTCACATCTTTAAATTACTTCTGCAGATTATTAATTTTCATCAGGATACTTTATATTTCACCAAGGAAATAAATTCAATATGGTCAGCAATCATTATCAAAAACTTATTTGAAGAAAAAAAGATGTGATGCTATCTTTTAATATCTTAACGCTACTTAGATTCCAGGTAAAATTTGAACAGCATTGGTATTGCTAAGATAGAAAAAAAGCATATAATGAGATAATGGGATGGAGCCATTGTGCGGGAATGGACCGTAGGGGGCATTATCTTGTGGTGGCTTTACATGTGGAGTAGGCAGCAAGTCTCTACTCCTGTCACGCACTTGACCACTGAGCACACTGACCACCACTTGTCTAAATTAAATAATGAGGCAGTATTCTTTGAGACAGTTTAGGAAAATTTGGTGGACACGGTGAAGATGGCACACGTATGGGGACAGTTGGTGGGAAGTAAGATTTGTGCAGGTGTAAGCATTGCCTGGGATACTACACATACCGAACTCTTAAGAAAACGGCTATATGCTCTAAGTGCAATCAAATTGAGTCACATCAAATTGAGATTTGGAATGCTAAAAATAATTGTAAAAAGGCATATGGTACCATTCCCAAGGCACAAGTTGTTGAGAATTTTACACAATTTACTTTTCTCTAATTGGAAAGAAAATACACCTTTTGTATTTTAGAATTAACTATTTGTCTTGGCCCACAAATGAGTATAAATGTGAAGTTTTGATGGAAAGAACAACAAGCTGTAAATACTAAAATAACTTCCTAAAATCTTAGCATGGTTGGTAAATAGAAAGGGCTTAACAATGGGGCCTACTGTCTGCTCATGTACACTATGGCAATCATGATAATGTCAACCTAATTACCTTTAGTTTTGTTGGGAAAATTTCAAATCTTCCAGTAAGCGCTACAGGAAGCAACTCAATTATGGCTTGTTTCATGAAATTTGATTGACATAGTTCACATACTAAGTATTGATGTTATAGATTTCCACATCTTAGTATTTGATGTGTGGGTTAAACAGAGTGTTTATTATGAACCAGCCAAAAATAATTGATGCTATTATAATGCCATGCAAGAAAACAGTTACAAAATGTTGTCATAGGTATTTTACTCAGTTTTTTAAAATCATTACGTAAAAAAATTTGGTAATGTGACTTTGGCTTGAAGGTAACAATTACGTGTCTGTGATACTTCAGGGCTTCTTTTAATGGTACATAACCAACTAATTGGGTTATGCAATTTAAAAATGTACTTCAACAGCTATCCTGTGGTTGACATTTGACATAATGTTGGAGGGTTCCAATTAGAAGCAAAATGTGACTGGCACTTTCCCTGTGTTTGAACTGGCTACAGTTAATTAGTGTGGTCTCTATTGGGGTGGAGCTGTCAAGTGGGCTGCTCCATATGGCAGTCTTGACACTTGCGTCAGACATACTTGAGACAGATTGACTAACTAAATATTGTTCCTCCGGATCTTTGTCTACAATGGAGAGGATACAGGAAAGAACTGTATTGCAAAATACCGCATTGAAATGGGAATTGTATTTGTTTAAATTGAGAAAATATACTAAGGAGTTTTCACACATATATTACAGAGTATGCAAATGAGCATGAATAAAGCAACAGTTAAAAGTGATTGTTGATTTGAATCAAGTGACCAGTAAGAATTGCACTTGATTGTAAAGAAAGAAGGGTATCTTGTGAGAGTTTTAAAGAAAAAAACTTTTTGACTTTTAATAGGTTTGAAACAAGAAGGCATATTTCGCAAAGCAGGCCAGTTGAATCGTCAGAAGGTGCTACGAGACAAGTTAAATAGTGGGGAGTCAGTGAGTGTTGATCTGGAGCAGGGAGGATACAGTGCCCATGACTGTGCCAACCTTCTCAAAGCCTACCTGGCCGAGCTGCCTGAACCTCTCCTCATGGAGAAATACTACAAAGCTTTCAATCAAATCCCAGGTATGTGAATATTCTCAGAGATAGAGTTTATTTGCTTGTAATCAGTTTAACTGATGGTTATTAGTTCAGCCTCTTTATATTCACAAAAAGTAACATAATAGATACAGTGACATGTTTATTTCTTTTCTTTTTTTCAGCAATGACAAAACCTGGATGTTCACAAGAACAAAAACATTTAAGCGAAGGAAAGAAATTACAGACTTTACAACTGTTGATACAACTCCTCCCAAAGGAAAATTTCAAACTTTTTGAATGTCTGATTGGCATTTTACACAATGTGCATCTGTATAGAGAACACAACAAAATGTCAGCTGAGGCTTTAGGAACACTCCTTGCACCTTGTGTTTTGATACATAAAAAGGTAACTATACACTCAAATAAAAATATATACATGCATGTTTATAATATAAAAACATAAATTTCAATTTAGAATTCTTGAGATTCCTGGCATTTTCTAACCTTGTGATTTGAATTTTAGATGAGTGGAAACGAGTTGCAGGCAGCTGCGTCAAATATTTCAAAGATAATGACTTTCATGATAGAAAATTCAACAGAAGTTCTCACAGTAAGTAAACTAAATCTATATCAGAAATAATGTTGTTTAAAAAATAACAGAATATTGGGTGATGCCTGTCTACAGTTGTGAATTTTGTTTTTCTTTTGCAAATGAAATAGATGACAGTGACACCTGGTGTTTATTTTATTTTGCTCACTAGGGGTCAGCACTTCGCAGGCCTCATAAAATTTACAAAACAAAAAGGGACTTTAATAATAATTTATCGCCCTCATAATGATTTGGCATAGGAGTAAGGTATATGAGTTTGAACTTAAGTGGTATTTGTTGTGTTTAGGTTCCTCAAGCGTTGGTGCAGGACATCCGCCAGTACTGGGAGGATATGGAGGAGATCAGTGAAAACAGACCAGGTTCTGCCAAGTCAGAGGATGAACCAGACTGCAGGGCAAGATTTAGAGTGAGCATCCTCCTTTATCTCTTACAGTGTTTGAAAGTTTCTTTCCACTTTTTCCTTAAAAATAGCTTGAAATAAATGCCAATATTGTGGGTGATTGATTCTATATAAATTTTTTGATTACAGAGACGGCTGGCTCCGTCCGATGCAGTTCAGACTACAGTGTCCTTTGTAGACCGTATTGGCTCACAGGAGATGGACTCTGAAGATCTTACGCAGAGAGAACTTGCAAAACTCTATGCTTCGGTGGGACAGATGGCAGAGTCTGCTAAGAAAAGCAAACTAGTGAAAAAGGTAAAGAACAGATTATAAAAAATGATTCCGACTTTAAAGTAACAATGAATTCCAATCCATTCTGGAAATCTATTCGAGGCATATCACTGAATGTTATATTCTAATGTTTTCAGCTTAACAAGCGTGATGGTGGTTTAACCCCTTGTGACCAGAGTTATGTAAAACATAAAAGAAGTAAATCCTTAGGAGAATCAATTAGGGTAAGCATCTTAAATCATTATTTTAAACAATTATACATATATTACTTTTTATGGTCATTTCAAACAAAAGAAAGATGTTAGTTATATGTTTTTTTTTTCTTCTGTTATTATTACACAGAAAGTATACCTCTGCCAAAACATTGATTTTAAAAAGAATGTGTGTTTTTGGTTCTTAATAGAAAATGGTCGGTCGTAACCATAAGAGAAGAGGTTCAGGACACTCAACTCAGGTGTTGTCTGTGATGAGTAGCGGTCAGTCGACGTCGAGCACAGAATCAACCAGCTTACCAGGGGTAGGTTTATTCTCCTCATCTCTCCCATCTGCTAATGCTGGAGATATTATATTCATTTGTTCCAGGAGAGTACCCCCCTTCCCCTTGCCAGAGATGAAAACTGATGGCTTGATGTTTGAATAAATATGTTTATTTCAGTTCGAAGAGGCAACCTACATGCCACCATTATCCGTTTACAAGGCGACCAGGAGATACCTTGGACATCCATACACCTATCGAGTATGTCCAAAGCACCATTCTGACATTGAAGTTTAGCTTGCAGCTTGCAGATGTAGAATGTGTGCACAATGCCTCGGTAGCCTAGGCCCATTATATGCAGACCTATATTCACATTACATTACACTTCCTTTGCTTTTAGACATTGCATCATTTAGCTTGTGTGTTCTAAAGCATTTGACATGTTTGGAAGAAATCATTACCAAGAAATAGTTATCTATGAAAATGCACATTGCTGTTAATATAACATATATAATGATCAATATTATGTATTATTATATGTTATCTTATGCATGTTTATAAAAGCTGTATATATACATAATACTTATATATTGCATGATGAATTAATGACTTAAATTTTGAGATAAAATTTTGGTCCTGTGCATCATATGTTGATGCATATTGCATCCATATCCCATGATGCAGCAGAGATTTATATATGTTGCCATTGTGATATTTTAGCATACCCCTGTCATCAAGAGAATGTCACAAGCTTGCAACACCCCTCCCCCAACAACTCCTGTCATGCGATTGTTCAACAAGACAGATCTACAGCAGCCCATTGTAAGTGATTCTCCTACTGCCATGCCTCTGCAAATCTCTCTTGGCTTTTTCTCTCCTTGATATCTGCAAGTCTTTTTTTTTGTTTTAAAGTCTTCTTTATTATTATATTTTGAAATAATCATTCTCAACTCTTTGATATATATATAGAAATGCTATTTTTAAGTTTTCTGTGAATTTGATATCAACATATCAAATTTGTTTTTTATTTTTATTGATTTAGCTTAATTTTTATTAAATAAGTTGAGGGGAGGCCCTGTACCTGTCCAAAAAATTAACATGAGACTCATAAACTGGTGTCATTTTCAGTTACCTTCCAGCCCTGCAGTGCACATAGTAGATCTGAAGGATTCATCTAAAAGTACTTTCTCTGTGGCACGGAAACGTAAGCTGCACTGTGATTCGCCACTGCTTCCATTATGCCCTATGTTGTCCTTATCATCCAACTCTCCACTGGAAAGTAAGGGGAGCATCTCGCAGGACTCGATGGATGGAGGAGACCTGGAAAATATTCCCATGTTCAAACTGGCAGCAGCAGCAGGCTCAACCACCAAGAAGATGAAGCCAGCACATTCCCCGGTATTTGTCACACCTGATAGATGCTTTGTGAAACCCACAGCCTTCATCAGTCCCATTACTCGCTCCATGAATAAAGTGCCCAAACATGTCAAGGTGAACACAGACTCCAATATACAGGAGATTTGTCAATTCCTAGTGTAAGGTGCACACCAACACCCTCACCTGATTCACTTCTGCACTGGTTTTTAGCAAAAACAGTTTCCTTTCAGAATTTGTTTCACCATTTATTTGTAGTTGGTGTATGGTATCTTTGGTGGCAGTTGTATGAAAATGTCATATTTCAGCTCTTCTTGCATGGTCTTCTTGGATCTGTGGCCAATTATCTAACCTAACTTATCTGTAGAAACATATGCGTTGTCATATCTATGTAAATTCTTGCTTCTAACCACCATCTGCATGTCATTACTAACTGACACTTATTTGCATGATAGATGTAGAAATCTGTTATATAATTTTTTAGATGTCAGAATTTGCATGTTTAGGGGAAAATGCTACATGTTATTTTGTGTTCAAAGGTGCATGTTTGATAAAGTAGAAATATTTATTTCCTTATTCAAAGTACAGAGCATTACCTTGTAACTGGGTCACACATAACCAAAGCAAATTTATTCAATTCTATTGAAGGAATATTTCAAAACATGTGCATAGAAATATGTGAAGTGTCCCAAAGAAAGGTTCATGCTCAGTGTTCAATAGCTTTAATTGGGAAATTTTTATTTCTATGCTAGCAGTGTTTGGTTTGTGTTCCATAATGTTGCCAGATTTATTTCCTGATTTTGTGTGTGTACCAAATAATGTAGTTATTGCGTAGATTTTCTTTTAAAAGTGCTTTACTATCACTAGGAAATGACAAAACACAACACCAAGAACAAAAGACCTCATTATGGGAAACAATCATAACATTAAAGATTTCCCATCTATATTTAAGAGTTACCAAGACTGTATGGCTTTCTTTATGATTAATTTAGTTCTCCAATAAAATGCACTCCTGCACTTCTTTGTAACATCCATTTTTATCAAGAGCCCTTTTGAAAACAATAATTTGAAGAGATTGCTCATGACATCCTTCCTGACGGTTGAGATCATGATTTCCAACTTGCATAACTAACCTAAGTTCTGCTTATTTCAGGCGAATATGATGACTCCTGGTTCTCGCAAGCCCATGGCTGTGATACAATCCCCACAGTAAGCAGCTGCCTGGTCTCTACCCGCCACTCACCTTCAACTGGCTTCTGCTTTCTCTCCTCTTTGATTTGCATGGAGCTGCAAACGGTCGTGCTGAGAAAATATCAGATTGTCCGTAACCAAATCGAAGAAATTTGAGAAGACAAACGAGAGATCACAAATCATAGATTATGTGGACATTCTGTGTGAATTGCTGTACAACATATAAGAGCTTACAGCCTGAAGGTTGAGTTGTAGATATGATTACTTCACAATTTACATGCTCATCATATCAAAATATAAACTAGTTTTGCCACAACCATTGGATTTATAGTCATGAATAAACTGTGTTTTTTTATGACAAGAGACAATGAATAGCAATGTGTTGAATGTGGCATTTGACAGCAGACAAGGTGCTTATGTTGTATGTATGCCTGCACAGAGGGTGCAGTGTACAACAAACTATTATGTTCTCTGTTGAGACGATTGTATATAAAACACATAATTATGCATTGGCATTGGAATGGATTTTGCAATGATCACAAAATGTTTTCTGGTTGACCATACAAATCAATTAATACAAAATATATCTGCCTCGTGTCATTTAGGAGAGTAACAAAAGAAAGTTAGTATAGCCAATTTGTTTATGTCATGATATGAAATTAATAATGTACCTTTAAGCATACAACTGGTTATGCATGCATGTTAACTGCTTTGCAGATATTTATGCTGTTAGGACCTGACAGAAAGATGTAATTTTTTGTGATTTTAGAACTGTCCAAAAAAATAATTGATCATGTAAACCAAAAATGATATGGTATAAACAAGTTGTGAATCAAACATGGAATGGATTTTTGAAGGATGCAAAATTACTCTGGGTGTTAAATAGAAAAGACTTTTTTTTCATTTGTTCCTATATATGAGATACTTACAAATTAACCAAATTATATACATGATATTTTTTTTAAGTGTAAAAAATGTATAACAATAATGATAAAATATAAATCAATATTCAAAAATGAATGTTACCTTTTGATATATTTAATGAGAAGTTCAATTCAAGTAATAATTGACAAAATATTTGGTCCTAATCTATTTTTAAAAGTTTTTTTTTCTGAGAAGAGATATATGCTAGCTTTGCTGAATAGAAATGAGTGAGGTGATTTGTGCATGGTTTTGTTTAGAATGTGAAAGCTATGTGGAGTGTACATATTGGACATGTGATATATTTGTAAATGTGTAATATAGTGTGTATAGCTTGTACATAACAATTGCTGTGCTTTTGTATTGCTTACAAAACAGTTAGTGTTAAGATTATCTGTGTGCTTCAGTATAGCCCACTACAGTATATTATCCAAATTTAATAACCTGCTTGAGTATTTATTTTTGTAACCTCATCATTGGGTGTATGTGTAGAATGCAAAGGTCTTTTCCTGATATTAAGATGATCATATCCAGCAAAAAATGCCTTTGGATGGTCACTTATTTTTTGTGTGTCAATTGATCACTTTGTGGAATAAATCTGTGAAAAAATGTTCCAGGCTCTCTAGACACGGTGAACTCATTTTTTTTAGGGGTTTATGACCACAATTTTGTTTTAAACATTGTGGAATTCTTTTGTTGAAATACAATGCAGGAAATAGGAATATTGTAAGGGCTATGCATAAATATTATCTGTATATATATATTTTTTCTAATTGGAATATTTGTATTATGAAAAAATAAAGCACTGATGCTTGAACTCAAAGAACAGATTTTTGTGTGTTGATTATTGTCCCAAGACATGATTAGATATATTTTTATTCATGTCAGGTCACCTCATATTAATTAATATTGTAATGATATGGGCCACGGAACAGAAAGAATGTAAAGAAATGCTGATTTGAGCAGAATTTGCAATATAAGGAAATCTTTGACATGAAATATCAGATAAAAACAAATGCTTAAGTCTCGAATTAAAAGTGATTAGATCATACTCTACCAAATTTGAACAGAATTTGTCCCCTCATAGTGTGAAAGAAGCTGGGCACATCAAGACATGGCCAACATTGTGCTACCATACATGTATACTCCATAGACTTTAGCCTAATCAGTGGAAACATTCAGCCCAGAAGGCAAAACAAACGTGATTAAAACTCCTAAACACATCTGACAAATGTAACCCATGCTCTTCAGCTATAATGACTTTAATGACACTTTTTCTATAATGTCTATTTTGTAATTCTGTTTTGTCAACTTTGACCTGTTATGAAACTACTCTTCAGAGTTTTTGGCTGTATGCAGGGAAGATTTTTTCGGGCGGTCAATACTTTCTATTAGGCTCTGAATCTCTTCCATTTTATTATGATTTTTTCAAAAATTTAAAAGCTGCCATTTTGAATTATATGACAAATATTAGCCAATGAGTTTTGAGATAAGTTGGGACTAAATTCAGTACATGCATTTTGATTGGTCCAAAGTATCATCTGCTCAAGTCTGCTATTGGAAAATACTATTTTCCAGTATGAAGTGTTTTCCAGATATTATTTGCAAACACTTCAAAAAATCTGATGATCAACATAGCTCTTAGGCCATAGGCCTGTGTCTTCCCTGTATAATTGAAGCAAATATCTATACTATTAGTTCATTTAACTATAGTCTGATTTTGGTACAGATTAAAAATTTTTGGTCTTAATGAGGTAATCAATTTTCAGATATCTTAAATTTTGGTTGTTTTGTAAGGTCATGAAAAATTAACATGAAAACGGAATTAACCATTTTTTTTACTGATTTGGGTTGGTCTCGCCATTGGCAGTCAGTGCAACATCTGCCAGCATCATCACTATTTCTGCACTGGGAAATAATATATTAAACAGAAATAAAGAAGAGTTGTGGACTGCCACTGTCTGGCAACCTGTCATCTAATTTGTTCTAAATATCAGAAACAAAAATAAACATATAATCTAAAGGATTTGTGTAAGGTGTCCTGTCGCTAGCAGTGAGGTCAGGTTTTGGGCATCCTTAACCTTATAATATATAACAGGTCAGAAACATTTCCTGGAAAAACTTACAATAAATATTCAAGTTTGAAACTATAGTTTGGAATATTCCAAAAATATTGACTTGATGACCATACATGGTATGAATTTACCCCTGATGGATACTTGAGGACAATACTTCAAATCAAGCCAATCTAGCTTTATGACTTATATTTTGTCAAAATATATCAATTTGGCCACAAAAAGGTTCTGTAATATGTCAACATTAAATGATTCCAACAGACCCAGTACCTTATACAACATAGTTCTTTTGAAATGAAAAGGAAAGAAAAGCTGTAACGAACACACAAGACATATGCATGACAGACAGTCTGAAAGGAGATATCTAAATATGTATTAAATGTCTCTGCTGAAAGTTAACTTCCAGTGCATCCATCATGGATTTAATCAGAGATATTTAAATGTTTTAAATGGAATACTAATGTCTCTAATTTAATTTGAATAAATTGGCCATGAGGTTACCTTTTAACATTTACTGATACTTGTATGGCCTTGTGGTACAACTGAATTTTAGAAAACAAATAAAATGGGTTTTATTGAGTAAACTTACAGATGTACATGTAGATGTTGACCAGTGTGGAAGGCTCAATAACTGGCCATTTACTAATCATTCTCCACCAGAGAGCGACGTGGTGAAGCTTCATTGAATACCCCCTGGTGGAAAGTGTACTTACTAATGTGCGCAAAACACGGTTTGCGCACCTACGCGGGCTGACACGCTTTCCGGTTTTCATGAAACAAACGTCGAGAATGTGTTCTACTTCTGTTAATTTCTCAAAATAAGCTGGTTTGATAGTTATTTTGTACACACTGATTTCAATAATATTAAACAAGCTTTCTTAAGAAAACAAATATGGTTAAATTAACGCCAGAACTAATCGAGCAATCTGCTCAGTACACGAATCCAGTACGCGACCGGGAGCTAGATTTGAGAGGTGGGTGATAATGAAATATTTTACCGGGAATTTCCACCCGAATTACATTTTCTGTGTTATCTTGAGAAAAAAATAGTGCTTTTTACTTCCTACTGAAATTAAGAATATATCAGTACCTTATTTAGCAATAAAGAAAAACATGTTAATATTTCCCATAAATTAACCAAGTCAGTGATGTGTTGTAAATAAAGTATGAACAGTAGTGTCAGTACTCGTCAGCGACCAGTTTCCACCAATGAAGTAGACCGTGACTGGCAGCGGCTATAAGGGTCCTGTCTGGCTAAGCGGCTGTAATTGGCGGTAATTGGTAGAGAGGGAAAACTGGTCAGACACAAGTATTCATCAGCGACCAGTTTCCGCCGATGAAGTAGACCGTGACTCCCAGCGGCTACATCTATATGTTTACTCGGCAAAACCTATTGGCATCCCACCAAGAGTGCAAGGTTGCACTAAGGGGTGCAGCTGGTACACACCAGCTGCTTGTTGCTAGCATTTATACTCCGGCAAGGGAGTATAAGGGACAAGGGACCTCTCCGGGTTAGTCGCTGTAATCAGCGGTTATTGGTAGCGACGGAAAACTGGTCGGGCACAAGAAACGTTTTTAGAATATCACTTCAGGCTCAGCTGTGTGTTTCTTATATGTTTTATTCATATTTGGCATTTCTATACCAAATCACTAAGAGAACACAAACAGGATAAACTCAACTTCAGGTGATTAATTGTTGAGTAGTAAACATCTTACTTAATCATAATGTCTCTCACTACAAACTTTTGCATTTTCCGTAGTGCCCTTCATTAGGGCTTGACTTGACATTTTGAAGAGTCTCAATTTATGATGTCTTGGCTACACAATTGGGGGAACGTCATGTGACATCACAGGGCAACCACAAGTCCATTGCTGTCTCACCAATAAATAAAGTGATCCGCTTTCCAACATTGCCGAACCCCAAAGATACTCTTGCCTCAATTGCTGGGAATATGGTACAAAATACTACAAATTACCTGTATTTCTACTCCTGCGATACTTGCATTAATTACAAACCCCAAACCCACATTTTTCACTACTACTGAGGCAATTGTTCTAACTGCCTGTATTGCCACTGTGGTGATACTTCTACACTAACCTGACATTAATCTATATTGCTTAGATGACACATGTTTATACAGTGAACAAGCATGAAATATAATCGCCTTGTTACCTTTAGTGATCAACTAGGTTCCTCATTTGCAATCAAGATAATTTCAATAAATTTTAAATGACTTTGTTAGAAATTATGACCCAAGGATGGGACCACCATTTATAACCCTGATTTCATAATATATCAGTTAGGCCTAAACTTACAATTCCAGATTTGCTGAAACAGTATAACCACTTGTTTCTATTATTTTGTAGGTTACAAGATTCCAGTTATAGAAAATATGGGTGCAACACTGGTAAGTTATAGAATTAGATGAATTATTTATCTTTATTAAGGTACATTGAATAAAAATTGTTTTAAACTTGATTATTGAGGAATTGGTTAAAATTGAATTGTTTTAAAATATGTTCTACAAATTTATTCCTTCTCTTTTTCAGGACCAGTTTGATACCATAGATTTATCAGATAATGAAATCAGAAAGCTAGATGGATTCCCGATTTTAAGGAGGCTTAAATGTTTACTACTCAATAATAATAGGATTGTGTGAGTTGCTTGAAGCATAGATTATTTTTTATATGATTGAATCAACCAAGTATGCACATAGCCAGTATTCCCACAGGGTGGGAATATCTTTAAATTTTTCGAATTCAATTGACCACAAAATTCTTGATTTTTTCATCAATGTCAAGACAGTTATAAAGAATATAACAAAATGTTTTTAAAAAACAGCTTATGTTTGGTTTTGAGTTGAGTATTGGCTGAAAAAGGAAACAATTCCATATATATTTAGCAATAAATTATAGATTTTAAAACAGAAACATGTGATAAAATATCATAAAACTTTGTATTTGTAGACGAATCGGGGAACATTTGGAAGAATATTTACCCAATCTTGAGAGTCTGGTACTTACAAACAACAATTTTCAAGAACTTGGTGATCTTGACCATATGGCAACTATTAAATCATTAAGGACACTCAGGTAACTGCTAATTCAGATGATATAATGCTCAGCAGACATTATCATGGTATGGTTGAACAAAAAGCCAATGGGCAATATCTTTTAAACATTATGTGGAAAGAGAACATATTCGTCCTGATCCTATTGAGGCCAGGAAAAATCTGGTTTCTGGTTGACAAGGGCTGCATTAATGAATAAAAAAAGTAAAGAAAGAAAAAAACAGATTGTAGCATTTATTTCTTTAAAAGCAAAAAATTGGTACTGTGACCTGTTGAAATATTTTCGCTGAGTTGTTAATTTACATCATCCTTTATTTACAGCTTATTACGTAATCCAGTCACAACAAAGAAGCACTACAGACTATATGTCATTCACAAATTACCACAAGTCAGACTCCTGGACTTCCAGAAAGTGAGAATGAAGGTAAAAAATAATCAATGATATACTGATAAGCTTACAAGTGGCACATACTTTTCATTTAATAGAACAAGATTTGGATGTCTATTGAAGATTTTGCAAAAACACAAAAGATAATTAAAAACTGTAACCAGCTTACACTAATTTTGTCAAGTGTTTTAATGGATTTCGCCATATGATTTGCTTTTTGCATAATGCATACAACATGAGTAAGTGATGAGTTACATTCTGTGCTTCCTTAGGAGAAAGAAATCGCCAGTAAAATGTTCAAGGGCAAGAAGGGCCAGGCTTTGGCAAGAGACATGGGTAAACGCTCCACAAAAACCTTTGTACCCGGTGCAGGATTACCTGAGAAGAGATCACCCGGGGCGCACTCTGGTGCTGCAGCTGGCGGGGTGCCACCTGGTGGACCACCAAGACCTGATGTTGAAGCTATCAAGGTCAGAAACCAACATTTATTTTATATTTTATATGTAATTTAATTCCTATAATCTGCTACATTTCATTGATACTTTCACATCCAATATAATTCAGAATTAATTGTATGATCTTTAATAAAATTTAATTAGCAAACTCCAGATCGTTATAACAAGTCATAATAGTAAGATTTTTGAACAGAATCGTTTAAAAACTGAACACCATATCCGTTTGTGAGGAAACTTATTACATTTTTTGATATTTTAAGAAGAGGAGATTTGTACTTGTATCTATATTGTCTACTCTAGGCTGCCATAGTGAATGCCAAGACACTAGAGGAAGTAGAGAGACTGAACAAGTTATTACAGGCTGGACAGATACCAGGGCGAGAGAACGGTGCTGCCACAGGTGAGAACATGTCACAACTGGCTTTCACATTTTGTATTCTATTTAGGATGGATTTAAATGAGCTCATCGTAATAGATTGTAATAAAATAATGCAAATGGAAGCTGTAGTGAAAGTAATGATAATGTGAAGCATATAATATAAAAAATTGTGATTTTGGTTACTTCAGTACTGAGTCCACTTACATAATGAGACTTCATCAATTGATAGATATTTTACTGTAATATGTTTATGCACTACAAATACATTTGTTACACTGCTGAGGTCAATGAGTGGCCAAAGGAGACTAAAATGATGTGTTGTGGATGAGTACCCAGGTAAGACTTGGATGCTAATATGGACTGAAGCCAGCCAGATATACTCCATGGATTTATTTTGGATGATATATCACAACTCTATTCCTATATCAGTTAGAAGAGATTGAGATAACCAGTCGCTGTGATTTTCATTTACATAAATTAAATCTATCACATTTATTTAGATCACTCTAGAGATCTTAAAGTTGAAATAAGATGGATTTCGTGATATTGTTGAGCTTATTTCTCCCACTGCCATCCCTTATTTGGCATCACCTGTTAAAAAAAAATTATTCCAAAAGAAAAGAATAAATTTGAGCAAACCCGATCTGACTCAAAGAGAAAGAATATTCTGATACTTATGACCTTGTGTTAAAAAAAAAAAAAAGATCATCTCCTTCCCCAACCTTTTCCCCCAAAAGATTGATGACAAACAGACCTTTTATTTCTGGTCTTCTATTTGATTTCATACAGCGTCCAAAGTAGTGAGTTTATTTGTGTAACAAATTGTATGTGCTGCTTTTATCATTATTTCAACATGTTTGAATCATAAATAGATCATAAATATTACAGTTGAAGATATTTTTGAGTGGTTTCTAATTAATTGAATTGTAGTTATTGGAAGAAAAGAAGAGTGAGAAATAATGAGTATTTCCTATTTTTATAATGGAACTCAAATTGGATAATTGTTTGCTTATATTTTGCAGGTGGAATTGAGGAAATGGACATTTGATGAGAAAGATGATTGGCCCATGATATGTGTTCTGTGTGCCCACACGTTGTGGCAATTTATTTGTTGAAACAAATGTAGAGACTGCATCACACAAATTCTGAGATTAAATAACAGTTATTTGTGAAAATAAAAAAGATATATGTAGGAGAAATTCACATTTAAAGGTTATCACATATCTTGCTCTTTTAAACAGGTTCTTTTCCATTTACAGGTGGCAATGCTGATCCAACCCTTACTGCATTAAAAACTCCTTATCAATATTAAGATTTGCTGACAAAAATTTTAAAAAATACCTTTATTTATTTTATTTATTGGACCTTTTTCACCTTGTTTAATCTTTATCAGATTATGCTGATAAGGGCAAGATATGTTGCACTATTTTCATTAGGCTAGAGGTTCAGATACTACATTATACAACTATAGATGTGAGAAGCGTTTAATAAAAAAATGTGAACCATATAAACATGAGAACAGATACTACTGCTAAATTTTGTCATAAATACAAAAATGGGAAGCGATATATTTGTGAAAGAACAGAACATTGATGCCAAATAAATTTGAAATTATTCAAGGTCAATATTTCACTTATTTAGAGCTGACAGATTGAGAAATAAACTGAAAAGTATTATTTCCAGCTGTTTTGATAGGGTCAAGAAGTGATAAGGTGTAAATAATAAAACAAAAATAGTTGTAACATTGCATTTTATATTTTCAGTATCAATAAACCATATGTATACAGTGTATATGGTCTATTTTATTTTTTATTCTCAAATATGCAGGACCAAAGATTAATAGTCAGTAAATATTTCAATATAAAAGAAAGAGAAAGCTTATTGGCAGCCCCCGAATAATGTTTGTTACTCTTCCCTACTTTGTAGTGAAATCAAAGGTGCCAGTCATGTGAGTTGCATCGTCCTGGAAAATTTAGTCCAAGCAAACCCAGCTAGCCTGGCAAGTTGATTTCTGATCTTTACATTGGGTAAAAACTAATTTAAATTCTTGACAATCTTTGTTCTATTTGGCAAGTCAACTTCAAGAAAATTTGACTTTGATATTACCTTTGTTATAAATTATTGTCCCCATAATGATCTACAGTATCCACTAAAGTACAAGTGTTGTACATTGTTGAGGCAGTGTACTTTGAAGGACGAATATTAAAATATATTGCTGCCTGCAGCATTATTATTTTAAACAGTTGTAAATATGCAACTTGTTTAACAAGATTCTAATACTAACTACAAAACATGTAACAAATGTATTTCTAGAAAATATGGTTTAAACTAGCTTCTTTGAAACCATGCCCAAGAATAAATCTCCATGTAATGACATCCTGGATTGGATTGCTCAATGTTCTATTGGACTCCCACTTCTGTGAAGAGCTGAAACATAAATGATCAGTTAGTTAGCAACTTGTTTTGAAGAGATACTGTCAAGTAAAATAAATTCAATTATATGATTTAATGATCATAGATGTGTAAATACATTGAAATTCGTCAACAAAAATACATCTGTAACCGTGGAAACTTATCTTGCAACCCCTATAAAATATGAACATTTATTGCAATTCGTCCCTATTACATCATCGTGGGAGATTTCATTTGCATGCAACTGAAGCTGCAAAGATCTCAATTTTCATAAAACAAGTCATAACTTTGCTAATACTGGTGCGATTGACATGCTTTTTACACCAAAATGTCCCATTTTTTATGTATTTCCAATGCACCATTCTACAATGTGTCTATTCTAGGAATGAAAATCATGAAAATTGCTATTTTGGCTGCTTTGTTGTTTGTTTACAAACTATATGTAAGTAGGTAATTGCCCCACGATGGTTCCCCTTATGCAGTCAAACTGACAGAGCTCACAGATCAATGTGTGATACTTCTTCATACTACAAAAGTGTATCAGAGAAGTGGAAGTTGCCCTTTAAATGTGGATTACTGTTTTTACCCCCACCCCTGATGTAATCAGGCCGAGGGTATTGCAGTACTCCTGGCTTGGGTATGTATGTCTGTCTGTCTGTCTAGCGAACATCCTTGTCATCGCAATAACTCGAGAACAAATGATGGCAACTTCATGAAACTTGACACACATAAGCATCTGGTGGAAACCTCAGACGAGTTTAATGGATGGCGACCTTGACCTATTTTTCAAGGTCACAGGGACAATTATGTGAAATCCCAAGAATCGCAATAACTCAAGAACAAATGATGGCAGCTTTATGAGATTTGACACACATAAGCATCTGGTGAAGACCTCAGACTTCTCTTGACGGAACATGACCTTCACCTACTTTTTAAGGTCACAGGGACAATTATGTAAAATCCACGTCATTGCAATAACTGAAGAACAAATAATGGCAGCTTCATAAAAATTTACACACATAAGCATCTGTTGAAGACTCCAGATGAGTTTGATGGACGGTGACCTTAACCTGCTTTTCAAGGTCACCGGCCCATCATCTCATTAATTCTAGAGTAAATTATGACTTGACACACATAAGCTATCAAAGGAAGTAGATTTTATGGGTTTTTTTTACCCCTGCATCAATTTGCCTTTGTGCAGTGACGTTTTGTTCACAAATATTGTGTGGAGCGAATGTTGTGCAATAAGTTACCAGGGCTGAGGTTTGATGCATCTGTGATGCCTATGTTTTCGATATATACAATTTGAAAATTTTTATCAAGTAAAATTTAAATAATTTGACAAAACCACTCTGCAATGCAGGATTTTGTCATCCGAATTGAGTGTTATTTCTTTTACAAAAGTGAGCAGAACAAGTTACCACTTCCCAAACTTTATTCCTTGCCATTATAATATATGGATGTACTTACGTTTTGTAGCCATGAGAGTTGTTCTGTGGCTACTGCAGAGAGACAACACACAGAATTGGTCTATATCTTCACCAAAGTTGATAGCTTGAGGAATACTTGTGTCGCTATTTGGCCGACCAAGCCGACCTCGGTCACTCTTTCCCCAGGAAAACACTTCTCCCTCTGAAATCAGTTCAATAATATTAAATTTATATAACATTATGCTTGATAAATACTTTTGGATACCTTTTGTTTCCTGATTGGAGCTGGTCATTTTTGACAAAAAAGTCATTTTTATATCAATCTACATTTGGGAATTGATAACAATTCAAATTATAGTAAATTCACATTTAGTTTTATGATATTTCTTCTGTATTTTTAAAATATTCTTTCTTTTTTATTACAGTGATGAAAGTCAGCATTCAGTAAAAAACCTGAAACCCTTAAAAATTAACCTGAAGATACCCCTACCCCCTTTCAGAAATGTCATTTTCAGACTGAGTTAGACCATTTTGAATTTCACATTTGAAGAAAAAAACCTCAATTCAGGTTATTTCCTGAAGGCTTTCATCACTGTTATTATGAGAATGAAATAGGCACAGAATTTCTATATTTAAACTGAAATATTACAGTTCTACATTTCTGGATTCTAAACAAGAAGTTTCAAGGAAATTTTACCAAAGATATAAAGATTCTATAATTGCCAACATTATGTTGGACCCGATTCTTGTAGTGGTTACAAAATGATAAGGTTTGTCATGGCAAGTTTTTGCATCATATATTGACTGAACTGACCATCAGAAGCTGCGATGGTAAAAGTATCTCCACATGCAACGATACTGATGTGACAGTCCTCTGGCAGGTCGACCTTTCGAGGCATTCTATCACCAGGGGGAGCACTTGGCTGTCCCAGTTGGCCAAACTGATCAGATCCAAAGGTGAAACACTCTCCATTATCTGGAATAGAAATTGTACCCTTTCAAAGCATTCAGCATATACACTATGAGAGGTACAATAGAGCTGCCAATCAATATCAAAACTAATAATATTTTATATTTCATCGAATTCATCTGTTAATGATCAAAAGTGAAGAAAAAAAAACGTTCTGTATCATCGGTACCTGTGACAACTGCAGCATGAACTGTACCCATGGCAACATATTTGATTCCCAGCTCTCTCAGCGAAGGTGACTGCACTGGTGTAAATATATCCACCTCTTCAATGTGTTGCCCTGAATCCAATGCCAATTTATTGTACCTGTAATATAATGGAATACTTATACTGGGCTCATTTATGTTACAGATCTTTTTACCCTCAGCCCCTGATGTAATCAGGCTGAGGGTATTGCAGTACTCCTGGCGTGTGTATGTGTGTGTGTGTGTGTGTGTGTGTCTGTCTGTCTGTCTGTCTGTCTGTAGTGAACATCCTTGTCATCGCGATAACGCGAGAACAAATGATGGCAGCTTCATGAAACTTGACACACATAAGCATCTTGTGAAGACCCCAGATGAGTTTGATGGACGGTGACCTTAACCTGCTTTTCAAGGTCACCGGCCCATCATCTCAATAATTCTAGTGTGAATGAAGACAGTATCATGATATTTGACACACATAAGCTATCAAAGGAAGTAGATCATAGGGGTTTTTTCCCCTGCATCAATTTGCCTTGGTGAGGTGATGCTTTGTTCACAAATATTGTGTGGAGCGAATGTTGTGCAATAAGTTACCAGGGCTGAGGGTTGATGCATCTCTGATGCCAATGTTTAAAATGAAATTACTCAAAACATTAAAGCATTGGTGAAACCTGGAAAGTTGCAGGCAATTTTACAGTGGTTTAAGGTATCTGAAAACAATATATGATCTTAAAATTGACATACATACAGGCTATCTATCTGAAATCCACTAAAGAACATCTGCCCTGAGAATTATGATTTTTTGTGACCACCAAGTACTGCCAGGACTAAACAGGAAGTGTGTTGTGTGACCTTGACCTTTGAACTGTCAGGGGGCTCCGTAAGTCATAGGAGGTGTTGTTTACCAATTGTCAAAATTGGAGCAACACATTTTTGGCCATTTTTTTCCACTATTTAGAGAATGAATTGGAAGATAATATTTATCAAGATGATAGTGCCTTTTCTTGGCTTTCTTTTGGTGGTAAATTTATTAAAAACGGATGAATATTTATGAAGTTATAAATGAAGAAATCATTATTTTTTATATTATATATGTTTGCAAAAAAAAAGTTTAGAAAAATTCTATACAGCCCAGCTTTTAAAGTTGCTGTAACAGATAATATGATGTAAAATTTGACAAAAGTTATTTTCCAACCATTCAGAAATGTAATCCATGTGTAAACACATCAACCACATCACTTTTTGGTTTTGATGGGTCAATATTAAGTTTTTGAAGAAAGATTCAATAGGAGAGCTGGAAAAAATATCAGTCCCATGGGTTCAAAATTTCAAATTTCCTCATGGGGAATCCTAGTGATGTCATCACCTCAGCTGCCAGGCTCCTGCTGGTGCTGGGGCTAACAGGGCATGCGTCACAGGATGTTTTGATTGCATGGCCAAGTAAACAATACACATGTGTTTCATTTTAAAATGGGAAGAAAGAAGTTATATCAAACCAAGGCAGAAAAAAATAAAGCCAAGAATGATACCAGAGTTTACCTTCAGAATTACAACATACATAAACATGGAAAAACACATGGGTGAAGGAGGTCTGTCACATGGATCCTTGTTGCCCTCCCATCATGCCTACCCCTAGCCGGGGTCACACTCTTGCACTCCACATGCTTAAAATAGCTACCCTCAGCAGCTGTGTGGGGTATACCCCGGTCAGCAGCAGCAAGCCTGACTGACCGTTATAGATGGCAGCCTGATGAAACCACATGGCTTGAGATAAACACTTGATTTCTATGCTTGTAACATATATATTCTCACAAACAAGAATGGGGATGTGTTGTGTGGAACATGTCCAACCAATTTTGAGGTATGTAAAAAATTGCCCGGGAAATGATATTATCTGTTACAGCAACTTTAAGGTGGAATCCATGCAGCCTTTGATGGTGTGAAAAACCCCAAATTTCATCAAAGAGGGTCATATCATAAATTTTACTGATACCAATTATCAGCATTCACAGTTTTGCCATTCAAAGTCATTGTGATTTAAGGCCAAACCAGTGATCAAAGGGTTTAATGTCACTTTTTCAATATAATATTTTTCACGGCCATGAGTTATTTCATTGATTCAAATAATATTAAAATAATCTTATGTTGTTCTGAAGTATACTCCTGGCAATAAATTGATAAATTGTACAAAACATCTTCACCCTGTTTCCCAAGCTGGACAGGTGCACAACTGGTAACTCATTAGGTGTTTAAACAAGATCACATACCAGCTAAACAAAGCTTGTTGACAAAGTGTTCAATTGCTGGTGTAGGTTTTAGCAGACAACTGATCAACTTTCAAGTGCCACAGAAATTTGTTAACAGAGAATATTTTGGGTACTACTACATAAAAGCACTGTTTAGGGTATAACCATTCATGTTATGTAAAGAAAATGTGTCTGAAAGTCAGGTTTCACCAATGCTTTAATACATGTTTAAAAATACAGATCTCTTTAATAAAAGGTTTCTCAAATTCAAAAATAGTTTTAACCCCTGGGAGACAGGAGAGATGTTGACATCCAACATTTGAAATGAACAGGAAGGATCTTGGACATGCACCATGACTATGATATAATTCATGAGACTCCATGATAAAATTTTATGAAACTCTCTGGTGTTGTTCCAATGTAATGATGTAAAGTCACTTGGACCATGATCTTCTTATATGAGTGCCATGTTATGCATATTGAATGCTTGCCTCTGTGTCAGCTCTTGGACCATGGGTGTTTCTCACATTTTGTTGATCAAACGTCCCCCAGTTGGAACATTACAAAACCAGTTAACAGTCGTGTGGGTCACCGCCCTGATTAATACACGGTATGCAAACAAGACATTCCTGTTAAGTTGATGACAGTGACCTTTCCTTAAATATTCTTTACAGAATCAGTTATTGTAAAATAATGGAAAAGTATGAAGATAATCAAATATTTTTAGGGCAAGCAAGACACCCATAAGGCAATCTAAATTTGACCTTATCTTGACCTCAATGAATGCTCTCAGAGGTCAAGGCAAATATATCTGTGAAGGTCGTTTGTCAATCCTGGCTTTATTGGGCAAGAATCTGAACTCTGATCTGATATCAATGGTCATAGAAAGGTCTACACCAAATATTTGATTAGGAAGCAGGCATGGTGCTAATCCCTGCATTTCATGGCAAAGTAGAGAGCCTGAAAAATATTCTGAAAGTTCAAAAAAGTCAAATCAAAAAGATTTTATAATGAGGTGCCGAGTTTGAAAGTTGGAAAGTCTGCAAGGCATTCTAATCCTAATCTAAGAAGGTTCAAAAAGGTCAGAGAAATGTACACATCAGCATTATATTATGTAACATGCATGTGTAAAGGTTGGTACCTATACAAGCATTTTATGGCAAGTTAGATAGTCCAGAAGGAGTTCAAACAGACAGCTATGAAGATGTACTGACACAGACACTGCCAATTTTAATATACCATGTAAAAAATTGTTTTGGCCAGGGACAGTAACATCAATAAACATGATTTGCACAATTTACCAAGTTAAAGTCAAAGTGAATGAAATAGCATGAGAAAACTTTGAACAAAGCGGCTTGTATTATCTTTCAACCAGATATCATATCACAAATCTCAGTACAGGAATGAATCCGTGAAACATGAAAAGTGACAAAAAAAGGCCTTTTTTATTTCTGTAAAATTGGTTTTCTCTGAAAAATTCAAAATCAAAATTGCTTAAACCTAGACAAAGTTTGTAATAGATGGGTAGATATATGATATCAACAATATTTTCATGAAGAGAATATATTACCTGTTACTGCCAGAGCAGAGCAGCTCAGACTCGAGTGTTAGCACCATAGAGCAGTCTACACCACAGTGGACAGATATGGGCTTGTACCTGTCTGGTATGGGTACCTCCTGAGGTGTGCAATAACAGTCCTGGTTACCCAACCCAAGTCGCCCATTGTCTCCTCTCCCCCATGCAAATACCTCATGCTCATTGGTCACAGCCAGGACATGTGACGCACCACATGACACCTGAATCACCTCGAACCCCAGCAAGGTCTCGACTATCTTAGCCTGAAAAACATTAAAAAATGACATTTTTTTTTTACATCAGAGAAACATAAAGAGATCCTTAATTATGTCATCAGTCAGTCTGGGGATTAACATTTTAAACTATATTCTAATTGACATTTTTAACTATATTCTAACTGTGCCCCTCTGCTTATATGAACATGCTCATATGTTTTAATGGGGTCAAAAATGATGATTGACCTACTTGTGCCACATCAGAGTAGTTGCCATGACCCAGACAGCCATTAGGTCCGCTGCCGAATGTCATGAGAATCCCCCTGTCTGTGAGGCACGCTGTGAAGAGATCTCCACATGACACATGCTGAATGGTCACAGCAGACTGGCCCTCAAGGTAGCGAGGTATGAACATGGGAGCTCCATCATCTATGGAGCCTGGCAAACCCCCTGCTTCTGCACCCACAGCTGGTGCCTGGCAATAAAATAAACTTGTACCATAAATTGTACGATAAGAATAAAGCTCCAATGATATGTATTATTCCTTTATAATAATACACACCAAGGCTACCCTTCCAATGCAGCCATGAGCAAGCTATTAGAAGTTTAAAAAATTGCTGAACACGTAGAAAGAATGTTTTTTGATTCTTCTAAAAAGAAAAGGGATGAATATTCTATTTTCAAAAGCGAAAGAACTTTAATAATACCAAACATTAACACAATCAGAGACGATGCGTACCTCCCAGACTAGCAGCCTTCCATTCTTGGTCACAGCAGCTTTCTGCGTGCGGCCAGTAGATACTTGTGTCACCTGAGTATCGCTGCTTGGTAAGGGTAGCTTAGTGGGAGTGCCGATTCCACTCCCCCAGCAGTACACTGAACTCAGTGGCATTGGCTTCGTGTGCAGAGTTTCTGCTGAATCCATCACTATATTATTTGCTGAACCTGAAAAAAAATTTTTTTTTATGATATCTTCAAAACTTCACAATGCAAAAAATCTTTAGTCACAGTAATTTGTTAATTTGATATTTTTCTCTTGCAATTTTTAACTAATTATGTGTGTTATTAAAATCCTTCTGTTTTTTTTTATATATATAACTGTGCCAGATGCATGTTTTTCCAAATATATCCAGCAGCACCTGTCTGGAAGCTAGAAATAATTAGTTTTAGCTAATATATAATAATACCTTCTGCACTTAGCTCATGGCTTATCAATTTAAAATGTATGGCAAAAGAGGCTTTAAATTTACAAAGTTAGTCTTTTATTTTATGAATCATAATAAGCCTTACTTTTACTTGTGGTTCTGGATATTCTGCCTCTGGTTGGCCCTGGTAGACTTGAAAGTGGCCTGTGAACTCTACAAGATATAATTTATAATTCTATGAATGGACATTTATATGGTTTGCTGAAAGAATAATTATACATTAACCTGTCGAAAATACTATACCTTTGACATGGCAGTTTACCAAAATCTGTATGCAGATTCATGAGTGCTCTCAGTACAATGGGTTGGGCCATCACCTGGTTGATATTAGGCCTCTTAATGGGGTCCTGCTGCAGCATCATGAGGATTAACTGCCTTAAATCTTCACTGTAGTGATCAGATATAGGGGAAAATGTGCCTCGCATTATCTTCAGAATAAGAGCTGGAAGTGTCTACAAAGTATTACGATATGATATCATGTTAGTTCTTTAGCAATTCATGCATGTTCATCGTATACATTACGAAAAAATAACTACTCCTTATTTTATGCAAGTATCTGGACAGGCTGAACTTTGTGAACTCTGATTAAAGTTCTAGGTGAAGTGATTTGCCAAAAGACTTAATAATTATCAATATTTTATAAACATTTGGATACGCATGTTTTGATTGAGCCAATTTTGATTCATTGAGTTAATGGGGAATATTTACACTGTTTCCCATCACTCCACAATACAGACAGCTTTTCAGCTACGTATTCTTTAAATTTTAACATGCATTGTAATAAACATTATATTTTAGGAATTAATATAAATATTTTGACAATCCTACCTGAGCTTCAAAGGCTCGCTTTAAACTGACCAGCTCATAAAGAACACATCCAAGTGCCCAGATGTCACTCTTCTGGTTGTATGTGATCATATCAGTCAAGGAATAATAGCTGTTAACAAACATGTCCCACTTATAAAGATGTATGAAAAAACTACAAAGTATTAATACAGATTTTACGTTTGGTGACATTGATATATGCCTTCTTTTGATTGAGTGTAAAAGGATATGGTTTCCCCTCACATAGTTCTGGTGATATGTAGCATGGTGTTCCCACAACCTGAAAACAAATAACGCTTTTCTTAAGCAAATATTGATTAGAATTACTGTGCTTCAAACTAATCATTAATTCTAATTATAATCAAAGGCACAACATAACATAAAAATGTATTATGTTCCTGATTTTAAAGGAATTTAGGTCTAAATGATAAATATGACTACTTTGTGATTTGACATGAATACATACAGTGTATGCTTTACTTTTGCTGCTCAAAACTTTGGAGATGCCAAAGTCCCCAATCTTAATGACTTGCTGCTTTTTATCCAGGAGAATGTTCTGTGTCTTCAAATCCCTGTGTAATATTTGCTTTGCATGCACATGTTGTAAAGACAACAACATCTGTGTAAAAAAATGTAGGATTTCCTGCAAATAAAAATGTGGTTATCAACTTAACTTCATACCTCAATGTTAAACATTAACTTTTATCAATAAAAACATGATACATATAAAAGCATTGTGAAAAAATTACCTCTTCTTCTAGAAGTCGTCCATCACGTGCCTGTAGAAACTCAAAAAGTGTTCCACCTAGAACAACAAAAAATGGCAAACCTAAATTTTGAAGACATAAAAATCATCATATCACACTGAAAGGTATACTATGTAGGAGAATGTTGGAATAAATATTGCTGGATGTTTGCTTTTGCTTTATTTAATCACTCTCATTAACCTCGTTTTATTACTCCCAGCTTTTAAGCAGAGAATATACTTTGAAAAATGATAAAAGTTGTGAATTATAATTATGTCAAAATATTATGATATATCCCATACAGGATGCATGCTACAATGCTCAAGCTGTGTGTTCCAAATGTGCATGTTACATATGATCCCATTATCTTTGCATAATTACATTATTCTATCATTACATTATTCTATCAATTATGGTTTGCAATCTGGAAAATGGCATGGTCAAATTTTAGAACTTTCAACTGTAAATGTTATTTTTAAAAAAATCTTGAAAGTTGGAATTAAAAAGTGTGTAAAAAGGGTACTTTTTCTCAAAATAGTTCACTAGTATGTTTAAAACTGCCATCTAAATGATAATCGAATAATTAGAGAAAAAAATACATCAATTGAATTCATAATTGGAATCCTAAAATCTTTGGAAATATTTTGATTTCCTGACACTGTTGGTTTTTGGTAGTCTTGTCATCTAACAATTTGTCAAAAAAAGCAGTACACATACATTATTATATGGTAACAATAAGGAAATTTGTGGTAATAAACATATTTTAAAATTTCAAACTGTTCACCTGGTGCATATTCCATGACAATCATGAGAGCTTTATCTTCCAGAAAGTTCTCATTGTACTCAATAATGTTGATGTGGTTCAGCATAGACAGGACCTTGACTTCATTAAGAGCTGTCTGCCTCTCATCCTTTGTCATCTGCTCCACTGGGATTTGTTTGATAATAACCAACTTGTTGTCAGGTATTCTACGTGAAAGGTACACAATTCTGAAATAAAGATATTTTCACATGATTGACAAATCCCGTATAAATGTAGAATTTAAAGAGAATTGTTAAAATGATTCCCATTTCACTGCTGCCTTCTAATTAAAGTCTGAAATTATAGACATGACCTTGACAAAATAAATTCTTTGGAAGATTCTACTTTCTTGAATAGTTCCATCTGGCAAGTAGACCATAACTGACTGCAGAAACTACTTGAGAACCATCCATGTTTCAACAAATATTTTGGATTGGTTTCAGGAGACTGTCAGAGTTGGATTCCCCTATGTTAGGAAGTTGGGATGAGGCACAATATTTATGAATATTTTTTTGATATGCTTGAAAATTGCTTCATAAATGATCATTTGAATCCTTTCACTTGAGCAGATGATAATTTCAGCTGCAATAGAGTTTATCAATCATTTGCCAAGGTTTTTGACACCATTTGACTTTGTTAGCACATGCATGTATCAGACAACAACCAGACGACAATATGTTTGTCAATGCAGATGCACTTAAAATGCTTTGAATATGGAACTGCAGCTCTGTTGTCAATGCAGATGCACTTAAAATGCTGAACTGCAGCTCTGTTGTCATTCCAAACTCTGTAAAAACATTTGGACTTATTGGGGTCAAATGGTGTCAAAACATTGGCAAATGATTGACAAACTATATTGCAGCTATTTCGTTCTATGTTATCATTGGCTGTAATATTTAGTAAAAATTCCAGGAAACATCACCCCGTAAAAAGCTCATTTCGCATGATAAGCAGAAAGTGGAGGGGCAATAAGATCATGTGGTCCTGAGTCAGTCTTAACATGGCAACAATTATGAATCTCACGAAGATGAAATTCTTGCTCATTTTATAGGTGGATAATAAATTTACAACATGAAAAAAAATATTGTTTGGCAACTGGATATTGAAGAAAATACATCTATTATATCCATATTCCTCGTCAAAATAGACTTGAAATCCACTGTTTCCTGAATCACAACATACTGCCCATAATAATTAACTCGTGACTTAAGTAGAACTTGTTCTCTGTCAACAGGATTTCAACAAACTTTGTACTTCTCTTTTCAACATCAACCACAAGGCTTGTCAGAAAATATTTCTTTGTTTTTTCTTGATCTCAGCATCGTTTTGCCATTGTTTACATATTTGTGCAATCAGATGAAAGTGGGTCAATCTCATTATAGGAATGACAGCAACAATCAGAAGCTCCACAACGCAGTGTTGCTTCTGACGTGATACTAAGTTTCTCCCTGTTTGTAGCCATGATGTCATGATTTGGACTCTTCTGAATGCCATTTCACATTGTCAAGCTTAATGTCAGGTTAAAAACTGAGGAAAAGACGCTTCAGATAACCCACGGATCTGCATTTACATATTATGACTGGGAAAGACGATGACATGGGTCAAAATTGCAACAGTCAATCGCCAGAGGTCAATTTCATTCAGTAGGGAAATTTCAATTTGATGGGCAGTGTGTGGTGCTTCTGGAAACACTGGATTTTAAGTCTATTTTACGATGAATACAGGTATAGGCCCTGTTTCCAACATAATCATGACAGCTTCAGTATGTGTTAACCATGCACACCTCAGTGTGCTTGAAAAGATGGAAATTGATGGATATAGTTTATTGATCGATTATCGTTTATCATACACTTTGATGCACTTAAAAGGCTTTGAAAGTAGATTGCATCTTCCATGCAGCCATGCACCCCGAGACCACTGTGAGTGAATTTTCTGTCACTACCAATTACCATTGAATACAGCTGCTAAACTGACAAGTAGCAGTGAAAAAAGCCCTGGATCATACAGAATCATAACATACAGTACGCCAGATTATTCTGGTTCCAGAATAAGGAGAATATTGGCATTTGTTTTGTTATGTGACTGTTGCATGTGCATAAAAAATTCTTCCGCCGGACGACCCTATTGTCCCTATGCCAGGCCTGGCTCGGTTTTCACCAAAACGGGAATTCGACCGGGCGTACTGTCACCTGATGGGGCGTACCGTCACCTGATCAGGGAAGCTAAGTCACATGATCGGGATCCCAATCCGCCCGCCCAGCTTGGCATTGGGACGATAGGGTGGCTCGGCGGGACAATATTGGATGCGCACGCAACAGCCTGAAAACAAAACGAATGCCAATAGTTTTCCCTATTCTGGAACCAGAATTATCGGGCATACAGTATGCGCAAAACAAGCCAGGCCCCAAGATGGGCGGGCGGATCAGAATCCCAATCATGTGACTGATGCATCCCCGTTGACACCAGTTTTGGTGCAAAGCGAGCCAGACCCCAAGGCAAAGTACCTGTTACTTCAACAAGTTGGTCCAGATTTTAGTTCTGCAGAATAAACTCACCCATGTGCTCCTCTTCCTACCACTCTGATCTTTTCATAGTTTTCCATCGCACTATAAAATCCCAATTAACATCACTTTTGTTAATAATAAGCTGTCATTCAGTTCAGAGTGTCAAAGATTGACAAAATTTAAAGTGTCAAGTTTTAGTTTCACAAAATTGTCTTCCATCTTGAAACATCATATGAGTTTCTCCGGACCTTCAATAATATATATCAATATACATTATTGTGACAAAATAATTTATACATAACATAAACATTTATTGAAAAAATATTTTAATGTAAATGCAATTTTCAATTTAATGCAATCATGTATTTTGTAGATATCGGTTCAATAAAAATAATAAAATAAACCTATCGGCTACCAACAAATACGCAATCGCACATGCGTGTCTCACTGAAGTCTCGTAGGCATTTTGTGTGTGTTTTGAAGGTCGAAATTCGACCAAAACCATCAAAAATGGGGGTTATTTACTCAAACATGTACGATGCTTACATAACTTCTCCTGAGACTGAACCAAATCGTCATAAACCATCAGTTTTTGATCCCATGTATGGTTTTCCAAATGGAAGAAAAGAAAGGGGTAAGTTGAATCTTGCCAAAAAATTGGTTTTTCAACCACAATGGCCACACATCTCAGTCTGCTATGTAGTATGAGTTTGACACAGTTCTTCCCAACCTCCTGTCATTTAATATCATAAAATCTTGTTTTGCCATTCCTTTCCCGTATGTTCCATACATTTCTGTTTTTCATTCACTATTCCTGTCAATGACAGTGTCATCTCCTTGCTTTCCAATCCTTGCTAATATACAGTTGGTGTTCCTATAGCAGCAAGTCATGAGGAAAAAGATCTCGGTGTTGTGATAGACGATGAGTTGAAGTTTACCAAGCATGTGGCAGAGAAGACCAGAAAGGCCAGTATGATTCTGAACCGGATACAGCACACCTTCGAGACGAGAGATGCAGAGACAATTACCTTGCTGTTTAAAGGCCTTGTGAGACCACTGTTGGAGTATGGACACGTTGTGTGGCATTCCCGCCTAACAACCAACATGCAAGCAGTCGAAAATGTCCAAAGGAGGGCTACGCGGATGATCCGAGAGCTTGCAGGTCTCACATACGAGCAACGCCTTAAGGCCTTGAAATTGCCATCACTGCATCACAGGCGCCGTCGTGGTGACACGATCCAGGTATTTAAGATCGTGAAGGGAATCGACAGGCTGGACCCAAAGATGTTCTTCACCGCACCGAGACGAGAGGGGACCAGGGGTCACAACGAGAAGTTTTTCAAGCCAAGATGCAGGTTAGAGGTCAGGAAATGCTCGTTCAGCGCCAGAGTAATTGACGATTGGAATGCCCTGCCTGGATCCGTAATACAGTCAGAGACTCTGAACCAGTTCAAAGATGGTTTAGATAAACTATGGATAGAGGAACAGTATAGAGTTCCTTTTAGGTTAGCATAGCAGTAAGTCGCACCAGATGCTAGACCTGAAGTCACGACATGGCTACAGCCATCTTTCTTCAGTAGAAGAGGTATCCAGGTATCCAGGTATCCAGTTCGCCGATCTTTCACCTATTATCGCTCAAACACAAGAGAGCACTTTCTTTTCACCACTTCCGGGAGTAATGTTTGTTGCGGTCAATCATACATATTTTCGCCCATGTAAACAAGGCCTTTAAACTGTGTTTTCAAGTAAAATAATCACCAAGAGACATTAATAATACATGCAAACTGTGAATAATAGTTTGTTTTCACAACGGGACATACAAAAATGTTTTAATGTCGAACATTTCCCCATTGAATGTGCATTTGAAATATTCTCTGTTTTGTTCAATTTTTTGTAATACGGATGGTTCCTTTTTTGACAATGATTGCAGGCAATCATTGTCAAAAATAGGAACTATCTGTGTTATTCTGTGATGAGTACAATCATGGGAAATGCATAGTCATATCCTGTGGGTTGTAATTCGTTTTTTCTGTGGTCATTATTGTTGAAGCAACTGACACCACTTCGGAGTGTTCAATGTATGCATGATGCCACTGTGGAGTGTCCGTCGTGTGCATGCGATTGATTCCAATTCGCGCATGCGTCCCAGCGTATGAATACATATCTAATAGAAGTAAAACAAAACAAAAGAATTGTGTGATGTAAACAAAGCAGAACGTTCAAAACTGTCATCGTGTTCGCCCATCGTTTCATAAAATTATCTTTTTAAATTGCTTGGAAATGCTTCCCAAATGTTAGAACTAGGAATTTTCAGTAAGTTTAGTTCAAATTTGGTGTAAATCGGACAATTAGAACAGAAATGACATGCAAAAGTCTGATTGATGATTTCCGTTAGCGCCTGAGCGATATTAGGGCAACTTACGTAATCGAGCCTGAAAAGGCACATCTTTGCATAAAATTGAATGTTTTTAAAAGATAGATAAAGATAATATTTCATTTTTTTTTTTTTTTTTTTTTTATTTTTGCTGTTGTAATTTTTGTTCTGTTTGTTGACAGTTTTGGTTAGTATGTTAATTTTTTGTCTCATCCGTGTTGCACGTGGAGCACCACTTTTTCTTTTTTATTTGTGAAAGATACAGTAGATATTGTTAAAATAAAATTAATATTTTTTTATGCAATAATTTTTTTTTTTTCATTTAAAATAAAAAGTTGTTAGATATATTGACATTAATTTAATGACAATATTGAGCAATAAATTTCAGCTTGCTAAAATGATTGGTTTATTCTGGATAATTGTTTGAATACTGCTGATTTAAACCTGATAATAAAGACACCAACAAAGCAAAGACATATTTTTTAATAAAATAAAAAGCTTGGCATGGCCACGATCAGGGATTGAAAAGGATTATATGGATTAACATAAAAAAAACTGCTCGAATTGGTTAGGAAGGTGCAAATAGACCTTGATATCGGATGGATAGGACAACAAGTTTTTGGTATTGTTTTTATTTTTTTTTGTAACATGGATGGTTCCTTTTTTGAAAGTCATTAGGCAATGCCAATAGGCAATGACTTTAAAAAAATGGAACTGTCTGTGTTATTCTGTGATCGGTACGATCATGGGAAATGGGTAGTCGTTTCCTGTGGGTTGTAATTTGGATTTTTCTGTGGTCATAATTGTTGAAGCAAATGACGCCACTTCAGAGTGTTCATTGTGTGCATGCGCTAGCGTATGAATACGTTCATATAACAAGTAAACAAAGATAAAGAAGTGCGTGATGACAAAAACTTGGAAGACGGCAATATCGTCATCGTCATAGAGCAACTTACGTAATCGATCCTGAAAAGGCACATCTTTGCATAAATTTGTGCTAAAAAATTTGTTCACATACCAAATTAAATGTTTTTAAAAGACAAATAAAGATAATTTCAACTACCCCATCAGTTTGCAAGGATTGTTTCATTTTGTGTTTTTTTTATTATTTTAATTTTTGTTTTGTTTGTTGTAATTTTTTGTTTTGTTTATTTTAATTTTGTTTTGTTTGTTGTAATTTTTGTTTTGTTTATTCTAATTTTTGGTCTGTTTGTTGTCAATTTTGGTTTGTTAATTTTTTTCTCATCCGTGTTACATGTGGATCACCACTTTTTCTTGTTTATTTCTTTGTTTAAATATTTAATTTTGATTTTGTACTTTCTGTTCTGTGTGCTTTATTTGTTTCCACCCATGTCACATGTCGTGGACAACCATTTCTTGTTTGTAACATGGATGGTCAAATCACCTTGTCTGTCCTATGTCCTCCCTTCCATCCAACCTTAGTTCTGTCTATCCACTCTAATGCTAAGGGGCTATGTTCTATAAGGTCCTGGGTTTATAAAAAATGTATGATCCATCTGAGCACCCATGAGATTATAGGTTATGATTAGCAACAAATATGTTATTTTAGACCATTTGCATTTGAGCAGTGCCAACTTTCAACCAATTTTACATCATTTAATCATTTATTTTGAAATTTCACAGAACCCTTTTGTGCTCAAATTGAATTATTTAATGAATGGTTTATTTGAACAAAACAAGAATATCATAAAGTAAGATTCACTTGATATCCACACATGTTGTCAATTTATCTTAGGTGGGAGTTTTTTTATGTGCAGTGCCACAAGTGTGTTCACTTGACCAAATAAAACTTGGACATCCATAGCTCATGGCTTTAAAATGTGTTTCCAGAAATGAAGGTATCTGAGAAGGAGATGGAAGCAATAGGACTGCGCGCTGATCAGCGTGACTACTGTGCTCATCATCTGGTGGACTTCTACAAGTGTCGGAGAGACTATTTTCCCTTTGTGGCAGCTTGCTCAGACATCAAACATCAATGGGACGGGTGCCAATATAATGAGTAAGTGGTGGTCATTAAATCAAGGGAGCAGATGCTATTCTTAGGAGTAAAACATGCTCCGTGACATGAATGTGATATGTGCTGTATGATGTACAAGTGCATCTAGGTTTCACAAGGAAATTGACTGCGTGTCTTAAAGTTTTGCCAAAAAGATAGATTCCACATCAAAGTTAAACATTAACATTTTTGTTTTAAATGTCAACATAAGATTATAAATAGGAACACCAGTTTTATTTTTGTCCCCGCGTTCTTTGCAATGCGAAAAGCAGGGGACATTAAATGTGCGTGCGTCCGTGGTAAATTACTTGTGTGCGATACAACCACAATGGTTTGACATTTACCGAAGATATTGCACACATGTCATGGTCAATTTCTGTTACCATGACAACCATGTCGCCAACTTGTTTTACGTGCATGATACAGCCAGAACGGTTTGACATTTAGCTTAGATATTGCACACATGCACTCCTGGGGTTTTTCAATCACTCTGTGTGCTTGCCAACATCAGTCTTCTCTGAAACTACCAAGTGGCTTTCCTGGTTATTCATAAGTTAATATGCATCTTTGATCAATGGTCAGTCCTCTTTTTGAAAAAGATAAGATTTTCATAATGATTATAATGTGATACATTATTAATCCAATTTGTGTTTCTTTTTAGTTTTGTGATCCGGATGAAGGAATATGAGAGAGAAAAGAGACTTTTAAAAAGAGCTAAAAGGAAAGGAGAATTGGAGAATAGAGAGGAAATGCTGAGTGCATGATGAATATGTGAATATAGAGGAAATAAATACCAAGAATGAAACAAAACTATTGCTTTCGGTAGACTCTATCAATATCAATGTTATTATTCATCCAAAATTGGATGCAAGGAAAAGCAGTCATTTATCAAATTGATATGAAAAAGAGATGATCACTAAACATGTGAAAATTGTATGACTTTTTTGGAGGGAAATGATGACAAAACATCAGGACTACATACTATCAAAGATTGTAGTATTACAATAAAATTATTTTATTTGTTACAAAGTTTTCTCTTTTTTATCTAAATGAGTTTCATGTTTCATACTGCTGTCACACTTGAATTGATTAATTTTCAATTCTAGCAGAGAAGGAATAAACTCCTATCCTTTGAACAGAGGACATAAACATTTGTAACACCATGATTCCATAGGTGCATTTCAGTGAAATGTCCAGAACTGAACTGAGATAGCAGACATATATATGATGGGAGGGGCAGAAAGATATTCTGTCTGCTGATGGTATGGCATTTTATGATATTCATGATATTCAGTTGTAAATGTTCGCCATATTAGCGTTTAATACACACCAAAAATGGTGGCCCTTTCAGTCCATTCCCGAGACTAATAGATCTGCAGGGACCCATACACATTCAGGCTAAGATGCAATAACATTTGTGGAGACTACCTAGACGGGATACTCTTGTGATGCTTATGACCAAAGTTAATCATGTTAGTAGAGTAGAAGCTCTCTGAAAAACAAAAAAGTCCAGAGAAAAGAATAGTAATGAATTAAACCCCTACACTCTAATCTGAAACAGATTATGAAGAACAATCAGAATATAGCTGGGAGCCCCCATAACTGGGATCGCATCCCAAAATCAAAATCATCGTTCACATTTGAAAATTCAAGGACTTTTTTGTCCAATGAAGGGTGAATATCCCTACTTACTGGGATCCAGCTCTTGCTTAACAGGATGCCACAAGTGGAGGTCCCCCATATGCACATACAAAAAGGTACTGTCCTCTTTTAAGAGCCATTCCACAGGCAAAACAGGGAAATGTATAAAAAGGCTGACTGCAAAAGCAACAATTTAATTTACATACTCGCCTACATAAAATGTGGCTTACATGTATGGTGGTGAAACCAAAAAACGGTTTCAGCACCAGAGTGTCAGGATGTGATAAAAGATATTTTCCCAAGCCCAGACTGGCCCCACCATCCTGGAAAGAGAATGAAATCTGCCTCACTTCCCTACATTTTTGGAGCCAAACCAATCCGTAAAGGATAATACAGTTAATAACATTGAACTGATCAACAAAGACTCAAATGATGAACCATTCACCACATTGCCATGGTCATCAGGAGTCTAAGTGGATCCATAGGTTATGAATACAGATACCCATGAGACTGAATAACAAATTGATGGACCCATTATCTGTCTTCCAGTGATTTCACAGATGTTCTCCCTAGTCCCATTATACAGGAGAATACTTGGATCAGTTTAGATTTGACTTATGGCCTTAAAAGGTGAATCAGTTCTCAGCTTCAGAAATTTCCTGACCAGAATCAGCACTGTTTTCCCCAATGAGGCCCCTGCAAGAAACATAAATAACACACTTGCATCTATTTTCAGTTGGATAATTAATCACACCTGAGCCCCTCAGACTTCCTGATCCTCTTTTGTTTTCTCATAATCTAATGTGTTAAAAGTTTATGAGGTAAGCACTATAACTACAGCAGCCAAAAGATAGTACCAATTATGAGGCATTTAAGAATATTAATGAGAATATGACTCTCCAAAACAAAATGGACAATATTTAGCTTAAATGATTTGCAACATCTTTTAAAATCCATTTAAACTCTGAAACTATATTGAAATACTGACTGCCATTGGTGATAATAACCAAAAATTTATAAACTACGGTAGGTAACTTGTGACAAACGTCACAACCAGTACTGTAATAATCTGTGGAGTCAACAATAATAGCAGACATGGCCAAATATAATATACAGTTCACAACTCTTCAGCTGTTCTAAGAAGTGTGCATTTGCAGAACATGAACTTCCTACTCACTGGCCGCGATATTGAATTTAAGTCGTTGAACAAAACAGAGGATATTTTAGGTGCACATTCAATTGGGAAATGTTCAACATTTTTGTTTGTCCCATTGAGAAAACAAATTATTATTCACAGTTTACATGTATTATTAACGTCTCTTGATAATTATATTACTTAAAAAGGCTTTGTTTACATGGGTGAAAATATGTGCAATTGACCGCAGCAAGCATTACTCCTAGGAGTGGCAAAAAGAGGGCGCTCACTAGTGTTTGAGCGATAATAGGTGAAAGATCAGTGAACTGTATACATTGAACTGGTGTAGGTCTTTTCTTTTGTGCTGCAGGCTGTTATGTGCACTTAAACTCTGCTCTCTGATTTAATTCAGACACTGAAATATCAAGACCCCTGCCCCATCCCCATGCCAGTGGCCTGAATACAACAAACACAGTCTTCTGTGTGCCTTGTGTAACACCACACATATTTTCACTTCTTCCCAGATTGTCATTGGTTTCATTGTCCATCAAGAATCCATGCAGGGGGACACACAGGACCATTCCCATGTACCCCCTGATTGATGTTTCATAAGCCTATGTAATCAGCAACCAGCAGCCAAAGATCAAAGGATCAATTCCCCCACCTCCCCACTCTCAATGTGCCTAAAATAATGCAACAAATATTCAAATGATCTGTCAATGGCTGCAAGTCAGAAAAAACATATTGAAACATTCCAAGATATGCAAGGGTAAAAACAGAGAACAAAATATGCAGGTTTGAGACTGCAGTTTGTGATATTCCAAAAATATGACCACACATGATACAAATTAACCCCTGGTGGGAATCAATGACTCAAAACCTGTCATTACTCAAATGCATATAGCCTAAGTAACTTCTGTTGCCAACTACAACTCATAATTTCATGGACCCTCAAATGCCTCACATATAAAGAAACCCAGAACTTTATCTATAACACGGTTCCATTAGAGGTGACAAACCAACAAAACAAGAGGTGACAAACACACACACACATACACACAGGACACCCAGAGTGATTTCTAAGAGGTACTGGAAGTTACCTTCCAATACCTCTCAATAAAACAGAAGCTGTGAATTCTTTGTACTTGCATTTAATAAAACTTCATTCACATGTTTTGGCAATGATATGGAGTTGATCCTTTTATAAATACATATCATCAGTTTGAATACAAACTTCCACAACAATGGATGGTAATATTATATTTATTTTAAATAAATATATAATATATATAACATGTAAGTAAAATTCTTCAAGTACTTCCATAAATTCTTCTGGCAACAGTTTTACAATATTCAATGTGTAATACAAAATTTCCTATTTCTGGTACATCTATACATATATTTCTACAAAATTCTTACTTGCCTAAGTCTTGTTTTATGCTCAGATCTGAGTTTCATGCCCAAATTCTAAGAGAGCTCAGAATTTTAGTACACACTCAAGATTGAAAAATACAATGAATAACTTCTTTTTCTGGCATAACTTAATTCATATTAATGACAAAAACAGCAGGTCCTAAAAGTAACATATCTTTACAAACAATAATCAAATATATAATTTGCTGTCAAGAATCCTTATAAAAATATAAATTGTGCAAGGAGAGATTGCACACCATAGTTAACAATATACTGTTCACAAGTGTTCAGCACTCTAAAAACATACTCATCATTCAAAATACCATTCAAGTTTGTTCTCATATTATATATTTGTTTGCATCATTCTGTACTGATATGAGACCAGGAGAAAAGTTGTCTCTCAAAAAATAACTGAAAAGGGGATTCAATTGTCATTTTAATGTAGAAAAGATATTTGGTATAGCATTTTACAAATATTTGGTAAAGCATTGAGAAACAGATTTTCCCCCTTGGTCTGATGGCAAGTACCTGATTTATCACATTGCATATTTATTTTATAATTAGTAGAAAACAGTGGGTTATTTTATAAATATATATATATATATGTATAAATACAGTTCTTTACTCTCTCAATATTATGATATGATTTGATTAAGGTTGCAAAGCTATAGTAGGAAATGCCTGATGTGTTGTTTGAAACCCTATATGAATAGCAGACAACCACTTGCAAGTCTACACTCTAATCATTATAATATCTATGTACTTGTATCCACTGATATTATGCTCATGGACCACTCAAATAGTACATATAATGTTTGAAATCATTCTGCTTGTAATACTCCCGGGATAAGACTAGTAACAGAGAAAGAACATGGCAAAACAATTATGTAATACCAGACCTGTGATAACAGATATATTTACATCTGAAGTGGTATTAACCGCATCAGTGATCACTGAATTACTTTATTAAATACCATTTTATCCCTATAACTTTTTAATGCCAAACTTTGTAAACAGTAAGTTAAAACAAATTGTTTTATTGATAAGTCACCTTGTCTTGGACAGGAACATGTTTAGGCTTAATGAAAAAGACAACAGATAATTCATTTTAAGTACAAACATTTGCAACTTATGTGTAAAAAAATACATATTTCTTTTTTTTTAAATCACTGCCTTTGTTTGACTAAGCTTCCATTCCAACCTTATTTCTGCATTCTGCAGGCAGGACCATGAGATGACCAGTCAATAAACAAATGCGATATATGGTCCAGTCTTGTCCTTCATGCTGACACATCTGTCAGTACCAGGCTTCAGTGGGAGATGTTCATATCATTGGAAATATTATTACAAAAGTTAATTGGCAGAAACGTAACTTCTTTTATAGTGTGTAAATTTGTGCAAATTTGTGCTGTAGATTTTCCTTTATTTCAAAATATTTTCATAATTTTCAAAGAAGTTATGATTTCGGTAAATGTATGAATTAAATGGATATGCAAGGATGAGAAACATCAAAAAAAAAGACATTTTCTGAAAAGAATATTATGTCCTGTATAACAAAAACCATAACATAAAGGGGATATGTTATGAAGCAAATAACTAACTTTTTCGCAAATCAGAGTAAATTTACTGATACATATTGAAATCCACTACTTGACCTTGCAGACATCACATAAACTCTGCACACCCGTAAGCTGATGGCTTAAAACGTCACAAGCAGAGAATAAGAATGTCTGAAATAAATAACCAATAAGTACATTCTGTTCTCGTAAAATCACATGACTAACATAAAATGTAACCAACTTTTTTTTCTAGAAAACTACAATCTGAACTGTCATAGCATTCCTTTAAATTTCACATAAATATTGGTGCCACCGAATACGAAATTCTAAAGTAATATTTTGATAAAATTTCCTATTCCAACTTTATCAAGAAATCGTGGTTAATTTATCAATTTTATTCAAAAAAATTAATATTGAATGAGAGTCCAACACTTTGTTTAAAAATGTGAGGGAGATACAGTTCTTACAAGAAATTTGCCAAATTTACTGAAAACTTGAAACCCTGTGTGATACTTGTGACAAATTTAACACAATTAATGAGTAATAAATGCAGTGGGCTCCAAAAAGATCTGTTGTAGCCAGATAGTTTGTAGTCCACATATAAGATTCATGTTCCTTGTTTGAGCTCTATCAGAGAAACCCTTGACCTCCTGAGACATGTGTAGAGGTGGTACAAAGCATTGAGGCATGCATAAACAACTGAATAATGCCGCTTGAATAATTGCTATAATAAGTTTTTGAGTCTTTTAAAATTTTCGTATTCACATTATTTTAAAGGAAATGCAAAATATTTTTTGATGACTTTGAATTTATCTGTTATATATGGGAAACAAATATGTAAAACAATCATGCCTTATAGAACAACCATACTATCTAGTCTGTTTTCACACCATTTGACACTACATCATTCACAACCTTGCCGTTTGTGATGTTACCATTCTGGTCAGATCCCTTTGGTTTCCTGTATGCTTGAATGTAGAAGTTGGCAAACATGACGAGGAATATCACAGCATACAGCAGTATCCAGTACGCAAACAACTTGGGATAGTTACAGTCCTTCAAGAACAGCAGTTGTAGTGAGTGGATTGTCACAAGCACAAACTGTGTCTGAAATATCCATAAGTTAATTATGAAAAACATTTTAAAATTACAACAAAGACATATGAGGATTATAATTTACTGTCTATTTTGCAACTGACCCACAAACATTGATAACTGCATCTTTAAATACACCTCAAGCCTTGACATATACACTGGCCTGGTGGCCTAGGGTGGCCTAGGGCCACCAGATCCTGTTCGGGACAGTGAATGCTCTGTTGCACTGGTCCAGTTGGGCAACCATATTTTTGGGTTGTTAGTGCCCCAAACTATCTTGATTTTATTCTAATTCTTAATAGACACTTGTCTCATATCACAATTAATAGACTCATAATTTTTTATTGAAACAAGTAACCCCCACTCAAGACCTAGTCACTATACAGCCTTATGTACAATGCTCTTTATTGTATCACACATCCTATTATCCTTAGAAATTTCGGGCCACCACTTCTTATGCTCTGGTGGCCCAACTAGGCAACCAACATTTATCTCTGACACCTTTATTGTGAAGACATCTCTTATCGATATATTAAATGTTTTTCAATACAGTTCATAGTAAAAATGGTTGGATATATATAATTCAAAAAGAAAACTACATGTACTTACAATTTGCATTTTTGTCATATATTTTTTCCACCATAAGTACTTCTGGAACTGTGGCCCCAGAGCTGCCAATCCGTAATACATGTACATCATGAAGTGAATGAAGGAATTCAGCAGTGAATGGAATGTACCAAATCCACCTAAATTTGATAAAAAAGGAGTAATATCTCTCTTATTATTATTATTATTATATTTTTTTTCCATGGGATTTGCTCCACAGCAAAAGAACCACTCGAGACAACAGGGATCCAACCAGAGACCTGGCCAAAGAAGGGACCCCACCCCAAGGGTCCCGCCTTCCCAAAGGGGAAACAACAGGAAAGGAAATAACTCTCCCGCCCGTGGCGCCACCACAGAGTGGTAACCCCAATGTCTCAAGTGGTTCTTTTGCTCGTTCTTGTTTTGTTGTTGATAATGATTTCAATAAACATGTTGAAAAAACTGAGTTTTGTTGAGTCTGATCCCCCTCACACTGAGACTAAATCTGATGATCATGCCAACCAAGGTACAATCACACATTCAGGGGTGAATACAACAGATTGTTCACGCCTATTATGGTATCGAGTTCTTCCAGACCGACACCATAGCTTTAACCAAAACAACCCCAACCCAGGGGCATCCATTGAGTCTGATACCACAAACAGAGTCAAAAACTTGTCCAGCACCGTATTATCACCCGATGAAATATCGGTCCTGTCCAAGGGTCTCAACTTCTGCCCCACTCCAGGGGCACCTGACGTGGGAATCATCCACTCTGATTTTGAAAGGTTTTTCAGATCACTCAGACTGAAAACCAATTTTAAGGGCGTAGACGACTCAAGCTACTCCACCCCATCACAGAGTTCCATGGTTGCTTTTATTGCCAACCCTAATCCGAACCCTGACCTCGAACCTTTCGATGACAGACAGTTCAAACCCAAGAGCAGTTTTGACCCAAAATATGTTCAAAGGGGTAATCTAGACACGTTCATAAAAGCTGTCAGATTTGATCTAACAAGGACACACCCTCCTGCCCCCAAAAAACACAACCTCACTAAAGGGGAACATGAGGCACTGATCAAACTCCAACAAAATAACTCAATCACCATAAAAAACATAGGCATCAGAGATGCATCAACCCTCAGCCCTGGTAACTCATTGCACAACATTCGCTCCACACAATATTTGTGAACAAAACATCACTGCACCAAGGCAAATTGATGCAGGGGTAAAAAAACCCATAACATCTACTTCCTTTGATAGCTTAGGTGTGTCAAGTATCATGAAACTGTCATCATTTACTCTAGAATTATTGATATGGGCCGGTGACCTTGAAAAGCAGGTTAAGGTCACCGTCCATCAAACTCATCTGGAGTCATCCCAGATGCTTATGTGTGTCAATTTTCATGAAGCTGCCATCATTTGTTCTTGAGTTATCACGATGACAAGGATGATTTCACATAATTGTCCCTGTGACCTTGAAAAGTAGGTGAAGGTCATGTTTCATAGAAAAAATTCTGAGGTCTTCACCAGATGCTTGTGTGTGTCAAATCTCATAAAGCTGCCATCATTCGTTCTTGAGTTATTGCGATTCTTGGGATTTCACATAATTGTCCGTGACCTTGAAAATTAGGTCAAGGTCGCCGTCCATTGAACTCGTCCGAGGTTTTCACCAGATGCTTTTGTGTGTCAAGTTTCATGAAGCTGCCATCATTAGTTCTCGTGTTATCGCGATGACAAGGATGATTTCACATAATTGTCCCTGTGACCTTGAAAAGTAGGTGAAGGTCATGTTTTATAGAAACAATTCTGAGGTCTTCACCAGATGCTTATGGGTGTCAAATCTCATTAAGCTGCCATCATTTGTTCTTGAGTTTTTCTTGGGATTTCACATAATTGTCCCTGTGACCTTGAAAAATAGGTCAAGGTCACCGTCCATCAAACTCGTCCAAGGTTTTCACCAGATGCTTATGTGTGTGAAGTTTCATGAAGCTGCCATCATTTGTTCTCGAGTTATCGCGATGACAAGATGATTTCACATAATTGTCCCTGTGACCTTGAAAAGTAGGTGAAGGTCATGTTTCATAGAAAAAACTCTGAGGTCTTCACCAGATACTTACGTGTGTCAAATCTCATAAAGCTACCATCATTCGTTCTTGAGTTATTGTGATTCTTGGGATTTCACATAATTGTCCCTGTGACCTTGAAAAATAGGTCAAGGTCGCCGTCCATCGAACTCGTCCGAGGTTTTGACCAGATACATATGTGTGTCAAGTTTCATGAAGCTGCCATCATTTGTTCTTGAGTTATCGCGATGACAAGGATGTTCGCTACAGACATACATACAGACATACATACATACATACATACCCACGCCAGGAGTACTGCAATACCCTCAGCCTGATTACATCAGGGGCTGAGGGTAAAAAAGCAGACAAGGGTAGTTGTGTGGTAGTGATGAACACCACTGACTACATAACAGAATGTGAGAACCAACATAACAACCCCAGGTACTACCGCCTGGAACCCATTGATCTCACCTCCGAGCACAATGCGAAGGTGAAACATCTGGTCGATGAAATGCTAAACACAGAATCTATCACCAAAAAAGTGGCCGAGTTTCTGTACCAAAAAAAGCCACGCACAGCTTTGTTTTACACGTTCCCGAAAATCCACAAAAATATCTCCCCACCACCGGGAAGGCCGTATCTAGTCTATACACAAATATAGACACACTTGAAGGCCTTGGACTACGAAGTGAGAAGAGACACCTCTCTTCTACCAACCAATGATCAAGTGATCAAAATGGTGAGCCTGGTTCTACGCTGTAATAACTTCGAGTTTAACAACAAACAATACCTTCAAACCAGTGGTGTTGCTATGGGAACCAAAGTTGCCCCCACTTTCGCCAACCTGGTCATGGCAGATTTTGAACAAAAATTTGTGTACACCTATCTCTTCCAGCCCCTACACTGGTGGAGGTTTATAGATGATGTGAAATGTATTTGGCAACACGGAGTAACAGAGCTGGAAAAATTCAGGCACACCTGACACCCTAGTGAAGTTTAACAATGACGACACACTCACTACCGACCTGTACACCAAAAGTACAGACACTCATTCCTACCTTCCTCACATCCCAGACACACCCTCAACAAGGGACCGTTTAGCCAGTTTCTCCATCTTAGGAGAATCTGTAGTAAGGAGGACGATTTTGAATTTAAGGGTATGGAATTGTGCACCTACTATCAAGCCCGGGGGTACCCGGACGCTATCCTTCTCGATGCCTTTAGTAGAGCCAGACAGAAAGATAGAGATACAGCCCTCACCCCATACACCAGGGACTCAGGTACAGACAACAAAGCCTACCTGATCTCCACTTTTAATCCTGAAAATCCCAATTTTAGAGAGATTCTGTCTAAAAATTGGCACATTTTGGAGTGCTCCAGCCAATGGGACCACCTATCCAAATTGGAGGTAGTGTATGGTAACCGCCGAAATCCCAACCTGCATGATAAACTCTGTCACGCTAGAGTTAACCCCCAAGGCCTCTCACGCCTAGGGACCCTCCCGAGCCAGAGGACAGGAACCCACATTGCAATAACAACAATTGCAGCTATTGCCCACAGTTCAACAGAGACACTTCTGTTAAAAGCACCACCACTGGCATACACCATAGAGTGAGTGTCAAAGTGGACTGCAAAAGCAATAATCTCATATACCTACTGACCTGCAACAAAGACGGGCTTCAATATGTAGGTGAGACAAAAAGGAATTTCGGAGCACGATGTTGTGAACATTTCAGAGACGCAAAGTACTTTGCAACAAACTGGAGGACCCCCTCTTATCCGGTAGATAAATTTTTTCAATCCCCAAGAGGGCTCCTACAGTCTAGTACATTGAGATCAAACCCAGACCACACACAAGGTCACATTTATGAACTCTATCTTGTTTGACATTCATACCACATATCCTGCACCCCCTTTTCGTGTAGACCATCACTTTTGTGACCCAAATCACGAGCCCTATCACAATTCTGTGGGATCATCACTGTGATCACCATATAACCACGGGGGCCTTTCTCCCATTTTGAGACCCCCCAAAAAAATTATGTGGATTTAACCAGGTTGTCAACACAAACAACTCATCTGTATGATGTCATAATCTAGATAGAATCTATTTGATCTAAAAATCGAGTAGTTCGTTTTAGACTGAGAATTGCCAGGGTCAACATCGTCCCCGACAAACCAGGTGATTTTAGACTCCCTAATATCACTTTTCTCAATCTAAGTCCCTGAAGAGCCCTTCGCTGAGGGCGAAACGCGTCGGACACGCTATCTATACATATAGATTGTTTTTAGTCTTACCTTCTGCTCTCTTGTCTCCGCAGCTTTTTGTCAGTTTCATATATATTATTATTATTATTATTAGCAAATAAAGTAAGAAAAGGTAAATGAGCACTTTTTCAATAATTAAAGTGTGGTGATTTTTGTTTATGCAAGACATAAAATTTTGTTGTTGAAGTCAAACATTGCAATATAACTCGAATTCATTTTAATTTATCCATAAGGTAAATTGCCCATGCAAATATATTTTTTGAATAACATGTTTGTTGCATATCTAGGCCAGGCCAAACTATAACAGGCCATACTATAACACTCAGTGAGAGTTTTGATTTGTCATTCAAAGTCTGTTGTTTAGTGGCATAAACAGTTTGGATTTCAGAGCTGTACATATAGGTGAAGTTTATGTGCCTAAACCGTGACAAGAAGGGCCTATCTTCAACTGATGTAATATTCAGAGGCTAACTCACGGTGGCAAATTTCAATATTTGTTCACTTCATTTTATTCCCGCCATGTTAAAAGCTGTGACATAGCAGTTATGGGTGAAATTTGTACTTTATCACTGAATATTCACCTGTGGATTTCAGAATGAAGATCAATTATAAGAAGGGAAACAAAATCTTTGACTTACCTGGTACAAATCTGACACCAAACCACCATGACAAAGGCATGATTCCATGGTGAAACACATGCAGAAAGGAAATCTGATTGTTCTTCTTGCGAAGAATAAAGATGAACTGGAAAGAGGCAATTTATCAACAAATAAAATATAATATGTACCAATTGAAAAATTGAAAAATATCTGTACCTGAGATGAATGATTTTACTTACTGTGTCAATGAATTCAATGAATTTGGAGAAGAAAAACCACCAACAAACATTCACCATCTGTAATATATAATGCACTTTTATTTATGATAAGTTCCAAACAAGGTAAGCAATATAAATTTTGTGTGGAAAGCTATGATATGGCATGACCAAAATGCTAAAATTGTCGTAGTGTTAGCATCTTCTGTAAACACAACTTCTGCTAACACAGTGACCGACCCGGTAAAAGATACTGGCATATCTCCAACTCTGGTGGGACATAATTCTTAGGAACTATTAATCTATGACAACAATCATAAGTTAGAAGTGTAAAAAATAGTTTAGATCAAGCAAGGCTAGCACTGATTGTGACCTTGGTTCTGTTAAGTATGTGGTAACTTACCCTAAGTGCCTTTGGAGAATTAGAATAGTCTACTGGTTGACACCCATAGCTATACCCTGTTAACCATCCTGACATGGCAAACTGAAAGGAAAATTTGCAATATGATATCAACTTATTTTTCATTCATTCAAAAATATTCTGCCATGTGCAAAGTTGTGTTCATTGCATTGTATTATTTGATATGAATTAATAGTGATATTATGTATATTCAGTATGATAAAAATTGACAAGTCACAAAACCTGAGAGAGCACTGCTGTAAACCTGTCCTGAAACTTTTTTGACAGTAGCAGCCAAGGTATAAGCAGTAAGTGTCATTCTCAAATAGCATGCAATTCATATTTAATATGCTTGATATCTTATTATCCTTAATTCATGTAGACAAATTAAATCACTATTTTCATTTGACTACCCAATGCAGACATGAGGCACATGATAAGAATTATTCCAATGACATATGGTAGGTTTCACTTTATTTTTGTTCATTACAATATTACATCCACAAAGTTATATGAAATATCCAAGAAGGTGATTAAAAATTAATAAAATTGCTTTGAAATGAATACTGGTGACTTAACTTTCATGCATATTTCCAAAATAAATTTGTTTTGTAAAAATCGGATCTTACCTCCCAGCAGATATATCCTGAGAGAAGGACCATAGCAAAGTTATACAGCAGCATGAGAGTCTTGAGGCTGTATGCCTGCCTGCGCTCCATAAACTTAGGACCCGCATATATCACAATGAAGAAATACAGAAATGTTAACACAAGGCTGGGGATGATTGATGATATCATGAAGAAATCGTCCACACGTTGGTCTAAAAATTGTAAAAAAAGATTTCATTGAACACAGATCATACTGAAACTGAATATGACATGGCTTAAAGGTATTAAGCATCAATCCTATAATTTGGTGTACTGAAAATGTATCCACATTTGACCAATATGACAAATTGGAGTTATACATAGAGAAAAAGATAAGTTGCTATGAGACATAGAAGTTGCACTTCCAGCAGAGGTCTGTCTGAGCCATACGCTGCACATGACCGGTAAATACGGGTAGCATGAACTTTTTTTTTACCTCAAATGTGGCTCAAAGTAGGGTAGCACTGTTTGACGTCATTCTGGCACTATTCAAAGGACAATACCTTTCATGACGTCATAAGCATATTGCCATACTTAAATGACGTAATTTTACCTTTCAGTGCCTCTATGATAACACTCCACAAACAAATGATGCCAAGAAAGAAGTGTTCTTTCAAAAGTAGCTATGCAACAGGCTCGTGTTCAAATAGATTTCATAGACACTAATGGTGATGCGTCAATCAAAAAGTTTAAATATGTGAAAGACAAATACATTTATCACCAATATGTGGATTTTAAACAATTTTTGCAGAATTGGTGCTTAATCCCTTTAAGATAGCACTTTATCTCAGTAAATTGTTCTGTTTTTTTAAATTTGTTATTACCTTATAAATATTGCAGTTAGTAATCTACTGATAGTCATCGACACAAATATATATTTCCAGTTATCCAATTATTCATATAAATAAGGAATGAGTTTCAAAATACAGACAAAACAGAGTCAAACCCAGTGTTGACTTCATCAAAATAAAAATTGTACATAATGAACTGATCCATTTAATTTATCACCAAAAGTCCAGTCATTTGCCCAGTGGCATGATTCTTTCTACATATAACAAACAAAACCTATTTACCTCTGTGGTTCTCTATGAGAGAGTTCCACTGCTGAACCAGGCTTGCCATGGTGGGATGATAGCTTGGTCACTGCTTAACTCTCATATAAGAAACAACTGAAATTATAAACAAATTGCACAATATCAGTTTAAAATATCTCATCATTTGCTGGATGACAAGCTAACATAGAATTGAGGGAATACAATATCACAATTTGGATGTTTATATTTGATATGAATGCAATATTTCATTATCTAATACCAAAACTTCCTGAGATAAAACAAATTTAAAATGAATGGTTGTCTCCACAACAAAGACACTTGTGTTTTGAAAATATAAAATATTGTCATAACCCACATTTCTCATGGATATGTAGATTCTGAATCAAAATGTATATGTACTGTATTGCTTTGACCAGCAAGTCTAGGCAGAGTCTGGTTCCGCCACACAGGGTTTTAGTCAGCCAGCTTTATATGCAAGCTGCTTTAGATTCTAATCTGTTAAATGTCCAGACATGCCCTTCATCACTCATGTCTCAAAGTTGCAATTTTGTTGACTAAGAAAAAATATTTAATGACTAATTAATTACTAGAAATAATTCTTATCATAAAAATAATCATAGGATATGTTATATCTGGGAAGCCTAAATTTTATTATTGGCATGTCATTAATGCCAAGTATCTATCAGGTTATATTACAACAGATAGTCCTGTCACAGTGGATTATTTTCACAACACAAGATGCTTGACTGTTACCATACGTAATTAATGCTGTGAAGGTCGATACAGAGGCCTGAAACTCAGTCAAGTAAAATGCTTCAAAACTGATTTTTAGGTGTTCTATATTAAGAGATATTCATAACTATAATCTTAAGGTTATGTACATCTGATATTAATGAATTTAAGAAATTGTGAGTTTCTGGTGTTATATATTAAAGAATATTCGAAAATATAGTTGAGGGGGGAGAGGGGGGGGATAGGTGGAGAGTTTGTATCTATAACTTAAAGCATCTCCTTTGTTTTTATCAATGAAAGGAAGTGCATTGTTTTGGAAGCAACAAGTAATTCTTTAAAAAGGGATTATTTCATTTGAATGCTTAACTTATATAATTAAGAAAATGCATTTTTACTCCTATGCCATAAACTATGGTAAAATGAAGATTTGGAATTTACTTTGACAGCTGAGCTTTGAAGGATTGCTAATCTTGCCGATTTTCATATGAAACCATGAAAATCTGAAGTTAAATTCATTTATAGGAAAAGTTTTAGTAAAAGAAAAAAAACATTTTCTTGACTTTCACAAAAACACCTGCTTCATTATCATTACACAGCATTTTTGTCCATAAAGTTTCTTATCAAACTTCATTTTTTCTCATAATTTTATAAATCCTTCATCGTAAACTGTCATAAAGTATTTAAATAATAATTTCAACTTTGATTAATGATCACAAAGACAGAAATGAAATTTTCACAGTATTGAATCTCTGACTTGTAATATTTTCTCAGATATAATCTCACATAGCATTTAAAAAGTATTGTTCCACCTTGGCATTTAATCCCTGGACTTTTGCCAAACTTGTGCATGCCTAATCTTGAAAATTCTTTCCCTCTTTTATGAAAGAACAAAGGACGGAATTTCACTTCTCGCTTTTCTTCAGTGAGATTGGTGAGCTTGTGCTACTGGCAAATGATATATTTTTATGACATCACAACATGAAATAAAAGCCATGCTTATTGGGCGGGCCTGGTGTTGGCAGAAGCTTTTATTAATGGAGAATCCAATTTTATTTTTATCAGACTGGCTATGCTGATTACTGTTTTGTTTTGTTTTTTTGTTTGTTTTATGTTGATGAACATTTCAGGAATGCCTGCAAATTGCTACATAAATGTTTAATTAAATTAAATTATTTTCAGGTCCAGAACAGTCACATGTGTTAAAAATAATCATCACCCTCTCATTGTATTATTACATAAGTTGTAAACCGAGGTCATCTTAACATTAGTAGAATACCGTATGGGATGTTCAAAGTGTATATATACATATGTGAGACAATTAAATGATAGAATCCATCTTCCGACATCTACATCTTACTATTGAATGTTGAGGATTTCACTTTTTAGTTACTCAGAGAACATGAATAATGATATATTCAATATATTCTTTATAAGGTGGTTAGTCTTGTCAGAAAAACTCTATAGTTTCCACAAATCTCTGCCCACAAAGAAACACTGCTTTATTCTGAAAATTTATAAGGGTAATAATTGATAAAGTGGGTCAGTCTAACTATAGGAGTGACAGCAACGATCAGAAGCTCCACAACGCAGTGGTGCCTCTGACGTCATGAAGTTTCTCCCTTGGTGTTTCCATGACGTCATCACTTGCACTCTTCTAAATGCCATTTCACGTTGTCAAGTTTGACATCGGGTAAAATAACTGAAGAAAAAACGCTACAGAATGCACACAGATTTGTATTTATAGACATTATGACTGGGAAAGATAGTGTCATGGGTCATAACTGCAACAGTCAATCGCCGGAGGTCAAGTTTATTTACTGGGGAAACTTCAATATGATGGTAAGTGCGTGGTGTTTCTGGAAAAAGTGGATTTCAAGTCTATTTTGCCGGTGGCTTTGGGTATAAGGTCCTACAAACAAAACCGTGTCAAGTCATGGCACAGTGGAATTTGAAGTCAGGACTTGGATATTCCTACTTGCTCGCACAATGCTTCTTTGCACATGGCAATATTACTTGTGCATTGAATCATGAAGAAAATAGATTCAATCATGGAGAAAAGTCTTGTTACTCCTGGATTGAATCCGCGGTATTGGATCAGGCAGTCAAACTCTTCCATTTACTGCAGACCACATTGTAAGGATCAAAGGATGGTTGATAACAGACTCTATGCAGAAATCAACAAATTTCGGACTGATGAAAGACTAGTTTAAAACTAATAGGCAGGAAGGTATTATACAGCACTCTTTGTGCTCTTACCATTTACACTTGCACGCAGATAAATACTACACAATTAAAGAACCAAGCAACGGACTGTCACTTTCGCTGAGTATTACATAACATTTATTGATCTTTTTTCGCGATATCTCTCTGAAGCGACAAGTCAACATGTCGGTTGTCACCGTGAGTGTGATACAAAGTTTAAGAATATGAGTACATGTACTAAAGTAAACCTAGATGTACAGTTACATACATGTTTTCAGAACAGTGTGAACATGCCCACGCTAGAACTGTACAGAACACATGTGACAGTCTTGTTACGGGCAGGAGGAAGGTGTGACATTTGAATGAATCATGATCGGCTTACCTCACCACTGCTTCGGTGAAAACACACTGAAAACCAAGAACAAATGTTCAGTGTATCCGTGTATGCAAATTAATATATTACGGTAAATATCCCAGCAACTCAAGCAAATCAGTATCCGTCAATAAGTTGAAAATTTGACTTCCGAGGTCTGAATGCAACAGTAAATGGAAACTGGTGGAAATGGAAGAACACTGGTGCCGCCCTCTGACGGTGTTGGTGACTGTAATGAATTTCAATGTCGCCCTCTGGAGGGGTTTTTCGTCCAGAACAAGTCACAGGATTTCTTTGGACAGCAATGCATTTTCTTGCGTTTGGCTCAGACATTTTGGTGCAATTGAGTTTTTGGAGCATTTGTGGAGCATATGCTTTAGTCACTTATAGTGGGATATTTTGACCATTTTGACAACCCCAAATGTTTTTTTGTCAAAAGAAATTGTCATCCAGATGAATTAAGTGTTAATTCTGAGAGCAGTATAATTCCCGGGGTTAATTCTGATAGCAGTATAACTGTATCAGGACATCTTGTGCACACTAGTACAGTGAAGTCATTTGTTGCAGCAAGTCCTGCCCTTTTCTGCTGTCTGCCAAACGTGGTCATTTGAAAACAAGTGGAATAAGACATGAATTAAGATGATGTGATTTATGGAAAATGCTTAATTTTTGGTCGGCCTTTGCGAAGGCCGGCCACTTGGGGTGAGATTGGTTCTTAACTTGGCTCTGTCAGACGGTCTCATTTGCTTAAGTCTCATTCACTTCCCAGTGTAAGAATTGTCTCGGACCTCCACACTCTCTGGTCTGGAATCATGTAATATGCTCCCCCCACACAGCATGCACAAACTTATGATGTAAGGAGCTCACTCGCTTGATTGTCACCATGATAATCATCAGGATACTGTAATTTTATGATATTAGCTTTGAAATAATACACCTCCATTTTTTTAAAGCAATTTAAGTTATACTTTTTGTGGAACATTCTTCCTTCTGACACGTAGCATAGAAATCTCGTGATCATCTGACCTAGAGAGGGACACTCTGACACTTGATACCATCCACTCACTCTCCATGCCACGGTGTCCATGCAGTGGACTAAAGCTCTCTTGAACCTTTCAGTATCATCATGGACTAAATGGCATCATACATCACATCTTAAAATACACCAAGAGGTGACAAGTTGTAAAAAGTACCCCACAGAGAACAGAGAGAGGTGATGACCACATCACAGGAATGATTTGAGAGAACTTTGTGTCCAAGCTTGATTGTCACCTTTGATCGGATAACCCCTGCCTCCCAAACTCTGACCTAGAAAAAGTTATGGGGTGCAGCTAAACATGTTTAATCCTCAAGATGGCATTTTACACTCATTGTTGTATTTCAGTGGGGAAGTATATCGTGTGCTGATCATTCTGGTAACTGATTCATTTCCATTCACCACACAGAAGTGATTTTATTCAGAACAATTCAAATGTCAACAATTCAATCAATTGTCTTGAGAACCCTATTTAAACCAGAATAACTTATTCTCTAAATCATCTAAGTAGGTCATTGTGACCTAGTTACAATTTTTTCTAAAAATTATGAACAAAGATATTGTGTAAGATAAATATAGGGAGAATACATATTATTTTGCAAAATATTTTGCAAAATATCACATATAGTCGATTTTGAAAATCGGCTCCTGTGACCTTGAAAATTGCCTGAGGTCACGCAATATGAAACTTATTCAAGTCCCTCATGTTATATCAATATTGCTGTATTTTGTAAGAAAATAGCGGCGGATGCGGCGGCGGGCGGCGGATGCGGTGGCGGGCCGCGGATGCGGTGGCGGGTGGCGCATGCGTTGGCGGGCGGCGGATGCGGTGGCGGGCGGCGGATGCGGTGGCGGGCGGCGGCTTAATTAATAATTCAACACTGTTTTCTTACACTTGTACAGCAGTTTTAAAATCGGGATAAAAAGTGCCGACCATTCCATTTTAATGGACGTCTTGTTAAAACTATAATGGATATCTCAGACATCAACGAAATGACTTTATTGTGCATGCTGGATTGAAAAACATTTTGCCATTCCCATTCTATTTAATGTAAATATTTTTGAGTTACTGTATTTACTCGAAAATAGGACGACCCTGTGTATAAGATGCCCCCCCCCCCCCCCCAATTTCCAATTATAGGATGAGTCAGTTTTTCTCGAGATATGGGCACTGCTACCATTTAAGTTTGACAGCCATTTTTGCTTGTGTTTGTTTTGACTTTAGGTCTGAATATTCGAGGTTTTGATATGATAAGCTGGAAGTCTATGGAGCATACCCAGATTATCGGTCCATGGTGCCATGTTTTGGTACATTTTTTCTGCTTACACCGTCAGATAGCGCTTTTGTTTCAGAAGTGATTTGTGAGTGCATAGTAGAGTAAGAAAATTTTCTCAGAATTTTGCAAGGATTTGGATTTTGCAAACTTATGCGAGATTGATTTTTTAAAATCAACACTTGTTAAAAGTAAAACATAAATATGAAGACTCAGGGATCCACCATTGCACAATATATTAATATTTCAATGTGAGTTAATACACTGAGGTGGTGCTCCAATCGTTTTCATGCCAAAAATAAGAGCTGCATAAGCATATTTAAGCATTGCTAAATTCACATTTTATCCGACTTGTGCACAATTTACACTTATTTAATGGAGGTGGACCACTGTTGAGACATGGTAGAATATTTTTATATGTATTATAAGACAAAGATTTTAATAATATCACCGTTTGCAGCTATTAGTTTATAGCACTCAATCGACTGCACCGTCCACAGGTTGCCCTCGTGTATAAGACGACCCCCCAAACATTGACTAAAGTTTGGGTCTGAATTCCTCATCCTGTATTCGAGTAAATAACATAATGTACTAAATTTAAGTGGCCCAGGCAATTTTGTTACAGCCTTACAACTAATATTGATGCACCATAAGGTCATTTAGTTGTTCTAATTATGAGAAAAAACCAAGTGTTTTTTGTACCAAACATTTTGGGGATTTTATGGGGGGAAACATCAGAAATGTCCCATTCTTTCCTACCATTTCTATTATAGAATTGCTCAACTTTATCTTAAAATCTTTAAACAGTTGTAAAATTGGTTCTAATCAATATATTTTCATGATATTTGGTGTTTTGAATTTGTGTCATTCTAAGGTTACTAACATTTCCTGTAAAAAATATGTGAAGTTTCATTTATCTTGTTGCTCAAGGTCAAACAAAGGTCATTTCAAGGTAAAAGTTTTCAAATAAAAAATACCAGCTCAGGTCATAGAGTCCATATCAAAATCAACATTATACAAACACTTAATTTGTAGAAATGTAGGCTGCCACTGATATAACTGGAGTGACCACCCCGGTTCTATTGCTGCTGTAGCATCCGTTTGTGTCGGCCATCCTGATTGGTACATTTTCAAGATAGACAACCAATAGAATGGTAGAACCTTTGACATGACATGCTACGTAAAGCTCAAATCCGGATGGCGAACTTGGTAAACAACATTCTGACATTGCTTTCTGAATGAAAGAAGAGAGAAATTAAAAAAACAGTTGCCACCAAGTTTAAAACGTCAGTCTCCACCTGTAATCTCATTTTCAGATACACGTAGGTGAGTTCACTCTATTTGTCACTACAAGAGAAGGATCCCAGTTAATTTTGACTCTCGTTTTCAGACTTGAGAAATTGTGAATTCAGATATGGTGTTGCCTGTTGGTGTTTGTTATTGCATCATGATCACCTGACTTTAGTTGTTGCCGTGTTCACTTATCGGTTTCTCTACACGAACAAGGTTTTTGAAACAATATTAAATATCGAAGCCTCAAACGAACTGAACAGAGTAAGTATAGAGTCACAATTTTTTGCAAGGCAAAATATACATTTGACCTTGAAGTTGGCGACTGGTTGAGGCATTGACACATCTTGAACAAACATAGAAATTAGACGTATTCAAGTATATCTTTTTCACTTAGAAATATGCAATAGCTCTACATCTACATCCATAACCCCTTTGAGAGCTTTTGTTCAATAGATCGTGTGACAGAAACCTATTTTTCACAAATCATAGGTCAAGGCTAAAGCCTAAAAGTTCAAAAGGTGTGTCTGATTTGACCAATCAAAACTTGTTTTGACCAACACACCCTTCCAGACAATGTGGTTTTGGCACAATGCCAAATATAGTGCATTTTATGACGGCACCACTCGTATCCTCTTTCTGATATTTACAAAACTATGTGCAGTGATGTTTATCTTAGAACCTGACATATGTAGACACTATTGCTTTACCCTTTTGCTCCAGCATTGTGGGTCACTCAAACTTCAAAGCAGAATGAAGCACAAGAGATGGCTGTGGTATTGTCATGCGCAAAGTAGGAATCTTGCACAAAGTAGGAATAATTCCTACATTGTGTAGGACAGAGTAGGAATTCCTACATTGCGCAAATAAGTAGGAATATCAGAGTCAAGAATCCAAATATCAGGAAGCTGAATGAGGTCATTGAGGAGGTTTAGGCTAAATGAATGTTGGACTTTATGAACGTAGGACTGTTATAAAAATAATTATAATTATATGAGCATGCACTGATATCAGTTGTGTGCATAATAAAATATGATTTTATCAGTACATTTCTGATTGGCAAAAAGGCAGATATCTGGATGTGAGCCTGTAAACGTATTATTAAGACACAAATATTAAAAAAAAAATGTTTGTACATTTTTTGTAAAATTAAAGTGACAATCAACATTTCTATTTCCAAATATGTCATATTTCCATTATAATGTACGAGTCAATCCAAATGTGTGACCACATTCTCCAATGCCAATAACGTCCAATTACCCTCATGTTATATCAATATTGCTGTATTTTGTAAGAAAATAGCGGCGGATGCGGCGGCGGGCGGCGGATGCGGTGGCGGGCCGCGGATGCGGTGGCGGGTGGCGCATGCGTTGGCGGGCGGCGGATGCGGTGGCGGGCGGCGGATGCGGTGGCGGGCGGCGGCTTAATTAATAATTCAACACTGTTTTCTTACACTTGTACAGCAGTTTTAAAATCGGGATAAAAAGTGCCGACCATTCCATTTTAATGGACGTCTTGTTAAAACTATAATGGATATCTCAGACATCAACGAAATGACTTTATTGTGCATGCTGGATTGAAAAACATTTTGCCATTCCCATTCTATTTAATGTAAATATTTTTGAGTTACTGTATTTACTCGAAAATAGGACGACCCTGTGTATAAGATGCCCCCCCCCCCCCCCCCCCCCCAATTTCCAATTATAGGATGAGTCAGTTTTTCTCGAGATATGGGCACTGCTACCATTTAAGTTTGACAGCCATTTTTGCTTGTGTTTGTTTTGACTTTAGGTCTGAATATTCGAGGTTTTGATATGATAAGCTGGAAGTCTATGGAGCATACCCAGATTATCGGTCCATGGTGCCATGTTTTGGTACATTTTTTCTGCTTACACCGTCAGATAGCGCTTTTGTTTCAGAAGTGATTTGTGAGTGCATAGTAGAGTAAGAAAATTTTCTCAGAATTTTGCAAGGATTTGGATTTTGCAAACTTATGCGAGATTGATTTTTTAAAATCAACACTTGTTAAAAGTAAAACATAAATATGAAGACTCAGGGATCCACCATTGCACAATATATTAATATTTCAATGTGAGTTAATACACTGAGGTGGTGCTCCAATCGTTTTCATGCCAAAAATAAGAGCTGCATAAGCATATTTAAGCATTGCTAAATTCACATTTTATCCGACTTGTGCACAATTTACACTTATTTAATGGAGGTGGACCACTGTTGAGACATGGTAGAATATTTTTATATGTATTATAAGACAAAGATTTTAATAATATCACCGTTTGCAGCTATTAGTTTATAGCACTCAATCGACCGCACCGTCCACAGGTTGCCCTCGTGTATAAGACGACCCCCCAAACATTGACTAAAGTTTGGGTCTGAATTCCTCATCCTGTATTCGAGTAAATAACATAATGTACTAAATTTAAGTGGCCCAGGCAATTTTGTTACAGCCTTACAACTAATATTGATGCACCATAAGGTCATTTAGTTGTTCTAATTATGAGAAAAAACCAAGTGTTTTTTGTACCAAACATTTTGGGGATTTTATGGGGGGAAACATCAGAAATGTCCCATTCTTTCCTACCATTTCTATTATAGAATTGCTCAACTTTATCTTAAAATCTTTAAACAGTTGTAAAATTGGTTCTAATCAATATATTTTCATGATATTTGGTGTTTTGAATTTGTGTCATTCTAAGGTTACTAACATTTCCTGTAAAAAATATGTGAAGTTTCATTTATCTTGTTGCTCAAGGTCAAACAAAGGTCATTTCAAGGTAAAAGTTTTCAAATAAAAAATACCAGCTCAGGTCATAGAGTCCATATCAAAATCAACATTATACAAACACTTAATTTGTAGAAATGTAGGCTGCCACTGATATAACTGGAGTGACCACCCCGGTTCTATTGCTGCTGTAGCATCCGTTTGTGTCGGCCATCCTGATTGGTACATTTTCAAGATAGACAACCAATAGAATGGTAGAACCTTTGACATGACATGCTACGTAAAGCTCAAATCCGGATGGCGAACTTGGTAAACAACATTCTGACATTGCTTTCTGAATGAAAGAAGAGAGAAATTAAAAAAACAGTTGCCACCAAGTTTAAAACGTCAGTCTCCACCTGTAATCTCATTTTCAGATACACGTAGGTGAGTTCACTCTATTTGTCACTACAAGAGAAGGATCCCAGTTAATTTTGACTCTCGTTTTCAGACTTGAGAAATTGTGAATTCAGATATGGTGTTGCCTGTTGGTGTTTGTTATTGCATCATGATCACCTGACTTTAGTTGTTGCCGTGTTCACTTATCGGTTTCTCTACACGAACAAGGTTTTTGAAACAATATTAAATATCGAAGCCTCAAACGAACTGAACAGAGTAAGTATAGAGTCACAATTTTTTGCAAGGCAAAATATACATTTGACCTTGAAGTTGGCGACTGGTTGAGGCATTGACACATCTTGAACAAACATAGAAATTAGACGTATTCAAGTATATCTTTTTCACTTAGAAATATGCAATAGCTCTACATCTACATCCATAACCCCTTTGAGAGCTTTTGTTCAATAGATCGTGTGACAGAAACCTATTTTTCACAAATCATAGGTCAAGGCTAAAGCCTAAAAGTTCAAAAGGTGTGTCTGATTTGACCAATCAAAACTTGTTTTGACCAACACACCCTTCCAGACAATGTGGTTTTGGCACAATGCCAAATATAGTGCATTTTATGACGGCACCACTCGTATCCTCTTTCTGATATTTACAAAACTATGTGCAGTGATGTTTATCTTAGAACCTGACATATGTAGACACTATTGCTTTACCCTTTTGCTCCAGCATTGTGGGTCACTCAAACTTCAAAGCAGAATGAAGCACAAGAGATGGCTGTGGTATTGTCATGCGCAAAGTAGGAATCTTGCACAAAGTAGGAATAATTCCTACATTGTGTAGGACAGAGTAGGAATTCCTACATTGCGCAAATAAGTAGGAATATCAGAGTCAAGAATCCAAATATCAGGAAGCTGAATGAGGTCATTGAGGAGGTTTAGGCTAAATGAATGTTGGACTTTATGAACGTAGGACTGTTATAAAAATAATTATAATTATATGAGCATGCACTGATATCAGTTGTGTGCATAATAAAATATGATTTTATCAGTACATTTCTGATTGGCAAAAAGGCAGATATCTGGATGTGAGCCTGTAAACGTATTATTAAGACACAAATATTAAAAAAAAAATGTTTGTACATTTTTTGTAAAATTAAAGTGACAATCAACATTTCTATTTCCAAATATGTCATATTTCCATTATAATGTACGAGTCAATCCAAATGTGTGACCACATTCTCCAATGCCAATAACGTCCAATTAAGCAGGAAGTGTCTGTTATTTTTTTTAAATACAAAATTTAATAGAAAACTGATAAACATTGTAATTATATTGGCCGCATCCAGTGATCTCAGTTATTGATATATCTTAAAATTCCTACTTATTTGCACAAAGTAGGAATTCCTACTTTGGGCAGTTGCACAATGTAGGAATTCCTACTGGGCCACGATTCCTATTGGGTGCAAGACAGTATCTATGACAAATGTACATTTATGTGGAATACAATTATTATCAATTGGTAAATATTGGCAATTTGCAAGTAGAAACTGAATAATCACCATTAAAATATATAAACTATGACTTTGGGTTATCAATGAGAATTTACTATTCATATTCAAAATGCCATTCAGTGTGAAGCCTATTTGTGGCACAAACCTTCCTGCAATTGATGAAGTAAAGCAATTTATGCCAAGGGCTTTCTAAAATTATGAAAAAAATATTTGAAATTTTAGATAGTGCTTCTTTATCAGAACTGATTTGTGAGTGCATAATGGAGTATGAAGATTTTCTTGGATTTTGCCTTTGGATTTTGAAAACTTACGCGAGTTTGATTTTTAAAAAATCACCACTTGTTTTAGGTGTGTTGACATTGTCATAGCTTGTGTAGTGTCAATTTGTCCATCAACAATGATTTTCTCCATTGCAAAAACGAGGAGGAGTTATTAGCTTGTTGTTGGTGAGATGTATATTCAGAGGACACATTTTATCTATTTTCCCTGAGGCTTAGAACCAGAGAACCAAACAAAAATCACTAGAGTTCTTTTCCTGTCTTGCACAAGCAGTACACTGTGACTCCACCTTGGCATTGAATATGAGACAACTGGAACATCTGGTGCCTCATTCTTGTAATCTCACAGTTTGAGACTTTCAGAAAAGGATTGTGGTGGTGACTATGTCACAAACAATATAATCAACTTCTAAATAAAAAAAAACCATCATCCAAAGGTAGGTGGCATGGAGAATTATCAGGCGATTTATTATAAGGCAATTTATTATCAGGCGATATATATTGATTTAATTTCAGCACATTAGGTTGATTGATAAATAACTTCTGCTAACATGGCTAACAGTGATTTTTTTCTGCTAACAATGGCTAACAGTGATTTTTTTCTGCTAACAATGGCTAACAGTGATTTTTTTCTGATATGCATTGAAACGTGGAGTGCCTCAATCTGCTTGTCTAAATATAGTCTCAGTCAAAGACTTCTCCGTAGAAAAGTCATACGAGGGTAAAAGAGGTAGACTGCCATATTGTGTACAATTCTGTATATTACTTTTGCCACATTTTCTGTTCTCCACCTTAATAAGCTTGCTACATACTTAAAATTATCATTTATTTGGTAATTTGCAGGCATTTCAAGGATATGTACACAAACATCACAAAAAAAAGCAAAAAATCAGCAGAGATTTCAGGCATGTTTATATTTCATATGATAATTGGCAAAATTAATAACATTTTATATCTACAAGTTTAATCCTACCAACTAAAGGAGTGCCTTAAAGATATTAAGCATTAAACCTGTAAATTTGTGTATAAAGACTATATTTACATATGAATGTAATCACAAATTGAAATTTAACATAAAGTAATATGAAGAGCTGCAATAAGACATAGAAGTTGTATTTTTGACAGAGATCTGTCTCAGCCATCAGTTGCACTTGACGGGTAAACACCGGTGGCATGAACTTTTTTTGACCTCAAATGAGGCTCAAAATAGGGTAGCATTTCATTGAGGCATGTCTAAAATCTGCTGATGACTGACGAGATTGGCCAGAGCCATTTAAACATAAATATAATCGGGACTTTACCTTGTGTATTAGAAATTGTGATATGATTAAAAATGTAATAGTATGTGAATGTATATTTAATATGCATATGAAACTCACAGAAAATTGTAATTATGGTAATAAAGGTACAAGGAACTCTCTCTCAACCCCTATGTCCTGCAAAAAAGCCACAAATCCATATCACAAAACTAAAAACATGGTCCTTTGTAAACAACATACTGGAGAGGCAAATCTTGATATTCTTAAAATCAGAAACTGCTGTAAAATATTAAAAATAAAGCAACTACTCCTCTCAAATAGAATATCTACCTATAAAACGCCTCATATCAGCATATCTGAACTTAAACCACATTTTCTGACATTAAAAGAATATGTATACTTTAAACAAAATGCAAACAAAACTGTATGTAGTAACATTGAACTCTGTGGTCTGACCCCTCAGAAATTACCACCAGATGGCTCTGGCGGGCATGAACTGCATATGGCTACAACCATGGTGATCCATATTGATTACGGCCTGAAAAATCTCTCTGAAATGTTTCAGGTTATCTCTTGTGCACGGTCTAGCCTCTTAAATCCCCGCACTAAGAATCCAAATAGAAACAGTAAGAAAACGTTAAACATCGGCTGCTGCAATGTACAAAGCATATCTAGCAAGATCCTGCCGGTAAAAGACTATTTTACAGAGCATGACCTTGATGCCCTGTTCATGACTGAAACCTGGATGCATGACTTAAAAGCTGACAAGGTCAAACGTGAACTTGAAGAGGGCTCACTGGAATTTGAGTCTTTTCCTAGGATAGGACGGACAGGGGGAGGTTTAGGGATTTTGTATAAATCTGAACTCCCTTTCAAAACCAATAGGGCTAACCAACCAGTGGTCACCACCATGGAGCTCATGGAGTCATCCATCACATTGAGAGGAAAAAAGATAACGTTTGTGGTGATATATAGACCTGAACCATCTGATCGGAATAGATACACCTACTCTGAGTTTTATGATGAGTTCATCCAGTTGGTTGCACACTATGGTTCATTTAGTCATGAGGTCATTTTCCTCGGTGACTACAACTTCCATGTCAACCTCCCCTTAAAGCCTGATGTCATTAAATTTAATGATATTCTATCTACCTTTGATCTAACACAATGGGTTCAGGAACCAACCCATAGGTTAGGGAACACCCTTGATCTAATAATTACCTTCAAAGGTAACAAGTTCCTGAAGAGCCACCTGGTGGATGAATACATATCTGATCATAAAATGATTAGGATAAACCTGGATATAACCCCTCCAAAACCCCTCAAAAAAATCTATTAAATATAGGAACTTCAAGGGTTTAGATCTTGAGTCCCTGAGGAGGGACATCAAATCCCTAACTGATAGGGACACAACATGGGATCACTTATCCTTGAAGGATATGGTGGATTACTATGACAGGGAACTCACTTCACTCATGGATAAACATGCTCCTACCAAGGTAGCTAAGGTCACTCATCGCAAACCTGTACCCTGGATGAGTGATCAATTAAAGCTGGAAAGGTCTCTCAAGAGGAAGCTTGAGAGGAAAATGAACAGGACTGATTCTCAGATTGATAAAGAATTATACAAGTCTCAGAGAAATAAGTATAATTCCTTGTTGAAATCTTCTCAATCTGCATATTTTTCCGACCTAGTCGAGGAAAATAAACATGACCCTAAAAAACTATTTAGAGTCATTGACACAGTCATGCACAAGAAAAAGGACACACCAATGCCCCAAACCGACTGTGATGTTACTCAGGCTGAGAAGTTTAACACATTCTTTCTTGATAAAATAGAAAGAATTCGCCAAGAAATTGATAGAGCTCCACCCTGCCAAAATCCTCCACCAGGTGACACTACGAACAATGATACAGCATGTCTGGAGAGGTTCACACCTTTAACCATTGATGATGTTCGAAAACTGGTTAAGAGGTCTGCAAAGAAATCTTGTGAGCTGGATCCTATTCCAACCTGGCTCCTTCATGACCTCCTAGATGACCTCTTACCAATAATTACTTCCATTATAAATAAATCACTGACTGAATCGGAAGTATCAGAGAACATGAAGATAGCCATCATAACACCCCTGTTGAAGAAACTGGGTCTAGAACTGGTTGAGAAAAATTACAGACCCGTTTCAAACCTTACATTTATCTCAAAACTAACTGAGAGGGCAGTAGCCGACCAGTTAGTCCCTCATCTAGTAAGAAATGGCCTTACTGACAAGTTCCAATCTGCCTACAAGGAATATCACAGCACTGAAACGGCTTTGCTAAAGGTGCAAAATGATATATTGTGTGCACTAGACAGCAGGAAGTCAGTCATCTTGCTGTTGTTAGACCTCTCTGCTGCCTTTGACACCATTGACCATCAAATCCTATTTGACAGACTGGAGGCTAGATGTAACGTCAAAGGTCATGCCCTCTCCTGGATCCGGTCATATCTAGGGAACAGAAAACAATGTGTGAAGGTGGGGACCCATAGGTCATGTTTGAAGTCCATAAAATATGGAGTGCCACAGGGTTCAGTCCTGGGTCCAATATTATTCACCATTTACATGACTCCCCTCTCTGACATTCTGACCAAATATGGTCTGAGCTATCATATCTACGCAGATGATACGCAGATCTACATCCCTGTTGATCACAATTCCCCACACCAGGGGGACATAAGTAGACACAAACTTGAGGAATGTGTCTATGAGGTCAGAAATTTCCTTATATCTAATAAGATGAAGATAAATGATGGAAAGACAGAGATGCTCATCTGTACTGACAAGTACAATACTGCAACCCGCAGTTGTATTCCGGACACAATCAGAGTGGGTAGCTCTGATATTGCCCCTAGTGAGTCAGTGGTTGATCTGGGCATCACATTTGACTCCAACATGGACATGAAGGCTCAGATCCGAAGAATATGTCAGAAGGGCTATTATCACATTAGGAACCTTGCAGCCATTAGACATTGTCTAGACGAGAAGACGGCTGTTACACTTACCCATGCTTTTGTTACATCTACCCTGGATTATGGCAATGGCCTGCTGGTTGGTCTTCCTAAAATAGACATTAGGAAGCTCCAATACCTCCAAAACTCTGCAGCACGTTCAGTAGGAAAAATTAGGAAATTCGATCACATTTCAGGAAAACTTCGGGAACTGCATTGGCTTCCTGTACATGCGAGAATAGACTTTAAAATCCTTCTCCTAACATGGAAGGCCCTAAATGGTAAGGCTCTGCCTTACTTGCGTGATCTACTCCAAATCAAAGATGGGGATCGATGTCTAAGATCCAACGATGGTACCCATCTACAAGTACCTAAGACCAGGCTAAGGACACTAGGGGACAGGGCCTTTTCATCTGCCGGCCCTAGACTTTGGAACTCCTTGCCTACTGAAATTAGGACAAGCACCTCAGTCTCCTCATTTAAGAATAGACTGAAAACTCACCTCTTCAAGACACATGTCTTGAATACAGCGCTATGAACAGACTCTGTCTGGTATCAGCGCTATACAAATTTTATTATTATTATTATTATTATAGCACTGGTGGCATTCTGGCACTATTAAAAAAACAATACCTTTCATTATGTCATAAGCATATTGCCATACTCTTATGACACCATTTTACCTTTCAATGCCTCTATGATAACCTGTTCAAATAGGTTTTACACACAATTCCTAGTGTGCATCAAGCTAAACAATATATAGATATGAAAGTCAAATATCTTTATATTAAACGCTATTAAACGCTTCAGGTCTTAATTTGCCCTGCTTTCAATATTTACAATTCAATAAATATTAATGACATAGTTAGGACCCAAATGATACATTTTCATCTTCTCATCAGAGCCATTAAGCATCCTATTTCCTTGGTGAATCAGGCTGCCTCTTAAAAAATAACAATTTCAGGAAGATTGATTCTGGGCTCTTAATAAAAATATAAGACAAATATTTAATTGGACAAAGAAACTTTAATCTTTTTTTTAAGATAGTGGGATGCTATGTGGCTCAGTGGTTAAGATCTCTGTCTTCTATGCTAAAGGTCCTGGGTTCGAATATCCCTGTTGGGAAAAGTACTACAGCGCTATGAACAGACTAAGTCTGGTATCAGTGCTATACAAATTCTATCATTATTATGAAGGGTTAATTGAACTACGTTCTATTGTTTAAACTTCAGTATTAGTTTTGAATGTAATTAAAGATCTTAACCAAATTATGAAACATGACATTCATCAAGTCACAGAGTTGAGAGTTGTCATATAGTGTGTGTTTGTGTTCATGTGTCAAGGTCACAATGATGGAGGTGTTCCCAGGCGAACCAATCAAAAATAGTTTTGTGTCAACACACCCACTTAAAACCACTCCTGAGATAAATATGCACATGGCACATGCCAGATTGTCTGTATTGTCTTTATTCCAGGAATGAAAGGTTTTTTTTTATATCTATCTGTTAAATGATTCAAATGATGCAATTGGTTAGGTCATAAAATATGGATTAGAGATTTTTGATGTTGAAATTTCTGTTGCTTTGAATCTGTCACCCTAACAATTATGAGGATGAGTGACATTTCATCAGCTGGCTTTATCTTGGGCTTTCTTTATGTGACCTGCATGTATACAGTGTTTAACTTAAAATGATAAAACAAACCAATTTGTGATAATGTATCATTGTTCATTATTGCATGTTGATTAAGAGAGCACTTTATATACCTTTAGTATAACTTTAGTACATTCAATAGGCACTCAAAGATAATTTCAATACAATTTAAAATGGTTAGATCAGATAAATGAATAACTACATAATATTTGCCCAACAGGTGTATCCAGGATGCAATGACCATTCATTTCTTATCAAACTGCAGGAGACAAAAAGTAGTTGATAAGTAGGCATAAGTGCATGTAGAATATAATTGAACGCCATATTAATCTGTTAGAGCTTCAAGGTGAATTTTGCTCATACAAATCTGCCATATTTACAAGTTTTCAGAAGAACCGTATAACATGACTGAAATCAGATGTGGCAAGCCTGAATGATTTGAGGGTCAAGGCTATGGTTGTTGATGAGTTTGGATGAACTCTAAATATGTAAACTCTATATGTGTGATGTGTTGCACTTTGATGGTTAAGTTTGGCACAAAGGCAGAACTGGTTAGTTCTGGATCAGAAGCTTACTGCATATATATAAATGCTTCCAGATGACCAAGCAAACCCATCACAGCCAGTTAATGGATTACTCCACATCGCACCATTACAAATATAATATATGGATATATTGCACTATTTTTTATATTTAACAGTGATGAACTTTTAAAACCTAAATATTGCAAACGTAAATGGAAATATAGAATTTGAGCAAAGCTTCACACTAGAGGAAATTAATGCACTCATGTGAAAGTTTTAGAGAGGTAAGGTTGGTTAAAACACAAATAATAGGTACCGGTATGTGAATAATGAGGAACATACTTGCGATAATCTTTTGCGAAATATAATTGTTGTAAATACATAAATTATTTATTACCACTATTACATTAATGAAAAATTAATCAATATGTATATCTATTTTTTTCTAGATTTGGCACATAGTTTTATTTGTCAGCATACATTGTGTATTACAAGGGGACCCCCTCAGGATAGAGTGGTGAAGCAATATTCACTATGAGTGATAAAGAAATGATGGAGACTGACATTTCTGATATCCGAGAAGAGGACCTGAAAGATCCATTCTGTAACCCAGATAGTCCTGTCACTATAGGGTTTCAGGATGTCAGTGCAGCTGCCTTCAAGATCAAAAGTGGCATCGAGAGAACACCATGCCATGTAAGACTATTTGTGACAAAATAATTGTAAACTCACTTTAAACTTGATAGGATTGAATATATGTATTATTATAATATAATACATATACATACGGGTACATATGAATAAAACTTAATATCTTCAATTCAGAATTGATCATGATGAATTTTATTAATCAATTGAATGTATCAATAAGAAATGTAACTTAGATGTAAATATGATACTTCCTCTCAATTCTTCAGCAACATAATAAGGTTCAATAGATGCAAATGACATGACTTATAACTTCCAGAATATCAAGGTCAATAAAAGGTGTTCTAATAGTCTATCTAAATATTCTAATTTACTTTCAGAGATCACACATGTCTGCATTGACTGGGACGGAAATTTACTTCAAAAAAGAATTTTTGCAATATACAGGAAGGTGAGTTCAGTGCTTTTAACAATTACTAAATTTTCATACATTGAATTCTCTGATCATGCTTTCATAGAGAAGTGTAAATGTAGCGCAAATGTTTATAAATGTTTCTATTTTTTTCCTTTATTCTTAGCTTTAAAGAGCGTGGAGCAAGATACACATTGATGATGTTATCTCCAGTATGTATTAAAACACAGCATTTATTTAACGAAAAGAATATTTTGATTTAAAATTTTAAAAATATCAAATATGAATTTATAAAGAGCATATGAGAATTGTTTGATTTTATAAAGTGGACAAAAAATGTCATTTGAGTTTATTCATTGTGTAAATTGTGTCTATGTAGGAGCAAAAAGCTATTGGTGTGATTGCGGCTAGTGCAGGAAACCATGCATTGGCTATGGCATATCACGGGGCAGATCTCGGCATTCATGTCACAGTGGTAATGCCAATCGTTGCGCCCATTATGAAAGTGTCCAACTGTAGGCAATATGGTGCCAATATTATCATTCATGGAGCAGATATTGGAGAGGTATGTCAATCTACATGGTCGCGCTTTTAAAATGGAAAAGTTAATGAGATAATAACATAACATCTTACATCTGCATATTATCAATAGAAAAGAAATGTAAGTTGAAAAGTCAGTTAAAATGGAACACACCCTTTCCCAGTGAAAACATTAAGGGCAGTTAATCTCAATTCACTTTTACTCAATTTTGGCCTTAAACAGAAAGAGTTTCTATAAGAATTAACACTCATCTCAATAAAGTGTAACAATGACTTTAGCATGCTCATTTTCTTTCTGTTTTTTTAACAAGATAGATGATCTTTCATGATTTTTCTAGTCACGCATACATGCACTAAAATTGGCTAAGAAGAAGGGTTATACATACATCAATGGATATGACCATCCACACATACTGGCTGGACAGGGCACCATGGCACTGGAGATCTGTGAACAGGTTCCAGACCTTGATGCAGTTGTCATACCTGTGGGTGGGGGAGGCATGATTGCTGGTTCTGCACTTGGAGTCAAAAGCCTCTTTCCACATGTGAAAGTGATTGTAAGTGTTTTTTGTTTTTCTTTTCTTTTTTCTTTTTTTTTGGGGGGGGCTCTTAATTCAATCAGTTTTTACAAACAATTATTCTATGAGACATAACTAAAACTTATTAAAGAATATCTGGAATTTTCATGTTTTGTTAACAGTGGCAGTCATAGTTGATTGCAACTTTGTCATCACCTTTTCTGTATTGTATTTTTTATGCTTCAGGGAGTAGAATCTGAGAGATGTGCAAGTTTCACAGCTTCTCTTGAAGCCGGCAAACCCATCTATACCAAGGCATCTTCAACTATTGCAGATGGTAAGCATTTGAAAGTCCAGAGCCTAAAGTATAAAAAATAGTGATGTCATTGAAAAAAATATATCAATAACTATATACATTACAATGGGACACTTCTTGGTGTAGGTTTTGATTAGAGCATTGTACAAAGTTCTGCCCTCACACCAGCATTTTTAATATTTACGAGAACCAAACTATTAAAGAAAATAACCTTGAGATTTAATACTTCTTGATTTTTGGATAATTTTCTTATTTGGTTCCTGTTAAACTGGTTTTTTTATATTATTATTCTCTCGCCAAAAAATTGTAAATTTTCACCTGACGAGGATCAACCAGGGAACATAATGTGTAATCTTGCATTTACCTTTCTCAGAACCTCAACTCTCCCTCTTCACTTCCAGGTTTCATAAAAAAAAAGTAACAGGTGTTTCCCAGAAATTGTCAAAAATATTAACCCTTTCTACCAGAAATTAAAAAAACAAACCTTTTCCACCTTTCATAACCTCAAGATACAAAGCAGCTCCACACTGGCCATAGTACTTAAATATATTGTCAACTTTGCAGGTTTAGCAGTGCCACTGGTAGGAGTGAATGCGTTCATGACAGCAGCACCTCTTATAGACAAGATGGTGGTTGTAAGTGAAGAATTCATAGCCCTGGCCATTCTCAGGCTGGTTGAAATGGAGAAGGCAGTAGTGGAGGGTGCAGGTGCTACAGGACTCGCTGCCATCTTGGCAGGGCTTCTTCCAGAACTTCAAGGCAAAAAGTAAGACATTTTTTCTTAAATGGAAATATCTTACAACCATTGGGCTGACACTTATTATGGCTTTGATTTGAGGGATGCCACTCATGAGAATATTATTATGACTTCAGAGTTGTCATTCCTCTGTGTGGAGGAAACATTGACACCACAGTGCTTGGCCGCTGTTTGGAGCGTGGTCTTGCAGTGGATGGTCGTCTGCAGAGATTCATTGTTACAGTCAGTGACCGACCAGGAGGAATTGCTGAACTCACTAAACTCATCTCAAGCATTGGTGTTAGGTAAGCTGAGGAAAAACTGCTCTGCCATTGAGCAAAATATGCCTAATTATTAATACTCTGAAATTAATTATGTTATTTGAATTACATGCTCAAGTTTTCAATTTTTTTTCCATGGTAGCACTGTCTCGAACTCAAATTAATAATAAAAAGAGCAGTCTACTGAATGTAGGAAAACTGGACACATCTTGTTGTTTGATAGGACTAAATATTGGTATTGAGTATACTTTATACCAATATATTGATTGAAATACATTCATAAGGAATGCTGAAAATAAATACTAAAATTTAATGTTGACATTTGACTGTGATATGCCCCGTAGATGTTAGATGATACCCATAATTTTCACAAGAACCATTAAATGCAAATATATATATATATATATATATATATATATATATATATATATATATATATATATATATATATATATATATATATATATATATATATATATATATATATTTATTTTTGAAGCATTATTTAGATCGTTATAAATCTTGATTGCAGTTTGAAGGATATATTCCATGAAAGAGCATGGTTGAAGTCTGATATCTTCTCAGTCCAGGTAGGTTTGAATAAATCAAAGTTCACAAATGGTTTTGCCCTTTTCTGTAATCTACTCATGTCAGCTCTTATCAGAATTTCTGATAGTTTATTGATATCCATCATTGTTTGCAAAGTTGTGATCAGGGTATTATGCAAGTTGGTCATATCTAGTTTATCTTGATCAGGTTGTTACCGTGCATTGGAATTTTATACAACTTTTTTTTGTTTATATTAAGTTGATTCTACAAATGGGAATGCTTTTGTTTTGTCACCAGGTTAAGTGTGTGGTGGAGACAACAGACAGAGAGCATGCAGAAGAGTTAGAGAAACTGCTGAGGGCAAACTACAAACATGTATCATTTGGTCCCCACATTGTCTGAGGGATAGAAAATCTCAAGTTCATACTCATCACACATTTCAAATGTGCCATGTATTATATTTCTGAGATATTGTTATGAGCACAGCGGACTGAAAATGCCAAATGGTGTTATATTAAAATATGGGTTTCAAAAACCTGATATGTAAATACAGTTTGATAACTTTCCTACATATTGTAGTTAAAGTGTGATACAATTAAAATAATTTGTTTTTTAACTGGAGGGTTTTTCAGCATAACATATATACATAAATCTATTATGTCCTAATATTAAAAAAGCAAAATAGTGATTGGCAGTGCAAAGACTGATCTCTGAATTTCAATGTTCCATCATTGTAGAAGTCACTGCCATGAAAATAACATCTTTGTATGCACCTTAACCCATTTCTATGTGTTGTGGAGCTTCAGGGTTATTATAAAGATACAACGTCAAGGGTTGTTTGACTTAAGTCAGAAGACAATACTCTTAGCCATACAATCAAGATATATATTTCCGGCTTTTCCTGTTTGTTTAGGGCACAAAGCACTCACAGTCACAAATTTAATAAGTTTAAAGTCACATGCTTCCAGATTCCATTGGGAGACTATTATATTTTTTAAGTATATAATAAGTCAAAAGGCTAAAGGATAAAGCTCTGACAAAGGTGATAATATGATGGTCTACTACTTAACTTCACACGGATACTGGTCAGGACATAGATACCAAATATGTTCCATGCCAAAGAAAACTAGGGTATATTGTACTACCGGTATGTTGATTTGATGGGATGAATTTAATATAATGAAAGTATTCTTCATAAATAGTTACAGGTTTGCATTTATGTAATTGACCTCTGCAATGCTGATTATACATGTTCACAATATTTTGTAGGTCTTTCAGCTATGATTTATATTTATTATTAAAAGAGGATTGGTTTTCAGTTTATTTCATTCATATTTAAAAATATTAATGAACCAATGTACATATAACATATTTATGTGTTGTCCAACTTCTTTATGAAAATAAACCAGTTTGTATTTAGTGTGGGAAACCTACTCAGTTGCAATTCAATGAAAAGAGCCCCTAAGAGATTTTAATGCAATACATGACCAACTTTTGACTATCTTGGTTTTGATGCTTTCACTGCATGACTACAGCAATGGCCATTACAAATGATTTTCCTGGTAACACAGAAGGTGCAAATGCTTTTGTTGCTCTCCTCTTTTGAGCAAAGTTAATTTGCTGGCCCATCCAATTAAGTATTAACATTTGTATGTTTGTTTGCCTTCATTTCTAAATGGAAATTTCAATTTCTCATTTTGGCAGCATTCCAGCAACAATACCTACCGGTAGTTATACCAGAGAGGTAGGAAAATAACATGAAATAGGTTTTGGTTTTTTGTGGGTTTTTTTTTTTTGGTCCTGCAACCAGCAATAAGATTTTTTTTAAAAGAAAAAAAAAACTTCCAGCCTAATTTTAGGTTGAATTTCTAAGCTCCGATAAATATAAAGATGTATATTGATAATGTACAGTAATGGGAGGACTGCTTAAAAATTGGTTGCAACCTCAAAATAAAGAGTTGCCAATGACCTAAACTTTTATAGATGTGGTGCAGACATTTCCATAAGCAAACAAACAGAAGCATTGCTTAAAGGTTAACATCAATATAGATTGGACACCTCACCACATGGAACACATCTGTAAATGACAATATTTGCATGGTGCTATCAATTTGTGACTGAAATCATGTATTTATTGTATGTTGTAATTATCATAAATATATTTCTTGAAAAATACTAAGTAGTTTTATTTATATGCATGTCTATTCGGACTTTAAAAATAACGCAAATATAACACCTGATAAATATACATTTTTTCTTCTTTTTCATTTGTTTAAAATCATAATTGGCGAATAAGAACTGAGGCTTTTTGAACATGGGTCATGCAATTTTGTATTGGACATATTGTGACTCGCCAAAACAAGACAGTAAAGTAAAGCTGGCTGTGTGCAGGCTCCAGGGATACAGATCTCACAGGTTAGGAAAGCTGACTGTGTGCAGGCTCCATGGATACAGATCTCACAGGTTAGGAAAGCTGGCTGTGTGCAGGCTCCATGGATACAGATCTCACAGGTTAGGAAAGCTGGCTGTGTGCAGGCTCCATGGATACAGATCTCACAGGTTAGGAAAGCTGACTGTGTGCAGGCTCCATGGATACAGATCTCACAGGTTAGGAAAGCTGACTGTGTGCAGGCTCCATGGATACAGATCTCACAGGTTAGGAAAGCTGGCTGTGTGCAGGCTCCAGGGATACAGATCTCACAGGTTAGGAAAGCTGGCTGTGTGCAGGCTCCAGGGATACAGATCTCACAGGTTAGGAAAGCTGACTGTGTGCAGGCTCCATGGATACAGATCTCACAGGTTAGGAAAGCTGACTGTGTGCAGGCTCCATGGATACAGATCTCACAGGTTAGGAAAGCTGACTGTGTGCAGGCTCCAGGGATACAGATCTCACAGGTTAGGAAAGCTGGCTGTGTGCAGGCTCCATGGATACAGATCTCACAGGTTAGGAAAGCTGACTGTGTGCAGGCTCCATGGATACAGATCTCACAGGTTAGGAAAGCTGACTGTGTGCAGGCTCCATGGATACAGATCTCACAGGTTAGGAAAGCTGACTGTGTGCAGGCTCCATGGATACAGATCTCACAGGTTAGGAAAGCTGGCTGTGTGCAGGCTCCATGGATACAGATCTCACAGGTTAGGAAAGCTGACTGTGTGCAGGCTCCATGGATACAGATCTCACAGGTTAGGAAAGCTGACTGTGTGCAGGCTCCATGGATACAGATCTCACAGGTTAGGAAAGCTGGCTGTGTGCAGGCTCCAGGGATACAGATCTCACAGGTTAGGAAAGCTGACTGTGTGCAGGCTCCATGGATACAAATCTCACAGGTTAGGAAAGCTGACTGTGTGCAGGCTCCATGGATACAGATCTCACAGGTTAGGAAAGCTGGCTGTGTGCAGGCTCCAGGGATACAAATCTCACAGGTTAGGAAAGCTGACTGTGTGCAGGCTCCATGGATACAGATCTCACAGGTTAGGAAAGCTGACTGTGTGCAGGCTCCATGGATACAGATCTCACAGGTTAGGAAAGCTGACTGTGTGTAGGCTCCATGGATACAGATCTCACAGGTTAGGAAAGCTGACTGTGTGCAGGCTCCATGGATACAAATCTCACAGGTTAGGGAAGATGGCTGTGTGTAGGCTCCAGGGATACAGATCTCACAGGTTAGGAAAGCTGACTGTGTGTAGGCTCCATGGATACAGATCTCACAGGTTAGGAAAGCTGACTGTGCAGGCTCCATGGATACAGATCTCACAGGTTAGGAAAGCTGACTGTGTGCAGGCTCCATGGATACATATCTCACAGGTTAGGGAAGATGGCTGTGTAGTTTTATCTGATATGATTCTATAAAAGTGTACTATCATTATTGAAATAATAATTAGGTCAATCAATAAAGTGTTTACTTACTTTGATGACGAACATAGGGGTGTTATGATGGTTTCTATGTATAAATAATATAATTGCAGATTATCAGCTTAAAAATGCAAATACAACTATTGAAAACAACAAATCCAAATGATTTCCTTTATTTCTTTTCTGTGAAACCTAAAATAAAAATATATAATTCCTGATTGAACAGTTCAACAAATGATACTTTGATTTCATTATTCAGACTCAACTTTCTTATTACATGGATCAAAATTAGATGGCAACCCATTGATTTTAAAAATATTGTGTTCCCTTACAAAGGGTAGAAATTGACCTATACCAGTAATACTGTGTAAAGTTTGATGTAAATTACATAATATGTGCAGAATCGGGGACAGAGAACATTGGGCGAATTAAAATTTCAGTCTGACAGATCTTTTCATTTCTTCAATTTTCATTTATACAATACTGAAGTACTCTGAAAACAATCTCACATTTAAGGATAGTAAAAAAAAGTTGTGAAACTAGGCACTAATAGTTGTGAAAATAGGCACAATAATATACCTTAAAGCTGAACCAATGACTTTGATTTTCCTCTGCAAACAAGACATTTGGAAACACTTTGGGCCTGTAAAAGTGGCCATAAATATAGTTGCTTCATATAAGTAGTAATTCCTTTGAATATTTTTTTGCATAGTATTCTTTTTCTTATCCTAATTTTTGGTCTCAAAATAAGCCTTAATTATCCTACCCTAATTTCAGTCAATCTACCCTAATTTCAATCAAAACTCAAGAAACATAATTTTTTATTTAAAAGAAATAAAATTATAACCTGATCAATACAAAGGCTTCATGCCAGATAGTTGTGCTGACCCTTGATTTCAGGGACAAGTCTTTCAGTGATGTAAATGATGGCAAGAAATATCTGGCATATTACTAATTTCCAATTATATAAGTGATATATTATTCAGTGGCATATATATATAATTAGGTCAATCAATAAAAATATATATATATATATCATTCTGTAGGAATATATAAATATATATGTATATATATATATATATATATAGAGAGAGAGAGAGAGAGACCTTGTTCTATTTATTTCATGTGATGCTACGGAATGTCTGCCTCATATTAATTGTTTGATTGTTTGTAGAACCAAAAAAAACAACCATAATCCTGAAACTCACTGTGAGATGGCATGGCAGTCAGAAACCATCATACCTAAGAATAGCTTAGAGATTCATCAACTTTAGCAAGAATTTCAAAGCAGTAGAGTTTTATCGACAGAAATTGGCCAGACTTTTCTCACCTTTTTTCTTACTGCATAAGCTTTGGTGACAAAGTGAGCACCAGCTGAAAAAAATGGCAAACACATAACAAACATGGGACTAGACGTGAAATACAGGTTACAATTCTGGAAAACTATAACAAAACAAGCAAAATGATATTTTCTGAGACTGGAATGCTGCAGCTAAAAATGTGTCAATAGTTCCATAGTAATAGTTTCAAACCTGTCTCAGTCAAAGTACGTAATTCCAAATTGAAAATATATCATCAACTTGGTTTGCATATCTAAAAATCTCAGTTCGATTATGTTTTAAAAATTCAGCTGCTTTTGAAGAATGTTTTCTAATATTTTGTATCAAAAACACTTTATATCACCAGAGACATTTAAAATAGAGATTGGAAACAAAGTTCTGCATTATCGCTCAGGTGAACCGATCTTGTGGCGGCACCACTGTCGCCACTTCCTGTTTCCCACCTTGTTAAGGAAATTTTCACTGTTTTTTGTGCAAATGGACCATGTTGTCATCTTTGGATCATCATACTGACATCAAGTGGATGCAGTAGATCATAAAGGTACTGTTTTATAGCATTTATATGGAGAACGATTGCACAAGACCATGTGAGAGTTGGATGGTGCACTGCGCTGACACCTAGTGGCAGACCTGCTCTTTCCAATCTCTGTTTAAATACTTCTGATATCACCTCACAGGAGCATTAATCTTAAATATGTCTTCTTAATCTTTTAGTTTTGTACCTTCAGGTCATATATCTGTTATAAAATGATAACATCGGGATAAAATCAGTCATTTGTAATATAACATGATGATATGGCAGACATTAGTCATCACGCAAGCCAAGTTCAGAAACTTTTTTCTGTGCCCAGACCATGACGACCATACTGGTTCCATTGGAGAGGAAGCTGCGGATGGTTCCGGGCATGATACCACGATACAGAGCCAGGAATCCACCTCGCTCAGCCACCACATGCTTCATACGTTGCAACACCGGCATATCTCTGCAAATAGTCATCAATATCAAAAGCCATTAATCTTATAATCAATTATAAAATCTTATTTTGTGTAAACAATAAAACCATGAAAATTGTCAATGACATACATTTGAAAGAACTCTTTCAACATACAAGTAATACATTATAAATTGAAAATACATGTGAGTATGAATATGAATCTTGTCATTTTATCCTACTTACTTTCCATAGTTTCCCTGGACTTGAGCTTTCATATACTCCAATGGCCAAACAATCCACCAGGCAAGTGTAGCAGCGATGCCGGAGGTCAGGAAAGGGCCCATTAGTGGTTTGGAAAATTGGTCTGGAAAGTGGCGCCTCCCAGAATCGACTAATATGAAATATGTTGTCATCAGACCCATAGTCCTAGCCCACGTTACACCAAAACCCTGTAAGATATTTTAGTAAATTATCATAAAAAGGCTTGTTAAAAATTAAAACAAATACTGCTTTTTGGGGACTCTCTTTGGATTCAGATAACTATTACACCCTGATCTAACTCGTGGCCTTTGTCACCATTGTGAACATCCAATAAATACAGTAGAAAATTAAACCTATTTTTTAGTTTGGGTTTTTTTACGTAACTTTCAACATGATTACTGTAATTTCTTGATGAGACCTACTTGTAGCAGATATACTCAGTAATGCTGTCTCACTGAATTGTCAAGTCCTAGACAGTGAATTGAGGGACAGACAGATTCACTAATAAGTGACACTTATTTGTGCAGGTAGACACCATTCATAATTACATGATATTTGCATGTTTTATTCTGATGAGGACAGTAAAGGTTGGATTTTTATTGAAGTATTTTTCAATAAAAACTATGAATATGGAAATAAATATCTAATTTAACTGATCCTACAGGTTCAATAAGAAAAATTCATACTTACAGTGTATAAACCTCGGAAAGTCCAAGTTTGCTGTGTCTGTCTTCTGATCTGATGAAATAAGACATTTAACATTAGCCTGTTGGTCTGCAGGGGACAAAGCAGATTAGTTAGCAGAGAATGTCATTGGACGTTTGTTCCCAAAACCTTAGGCATCAATGCCATGAACAGATCCAACCATTCCAGGATTCTCCAGAACAGAACCAAATCATCAGAACCCCTCCTAGTAACCTTCTTCTCCATCTTCTTTGATAATTTTCAATAATATTATTCCCTCAGGAATAGCCGTATTTACTTGAATATAAGACGACTCGCGTAGAAGACCATCCCCCCAAATTGAGGTTATTTTGCTTGAAAAGACCAATTTAGACAGATTACTTTTTCTCGAGACATCATCACTGCTACCATTCAAGTTTGGCGGCCATTTTTAAAGTGAAACTTAAATATGTTTACGCAACAAGGTCTTAATGGTCTTATACATGAGTATCTACGGTAAAACTTAAATACAATGTTCGTATTTTCGAAATAACGGATATCGGACATAGCGGATCGATTTTAATTGTGTTTTAAATGATAAATAAAGGTATTTACCCAATATTATCACATTTTACACTCCGCAGGTCGAGAATTTCTCCACATCCTAGACCTTAGCGTCAAAACAAAACATTTTCATTACTAACTTTTGTATTTTCGAAATAATGAATATCGGACAGAGGGAATCGATTTGAATTGCGTTTTAAATGATAAATAAAGGTATTTACCCAATATTATCACAACTTACGCTAAGCAGGCTGAGAACAGAAAAACATCAATCCATTTAACACAGATAACACAATACGAAGTCATCATTTTAAAAAGTGGAAGTGACAGGGACAAGCTCTTATTTTTGGCGCGAAAACAATTGGAGCGTATTAACTCGTGCAATGATGGATCCCTGGCTTCTCCTTGTGTTGCACATTTTTACGTTAAGGTCAAGGACATCACGGACATTGTATTTATGTTTTACTTTTACTTCTATGTGTATTAAAATTAAAATTATATTATTTTTATTATTTAATCGCACAATTCAATTCTATACAACCTTTGATGACTTCCCTTTCAGTGGTGTGAAAATAATAAAATTTCACTGATGGCAATTATCAGCGTTCAGTTTTGACAGAAATGCTTTCACACTCATAAAATATTTATGATACCTTTATTTATCATTTAAAACTCAATTAAAATTGATCTGCAACGTCCGATATCTGTTATTTCGAAAATACAAAAGTTTGTAATGAAAATGCTTTGTTTTTACGCAAAGGTCAAGGATGTGGAGAAATTATTGATCTGCAAAACGTAAGTTGTGATAATATTGGGAAAATACCTTTATATATCATTCAAAATGCAATTAAATTTGATCCGAATATTTCTATGTATAAGTCTTAGATACTAATTATATCGCCGTTTCGGGAGTTTGTATTTGGACAGTATGTGCGAAGTTTATTTACTTTTCACGCTTATAAAGTTAATTATTCTTGCCATAAATCACTGTCCACAGGTTGCCCTCGTGTATAAGACGGCCCCCCAAACATTAACTAAGGGTTTGGGTACAAAAATCTCGTCTAATATACAAGTAAATACGGTATATACCAAATATATCTCGGAAGCAGATAAGATGACCCTGAATGGATATCTGACCTGCTGTTCCATTCATCACCACCTGGTGGCCTTTTCAAATAATTAACTCCTTATTAGTACTAAGGAGCAAGTGAGGCAATTTTCAATCTCTTTGAACATCAATGCCACACATTTTGACCAACAGAACGGTATCTCACAAAGTACCCAGGGTATTAACTGTCCAGAAAACAAAATAGTTAAGAATGGGAGACAAATCCCTGTTGAAAGTAGGCAGTAGGAAGTAGGAAGTTTTTACACTTTACCATGAATATCATATTTTTTTCAGTTTAATTCTTTTTTACTTAAGTGATTTTAAAGGAACTCTAAACATGGAGGTAGAAGCTTGGCAAGGAACTCTAAACATGGAGGTAGAAGCTTGGCAAGGAACTCTAAACATGGAGGTAGAAGCTTGGCAAAGAACTCTAAACATGGAGGTAGAAGCTTGGCAAGGAACTCTAAACACGGAGGTAGAAGCTTGGCAAGGAACTCTAAACATGGAGGTAGAAGCTTGGCAAGGAACTCTAAACATGGAGGTAGAAGCTTGGCAAAGAACTCTAAACATGGAGGTAGAAGCTTGGCAAGGAACTCTAAACATGGAGGTAGAAGCTTGGCAAGGAACTCTAAACATGGAGGTAGAAGCTTGGCAAGGAACTCTAAACATGGAGGTAGAAGCTTGGCAAGGAGCTCTACCATTCAAAAGACCAAAGGATTACCCCCTCACATGTCCCTTGATATTACATGTACCCAACTTTACTTGACAGGGGACAGATATAAGTCCTTGAATCCCCCCCCCCCAAAAAAAGGAAAAAAAAGATGGCTTTCAAAATAGGATATTGCTAATGTTGAGATATATTTTGCTAGTGGTAAGGTAAATTACTATTATTGTCATGGATCATTTTAGCATGAATAAATATCACAACACAATATTATTCCAATATTTCTTTTTGAATAAACACTTTTCTATGATGAATTTTAGTATTGTCATATAAATTACAGAGCAAAGTTCATTGCTCAAATCCAAATGAATGTCTACAAAGAAGTTTTTTGAGAAAGGAAAACTTATTTTTAATGATCAAATGTCTGAAATTGCTTTGAGCCTTATGTAAAGGTTCTAGAAAATTATATTAGCTTTGATCTTTTCATAAAGGTTTTAGAAAATTATGTTTTTGAGAACATAATTATTCATCACACTTTGAGACAAGAGGTTGAAATGGCTCCTGCGTAGCTTATACCATGAATTAAAATCTTGAATCAAATAACACAAAGAAAAATATGTAAATATGTATTCGTGCAGAAAAAAAGAGTTAAGGCATTCATGATGTCTTAGCAATAAGTTGGCAATCAAATCAATTATGCAAATGATGTTTATGAATAAATCATTATATTTATGTTATTGACCTGTATCTGTTGACTTACCTTGGCAAATTCCAGGGGTGTTTCAATTATAGCTCTGCTAGTTGAACCCATCATGCCAGCAATCACCACTCTCCTAAAAGTAAATACAATGCCTTTGTATTTTAAATGCATACCCATCTTGAACCAAGGCCAAGCAAGAGGCAGATGACACAGTTTACCAGACAAATTATTATTTTATATCAGGCTCGACAAGGGCTGGAAGGATCTTAGAGATTTGCTTACTTTATCAGCCTCAGATGGCAGACCGCTGTTTGGCAGAACTCGGTGATATAAGCAGTAGCATCACACTCAGACTGTTAGTGCAAGATGCACTGATTGTGCATTCTTCTTAGCTTTTAACAATTAGTATTGGCTGAGATACAGCCCCCTCAAGAAAGTATAGACCCTGTATGGACTCTCACAGCATAACAAAGGTTCATAATGGATGGTAACAGCTAGCCAATGATTAGTATTGCAGTTGCACATTTCAACAATAAAAAACTTAACTAAGGGGCACTCACTCAATGTTTATTCATTAATGTACATGCTTAAATAATCCCTTCCCCCACACTTTATCTAGCAGAATATCAACTTGCTTCATTTAAGGTTTTCCATGTAACATTGATGTATTAACAAGCAGTGAATAACAACTTATTCAAAGTATATGAAAGTATTATGGCAGCAGCAGTTATTCATGTCATGTTGGTACAACCAAACTTTAACTGGACCCTGGCACTCACAATAAAAAAGTAGATCAGTAGGTCGGCCATCTGCCACAAGTAGGAGCACCTGTTTATAATAAAGATTAGTCTCACTCTTACCATATCCACTGACATTACATAACCTTATGTTACGAGCAACCCTAACACCAAGATTATATATCCTTGATATTATATAAACTGATTACTCTGCATGGCGAGGTAGTTATATACTACCTCTGCCGTAATAGGCATGACACTGTTTCAACCTATTCCGCAAGGTTGATTGCATAATCAACAGACAGGTGGGCAATTGGTGGTCTTTGCACATGTTTGCACTCAGAATGCCCGCCCATTTGGCTCGCACACACATCAGGTGCACTCACATTCTGCCCAAACAAACATTTGTGAAGTTTTTTACTTATTCACTTTTCACAGTTCATTATTCAGATTTTTTTCAAAATCGATAGATGAGGTTGTAAACATGTCATATGAGTCAAGGCATGAGTCAAGGCAAATCTTTTACTGAGGATTGATAAAAAAATCCAATTGAATCCTAGATTCAGTCAATTTACATGCATACTTACACTTGGAGGCCTGCAGTCAAGGGTATTTCAGATCTGCCAAATTTGTTGTCTAGAAACGTATAACTGAAATATTAGAATTAAAAGATAGTGACAGTAGTGATTGATACATACAGAAGAAAATGTAATCTAACTCATGTTTACAATTTGTCATATCAATCTACTCATCCTGCAAACATCTCATAAACAATATATTTGTTGAAATTTTCATTACCAATTGTTTTTTGTACTGACTTGGACTTATTTGTAAATTATGCTTCGATAGTTGAAAGTCTGCTTCTTTTTTTAAAATGACTAGATGGCAGCAAACTGGAAAGGTCATCATTTGAACTTGGCGATTGTCAAATTATGTGTCTCATACAGAAAAACAATAAAAACCACATTCTATGTTCAGTATTAAATACATCTCTCACAAATATTAATATTCACGAAAACTTACCCAGCCTCGAATACAGCAAATTGTGTAGATCTAAAAATTCCTGAACCCCAAAGAGGTGGAATACACCCTCTAAAAATCAATTGAAATTGTTAAACACATAAAAGCAGTGACATTCGCAGGTTTATGAACATTCAATTGAAAATGGATACACTGCAAGCAATATTCCCAAACATTATCATTCAATATCATGCAATAGATTTCAATGTGTGCAATACAATAGTCAATTGATTATGATGGTTTATATCTTACCTATATAATCCAATGATTCCTTGAGTTCGTAGAGTTTTGAGTAAAGTCTGAAACATACCATTAGATTCAAACCCTCTTTGTGCTTGCATCTTTGTCTTGATAGTGTCTAACGGATGACCTACCATGACACTGGTTGTACCATAGAGCACACCAACTGCAATCAATTTTCAAAAGCTTAGTATCGAAAATAATATAAATATACATTTGAAACATTAAGAAGTAAGGTCATGTAGCCAACAGAGTGTTCTTAACAAAAAAGTTGTGCCACACTTACATTATGTTTGTATACAAAAAACATATTTGGTAAATTAAGAAAATACAAATTATCCCATTCCTTGAAAATATAACAAATATAGAAAGAAAGTGCACAATATTAATCATGTTGATGCTCAAATCTCAGCCAAACCTTTATCTGAATGCATTATCTAAAAGTCCATCTCCTGCTCATTGGGGATATCAAGGCAGGAAAGTTGAAATAAACTTGTTTGATGTAAAAATACAACTTACCTCCAAGACCGATTGCACCCTCCTTCACCCAGTGTGCTCTTGCTTCATTATGTGTCATGATTTACTAAAATAAAAAATATATATCCATATATATATATATATATATATATATATATATATATATATATATATATATATATATATATCTAATTCAGTGAATTATGACAACTGCAAGAAACCATGACCCTAATATCAATAATGCAAATTTATCTACCGTATTTACTCGTGTATAAGTCGACTCGTGTATAAGTCGACCCCCCAAAATTGAGGTTATTTTTCTTGAAAAAAAACAATTTCCGAATATAAGTCGAGTTGGTTTTTCTTGACATATCGGCTCTGCTACCATTCAAGCTTCAGCTGAAGCTTGGCGGTCATTTTAAAAGTGAAACTTAAATATGCTTACGATATAAGATCTTAGCAGTCTTATACACGAGTAAATACGGTAAAACGTAAATACGATGTTCATATTTTCGAAATAACGGATATCAGACGTAGCGGGTCGATTTTAATTGCGTTTTAAATGATAAATAAAGGTATTTACCCAATATTATCACAAATTGTTCGAGAACAGAACAAAACCATCAATCCATTTAAAACGCAATTAAAATCGATCCACGTGTGAAAGCATTTCTGTCAACAAGGGAAGACACGACTCAAAGCAGTGGAGACAATGACGAGATGCAAAACTGTGAACGCTGATAATTGAAATCAGTGAAAACAAAGCATTTTGAAATAATATGTTTTAAATGATATATAAAGGTATTTACCCAATATTATCACAAATTATTTTTCGCAAGAATTTCTCCACGATGTAGAACGTAATACGATGTACATGACGTCCTTAATCTTAGCATCAAAACCAACACGTGGGAGAATATTTCTTTGTGTATTATAAAGCCAACGATATTCATTATATCCCTTTTAATTATTATTGTTTATATCGTTTTTAGCATCAAAACAAAGCGTGTTAATACACAAAGAAATATTCACTTCCGTCACTTCCGCCTTTCAAAATTGCGACCACGTGTTGAGTCGTGTCTTCCCTTCTTGACAGAAATGCCTTCACACGTGGATCGATTTTAATTGCGTTTTAAATGGATTGATGGTTTTGTTCTGTTCTCGAACAATTTGTGATAATATTGGGTAAATACCTTTATTTATCATTTAAAACGCAATTAAAATCGATCCACGTGTGAAAGCATTTCTTTCCAAGCGGGAAGACACGACTCAAAGCAGTGGAAACAAAGACGTATTGCAAAACTGTGAACGCTGATAATTGGAATCAGTGAGAACAAAGTCAAAACAAAGCGTTTCGAATAATAGACCAGTAATATTGGGTAAATACCTTTCTTTATCATTTAAAACGCAATTAAAATCAATCTGTTGCGACTGATATTCGTTATTTCGAAAATATGAAGATCGTATTTACGTTTTACCGGTATCAGCGGATGTTAAATGAATGGATGGTTTTGTTCTGTTCTCGACCTGCAAAGCGTAAGTTGTGATAATATTGGGTAAATACCTTTATTTATCATTTGATAATGATGTCTGTTATTTCATCATTTTAAAGTAAAACGTAAATACGATGTCCGTGACGTAGCGGATCGATTGGCCACGTGACTCAAGTCATGTGATCATTGACCGGCTACACGTGGTTGAATATTTCTTTGTGTATTATAAGCCAAAGATATTAATCATATCGCTCTGACTTTGATTCCAATTATCAGCGTTCACAGTTTTGCATTTCGCCATTGTTTCTAATGCATGTTAAATGAATGGATGATTTTGTTCTGTTCTCGACCCGCTACGTCCGATGTCTGTCGATGTGCGGAACACGGCAAATTCGATGTGCGGAACATGAAGAGAAGCCAGGGATCCATCATTGCGCAATATATTAATATTTCAATGCAAGTTGATAGACTCGAATTGTTTTCGCGCCAAAAATAAGAGCTTGTCCCCGTCACTCCCGCTTTTTAAAATGACGACCTCGTATTGCGCAATGCATGTTAAATGGATGGATTAATTTGTGATAATATTATATATATACCTTTATTTATCATTTAAAACGCAATTAAAATCGATCCACGTGTGAAGGCATTTCAGTCAACAGGGAAGACACGACTCAAAGCAGTGGAAACAAAGACGTATTGCAAAACTGTGAACGCTGATAATTGGAATCAGTGAGAACAAAGTCAAAACAAAGCGTTTCGAAAAATTAGACCAATAATATTGGGTAAATACCTTTCTTTATCATTTAAAACGCATTATTTCGAAAATATGAACATCGTATTTACGTTTTACCGTAATTAATCGAGTATAAGACTGTTAAACCAACCCGCTATGTCCGATATTCGTTATTTCGAAAATAAGAATGTTCGTAATGAAAACTCATAGTGTCGTAATTTTTTGGCGTAAATCCTCGTCCACAGGTTGCTCTCGTGTATAAGTCGACCCCCTAAACATTAACTAAGAGTTTTTGGAAAAAAACCTCGACTTATACTCGAGTAAATACGGTATATCAAGAAATGTAATGCCATATTTTAATCTTTTGAATTAACTACCAGCACCCATTCTCATAACGTTAACTTAGGAATTTGGAGTCTTGGTATTTTGTGTTTGAACGAAACAAAAACAATAGAGGTCCATTATAGAGAATCCTGTGTGTGTAAATATATGTCTTTCCATGCAATATTCAACCAACTATGAAAAAACAAAATTCAAGTCACTGATGACCTGTTCTGAACAAAGGGGTCATAAATCAATTTAGCTTGTTGTTACCTATTTGGTATCCCTCCAAAACTAACAATTATGTCCCAATTAAGGTGAGTTTGAACTAAACCATGGAATACCAACATCCTTCAATATATCCTGCACATACTAGTATTAAGTAGAAAATGTGCCCTAGTTGAACATAAAATTGATCCAATCAATAACAAGTAAGCTATGCAATTTGGCCACCCAATCTCAACCTGCAAGGCCCCTGCAAAAGTGGAAATATGTTGGCCATGCTAGCATTCATTTTCTACATAAAAATTGAGCCCACCTGAGATCCTCAAACTTCCCGATCCTGTTTTGTTTTCTCCCCGTCTCTTATAATTATACAATGGTTGGATATAACTTCTTGTAATGGGTGTGGGTATCACTGGACCTGTTAACTGTGTACACTCAGGTCAATGGAAAACTCGTCTCTTGAATGAGATGGCAAGAGATTCCAAATTCTGGGACAGTAAGAGTGGCTGCCAATGGATTTAAGGGTCAGCAACTGTAATTGGGGCCTTCTTTAAGAACATTTTGTGAGTATTTTAAAGCAGGCACAGAGTTAAAGGAGAAGCAAACCTTCATAAATTGTGGATTAATAATTTAAATTCCATTAATATGAACACACATGTATCATTTAAAGAAGAATTTGATACTTTTACTATGGTCAATTCTGAACTTGGAAACCACCTTTTGCTGTTGGTAGCCATCTTGTCAAGGGGATTTTAGTAGAACTGACCAATCAGAGACAAGTTATACATTACAAATAAGTAATTATAAATTAGTTAATGTGTATTTTGGTTGATTTTAGTGAGATAGCTTGCTTGTATCACAGTTTCTCATAAATGCATATTATTTAAACATATTTTTTTTGTACAAAATTTTTGTACAAAATTTCATCCATCCATGTTGTTATTGATGCCTGTATGTCTTTTGACATGTTGCCTTTCGGTTTCTAAAAAGGTTTCAGCAAAGTCTAATATAGGCTGATCTTTATACTTGTATGGAAAAAAATTAACATAACACAGAGAAAAACACAACACACTGCGTAGAAGATGTTGCTATCAACCAACGAACAGAAATAAATCTAGTGTATGTTAACTCAAAGCATCGTTTGGAAAGATTCCCATGTCTGACACAAGTACCACAAACAAACTGTTATCAGTGAACTTCAATGTATCAAATATCAATCATATAGGAGAACATGTCCTGTAAAACAAGCTCTCCATCTAGTGTTGACATAAATACTGTAATCATAGGCCGATTGCCGATCTCCATGTTGTTTTTTTCTCCCCATTGAAAAGTACACACCGGAACTGTACAACTTTACCGGAACCAGATCTGTACAACTCCACTATATTTAATCATTGGTCGGAGAGACTGGCAGGGGGCCTATTGGATTTTAATGAACATTACAGCACACAAATAAATCCACAACCAACCAGGGATTGGAAATAGGTTGGGTTGGGTTGGTACAACAAATCCTATATGGTTGGAAAACAAAGTGACCAATTGATGCAAAATCAATTCAAAAGCCACACCAGCCAACAGGTGTAAACAGGTGTAAAATCTACATAATATTTTTATATTTATGCAATGGCAATATATATGTAGGTCATTATCATTGCATTGACTGCTGAGGCCTGAAACAAAAATCTTTCCAGCGAATAAAGGCTGGTGTCAACGGCTGGAGTGGACTAGCTGTACTCATCCTTCTGCAATCCTATACTCTCGATAGGATGCAGAGAAAACTTATAGGTCAGATGGAAAATAGTTGGTGACTGCCCTTACACTTACAGTTGAAGTCAAAATGTGTAGAGTTGATTTAATGAGTGGGCGGAGACTGGCAATTATGTTTAAAAGCTGACCTATGAAAATCATTTCCCTGCTTACCTGTTTGTTAATATTACTCTGACAACATTGTTTAGTCACTGATACGATTAAATGTCGAACATGTGTCTTTTTCCAAATTTGAAGTTGTAATTTTATATTTCAGTAGTGGGTTTGTCCAGCTGTTTACGATTTTATCAGTGTTCAGTGTTGATGCATTCAGTGTCCTTGAACCCACGCCAGGTCACCGACTTCACATTAATCATTTCTTCAAAGTAACGTAAAAAAAATATGTCTGACACGATGAGAAGGTAATACTTGTGAAATGAGCACAAGAATTTAATGCATTGAGAACTGGAAAATTTTGGAAGAGATTCACGCAGTTTCAGTTTCCCTCAATTCTTATTTGCGTGCGCATCTTGTGAGTATTAAATAGGTCACTAACACTGAACCTCAACTGGGTCGCACAGATTTATCTGCCGCTAGATGGAGTTGGCTGGTAGACCGGCTATGAACCTCGTGGTCACATTTCCCGGAAATAGTATTGTAGATGGCGGGAAAAGACGACATGGAGGTTGACGTTTCACAGCAGAAGGAAGAACGAGAAAGTAATGAAAATGAAGACCAGCTACAGGCCGAGGGAGAAAGAAGTGAACGCGTTATCAAGTTGCCTCTCACCAGAATCAAGCATATCATGAAAATGGATCCCGACGTCACACTTGCAAGCACCGAAGCTGCCATCATGATCGCCAAAGCCACGGTGGGTTGATCTGTCATTGTTATCGGAGTTTTACCTGGGCTGGGGGTTCCTTATGCTTATGGACCAGGCATAATTTATTGACCATGTAGAATGCGATTGTTGGTAAGGTGTTTTATCTATCAATACAAATTTCAAAGGACATAAAGTAAATTGCAACGAGTAAGGTAGTACAATGTTTATGATCATGTGTGACGTTTGAATAAATGTCAAGATTCCCTGACATGACAGTCACAGTGACGTCTCGAGGGGAACAGTTTAAGAATCGGACAAGATGGAAGATAGCTCTGTCAAGCGTGTCAACTAGGTCATGTGTGATTGCACTGCATACTTCATGTCTTACAAATGCAAACAGCCGACAGTCCACCATCTTGAATCGAAGGAATGCTATTCTTGATGGAGTACTTTGACGTTTCAGGGCCTTAAGAATTTCATTGAAGATTGGCTGATTTTATTTTTCAGGAGCTGTTCATCCAAGACATTGCCAAAGAATCATACACGCATACAATGCAGGGCAAGAGGAAAACTGTGCAAAAGAAAGATCTAGGTGTGTATTTAGTAGGTCACTAAATTGAAAGCAGTAATTCAGCAATCGATGACAAAGGTTATGATGATGAGCATGTTGCAATGATTTTAACAAGGGTTTTGATTTTTAATATTAAACATACTTACATAGGCCATTGGTCAAAGAGTTATGCTGATCACTGCCCTTTGTCATGTTTGTAAAAAAAAATGGGAAATGCCTGCAAATTGCTTCATAAATGATCATTTAGATTCTTTCCCAGACCAGACTTAGCAGATGATAATTTCAGCTGATTAAGATGCAGGTTATAGGTTTGGATTTGGCCCAAACATGTTGTCGCCTCAATTCTCATTGTCATGTTTTTCAAAATAGCAGCCTCCTTGGCAACTCAGTTGTAGCTATTAGATTTTTTCAAAAATAAAAAAAATGAACAAAATTCTGAGCCAAATGAATAGAATTGGTCTCTGGAAGTACATTGATATACAAACTAATAGCTGAGAACTCCAACCAGTAATTTCGGGGAAGATCAAAGTTGACAGACAGACATGAATGACACCCCCCAACTCCAGAAGCTAAAATGCCTTAAAAAAGCAGGACAGACAAATATCAAATGTTGTTTTTAACCATTTTTAATATTTTTACTTTTTTTTTTTCAGACCTGGCAGTGGATCGAGTTGACGAAATGGCATTTTTGGAAGGTTAATATTTTGATTATTTAATTTATCACAGATTTTGACATAAATTTTCTTAGCATTTAAGGACAATTCAAGGAGAGACAAAGTATATAAGCTCTCTCTGTGGATGTGTGTGTGTCTGGTGCATGTCCATTAAACCATGACTAGATCCACACTCATCCATAGTGGGTGGCCATATCAACTCATATACAGTGTGGTGTTTTAAACAAAATAATTTGTTTCACTGACATTTAGAAAAGTTAAGTGTCAAATACATTTAGACAGTAAATTTGGAAATCAGATAAGCTCTACTCATAATTGTGATATTATGGAGATAAAATTGATTTAATTTTTATTATTTTTGTAGGGACCTTGTGATTCCATCTTCATTTGGAACTTGAGATTTGGGTGGCTGGTTTGCATCTGATAATGCTACAGAGATGGGATATAAATGTCAGAGACTATTGCAAGACTTCATTTGTGAACACTTTGAATATTGGCTTGTAAATAAACCAAATAATATATAGAAAAGTCATTTTATTCTTAAAGGAATTATGTAGTCATTTTGGAAAATACATATACAAAAACTTGAATAAATGACAAAGGTATTTTCCTCTTCCTGGTTAGGTCCATGCACTCAAGAGTGTCCGCAAAACCTATTTGAACCAGAACCTAATTTCCAATGCCCTTAGGAAAGCACACCTTACTTTGAGTCGTTTTAGATGGAGTGACAACATAACCAGTGTGGCAGTATGCTCAGGGCGTCACCAAAGGCATCAAACAATGCTTATCTCACTAAAATTGGGGTCACAGAGTTCATGCTACCCATGTTCACCTGTCAATCGCTGCCACAGATACACCTCTACAGACTTCAACTTCGGAGTTTAATAGTCCAATCTTTTTATAATGATAAAAGTTATATATGTTATTATGTTCATATAAAATTTGTTTTCTTTTAATGCTACAAAATACAGGATTAGTGCACAATACCTTAAACTGGGGCAAAAATACCAAATTCAAACTGAAATATTAAATTGCACGAGCATAAATATTTGTCCTTACTCAAGATAGATTGATGGGAAGACTTGTTTTAATTGTATTTGCATTCTTATCAATAGGCAAGATGTATTTTAAGGGGTCTATTTTCCATTAGGTTCAGATTTACTTGTCCATTTTGATGGCATCAGAGATGCATCAACCCTCAGCCCTGGCAACTTCCTGTACAACATTCGCCCTGCACAATATTTGTGAACAAAACAATACTGCACCGAGGCAAATTGATGCAGGGGTAAAAAAAAAACATAATAGCGCACATCTACTTCCTTTGATAGCTTATGTGTATAGTATCATGAAACTCATAATTTACTCTTGAATTATTGAGATGATGGGCCTGTGACCTTGAAAAGCAAGTGATGGTCACCGTCCATCAAACTCATCTGGGGTCTTAAGCAGATGCTTATGTGTGTCAATTCTCATGAAGCTGCCATCATTTGTTCTCTAGTTATTGCAACGATGTGGATTTGACAAAATTGTCTGTGACCTTGAAATGTAGGTGAAGGTCACCATTCATCAAACTCTTTTGAGGTCTTTACCAGATACTTATGTGTTTCAAGTCTCGTAAAGCTGCCATCATTTGTTCTCGAGTAATCACAATGATGGTGATTTCACATAATTGTTCCTGTGACCTTAAAAAAGTAGGTGGTCATGTTTCATAAAACATAGGCATCAGAGATGCATCAACCCTCAGCCCTGGTAACTCATTGCACAACATTCGCTCCACACAATATTTGTGAACAAAACGTCACTGCACCAAGGCAAATTGATGCAGGGGTAAAAAAAACCCATAAAATCTACTTCCTTTGATAGCTTAGGTGTGTCAAGTATCATGAAACTGTCGTCATTTACTCTAGAATTATTGAGATGGGCCGGTGACCTTAAAAAGCAGGTTAAGGTCACCGTCCATCAAACTCATCTGGAGTCTTCCCAGATGCTTATGTGTGTCAATTTTCATGAAGCTGCCATTATTTGCTCTTAAGTTATTGCAATGACGTGGATTTGACATGATTGTCCCTGTGACCTTGAAAAGTAGGTGAAGGTCATGTTCCATCAAGAGAAGTCTGAGGTCTTCACCAGATGCTTATGTGTGTCAAGTTTCATGAAGCTGCCATCATTTGTTCTCGAGTTATAGCAATGATAGGGATTTCACATAATTGTACCTGTGACCTTGAAAAGTAGGTGAAGGTCATGTTCCATACAAAAATGTCTGAGGTTTTCATCAGATGCTTATGCATGTCAAGTTTCATGAAGCTGCCATCGATTGTTCTCGAGTTATCGTGATGACAAGGATGATTTCACATAATTGTCCCTGTGACCTTGAAAAGTAGGTGAAGGTCATGTTTCATAGAAAAAATCTGAGGTCTTCACCAGATGCTTATGTGTGTCAAATCTCATAAAGCTGCCATCATTTGTTCTTGAGTTATTGCGATTCTTGGGATTTCACATAATTGTCCCTGTGACCTTGAAAAATAGGTCAAGGTCGCCGTCCACCGAACTAGTCTGAGGTTTTCACCAGATGCTTATGCGTGTAAAGATTCTTGAAGCTGCCATCATTTGTTCTTGAGTAATCACGATGACAAGGATGATTTCACATAATTGTCCCTGTGACCTTGAAAAAAAGGTGAAGGTCATGTTTCATAGTAAAAATTCTGAGGTCTTCACCAGATGTTTGTGTGTGTCAAATCTCAAAAAGCTGCCATCATTCGTTCTTGAGTTATTGCGATTCTTGGGATTTCACATAATTGTCCGTGACCTTGAAAAATAGGTCAAGGTCGCCGTCCATCAAACACGTCCGAGGTTTTCACCAGATGCTTTTGTGTGCCAAGTTTCATGAAGCTGCCATCATTTGTTCTCGTGTTATCGCGATGACAAGGATGATTTCACATAATTGTCCATGTGACCTTGAAAAGTAGGTGAAGGTCATGTTTTATAGAAACAATTCTGAAGTCTACACCAGATGCTTATGGGTGTCAAATCTCATAAAGCTGCCATCATTTTTTCTTGAGTTATGCGATTCTTGGGATTTCACATAATTGTCCATGTGACCTAGAAAAATAGGTCAAGGTCACCGTCCATTGAACTTGTCCGAGGTTTTCACCAGATGCTTATATGTGTCAAGTTTCATGAAGCTGCCATCATTGGTTCTCGAGTTATTGTGATGACAAGATGATTTCACATAATTGTCCCTGTGACCTTGAAAAGTAGGTGAAGGTCATGTTTCATAGGAAATATTCTGAGGTCTTCACCAGATGCTTGTGTGTGTCAAATCTCATAAAGCTGCCATCATTCGTTCTTGAGTTATTGTGATTCTTGGGATTTCACATAATTGTCCCTGTGACCTTGAAAAATAGGTCAAGGTCGCCGTCCATCGAACTCGTCCGAGGTTTTCACCAGATGCATATGTGTGTCAAGTTTCATGAAGCTGCCATCATTTGTTCTTGAGTTATCGCGATGACAAGGATGTTCGCTACAGACATACATACAGACATACATACATACATACATACCCACGCCAGGAGTACTGCAATACCCTCAGCCTGATTACATCAGGGGCTGAGGGTAAAAATAATGTCCAAATGCTTATGTGGGTCAAGTCTCATAAAGTTGCCATCATTTGTTCTCGAGTTGTAGCAATGATAGGGATTTCACATAATTATCCCTATGACCTTGAGAAGTTGAAGGTCATGTTTCATAAAAAAATATCTGAGGTCTTCACCAGATGCTTAAGTGTGTCAAATCTCAGAAAGCTGTCATCATTTGTTTTTGAGTTATTGTGGTGCTTGGGATTCGTGATATAATTGTCCCTGTGACCTTGAAAAGTAGGTGAAGGTCATGTTTTATGAAAAATGTCTGAGATCTTCACTAGATGTTTATGTGTGCCAAATCTCATAAAGCTGCCATTATTTATTCTTGAGTTATTGCGATTCTTGGGATTTCATATAATTGTCCCCGTGACCTTGAAAAATAGGTCACGTTCACCGTCCATCCAACTTGCCCAAGGTTTTCACCAGATGCTTGTCAAGGTACATGAAGCTGTCATCATTTGTTAGCGAGTTATCGCGATGACAAGGATGTTCACTACATACATACATACATACATACATACAGACATAGACACACACATACATACGAGTACTGCAATACCTTCAGTCTGATTACATCAGGGGCTGAGGGTAAAAAATAGGTAGGCTGCCATTTTGAATAACAAATATTTGCCAAGGAGAATAATAATAAGTTGGGGTCAAATTCAATGTTACATGATATTTGATTCGTCAAAATTATCTGCTCAAGTTTGCTTCATTGTCATTAAAATCCTTTCCTAGAGCAATTTCCAGAGAATATTCACAATCCTCACAAAAAAGGAATGCATTTGTCTTTTTTTGTATCAGATGGTCAATGATTTGTCTGTTTATCTTAATAATGTGAGCACTACACAAACTGGTTCGACCCATCGAGGCAGTCAAGACGATGGTGGGAGACAAAGGTGATTATTTTAACCAATCGGAGAACAGCTAACAAATGTTTACTATAATTGGCCATAATAACAATGGAGGGAAAAGGGGATCACCATGTCTTTATTTTTTTCATAATAGTGGAGACCTCGTTGAACAGACGAGAAAAAAATGAAAAGATAATTATTTTATGTTGATAATGGCAGAAAGTTTGTATTAATTTACAACGGAGTCATTGGGGCAGCGACAGATGGTCTGGTATATTCCATCTATTCCAAAAAACATCTATGTGATGTTTAACAATGAACACATTATCACAGCTTTCTGACATTGTTACTATGTTATTATAACCATTTGTCATGGACTGAATGTATGTACAGGGGTCATAGTACTATTATTAAGATGTCTATTTACTTTTGATTATAAGTTCATCAAAGTTATGACCACTTACAGTTTGTGTTAAATTGGGGCCTAAACCTGCAACTATATTTAAACACTGACACAGAACAATTATACAATTAAATCCACATTTATTTGAAACCAGATCTTAAAACATGTCATCAAAATACAAAATAGATTGCACCTGCAGTAAATATCTATCATACCACATGCCTTTGAAAAGGCACAAATAGCAGTCTTGCTAATTTCTGTACACATCAAAATTTGCCTCTGAGGGCTACGATTCCCAAATATGCGAGTCAAAATTGACACCTGCCTGGGATACTCAGTAGATCATTTATGAGAAGATGAATCCATTAATCTGGTTATGGAAACTTATTTTGTTTGCCTTTTCGTCCTTGTCAGACAACAAAGAACATGCTTTATGCATTTGTATAAAAATTATTCCGTTTTTTTTTTTGTTTAACCAATATTGCATTTTCCAAGTCAAGTTTAGAGTGCTGTGCAAGTTTTGTGATGGTTTGGAACTGCATGGCAACCAGAAATCAAATAATTGTCTATACTGGCCTTATTGGCCTGCAGAAAACTGACCAGCCCCCCCAAAAAACAAAAAAAAACAAAAAAAACTTTTGTTGCAATACAGACTATTGTACAATTAGAAAAATATTTTCAATACCCCAACCCCAAACTTCTCTATGGATAAAAACAGCCCCATCCAATTGCTGACTGCATTTGGCAACTTGTGTCCAAATTTGCACTTTCATCCACGCTTATCAATGGTTTCCATCTTGACTGAATAAAGCTTTCCATTTCTGTGGAAGAAAATATATTTTGCCAACATTTACACAAAACAGTACAAAGAAATTCACATCTGTACAACAACTCCAACTAAGATGTTGGTAATTCAATAAATACAAACTTTCATAACTTGAAAAAATACTTTACTTTCAGAAAAATACATGTATAAAGCACCTAATTATTTTGAACAGGTACAAGATCAAATAATAATTTGCATTTATGTGAACTCTGCATTAACCATATATCACGAATATAATTCAGATCTTTCCTAACCAATCACATGGTCATTGTTTGGTATCAAACCCAATTTTTTGAGCAAATCCATCACATTTCTCCAAGCTATCCACCAATAAATGAACTGCTTCATAATTCTTCAAAGAACTAAACAAAAATTAGATTTTTTTCAACAGTAGATTTTGTCTCCTCCCACTTTGAAGTAACAAAGTTTTTATAAGAAATCATTCAACCATTCCTTGAAAAATTACTAATTAATTGTTGGAAGACTTGTGGTTTGCAAATACCTATTTAATAGTGAAATACACAAGTAATATGGTATCTCCATGCCAAACAGAATCTATTGATCTTTATATTGTATGTTTCAGACAAATTTAAGAATTTTGATCAGCTTTCTTTCTTTTCATTTATTATTATTATTTTTTTGGGGGGAGGGGGGAAATGAAATTGAGATCTCCATTTCTTGACTTATGTATCTAACTAAATGAATGACCTCCAAAATATCACAAGTGTACAACAAATATGTTTATACTGCCAACATCACAGCCAAGCGGCATTTTTTCAGTATGATACTTGGGTTTTATGACACATTGATTTGGTGCACAATATTTGATCTGATATATATATTGTCCACTCAAAACATGTCACCCTTGACAGAAAGCAGTTAATACAAAATATGACATCCATCAGGGATGCAAAAATGGACTGCACATGGATCATTCAATATTACTGTGTATAACCTTATATGTTCTGGTACATAAAACTGTACATGACTACAAATGGGTTATTTAAAGCTGAAGTATTTGCATGATAACTTCTGTCCTGATTCACATCCTATATTGTTTCAGTTGTATCTAAATTGTTGACCCCAAAATACTGAAATTAAATAAAATCAGTATTGTACTTTTGCTGGTAGCTTATGAATTTCTTGGAACAAAACACTTTAGAACCTTTTAAAAAAAAAGAAATATATATATATTGCATACACACAGGAAGCAGGTGCAAAACTCAATTCATTAAATATTGCAGTGTAAACAATTTGAGATGACTTCAATACTTCAGGACCTTCTGCTCTTCAATTAGCCTGTCAGCCATAAGCCAAAGATATATATCAACTTCTATCAACTATTAACTATATAAATACCAACTTAAATCCTCATCTGTGTGCAGAAACAAGAAATATACTAATTTTCTTATGACTGCTTTTAAGTCAGAATTGTATCAGTGCCAGGATATTTCTTGACAAATCACATGCAGACTCTTACAGATGCTGCATATTTTTTGTTCTTTATAAACCAAACCACAAGATATCTGGCAAATATCATTGAAAGTTTAAAACTAGACTAATTCAATCCAAACTAAAAAGAGAAAGTCTCTTGGCAAACATAATTCTGTTTTTTTTGTAATTTCATCATGATTATCTTCATAAAATTATGGCATGATTGTAAATATATTTTGTTATATATTTCTCTCGGTGTTCTTTTTTGTTTTATATTTCTCGAGGTATTTTGTCTTATTTTTGTTTCTCTTTGGAGAAGTGTATATATATATATATATATATATATATATATATATATATATATATATATATATATATATATATATATATATATATATATATATATATATATATATATATATATATATATATATATATATATATATATATATATTTACCTTTGATTTCAAATGGCTGATATTTTTCATATAGCAAATTTTTAAATATTTTCCTTTCACTGCCATACATATCTCAAGACAGACTGGATACAGATTTTTGGTGTTCCAGAATATTGCCTTTTGTCCCAGGCTGAGGAGGAAAAAATCAATTGTGGATTACAAAATATTAAGTTCTTTATCAGAATCTTAATTTCATGTTGCAAAATATGCTGTTACACAATAGCAGATTTGCAATGAAAGTTTTGAATCGCAAAATGTATTAATTTTATACAAGGAGAACACTTGCTGACCAGATTTTGACCAGAATAGTTTCCCTGTTGCAGATAAGAAAAGACTAAACATTCTGGATTTCTTGTAAATTTATCAGCAGGTGGTCTGTGGTGACAATAAGCTCATCCCTGCTGTCTCCTTCACAATACTCTTCATGCCAGTCCTTCCACATCTTAAGAGTGTCCCAGGGCTAGTGTCCAATTTTATTTTCCATATCCATATTCTATGCTGTGGTCTGATTTCAGTGCTTCTTTTTTCTCCTTCGCTTTCCACCTGTCTTTCCCTGATTGGCATTCCAGTTGTTGCCACCAGTTGGTGGAGCCCCTTGTTGGCCAGATTGGTTGAACTGATCTGTGGCACCATTGTCAGTACGATTTGAATGGTGGAACAGGTGATTGATTAGATCTTCCAGATCTGCCTCTCTGAAAAATATTAAACAAAATAACTTCCTAAAACTGTCCATCCTGGATTTACTTGATACCTTTTGACAAATTTCACAAAAATTACTGTAATAATACTGTCTTACATGGCTACAGCTAGATTCCTTAAAGGGGAAGAAAACCTTCACAAATTGTGGATTAGCAATTTAAATTTCATCAATATGAACACTTATATAACATGAAAAGAAGACATCATTTTAGTACTTTTACTCTGGCCAAATTTTCTGAACTTGTAATCATCTTTTGCTGATGATAGCCATCTTGTCAAGGGGATTATAGTAGTACCAGCCAATCAGAAACAAGTCATAAATTAATTGCAAATTACAATGAAAATGTGGTTCAATAAATCCAAAAATGTATGTATCAGTATCAGTGTTTACCACAAACACAGTACAATTTTTTATCTAAGTCATCTAGCCATTTTAAACTATCAGTAAGAAAAGTGTTGTGCCTGTGACAAAAGCCAGCAATTTTAAGTTTCACACTTGGCCTTTTATATGGTACAGGTTTGAGGCCGATAAAATATTAAATTTCTTGATTGTTTTGTTTGTTTTTTTTGTTGAAAATATAACATACCATAAAAAGTTATTTAAATCCAAAGTCACAAGCTTTTGACTATTACAAATAATTTAAACATGCTTTTATGGCAGCCATGTAACCTTCATCCCTTATGCTGATCACAGGAAGTAATAAGAAAAGTTCATACAGTTTTTCCTTCAAAGTGCAGACCGTACTTCAATTGCAGTCATTTTGAACTTTGTTTCAAACGTGATGTAATAATTTACTACTGCTGCTTAAATGCCTTAACTTTAAACAACACTAAATACCAGCAGCAGCTAAACCAGAGATTAGTTTAAGCACTGGTTCAAATGTAGGTCAATATCATCAATATAAATTTTAGAGTTCTGTGTAAGTGATGAGGATCTGATCAATGCCCTACTTAGTCAGTTGTCTAGCAACCCATAAGATCGGAGGACAATTCTCATGTCCCCCCCCCCCCCCCCCAACCTGCTTGATGTTATATAGCTTGTGTAACCAGCAGCCAAAGATCAAAGGATCAATTCCCCCCTCCAAATTCCCTGATATTATGCAACCTTATAAAACTCACAAACAAATGTTCAAAGGAACTCTGCATGAAAGAAAAATAACACTCCCTGGCGATAAATTCACATGTGGATATTTAGCTAATTTTACACTAGAACATTCTTTTGTTTTGTCAAAATAAATCAATAAATAATTCAGATTGATAAAAAAGGTTTTGTAAAATGTGAAAATAAACCATTCAATGACTCCATTTAATCGAAACCTATCATTAGTTGAATGCATATGGCCTAAAATAACTTCTACATTGCATCCTACAACTCCTGAATGCTCAGATGCCTGATGTATAAAAGTGAATGAATGAAATCTAAGCAATATTAAATTGCAAGAGGGCCGTAGCCTGGTAAGGCGGCCCTGCAGTGTGATTGCTGTGCATTGCAATCATGTTTTGTTAAATTTGGTCACTGATTATTGCTATTGAAATATGGACTATTGTTGTTGTGAGTTGGTTAACTGAAGGGTTTTTTGAGACCATTCACACCGGGTTTCCCCTACTCTTTTCGATAAGTGCTACTGCGTTAAATACACAGGACCATGATGTTTTACGCCCGATCTGAGTGGGCGAGCAATAACCTTGCTGGGAGACAATTTAACCAGGCATTGTCAAAGGGGGACCTACCCATAGTGAGTTTAGAGGTGGTTATATGTTGTGTTAAGATTTTGTGTATGTGGGTTGCATATATGAGGAATTATGTGGAAAAACGAAATTTTGATTAAAAGAAGGGGGAATTGCATTTTACCCAGTGGAGTGTCCACAGGCAAAAAGTGAACTTTTGTTTTGTTTGCTTTTGGATGCCAACAAATTCCAAAAAATCATCTTATTATGTGTTCCAAGTTTGGAAATGGTATTATGTGTATAAATGCCAAATTATAGTTTATTTGAAATTGCTATGGGGTGGGTGGTGTGTGATTATCGGTGCAAATGGCCCGATTTGGGGCACTGAAAGCCGACTTTGGGCAGGATATACACAGAATATCTCTGCAACCGCTGTTGGTCATTCTTGTGAAACCAAAGCAGGCAATCTGTGATATGTTTATTATAGTTTATGCCTAATTATAGTTTATTTGAAATTGCTATGGGGTGGGTATATATGAAGAAACCCAATTCATTATATGTAACACAGTTCCATTACATGGGACAAGGAAACTCATAAAATAAACACACACACACACACACACACACACACACACACACACACACACACAGAGGACAGACAGAGTGATTCCTAAGAGGTGCTGGAAGGCAACTTCCAGTAACTCAATAAATCTTGATTGATCTGAGAAGTACTACATGTTGTTGCATCATGACAGCACATTATGTTAAAATATTATAATGACAAAGATAAGATTACACAATAAATATAAATTTTCAATTGTAACAAAGATGATATTGTCATAAATAATCATCAGATGGTTGGGATACTTACCCTGTTCGACTGCTTTGATGATGTCTCGGGCGATTAGCTTGGGTGGCAATGCGATAGATCACTTGATGAGAATTTGCATGGATGTGCTTGAAATGATTACTCTAAAAATATATTTAACAAATCATGTAAAATGAAGGCACAATGAACATGAAGCATACTTGTGTGTATGTAATAGAATACAGTATGTCTCAACAAGTCAAGGTTATTTGAATTTTAAACAAACAAAGTGTATTGTCCACTGATCTGTCATTATTCACAATCATAAGATAGTAATATTCACCTGACAGGAAGCCCATTCAGTGATATCGTAGATCTTGCCTTCCATACATGCATAGTAGTGCCATAGAAACCCCATCATACTGCTCTCTGCCCAGACATCCCCCTGCATTCACAACAATAACTGGTCAATTTATACACCAACTAAACAAAATCTAAAATTGAGTGTCAGATATTTATGCACTTAATGTGATAAAATGTGATAAAATATCTGAATGTATTGGAACAGGAACAATAACACACTTAATGACGTATATTTATAAGTTTGTCTAAGAGAGCAAACATTGGTTGAATCTTTTGACTTTTTGCTAACCTCTTTAGCAGCATGTCTGGTGTTACATCTATCACAATATCGGGCGCTGTACCAGGGGCGATCAGTTGGCACTCGACGATGTTTCCCTCCACACTTGTCACATCTCATAGTATTGGCTGCCTGCACACAATATATGTCAAATTTCCATTACTATATTCATAAAAAAGCTATCTAAAATTAAGCTTATTTTAAGCTTGTAAATATACATAAATTCAGAAATGATAATGATTTGAAGTGTTCAGTGATATATACCTCCTGCATTTTCTCATGAAGTTTATTTAGTAAGTCTGCAAACTCTTGCTGTAAATATAAAGGAAAACAAAAAATTAATGAATCCTTATTTTAGATTTATTTTTTTTTACTCTTAAGACCACTTTGCAAATATTCCACTAATTTTTGTTTTGTTTTGACATAATCACAAATAGAATACTTAATTAACCATCATTGTCATAAATAATATAGACAACACAACTATTTGTGAAGAGCAGACAAAACATTATGGTAAAAAATATCTGTATCTGGGTTAAAAAACTTAGAGGCGATCTGCTTTCATTGGTATATTTCACATAGAGATAGTACTATGGAATGATATTTAGAATTGACTTAACATGATCCAGTTTGTCTCCTTTAAATTTTTTTATGGCTACATATTTTTATAGAAATTGGTGAATTAGCCTGATTGTCAAAATTGATATTCAGTGCGAATTGTATCACAGAATTTGAAGCTCTTTATCATCTGAAATGACTTTTTTTCTTTCTTTTGAAATTCAAAATTCTAAATACGTTTTTGCTAAATGTAGCTGATAAATGATACCATCTACGAGAACTGGGTCACCTATTCGTCTTTCTCAAGACTTCAAATAGCTGAGGAATTATCAGTACAAAACAAAGCCAGGAGAGTGGAGAAATATTATGATTCTTGTTTATATTATTTTTAGTAATACAAAAAGAAACCAGAATTTTTTTTGCATTTGTTTAGCCTGCTTTTTATAAACGAGGTGAGGTACAAACAGAATTTTCAAAATGCAAATTCGGTTACATACATCCTGAGGCTTTAAGGGTAGAGTGCAAAACAAAGAAAAATATTGTTTTCTCATAATGTGCTACCTTGAAATGTCAGAAATACTTTATATCAGACAGAGGTGAACGTCACATTATAGTTGACTTTTTTTAATAATAGAGTTTGTTTAGCCTTTTTAATAATAGAGTTTGTTATTTATCTCACCATAGCTGCCTCAGTTTCACGAGCCTCAGATTTTGATGCATCATATTTCTGTCTCTTTTCCTAAAATAAAAGAAAAATTATTAATTTGTCTAACACATCTGCCATATTACTTAACCCGGGGTAAATAAATATGAACAACTGCCACAAAGAATATACAGATTCCACAAATTTAATACTAATTGCAATTTCTGATATAAAGTATCATTTCCATCCATACCGGTTCTCCAATAATTTCAATTGCATGTCCTAAAATCTTGAAAGCTTCTTCAGCACCAGGTTGTTGATTCTGAAAGAATAAAATACTATCTAGTATCTTACGGTAGTTAATTTGATTATTTTTGCAAATGCTTTCTTTGGGTGTCTATATTTTCATATTCTGATGTATTTAATTATAGATGCTTTTGATTATAGAGAAGTGATATCAAATATTTCTGATATTTGGTCAGATTAAACAACATCAGAGAAATAGATTAGGAGAGTAAAGAACAAACTTTTATGGCCTATATCCCAAACAGATTTTGGCCCAAGGTCCTGCTGCCAGCATTACCCCAGTGGGGTCTGTTTTTCAGGGATATAAGTGGCTTATCACGTACCATTTGTAGTTTTGAGCCATCGCTTATAAATGTCAGGTCATAAATGGTGATAAAATACAACAATAAAAACACATCAAGATAAAGCTCAGTGAGGTGCAGGTTTTAATGCCACACTGTATGCAAAATCAGGGTGCAAGATCTGGGCAACAACAAGTGTTTTATAAAATGGCTGCAATGCAATTTCATTGGGCAAATCTCCAGCAGCAACATAGGTATGTGGGAAACAGGTATGTAGGATCTAAAATAGATATCCTCAATAATCATGAGGATTTTACCTTATCCGGGTGTACAAGGACTGCTTGTTTCCGATAATATTTCTTGATTTCCTCATCAGATGCATCAATCCGTACCCCAAGGATACTAAAACATAATCAGCGATACAAACTACAACTTTGATCAAATGTTCTTGTTGTGTTCCTTAACGTCAGGTCTAGACAAGCAAAGTAAAATGAAGATTTGGTCTGGCATGCAGGTGTTATCTCTTTGCTTTATACTCTGACCAATTTTTAAAACTTATAAGACTATGAAAGCCAAGTATAGCTCTGCAGATTTCATTATATTACAGATCATTAGTGTTAATCAACAAGCAGATATCTGGCAACCAGACAAAACATTGTTTTGGCCCTTTAATAAACCAATTTTTAATATTACATACCTGTAAGGGTCTTTTCCCTTACAAGCTAATAATCTCTTCATGGCCTCGTTACCTGCAAGTTTAAAAAAGATTTTGCTTGAAAGTTGAATACCGTATTTACTCGAGTATAAGTCGAGGTTTTTTTCCAAAAACTCTTAGTTAATGTTTAGGGGCTCGACTTATACACGAGAGCAACCTGTGGACGAGGATTTACGTCAAAAAATTACGACACTATGAGTTTTCATTACGAACATTCTTATTTTCGAAATAACGAATATCGGACATAGCGGGTCGGTTTAACAGTCTTATACTCGACTAATTACGGTAAAACGTAAATACGATCTTCATATTTTCGAAATAACGAATATCAGTCGCAACAGATTGATTTTAATTGCGTTTTAAATGATAAAGAAAGGTATTTACCCAATATTACTGGTCTATTATTCGAAACGCTTTGTTTTGACTTTGTTCTCACTGATTCCAATTATCAGCGTTCACAGTTTTGCAATACGTCTTTGTTTCCACTGCTTTGAGTCGTGTCTTCCCGCTTGGAAAGAAATGCTTTCACACGTGGATCGATTTTAATTGCGTTTTAAATGATAAATAAAGGTCTTTGTTTCCACTGCTTTGAGTCGTGTCTTCCCGCTTGGAAAGAAATGCTTTCACACGTGGATCGATTTTAATTGCGTTTTAAATGATAAATAAAGGTATTTACCCAAATTGTTCGAGAACAGAACAAAACCATCAATCCATTTAAAACGCAATTAAAATCGATCCCCGGGTGAAGGCATTTCTGTCAATTTCTTAAGATCGTCAACACGTGGTCGCAACACGTGGTTGCAATTTAGAAAGGCGGAAGTGACGGGAAGAGGCACTTGTTTTTAGCGCGAAAACGAGTTTGATATTTTAATTGCATTTTAAATGATAAATAAAGGTATTTACCCAATATTATCACAAATTATGCTTCGCAGGTCGAGAATTTATCCATGAAGTAAAACGTAAATATCATGTACGTGACGTCGCGTTAATTCACGTCCGCAACACGAGGAGAAGCCAGGGATCCATCATTGCACAATATATTAATATTTCAATGCGTGTTAAGTAGGCTCTGATTGTTTTCACGCCAAAAATAAGAGCTTGTCCCCGTCACTCCCGCTTTTCAAATGACGACCTCGTATTGCGTAATGCATGTTAAATGGATGAATGGTTTTGTTCAGTTCTCGACCTGCAAAGCGTATTTTGTGCTTGTATTGGGTATATACTTTTATTTATCATTTAAAATGCAATTCTGCCAAATCTGCAAAGTCAATGATCACATGACTTGTGAGTCACGTGGTCAATCGATCCGCTACGTCACGGACATCGTATTTACGTTTTACTTCTATGTCTGTTAAAATTATTATTTAAATATATCGCACAATTCAATTCTGCCTTTGATGTGGCGTGAAAGCAGTGGAAACAAAGACGTATTGCAAAACTGTGAACGCTGATAATTGGAATCAATTGGAACCTTTCAAAATGGCGATCTTGAGAAATTGACAGAAATGCTTCACACGTGGATCGATTTTAATTGCGTCTTAAATGATATAAAGGTATTTACCAAATATTATCACGATGATTTACAGCCGATCGAGTGCTATAAACGATAATAATTAAAAGCGATATAACGAATATCTTTGGCTTGTAATACACAAAGAAATATTCTACCACGTGTTAGTTTTGAAGCTAAGATCAAGGACGTCACGTACATCGTATTACGTTCTACATCGTGGAGAAATTCTTGCGAAAAATAATTTGTGATAATATTGGGTAAATACCTTTATATATCATTTAAAACATATTATTTCCAAATGCTTTGTTTTGACTTTGTTTTCACTGATTTCAATTATCAGCGTTCACAGTTTTGCATCTCGTCATTGTTTCCACTGCTTTGAGTCGTGTCTTCCCTTGTTGACAGAAATGCTTTCACACGTGGATCGATTTTAATTGCGTTTTATATGGATTGATGGTTTTGTTCTGTTCTCGAACAATTTGTGATAATATTGGGTAAATACCTTTATTTATCATTTAAAACGCAATCAAAATCGATCAGCTCTGATATCCGTTATTTCGAAAATTTGAACATCGTATTTACATTTTACCGTATTTACTCGTGTATAAGACGTCTAATATCTTATATTTTAAGCATATTTACGTTTCACTTTGCAAATGGCCGCCAAGCTTCAGCTGAGTCTTGAATGGTAGCAGAGCCGATATTTTGAGAAAAACCAACTCGACTTATATTCGGAAATTGTTTTTTTTCAAGAAAAATAACCTCAATTTTGGGGGGTAGACTTATACACGAGTCGACTTATACACGAGTAAATACGGTAGTTAAAAAAATTATTTGTCAATCATGATACACTGCCAATATTTGCTGACTTAAATTTTTAGGAATTAAAATTAAAGAGAAAAAAATAGATTTTCAAGACATATTCAATAATCTTAACCTAGAATGTATTATCAATATGGTCAACATCCTTTTTGGTCTTACCAGTAGTAGGTAAAGGTATATTTTCTTCCAGTCCATGGTTTTTAAAACGGGCCTGGGAGGAACCTGTTCCGTCAAAGTCTGGTCCCCCATCTTGTTGCTGTCGAGAACGAAATCCAGGGATGTGTGATCGTATGAGGTTCCAAGCCCCAACACATAGGTCCACCATGTACTGTCCCAGCAGCACACATCTGAGAATATTCCAAAAATGATTTAATGTCATACTTCTCAACTTTATGACTGTATGCTGCAATTTTAAGTGAAACTGATAGCTTCTTCTAACAAATATAACTAGATTCTTTGTGACAAGTTGGTCACAAAATGTACTCTACAAGGCAACTTTACTAATTCTATGTTTTGTCAAAAATAAAAATCATTAAATAAATCAATTTGCTCACCAATCGGTATTGCAAAATGTCAAAATAAATCATTAAATGACCCAAACTGGTCAAAAGTTGCCATTTTTAAATTGCATGTTGTCTAAAATAACATATATAGTGCCAGATATTGATCTCATGGATACTGGGATCATATCTAGATGAATACAGAACCTTTTAAAACATAGCATAAGTGTGGATTGAAGAACAATCACAGGGTGATTACTGAGAGGTATTGAAAGTTACCTCAATAAAAATTTAATTAGTTAAACTTAGAAAAATGTGATGTCTTGGTCCAGATGTTTTTTTTTACTTCCTACCACCTTGTGCTTTCCAGCTTTACTGAGCTTTCATCATGTATTTGTCTGTGTAAGAACAATCTTATATTTAAATTTTGAATTAATTGGGAATTTTGTCTGAATGTCTTTATCCAGGAGAGAAGCAATTCTGAGTATTGTCTATAACAAATAACAAGAGAATGACTGTTTTTAATTATTTTTAATGGCATGCTTTATAATTCTGCAATATCATAAGATAATGCTGAAAAAAAAGAAATACTCACAAAAGCAGAATACACTTGAGAATGAGCAGGCCTATGTTCCAGAGAATGTGGCCAAGCTCTTGGCCGGTCCAGCAGCACCAGGCCCACCCCCGACTCAACCACTCACCTGTCAACATATATAAAGCATAAGATTTTATATTGTGTTTATATTTTGTACCACAAAACTAGTTATCATTTCAAACTTACATTGAAATTTCAGTAATTCAATGCGAACATGATCAATAAGCATATACAAGCCACACATTAAGAATGTAATGTATTCAACTGTATTTTGTACTATTTACTTTTGTCACCATAGTCCTCATTTCTCAATGGAAACTGTAAGCATCAATGGTGGACCTTGATTCATAACCTACACTTTTTGCTGATAAAAAATAAGCACCTATTGCCCATATGTTCAGTATATTAATTTGTTAAGTTGTCACAATTTGTTAGGTATCAACAACATTAAAGCAAAGAACCTTACCTTCACAATTATAGATCATGTACAAGTGTAGATGGCAAGCAGTCTTAAGCGTATGCATCTTTCATTATCATCATTTAATGAAATGATAAACACTTCATACTTGAAACAAATCTTATTGTACAGATACAGAACACAGGTACTGTTAAATACTAATGGTGCAGAGATGGAGCTGCTCGTAGCTTAACCTGCTTATATCAAATTTCATGATCATATTCTCCTTAATTATGCAATGTGGGATGTCACATATCAAAACCAATACTGGCTAGCCTGATTATAACATTACCTAAAGTGAACCTAGGAATTTCCTAGATTGGCCTGATCGGCTACTCAGTCCAGTTTATTTTTTATTGCTCATAAGAAAATCATAAACAGAACAGATTCTGCTTAAAATACATCTAACACCAAAATTTGAAGAAAAAAAAAAGTTGCTGTATGAGGTATCGCAACTGAGAGGTATTGCAACTGAGAGGTATCGCAATCTTTTATTTGATTCACCACTTTGCCCTCTGGTGGGAATTTTTGACATCAAGGCAGTGCTTACTTATCTGTCAGAATTAGATATAAAATATGGCTTACAATATATTAAACATTAGACATTGGACAATTACACTAAGTGTGAGACAGCTGCACAGGTTGAGAGACAGCTACAGCAGTGAAAGATAGCTGCACAAGTGAGACCATCATTAAGGAGGAAGTTACAATGTATGAAATTATGTTTGTTTTTAATCTATAGATGAAATGTTACAATATTAGACTGTTTCACATGGAAATTGCTGAGAATATCCAATTCGAATGTATTCAAAACATGTACAGTTATCTGTAATCCATCATTTGAAATCAAATCAATTTGTGTTAATTATAATTGCATCATTGGGGAGAATACTGAAATGAACTAATTAGGTTTCTTTCCAGATGCTTAATTATTTTTGATGCACTATAATTTGAAATCTGATACGAATGAGGCTGTTGTCAGAAAATGCATTTTTTCTTGTGTTGGCGTCAAGATAATATTACTGATCCTCAAATGAACATGGCAAGAACTGTACCTTAGGTTTATTGATTTTTATGAATCTATAGATTCAACCATTGGAAAGATGGGAAAGGCTAAACCTTTATTTGACTCTCCTTTCTTTGTATTCTCTCACAGCAGTGTAATTCTACGATATGTTTGGTTTGTAATGACCTTTCAATGAGTCACATTGTTCAGCAGAATATTGTTAGCTCCCTCAGATCTTGGAGTATGATGAATGGAGTCGAGACGTTGAAGCTTGGGTGCATGATGTCATAGCAAAAAAAGAACTATCATTCCATAATAAGCAACATTTTGGGAATCTAATGTTGATTTTTTTATGTTTTTAATTGAATAGGCTATTGCCCTCAAGCCAATAACGTTGATATGAACATAGAAGTTTTCAATAACTGCAAAGTCTATATAAAAATTATCTATAGATTATACAAGGATTGAATTTTCTCTATGAAGATTATATTGTAATAATTTGTAACTGTTCACAAAAATTTTCTCTACTAAACATATCAAATCTGTAAAATTTCAACTGGTACTGCTAAAATTAGTGGTGGGAATCGGTCATATTTTCCAAACTGATGATCGCTTTGGCCAAACCAACCGATTATCGATTAATAATCGGTTTGTTAAGTGTGATGTAAGGTCCGTTTGCCGGGGAAATTATAAATAGTTTGCTCATGCTCGACCTCAGTCTCAGTACTGTCCACCATTCTTGTTCTCGTACAAAGTCACGGACGGCGAGACAAGAAGGCAAGATGGCGGGACATATTCGAAACATTGTGAGTCACAGAAGTTTATGCTCATTTTAGCGAGAATTGCTTGATAATATTACATTTCAACCAGACAAATTCATTCCAATTATAATTGATTTAACATTTTTGCTTCCGATTGCTTGGTTCGTGACCTAAACTGACTGATAATTGATTATAATCGATCACCGGCCCACCACTAGCTAAAATCACAAGTCTTTTTGCTAGAATATCTTTTTTTTGTTGAAAATGCTGGATCAACTGGGTAATAACTTTTCTGGGCAAATGCTTTGAAAATGGAACTGATGGATGCATTTGCAGATTTGTTATCAACATCAGAAGATGGAATTTTGAGTAATGAAAAAAATGGTGTTGTACATAGACTTAACATCTAATGCATTGAAAGTATAAAGTTACTGTAAACTAAATGTGAACATTGTGCAAGTTGACAGAGTTGTGTGATATTTCAGGTAAATCAATGCATTTGTTTGGACGTTTCCAAAACGTCATAGGATCATTTACATTTCGAGTAGAGAAATAAAATGTCTCCATAATCACTGGAGAAAGTTAAACATTTCACTCACAATGCGTTCAGCTCAAAATACTGTCTGTGGTGAGTCAAAAATGAGACAAAGTTTAATAGCATCATATTCTTCAAACTTTTCAGCTGACATGGCGTCCTAAGACACAATGGTTTTGTGGTAAAGCATATTGCACCTTTGATCTTACAGCATCAAAACTCAATTCATTTTTCTCCCAAGCTCAGACAGAGCAGAGTATGTGTGTACCAACAAAAATACTGACACTTTGCTGTTATTTTGTCAGACACTAACAAATACTTTATTTCAGATACTAGGTCCACTTTTTTTAACCACACATGCATCAGGTAAATGCCTGAAATATGATGACCTCTAAAAATGACGCCAAGAAATTGTGCTTTCTCAAGGGGGCTATAGATAAGGGTCTGGTTCAAATGAATTTCACAGACACTGATGGGGATTGATTAATGAAAAAAATTAAAGACAAATACATTTATCACCTGTATGTGAATTTCAAATGTATTTTTTCTCTCCAAAATTGGTGCTTCATTCTTTTAAACAAACTAAATATGGCCACTGAACGGACAAGATCATGTTATCAATTGCTGCTGGTCAAGTTAGATGGTTTGTGTGCTTTGAAAAGACATTGGCCAACTGACTTACTTTTGAATCATGAGTGCTTTGAGTGACCACTTACTTAGCAAGACCACATGATAAATTGTTGCTGGTTGAGGAAGGTCAGCTGTGTTTATAGTGAAAGCATTATTTAACCATGCTGAAATTATTAATCTTGTTTTGAATGAAGTAAAGAACCTTAGTAAAGAAATTGAATTTTGGGTTTTATTATGTTAGCTTCAACAGCATGTGTGGTACATTAACCATGGATTTGAGCTGGGTGTGTGCATGTGTGTGCACAGGCATTACATATGTTTATCTCTCCAACAATATATATGTGTTTAATGATGTCATGCCCACTTTTCAATGATGTCATTACATAATACACCAAGGTATATAATGTATAACAAACATCTGTTCTCAACCATTGAGAAGTGGTTGTGTGGCCATTTACATTGTGACACGGAAAAACATATTTGATGCCTGTGGTGTTTGCATGTGTCTGTCAACAAAAATATTTTAAAATATGTAAGAAACCAATTTCAGTAAGAGCAACAAATTTTACCTGTGCCTCCCGAGGGTATACATTTCACAATCTTAATTAGGATTTTGACATATCCATTTAAAATGTGGCCAATAACCTTGACATTTTACTATATTATATTTCACCATTTTCACAAGGAACTGGTGGGAGCATCTTGGTCCCATCAGTTGCGTTTTTTTCTGGCAATGGACAGGTACCTTAATGGACCAGGAATGTGCATGGCATGCAATATCCCACAGGTACATAGTTTGGCTCTTAATTGAACTAGAATTGCAAAGATTGGGGTATGGTAATCATGGTCATAATATTTTAATTTTTATAATATACTCATAGACTTTCTTAACCCCTAAAGGACTAGCCTCTCTAAATTTTGTTGATTGGCAGGAATAGCCAATTTTTTTCTGGACTAGTGCATCTACATACTAAATTGATGAAATATATAACCATGGTTACTCAATATGCTCAAAAAAGCACTGGGGTCAAAAGTTCCTGATCCAAGTTGTCTGACGTCATTATCATGATTACATTGTAACAAGTTGCAGCCCAAGAGAATGTTACAAAATGACGTCATTGAGCCAAAACAATGGGGACGTCAACGTCCCTCCCGTCCATTACCGGTGGTGGACGTTGCCGTCCTTCCCGTCTGTTAGGGGTTAAAATAAGAATGGCTGACAACTCTTCTCAATGTCAAAGCCTTCTTTGACACTGTGGCCCTTTTAATGTCATAGCCTTCTTTGACACTGTGGCCTTCTCAATGTCAAAGCCTTCTTTGACACTGTGGCCCTTTTAATGTCTTAGCCTTCTTTGACACTGTGGCCTTCTCAATGTCAAAGCCTTCTTTGACACTGTGGCCCTTTTAATGTCAAAGCCTTCTTTGACACTGTGGCCTTCTCAATGTCACAGCCTTCTTTGACACTGTGACCTTCTCAATGTCAAAGCCTTCTTTGACACTGTGGCCCTTTTAATGTCAAAGCCTTATTTGACACTGTGGCCCTCTCAATGTCAAAGCCTTCTTTGTTACTATGGCCCTCTCAATGTCAAAGCCTTCTTTGACACTATGGCCTTCCCAATGTCAAAGCCAGCAAGCTTTTAAAACTGACTGTGAAGATGACGATTTAATGTTTGATACTAAGCAAAATTAACACTATTTATTCTGATATCAATTTCAGTAACGGGTCGATCACAATCAAGGTCACTAGAGGTAATCAAACCTGTGACCTGCATTTCCAACTTATGTTTTATTAAAATTCAAGGTCTCATTGTCCTAAATCCAAAATATTTTGCACAACGACATACCATTGAAGCTGCTTAACATACGCATGTTGCAGGGGGTATGTACTTTAAAAACTGTATACACTGATTTTGGATAATTCAGAAACCTTATCCAAATTACCAAATCAGTTATATTAATAAAACAAATATAAAACAAATAAATTAATATAATGTATATAATGTTCAAACAGATTTTGACAACAGACTTTAAGAAATTGTAATTTACCCTGTCTGACGGCCGGTCCTGCAGAATTACATGACCTTCTGACCGTCACTGGTTCTGTCTGACCACAGAACCAGCCTCTGTGTGTGTGTGTGTGTGTGTGTGTGTGCGTGTGCAAAATTTGTATCAAAATTTGTATCTGCAGAAAACAATATGGCGACTTGGGCAGTAAACATCGCATGCTGCATAGGCCTTGAGTGCCCACGAGACAAAAGTGAACATATCAAATCAAAACAATTTAAATTGATCGACTCGACCAAGAAATTTACAGTTTCATTTATGCATTTTACAGTTTCATGACGTATTTGATGTAAAATTGGGGTAAGAATTAAACATTTTTTGCCGGACACAAGGTCCGGCACTGACGTATGACCAGCCAGTCCGCGTAAAAAAATGCCAGTCACGATCCGAATTAACTTGAATGAATTCTTAATTCATAACGCTTATCAACTGCAGATAAAGAAAGAATATTTTTGAAAGATATAATATGCAACTGCTCAAGTATTTCACTTATTGTTTTGAAAAAATTGATATATTACCTGGAGTATGTACTCTATGCATAAACTAACACGGAAACAACACTGACTTTCACAACAAAAATGAAATTAAAATGTTTAGGAAACAGATTTTCATTTTGAATTGATTACCAATTGACATCCCATAATTTTTTAATACTTAGATATCTACTTGAGTATCAAATAAGTCTGTAACAGTGTTGGGTTGGGCTTAATTAAGGTTTGAATGTACATTTGACAGTGTTAAAATGTAATGAAATATTTTTTACTGTCACCAAACATTTAAGATGTTGCTTATGGTGAATAATACCTTTTAGATAACAAAATAAGAAATATAAAAAAATAATCAGTGTACCATTTCCAAAACAATAAATATTTCAATGTGTTATACTTATTAAAAATTAACTGTTATGAATATGCATTGTGTGCTGTACCTTTTTGTCAAGTTAAAGTTAACAACTATCTTATATCAATTGATGTTTCAAATGTTGAATTGCTCATTGAAGTAAGAAGACTGTTGAGAGAAGCATGACCTTCATCTGGGTAACTAATACTGCTCTTCAAGATGTTTCACTCACCAATAATTACAGCTCTATTTATAATAGCCACTGAATATAGCTCATGGCTCTTTATGTTGACAGATGGACAGACAGACGGATTGTGACATCTCAGTCTCGCTGACAGCTGTCGCAGGCAAGACAAAAAATCATTCTTTTATAGCAGGCTTATTGCAATAAACACAATGAAATCTTTAGTTCAATGTCTTAATTAAATTACCTTCAGATTTGGAATGCATCTGTCACATGGTCAGTGAAATCAATTCTAATCATTGTAGAAAAGCACATCTTATAACAATACCATCAGGACAGTTTCAATATAACACTAAGAATCTTGGCTGATATAATCTAGAAATATGAAATCTCAATGTTTCATGATAGTGATAGGTTGATAACAGAACAAAGGTTATAAAATGATCAAATGAGTCAACTCTCTGAATAAAATATGTTTAAACAAGCTTGTCCCAAATTTGGAATAGCCACCTTTTATCTCAAATCAATATTGTCTTTATCAGTTACTTCAAAATAATTGATGACCAACTTTCCTAGCGAAAGCATGCAAATAAAGATAAGTGTGGCCACACTCTACAGATACTGATAAGCTGATAAATTGCTGAAATACTTAAATGGATACCTTGTGACAAATTTGGCACAAAAGGTACTGTAATAACCAGTAATGTTGAAAATAATAATAGATTCCTTGAAACTGTATGTATACATTGGACTGGAATTGGTACCCATGGGCCGTGGTGCATTTGTTTAAGGCACAAGCTTATTAGTACCAGTCCCTCAATGTTGATTCGAAGGTTGTGGATTTGGTTCCTGGCCATACTGGCATTGAATTTATAATTTCTCAAATAAGCTGAGGCCTGTGGGTTAACTTGTCCTTGTAAATCTGTGACTTAATAAGTCATATTCAGGACATGTGACATGACAATTCAGTAAGACAGTACTTTAGATCGCAAGACATACTTGTAGTAGATAAAATGCTAATAAGTTTATGCTCTCACCAACTGCATCACAGACCATAACCTCAATTTTGTAGTTCTAAACGATCAGGACATTTGAATATGCCAAGTCATCTAAATAAGGGGTGCCAAACTGCAACCTCTCAGCCAAAGTTAGATTGGCAATACTATCAGAACATAAATGCTGACCGATGTCCAGAAGATGATAAAACTATAATACGCACTTTACATTATAATGAACTTGATCTTACCTAGAACATTAGGTGCATCCTTCTGTTTACGACTACGTCTGTTGGGTTGTTTGGAATCTGACTTCTTGGCACCCAAGTTCTCTACTTTCCTTCTCGTGGCAGAGCCACCAGTTTCAGATCTTTCAGTATCAGGAGTCTCTGATTGTTCTGTTCCTTTATGTTGAAAACCTTCTCTTTTCCCTGCTGTAGCATTACAAGACTTCTCCCTATTGGGACTACTTCTTGTGTTCATGTTGGTTTGCTTCTTGTTCTGACCAAGGTCATTATTGATGTAGGTAGCAGAGGTTGCCCTGTCAAAGTTGTAGTTGGAGTAAAGGTTACTTTTCGGTTTGCCATTATTAAGAAGTGTATTCTGCTGGCTATGCTGCTGGTTATTGGGGATGGTGTCAGCTGTGTGGTTCGCTGCCTTGCTTGCACTCTTCTTCCCACCAAATATTCTTTTTGGGTCAAAGAATGGTTTCTCAGGAGCTTTGTTATTTTTCTTCTCTGATTTCTTGTTGTTTGGAGGGGTTGGGTTAGTATCTGGAAAAGTTGGTTTTGGCTTGTACTGTGGTGGTGGCATTTCTTCAAACTTGTCACTGGTGACCTTTGAAGCATTTGCAAGAGGGTCCATGACAGGCTTTGCATCGGGTCCAGTGCTGGCACTGGTGTGCAGCTTTGTGTAATATAACTCATCCACACTGCTTGCTCCACTGCCTACACTACTGGTGCTCCCTTTGCGGCTCTGTGGCATGCTCTCACTGCCACTGCTGTGCTGTCGGCGTGTCTTCTCTTTCAGAATCTTTGCTGGGTCTTCAAAGTTATCCAAGCCATATTTTGAATCAGGCTTCACAGTTGGGGAAACTTCAGAGGTGGTTTTTGATTTCTGTGAGTGAGATCTACCAGACTTGGACTTTCTGCTGTAAGGCACTCTGTTGTTGCCTTGGGGTGGGAACTCAGCAGGAGGAATCTTTCCAGGAGTCTCTCTCGTCTTGTTACCTGACAAATTTCTGGATTTCTGTGACCCGCTATTTGGCAGATTTTTGGCAACTTCAGAATAACTAGGTTTAGATGAGTGTGTTCCAATAGGCGGAGTTTGTTTCCCACTTGTCGCTTGTCCTACCTGTGCAGTATTATCTAGTCCCTGATTCTGAAACACTTCTGCTGCCCCAAATGGATTGTAAGTTTTCCCCACATAATTCCTCCACTGGTTCAAGGCATCTGTGTACATTTCTTGGCCTGTATCTGCAGCTCGCTGGTAGTCACCACCAGGCCCAAAGGCACTAAATGCCCCAGCAAAAGAACCCATGGGTCCATTTTCGGACCCATTATCTGAGTTGGAGTCTGGCTGGCTCAATGATATGCCAGCAAAGTCATCATACATATGAAATCCTGTTGTGGGAGGCACAGGGTCTGCACCAGGTCCCATGTCCATTGCACCAGCACCAAGATCAACAGTGGAAGGTGTATACATTGGCGACCAGCCTGTGTAACCTTGTGGGAATCCCACATCATCCCCAAATGACCAGCATGATGGATTAAACTGTTGTTCATCCGAGACACTTGTTGTGGGTGGAGAAGTTGCTGATGCTGCCATGCCTTGCAACAGACTCTCTACATATGATGCCATTGCTGGTGACCTGGCAAAGGCACTCTGCGACCCTGGTGGCAATGTACCACCAGCATCATCCTTTCTCCCTTCCATCTCTGCAAGAACAAAAATATTCTCAATTGAAAATAAAGTTTTCTGTGGAGTCACGTGTTGTATAAAATGGCATTTGAAATGCATCATTCAGGACAAATCTATTTCCAGAATTGAGACATTTAGGATTTTCATATTTGCCAACAAAAGATGAAAAATTTGAAAACCGAGTATTTGGAAAACTTTGTATTCAATTAAAACAATATCAACCTAATTAAAAACTATATTGCAAGAAAATTGCACAAAAACATTGATCCAATAGAAGTAGACATGGCTGACCCCAATCCATTCAGAAAACTGGATTTTCTCAAATTCCAATTTGCACACCATTTCTGGTTAATGTTTGTCAAATGACAGACAGTTCAAATGAATCAACATATTTCAACATTTTGACATGAGTTGTGATAAGTAAAAGTGAAAAACCCTTGAACCAAGAAGGACCTGGGCCCAATATTTAGAAAAAGTTTGTGCTAAATAAAATTTAGCATTATCATGAAATTTAGCAGACTTATTGGAGCATGACCTAATATGCCAAGTTTGAGCCAATATTTAGAACATGATAACTGTTCTTCAGTTATCAGTCTCATTTTTTGTCCTAATTTTCATATATGTGACTCTCAATGGGTGTCATAACTTACTTATATTTCTGATTTTTTTTTTTTTACAAAGTATAAGTCTGTCCAGAGTTGAATCAAGAAAGCACCCTTAATCTGAAGTTTGTGTAAAAGAAATCACCATGTCAGACCTAAGCACTTCCTAATATTGGGATATGGAACTTAGCACAGTCTAAATTATTCTGATCACTGTCTAATGATAATAAATAACAATTTTGGAAGAAAACAGAAAGGTACTCTTTAAAAATTTCCCACAGCTGTAAAAAACACTGACCATTTGTGTCAAAACCGAACAAAAATTTTCACTACTATTTCATTGAGAATATTGTTTTAATTACTGTTTAGTGTACATTTGTTTTCATGAATATGCTAGTTTTGAGTTATGCTATGCCTCGTCATACTTGTGTCAAAATTTTAAAGATTTCTCAATATTAATTTTTACACACAATATAATATTTCCAAATGGTGTAGTTTTATGCCAAAATTATATAAAATACAAGTTTGGTGCCAATGGGCCTAGTAATTTCCAAACTTGTCTCCCCTCCAAATCAAGATTAGGGGCATGTATTTGGCAGATTACAGTTTAATTGATCAGAATCTGTCAAATTCAAGCTCTCCATATTGGTTATTGTTTCTGATCAACTTCCGTGACAGTGGATTATTGAACCTGTCAGTCTACAAGCTAAGGGTGTGATCTAAGTCACCAATCACAACCACTTGTCAAACCAAATCCCAAATATAAGCCAATGGCCTTAAAGCTATACTGATCACTGCTTTGTTGTAATGTTTGTGATTATTTTCTGAAAATTGTTTCATATATGACCATTTAAATCCTTTCCCAGAACAGACTTGAGCAGATTATGATTTTGACCAATCAAAATGCTTTTTACATGTTAAATTTGGCCCCAACTTGTTTTCTCAGTTCTCATTGGCTTATATTTGTCATTTTATTCAAAATAGCAGCCTCCCTGACAAATCAGTGATAGCCATTTGATTTGTTGAAAAAGAAAAAGTGGTGCTCTAAATGTAACACGGAGGGGAAAAAAGTATCAAACAAAACTGTTGCAAATTGATAGGGAGGTTGAAACTGTCTTTATTTATCTTCAAAATCCTTTAATTCAGTATATGAATGATTTTTTTCGCCACAATCGCATGCAAAGTTGTGTCTTTTTCAATTAAGATTAAGTCGACTAAGATTAAGTTGATTAAGATATTTCCACTAATATTGCTCAAGCACTGATCAATATATTTCCACTAATATTGCTCAAGCACTGTCATTTCGGTTGAAGTAGTCCGATTTACACCAAATTTGAACTAAAATTACTTAAAATTCCTCGTTTGGGATGCAATATATAGTGATGATTTTTCCGCAACAATGGGCAAACACGATGATATAATTTTGAACTTTCTACTTTGACGACATCATGCACTTCTTTTTCTTTGTTTATCCCTTTTAGGAATGTATTCACATGCTGGCGCATGCGCAAATTGGAATCTATTAGATGCACATTACAGTGGCTTGAACTATATTGACCACAGAAAAAGGTGAATTACAACCCACAGGAAATGACTACACATTCTCCATGATCATTCTCATCACAGAATAACACAGATAGTAACCATCTGCGTTACAAAAATATTTGTGTCAATCTTTGGCAATGTCTCCATATCTGTATATGTAAATTGAGCTGTGAGTGAGTTCTTGGTTATATCTCGGTGAGTTAAACTGATGAGCTGATGACAGATGAAAACAAATACTTTTCATGTGCAGAAAAATAACCAGCTTACCACCTTTGCTTCATTTTCACAAATCCTCTTTTGAAAATCAAATAATATTTGCTAAATATATTGCTTGTTAGAAGACTTGATAATAAAAACTTAATCATTGTCAAAAGATCTTAAATGTCACCAAAGCTCAGTTAATATTATCAGATAAAAGAATAATTAAATATATCTCTTTTCATAGGCATTTTGTGGGTCCCCATACTGCCTCATTGGAAACATCACACCGGAACTGCACAATTCAAATTGGAAGCACACAAAATCCAGTCATTAAAAAAAACGAGATGGAAACCTGCAATCGCACTGTGGATGAAGGAGAGGAATGACTTAGTTCCCTCCACTTAAAATTCATGAAGACATAGACACTCCCTTAATCTTTGACATCAATTTTTTTTTTGTAACAAGGATGGTTCCTTTTTTGACAATGATGCCGACAGGCAATCATTGTCAAAAATAGGAAATATCTGTGTTATTCTGTGATCGGTACGATCATGGGAAATGGGTAGTCATATCATGTTGGTTGTAATTCGTTTTTTTCTGTGGTCATTATTGTTGAAGCAACTGACGCCACTGTGGAGTGTTCATTGTGTGAGTGCGATTGATTCCAATTCGTGCATGCGTCCCGGCGTATGAATACATGTGAAAGAAGTAAAACGAAAAAGAAGTGCACCATGTAAACAAAGCAGAACATTCAAAACTATGTCATCGTGTTCGCCCATTGTTTCATAAAATTATCTTTTTAAATTGCTTGAAAATGCTTCCCAATCGCTACAACAAGGAATTTTCAGTAAGTTTAGTTCAAATTTGGTGTAATTCGGACAATTAGAACAGAAATGACATGCAAAAGTCTGATCGATGATTTGTGATAGTGCCTGAGCGATAATAGAGCAATTTACGTAATCGGGCTTGAAAAGGCACATCCTTGCATACAGTTGTGCTAAAAAAATTGTTCATTTACCAAATTAAATGTTTTTAAAAGATGAATAAATATAATTTCAACTACCCCATCAGTTTGCAATGCTTGTGTTTAAATGTATTTTGTTGTTTATTAAAATTTTTGTTTGGTTTGTTGTAATTTCTGTTTAGTTTGTTGTAATTTTTGTTTAGTTTGTTGTAATTTTTGTTTCGTTTATTGTAATTTTTGTTTCGTTTGTCATTTTTTCCCCATCCGTGTTACATGTGGAGCGCCACTTTTTCTTGGAGAGGAATTCCCAAGGAAATGATTTTGCACATAGATTTATACCCAAAGACATCGGCAAAATAGACTTGAAATCCACTGTTTTCATGAATACCATGCACTGCCCATCCAATTTAAGTCCTGACTCCAGTAGAACACGTTTTCCGGCAACAGGTTTTAAAGGAACCATGTTTCCATTAATTCAACATTAGATTTTAGGCTTGTTAGAAAAAATTTCTTTGTCTTTTCTTGATCTCAGCATCGTTTCGCCATTGTTTACAAGTTTGCGCAATCGGGTGAAAGTGGGCCAGTCTAATTATAGGAGTGACAGCAACGATCAGAAGCTCCACAACGCAGTGGTACTTCTGATGTCATATGAAGTTTCTCCCTTGGTGTTTCCATTATGTCATCATTTGGACTCTTCTAAATGCCATTTCACATTGTCAAGTTTGATATCAGGTAAAAAACTGAAGAAAAAACACTACAGAATTCACACGGATTTGTATTTTTAGACATTATGACTGGGAACAATAGTGACATGGGTCATAACTGCAACAGTCAATCGCCGGAGGTCGAGTTTATTTACTGGGGAAACTTCAATATGATGGGCAGTGCGTGGTGTTTCGAGAAACAGTGGATTTCAAGTCTATTTTGCCGATGTCTTTGGGTATAGGTTTTATCTGGCATGAGATGATGAGTTGGGACTTGGAGTGTGAGTAGTGCACCTTCACCACACTCCACAGCAAGTGCAATTTGCTGACACCTGGCACGTGTTTGTTTTTCCAAAATAAACAGCTTCAAGTTATCACACCTACAGTCTTATCTATTACATTACACATTCGTTGTGAATGCCACTCAAGGTAACTGATTAAATGTTGTTCATGCTATGATTAAATTTAAATGCACATCCCGAGGCGAGATAAATGAAATGTTTATCACACATTTCTGCATTCGACAGAAGAAAGCCAATTTGTGTTGATAGCATAAGTTGCGCTATTGTGTGTCCGGGAGATCGCATAGAGCTCTATGCATCATTTCTTTGAAGTCCCCAGATTTTATACACTACATAATTTCCCAGTATTCATACCTTTAAGAGTTGGATAGCCCTTGTCTTCACGTTCAAAACTTGCTCTGTCAACCCTCTTTCGTGCATTCGGCAGCCATGACAGCTGGCAGGAAAGCTCGAGGTTGTGTCACGTGATATACATCGAGTGGTGTTTTGATCAGCGGGTTTTCAACGAGAATTGGCCAAGGACAGAAAAATGGCGGAATGGAAAGATGTTATTCTTCAAACGATTGATCAAAACAAAGATCGTTTTGGAAATGTCAGTTCAGAAATCTGGTCTAACCCTGAGCTGGGGTTCAAGGAAGTGCGAGCGCACGATTTATTGACATCTTTTTTGACAGAAGAAGGCTTTCAAGTGGAAAGGAATTACGTGACGGCGACTGGATTTAAAGCTGCGTTCAGTTCAGCAGACGACCCAGCGTCAGGTGACTCTTCTCAAGGTGTCAATGTATGTTTCCTGTGTGAATATGATGCCGTAGCTGGCGTAGGGCACGCAGCAGGTCATAACCTATGTAGTGAAGGAAGTATTGCAGCAGCTGTTGCAATTAAGGAATGTTTGACGAAGAAACTTTTCAAAGGAAAGGTATGTACTAAAAATAGCTGGGGTTGAACCTAGTTTAACCCCTAACTTAGTCTAAGAAGGACAGCAACGTACACCACTGGTAACGGATGGAAAGGATGTTATTCTGGCTTGATGACGTCATTTGTAACATTCTCCAAGGCTGCAACTTGTTACAATGTAATCATGTACTCGTGCTGGACCAGTTACCGCCGATGAAGTAGACCGTGACTGGCAGCGGCTTCAAGGGCCCTCTCCAGCTTTGCCGGTGTAATCGGCGGTTATTGGTAGTGACGGAAAACTGGTCCCTTACGAGTAGTACGGCTATCAGCACCCTTTTCCTCCTTGCAGGTCCCTGACCTGGGAGGAGGGTATACTGATGACTTGTGTATTTATTTCATGGGGGTGTGCCTCGGAAGTGAAGGCACTAATTTCAGACTGTGAAAACAATGTTACACCTGAGTTTTGAGTTCAGTCTTCATTCCTTATCTTCACAGCTTTCTTATTTCACTGAAATACAGTGGCAAATACAGAAAGCAAATATACATAATCCTTGCCCTTGGAATATCATTTGGATGAAGAAAATTGTATCATTCTACTGCCATAATGAATGGTGCACTATAGAAGTAATCAACCATGGAATGTAGTTACCTTAGACAAAGGGCTCATAAAGGGGTCAAGACCAAGACAATAGAAAGATACACCTACTTTATTTATTTAATACAAGTGCCTTTGGCTGAGAGGGGTTGCAATCTTTCCCTTGTGCAGCTATCTCTCTCTCTCTCACTTGTACAGTTATCTCACATATGCAGCTATTTCTCACATGTGCAGCTATCTCTCTCTGTTGTAGCTATCTCTCGCATATGCAGCTATCTCTCACACATGCAGCTATTTCTCACATATGAAACAATCTCACTTATGCAGCTATCTCTCACTGTTGTAGCTATCTCTCGCATATGCAGCTATCTCTCACACATGCAGCTATCTCACTGCTGTAGCAATCTCTCACATATGCAGCTATTTCTCATATATGCAGCTATCTCACTTATGCAGCTGTCTCTCACTTTTGTATCCATCTCTGATTTGTGCAGCAATCTCAATTGTGGATGCAACTGTCTCATCTCACATGTACAGCTATCTCACTGTTGTAACTATCTCTGACTTCTGCATATCATTGTTGTACATATTTCTCAGTTATAAAGCTATATCTCACTGTTGTAGCTATCTCTCACTGTTGTAGCTACTTCTCACTTATGCAGATATCTCTCACTGTTGTATTAATCTCTCACTGTTGTATTAATCTCTCAGTTATAAAGCTATCTCTCAGTTATAAAGTTATATCTCACTGTTGTAGCTATCTCTCACTGTTGTAGCTACTTCTCACTTATACAGCTGTCTCTCATTATTGTATCCATCTCTCACTTGTGTAGCTATCTCTTTTGCAGCTCTTATTTATGCAGCTGCCTCACACTTGTGCAGCTATCTCTCACTTGTGCAACTATCTCACTTATGCAACTGTCCCTCACTTGTGCATCTATCTCTGACTTATTGCTTATGCAGCTGCCTCACACTCGTGTAGCTGTCCATGCATTGTCTGCATTTGATCCATGAAGGCCCCTTTGTGCAAAACCTAGTGGTGCCTTCACTGGTTTAATAATTAGGTCAATAACTAGGTTAAATTGCCGATGGTAGAAAACAAAGCTCTAATACAGAATTTTAGGCATATTGTGGGCAATATTTCACATCTAACATAATTCTGACAAAAAACAAGTAAAAACTACTGTATATCTCATATACATATTGCTCAAAAAATCGCATAAACTTGCAAAATAAAACTGAAGTGGAGACTGGTGTAGCGTCCACCAGAGGGCAATGTAAAAACGCAACAGCGAGATCACACAGTATTATTAGTGGCGAATTTGAACTCGACCAATACCACGAATAGCAACTCTTTTTTTTTCAAATCTTGCCACACTTCCTCTCTGATCACGTTCATGCTTTTTTTAATATATATGTAATAAATCTCATACATTTATTTGTGTGCAACATGTTATGGTTATTTCAATAAAACTATTTATCAAAAAAAAATCCTGTTCTAAAGAAAAATATTGTGAGATTGACCCACTTTTCAAAGTAAACACATCAACATGGCTGCCAACTTAAATTTGCAAGGGTTGCTTACATGGAATAAGTTTATTTTCAACATGTGCTATATACCAGCTTTGGGAGGTAGGGGGGAAATAAAGTTATTTTTTGCCTATTTTAAATCAGTAACTAAAAATATGATGAAAGTACATGCAGACTTTGTTAAAATGCCCATTTCTAAATTTAGCTTCCAGATCACCAGAAAAAATAGAGGGTCCAGTATATACCGTACATGGGCCTCTGGCCCAAGATTTCTGTATATGGTTGCTATACAAACAAATAATCATGATAATGACGTCAGACGGACTGGATCATGAACTTTTGACCCCAGCACTTCTTTAAGGATATTGAATAACCATGGTTATAAATTTTGTAAATTTAGTATGTAGATATGACCATTTCAGTGTCATCCCATTCACCCCTGGAGAGATTCCAAACCACCCATCCGGTTCGATATTATCCTGACAAATATGGCTTTTCTGGCATTTTATACTACAGTGACCAGCAACTCTCCAAAACCAGCATTTGAAACTTGGACATTTTCAACACAGTCAAACACAAAGAAAACCTTGTTGTACTAATTGCAATTGAAATGAATGTTGTGTATCACACATCATCTTGTAATTCCACTTCCTTCCAAAACGTTGAAAGTGTTTATTTGAGTGATGATGTTAAGTACTGCAAAATTATGTCTGAAGAGGTCATGTGTCCAAACATCATCGTCTGACTCAATATAAAATATTTCAATTTCACTTTATGGCACCCAAAGCAGATGATCTACTTATGCTATGAGTTTGTTCTTAGTTTTAACAGATCTTGCGAATATCGGAAGTGAAAAACATGAAAGTGGCCGAATTTGGCTGCCAGTCACTGTAATTACCTGGTATATTAATATTTTGTGAAAGATTACATGAGCTGAAATACCAGCTGGAAATGGCAAAGATCTTTGTGCAGAAGACAAGCCTTGTTGATATGGATGTCATCTTGTGTCATGTGACCAAGTTACTGGAGGTGCTGACTGGGGGTCAGCAAACCTACATAAATCAAGTGGCAATTCATATCTGCTTGAATTCTCCCACCAAAAATGTTAGTTCTAATAAGAGCAAGTGTTTTCGACTGGGATGCCATCTCTCACTTGTGCAGCTCTCATTTTTACAGCTATCTCGCACTTGTAACATCCTTTACTATGGAATGTAGAGTAGCCCTACATTATATTGGAGATCATTTATTACCTTTTGATTTCTGATTTATGGTACACTTTAGTGAAAATCTTGTTAGCATGATAAAGTGCCAGGATTGCTCGGATTAATTTCATATTGCACATTAATGTATTCTTTATTAGGCAATTCTGAGACAGCTAACATTTCAACATTTTCTTAAACCATCTGATTCTACCACATTCAATGGTGGGGGACTTAAGAGTCAATGCTCATGTTTGTAAAACAAAATGTCATGCATTGAATATATGTAAATGAGAATAAGTTATAAGATATCTATGTGTGCAGCTCAATAGATTTTTTGTAAAATTTAGAATCAAATGTTGCAGGTGACAGTATTGGGAACACCAGCAGAAGACTGTGGTGAGGGTGTCAAGATTGACATGGTTAGCAAAGGTGCTTTTAATGATGTGGATGTTGCTATGATGCAAGCTCCCCTGAACAATAATATCACCTTCCCAAAGCACTACTGCTTAGCTACAGTTACAGTAACATATCATGGGAAATCAGCCCATGCATCAGCTTATCCATGGGAAGGTCGTAACGCGCTAGATGCTGCAGTAGCCTGCTACAGTAATATTGCTCTCCTCAGACAACAACTCAAGCCAACTTGGATGATAAATGGTAAGAAAATGGCACTGACAAAAAAATAAGTATTAGGATACATCTAAAGAATTTATATATATGTTTAATGAATGTTTTTTATGAATATGAAATATATGGGTAAAGCCCTTTTTGGTTCTTCATATTTTTTTTTTTAATCTAATATGAACAAAATGTCAGATCATGAATAATTTATTTAATGTTCATTTGTCACTCTCAGGAATTATCAAGGATGGGGGAGTTCAGCCTAATGTGATTCCAGAAAAGAGTGAGTTGCGTTTCTGGCTGCGAGCACCAAACCACGCAGACTTACATCTTGTAAAACAGAAATGCACTGCCTGTTTTGTTGCAGCTGCAAAGGTATGAACTATTCATATATATTCAGTTATATAATTACCTTCAATAAATTAAGTTTACAGCAAATTAGTTGACCAGATAAATTGTTTAATGGGGCATTATATCTAATGCCCCATGTTAATGTCACTGCCTGTTTGGTCTGTCTGTGTTATTGTCATTCAGATTCTATTGTAATAATTCCAGCACTGATTATTGGCCAAGATTTGAAAAAAATGAATGAAATTGATCATATTGAGTATGGATTATATTTATTTTGTGACTGGTCTTTTTATCCTCAATAATTAGAATGTTATTGGCTGATATGGTGAAAGCCTGTTTTGGACAGAGGCATGGTTAAAACTGGCTATAAAAATTTTGGACTTGTCTAAACCTCATCAAAGGGTATTGAGTACTGTGTGCTTTATTTTTATCCAAGATTGTCTAGATTGTCACTCGCATTGTGAGATGCCCTATATTTTTCTCACAATGGTTATGTTATTTTTTTCTTGTTAACTCTTTTGTTCCAATGAACTAATGGATATATGTTTGATTTTTGTATCAAGGCAACAGGATGTGAAGCCAACTTTGACATTGATGAGAAGCAGTACTTTCCTCTCCAGCACAACATTAAGATAGGGGAAATCTATGAGAAACATGCTAAGGCTCTGGGCTTCATCTTTACAGAAGATTTGGAAGCAATCACTTCCCATACTGGTATAACCAATATGCACACATTTATCAATATATTGTTTTTTAATGCTTACATTTATCAATATATTGTTTTTCAAGGCTTAAATACATGTACATTTTGAACAGTTAAAATAAAATCTGTCATTTTGCAATTGGCATTTCAGAAATAATCTTTAATATAATAAATTAAAGTGAAACAAAAAATATGCAGATCCCATTAATAACCATAGTCTACATTCCATTCTCAGATTAACTTATTGAAAATATATGAAGGAATTATTTGCAGGCTCTACTGACATGGGCAACGTTTCAATGGTGGTCCCCTGCATCAGCCCCGCATATGATATTGGCACAGACGCTTCCAAAAACTCAAATGCTTTCACTGAGGCAGCTGGAGCACCAGAAGCACAAGGTATGTTACAATAAACAAATGAAAGGATATTAATTTACCATAATTACTGGAATATAACATGGTTCATGTGTAAGACAACCCCCCAAATTTACGTAATTTCATTTGAAAAGACCAATTTCAGAATATAAGATGAGTCAGTTTTTCTCGAGACATCAGAGGTGCTACCAAGTTTGACAGCCATTTTAAAAGTAAAACGTAAATATGATGTCCGTCTTTGACCTTTGCATCAAAACAAAGCATTTTCATTACGAACTTTCATATTTTCTAAATAACAGATATGTAGTGGATCAATTTTAATTGCATTTTAAATGGTAAATAAAGGTGTTTACCCAATATTATAAAAAGTGAAACGTAAATATGCTTATGCAACACAGGGAGAAACTCTTATTTTTGGAGTGAAAATGATTGGAGTGCCGCTAAAGCGTATTCATTCCTTTTGAAATATTAATATATTGTGTAATGATGGATCCCTGAGTCTTTGTATTTACGTAATGTCAGGGATCCATCATTGCGCAATGTATTAATATTTCAAAGCGAGCTAATACACTGGTGGCGCTCCAAGCATTTTCGCACCAAAAATAAGAGCTTCTCCCAATCACTTCTGCTTTTCAAAATGGCGATCTTGCATTGTGTATGCATGTTAAAGCATTGTTAAACTGACATTTTCTCCGACTTGTGGATAATTTCGGGCTACTGTTTACACATGGTAGAATATTTCTATGTCGATTAAAAGACACAGATTTTAATTATATAGCCATTGAGGGAGTTTGTGTCTGGACATTATGAGCTAATTTTATAAAGCCCGGAGGTGAGGTAATCAGGTAGATTAACGTCCACAGGCTGCCCTCGTGTATAAGAAGACCCCCAAACATTGACTTAAAGCATTGGTGAAACCTGGAAAGTTGCAGGCAATTTTACAGTAGTTTATAGTATCTAAAAACAATATATGATCTTAAAATTGACATACATACAGGCTATCTGTCTGAAATCCACAAAATAACATCTGCTCTGAGAATTATGATTTCTTGTGACCGGGTACTGCCAGTACTAAACCGGAAATGTGTTGTGTGACCTTGACCTTTGAACTGTCAGAGGGCTCCGTAAGTCATTTTCGGCCATTTTTTAAAAATATTTAAACATAATATCGAACGTTCAGAACGTTGACACTTCACATGCTAATAGAATGAAGTCTTGGCTTTCTTTTGGTGGTTGAATTATCAAAAACGGATGAATATTTTTGAAGTTATGAGTCCAAACGTCCGAGAAGATTTTGCCGAAATTGACAATTCTGTGTTCATATTGTACATTGACAAAATCGGAACAACACATTTTCGGCCATTTTTTTTAAATATTTAAACATTATATCGAACGTTGACAATTCACATGCTAATAGAATGAAGTCTTGGCTTTCTTTTGGTGGTAGAATTATTAAAAACGGATGAATATTTTTGAAGTTATGAGTCCAAACGTCCGAGAAGATTTTGCCGAAATTGACAATTCTGTGTTCATATTGTACATTGACAAAATCGGAACAACACATTTTCGGCCATTTTTTTTAAATATTTAAACATTATATTGAACGTTGACACGTCACATGCTAATAGAATGAAGTCTTGGCTTTCTTTTGGTGGTAGAATTATTAAAAACGGATGAATATTTTTGAAGTTATGAGTCCAAATGTCCGAGAAGATTTTGCCGAAATTGACAATTCTGTGTTCATATTGTACATTGACAAAATCGGAACAACACATTTTCGGCCATTTTTTTTAAATATTTAAACATAATATCAAACGTTGACACTTCACATGCTTATAGAATGAAGTCTTGGCTTTCTTTTGGAGGTAGAATTATTAAAAACGGATGAATATTTTTGAAGTTATGAGTCCAAACGTCCAAGAAGATTTTGCCGAAATGTGCATTTCTCTCAAATAGAACCCATTATGAAGATTTCATCTTTGTTTTCTATACAAAATCATTATTTTTTATATTATATATGTTTGCAAAAAAAAAAGTTTAAAAAAATCAATTCTATACAGCTCAGCCTTTAAGGGGGAATTCATGCAGCCTTTGATGTCTGTCTGCCCATTCAGTGGTGTGAAAAACCCCAAATTTCATCAAAGAGGCTCAAATCATAAATTTCACTGATACCAATTATCAGCATTCACAGTTTTGCCATTCAAATCCTTGTGATTTAAGGCCAAACCAGTGATCAAAGGGTTTAATGTCACTTTTCCAAACTTTGGCATGTCTTCCCTTTTTGACAGAAAGGTTTTCACATGCATAAGATATTTTGAAATAAATAGTATACTTTTCCCACAAATGATTTTATATCTTTCACAACCATAAGATATTTGTCACAACCATAAAATATTTGTCACAACCATGATAGTTATTTCATTGATTCAAATAATTTTAAAATAATCTTTTGTTGTTCTGAAGTATACTCCTGGCAATAAATTTGTACAAAACATCTCCACCCTGTTTCCCAAGCTGGACAGGTGCCCAACTGGTAACTCATTAGGTGTTTACACGAGTACACAGACCAGCTAAACAAAGCTTGTTGACAGTGTTCAATTGCTGTTGTAGGTTTCAGCAGACAACTGATCAACTTTCAAATGCCACAGAAAGTTGTTAACAGGGAATGTTTTGGGTAATACTACATAAAAGTACTGTTTAGGGTATAAACATTCATGTTATGTAAAGAAAATGTGTCTGAAAGTCAGGTTTCACCAATGCTTTAAGGTTTGGGTCCGAAAACCTCAAACTTATATTTGAGTAAATAAGGTAGGCAAATTCTTGTCATAAAATGTGTAAAGAAGTTTTGCTTTATCATAAATCTCTATATTTATAATACATTCAATTTCTTTTTAGCTCCTACCCCAGTTAAAGGAAGTGAAGATACTAAACCATGAAATTCATTTTCAGGTTAAATTTTATTAGTTCCCTGAGCGTGAAGGGCACATAAAATATATATATATATGGGCTCTGTGTGTGTGGTAATGATCTATTCAGAAAAACATTTCATAATATGTTGTAAACTTATTTCAGTTACAGGAATACATTTGACATGTGTCTCCTAAAGGTGTACATCTCATACTCTTAGTAAAGTTTTAGACATTTTTTTTTCAACTGTGGTCAATAATTTTGTCATTACAATATATTTCACCATTTTCTCTAGCCACTGGTGGGAGCCTCCGGGTCCCATCAGTTTGCCTGGTAAATATTTGAAAGCCAATTTCTACTATTTATAAGCAATATTTTTCAGTGATAACAGAATAATCTCTGATTTGTATGTATATATGTTTCAGAGCCAACACTGATTGCAGCCAAAGCTTTGGCATGCACAGCAGCAGAGATTATGTCTGAAACCAAAATCCTGGATGAGGCCAAGACTGAATACACTGTTAGCAGATCCATGACTGGTCCAGTCCTCATTCACAAAAGTAGATCATCTTCTCAGACCGTGGGATTTTATTAACTTTAAGTTTTTATGCTCTCACAATATGATTTGTTGTCATAGTTAAGATGACATGCACTTGTACATTTAATTTTTTATTTAAGGCAAATAACATATTAACATGATTGTTTCACCACGGACCACACTTTCTAATCAATTTTACCGTTAAAAAATATCTTAGATAAGATCTGCCATCAAATATGATCCTCGGAAAAAAAACACAATTAAAGAAAAATTGTGATTACCATATTTACTCGTGTATAAGACAAGGTTTTTTGTACACAAACCGTAGTTAATGTTTGGGGGGTCGTCTTATACACGAGAGCAACCTGTGGACGAGGATTTACGCCAAAAAATTATGGCACTACAAATTTCTCCATGTCCACATCAGAACAAAAAGTTTTCATTACGAACATTCGTATTTTCAAAATAACGAATATGGGACATAGCAGATCGATTTTAATTTCGTTTTAAATGATATATAAAGGTATTTACCCAATATTATCACCACTTACGCTTCGCAGGTCGAGCCTCTCCCGCCTTTCAAAATGGCAATCTTGTGTTTTGTAAATCATGTATGCATGTCGTCATTCTATTTCTATTAAAATTAAATTTATTATTTAGTTATATCACACAATTCAATTCTGCCTTTGATGTCTTCCCTTTCAGTGGTGTGAAAATTAGTAAAATTTCACTGATACCAATTATCAGCGTTCACGGTTTTGCGGCATTGTTTTCACTGCTTTGAGTCGTGTCTTCCCTTTTTGACAGAAATGCTTTCTTCACTCGCGGATCGATTCTAATTGCATTTTAAATAATAAATAATGAAAACGCTTTGTTTGGACTCTAAGATCAAGAACGTGGAGAAATTCTCGACCTGATAAGCGTAATTGTGATAATATTAAGTAAATACCTTTATTTATCATTTAAAACGCAATTAAAATTGATCCGCTACATCCAATGTCTGTTATTTCGAGGACGTCACATACATCGTATTACTTATTTCTTCATGGAGAAATTCTCGACCTGCGAAGCATAATTTGTGATAATATTGGGTAAATACCTTTATTTGTCATTTAAAACGCAATTAAAATCGATCCGCTACGTCCGATGTCTATTGTGTCTATTATTTCGAAACGCTTTGTTTTGACTTTGTCTTCACTGATTCCAATTATCAGCATTCACAGTTTTGCATTTCGTCATTGTTTCCACTGCTTTGAGTCGTGTCTTAGCTAGTATTGCGTAATGCATGCTAAATGGATGGATGGTTTTCTTGTGTTCTTGACCTGCAAAGCGAATTTGTGATGATATTAATTATCATTTAAAATGCAATTTAATCGATCTGCTGCATCGATATACGTTATTTCAAAACGCTTTGTTTTGACGTTAAGATCAAGGACGTCACGAACATCATATTACGTTTTACCTCGTGGAGAGATTCTCGACCTGCGAAGCATAATTTGTGATAATATTGGGTAAATACCTTTATTTATCATTTAAGACGCAATTAAAATCGATCCCTTACGTCCGATATCCGTTATTTCGAAAATACGAACATCGTATTTATGTTTTACCATAAATACTCATATTTACATTTATATAATTAAGCATATTTACGTTTCACTTTTAAAATGGCCGCCAAGCTTGAATAGTAGCAGAGTCGATATCTCGAGAAAAACCAACTCGTCTTATATTCGGGAATTGGTCTTTTCAAGCAAAATAACCTAAATTTTGGGGGGTCGTTTAATACACGAGTCGTTTTATACACAAGTAAATATGGTAAGTAGACAATGCTCATGGAACCAAAATCAAGGTTTTTGACAAACTCTTGTTAGAAATAATTACTTTATAACTAGGCTACATGCATCCCCTGTCCTTGAGGCTTCAGGGCATATAATATAAGGGCTCATGTATAGAAAATTCTGTGCACCTCACCTTGGAAATTATTTGGAAAAAAAATTGATCTTAAATTTAGAAGCAAATCAGTTCAAGTCTTTTTATTTAAAGAGATACATAGTAGGGTCTCGCCTTTTACTCTGTTGGCTCACTGCACATATTCAAAAGAAAGGTTTAAAAAAGTCAAAAGGGGCTTCAAGATCTTGAACACTAAAAGGAAAGGAATTTTCTAGTTGCAGCTAAGATGGTTTTCTGTATAATTTTTAATTGTCAGTAAGAGAAATAAGAATTTATTTTCCAGTTTAATACTCATTACTAAATTGGAAAAACATTTTTTACTGCTCAATGAAGTGTTCCATTAATCACTGGTACTAATACTACTCATTAAGACATATAATCACCCTCAAGAATTTTCTAATTTTACTTTTCTCCCCAATTTCTCTCAATGCAATTTGATGGTGATCAGAGCAAAATATTTATGAAGGGTTTTATATCTGGATGTATGCTGCCATAAAATCCACAATCCAGAAGGATCAATCTTTTTGGGGCTAATAGGACTTTACTTAGTTTAATAATGTGAATAAACTTGTGTGCTTATATCCATGTTTTTAGCTATGTTGACTATGTCAGCATAGCCTCTGCAGTGAAGGGGGGACATTTTCTGTCATTCTGTCTGTCAACTTTGATCATCTCCCCTGAAACTACTGATCAGATTTCTTAGATATTTATAGGTAAGGTGTTGTATTTTCATGGGACTAATTCTATCTATTTTTCATTAGGCTTGGATATTATCCCATCTTTTTTTTATTTTCACAAAAAAAATGAATAGTTGTAAGCAGAGATATTTTAACAGAGATTGGAAAGAGCAGGTCTGCCACTAGGTGTCAGCACAGTGCACCATCCAACTCAGACATGCAACTGTTGCGGATCAGAATAAATAGTTTTGCATTTATTACACAAATTCTTCCATTCTTTATGTCATTGATGTACGATTAAGATAGATATGTGAAAAGTAAAAATTTCTTGCAAAAAAGACATATTTATACACAAGTCCCTGAATCTGGATCCTGGTCCGTGTTATAGGTCTACATGTAGTATTAACTGTGGCAACGGTGGCTCCGCCACAAGATCGGTTTGCCTGAGCGATAATTCAGAACTTCAGCTTGTTTCCAATCTCTGTGTTAAATGTCTGTTGTCAGTGAATTTTCAAGTATGCATTACAGTGGCTCCATCTACATTGATATATCAGACTGCTGGACCATCCAGTGCCTCATTCTTGTAATCTCAACATTACTTTAGTTTGAGACTTTCAGAAAAGGGAAGGTGGTGGAAATTGACTGGATGCCATATTGGATTTAACAAGTGTTGATTTTACAAAATCAAGCTCGCTTAAGTTTGCAAAATCCCAAAATCCTTGGGCAAAATCCAAGGAAATCTTCTTACTCTACTACGCACTCACAAATCACTTCTGAACAGAAGCGCCATCTGACAGTGTAAGCAGAAAAAATGTACCAAAAACATGGCCGTCATGGACCGATAATCGGGGTAGGCTCCATAGACTTACGGCTTAATCATCTTCAAACCTCGAACATCTAGCCCTAAAGGCAAAACAAACGTGAGCGAAAATAGATCTAAAGAATTCAAGTACTTTTCTTGAGAAGATATTTCATCATCGAAGGGTAAATATATGCTTAATTTCTTGCCATAAGATTACCTGTGCTACCATATCCTGGGAAAGGATTTAAATGATCATCTATAAAGCAATTTGCAGCCATCCAGAAAATATCCATGACCATTACATAGAAACAATGATCAGCATAGCTCTTAGGCCATTGGTCTATGTTTTTAACAATATTGAATTTTATTAACTTTTGGTGCTTGAAGTAGGTGCTTGATATTAGCTTTACCAAATTAATGAAACTCCTATTAGGATAAAGGGGAACAGGTGTTTTTGACTGTTGTTTATTTGTAAGAGGGGCATCATTATTTAATTTCAAATTAAATACCCTAAAATATTGATATCAGGGTCCAAACAGAAAAGTAAAATTGACAAATTCAATATTTTTCTGCATAAAATTATTGACTTATTCCAAGAGTTCTAATATTTGTTTTGTTTTTTTGTTTTTGTATTTCTTACTTCAGTTTAAAATCTAAATTATTTGTTTCAGACAGTATGATACAATAAATATAGTGTGGTTCATATCTAAATTGATGATTATTACTCATCACATCCAATGTATGCATGGCTAAGTGAGACGAATTTGCAAACTGACTTGTGATTTAACACTGTACATTCTTTGTTTACTCAACAATAAAAAAAACATTTACACAGTAATTTTTGGCATAAATTGAACCAGTTTTGGAGTTGAGTTGAACCATGAATCTTTGGACAAATCAATGAGTGCCTGATTATCAGCAACCATCTTGCGATACAACATCAAGTTACATTTTTCTGATACATATTTTCTCTGTTACTAGGACACATAATTTATAAACTTTTGTATATTTTTTCTCAGTTATAATGATATATAACTTAAAAAGTATTGTATATATATTTTTTAAGAATAGAATATTATTAAGTATTGTGTAAACTTTGTAAAATAGCATTTTAGGATCACCTGTTCACCTTTTTCCAAAAAGTGAGGAACAGCTTTATTATTTTGGCAAGATGACTGTTTCCCTTAATGTTAACTTGTAAATTTTATGCAATTTGGAGTGGAATTTGTATTGTACAATTATTGAAAAAAATATGTGTGTTTAGGAGTGTGTTTAGAGAGAGAGAGAGAGAAACAGAGGAGTCAAATAAAAAAAATATTTTGTGTACAGTTCCTGGTCTATATCCCAATACCTCATCTGTAACCATCATCATTGATCCAAACATACCTGAGGGAATGAGAGGATTTATTTTAGATGTTGGTTACATATAGGGATGGTATAAAAATGTTGGTCACAGATTTGGGTTACGTCCTAGATTTGTACCATATATACATAATATTAATTGACTAATGTTTTATCCCTTTTGGACTGTTTTGCTCTTTTAAATATATATTTTACCAGTGGAATGTGAAACTCTCATATTAATCGGGAATAAGGGCCAAACATTTTATTCAGAATTTAACATGTATTACATACTATTGATTGAAACCATTATTTGTCAGTGAGCTGAGTGCTTTGTGTTTCAGGTTAAGAGTAATGCAGGTTTGTGACATCATCTACTGAATTAAGGAAGGTTCACAGTCTTTCTGACAATATTATTCAATTGCAAATAACCCACTGCTGTTTGATACTAAAGGGAAATATTATTGGTTATTGAATTGTGAATATTTGTCAGTACCTGGACAAAATAAATTTTAAAAAATCAAAGTGTACTTCACTTTTCATGTGATAAAGTTCAATATCTTGATGGATACCAGACCAATGTGTTGATATTTACAAATTTTAGCAGTATCCCACACATGGGATGACCTTACTTGAATTCCCATGACTTGGATTAGGGGAAAAATATTATCATTATTCAAATAACACAGGCCACAATCATGTACATAATGCCATAACTTATGAATAGTGAATTTGTTGATTAGACATCTCAGTGTTGAGAAGGTTTAACCAAACATTGAATCGTTGTTTCATTGATTTTGGAAGTATCACTTTTATAGTGTATGTATAATAAAGGTTTTATGATTAACATTTTAATAAAGATTTTTTTACATTAAAAATAAGAACTTGTCTTTTAATCCGAACTCCCATATTTGTCATCCTTTAAAGTTAGTCACACGATTCCAATATAGTTGGATATCCAACTCTCTCTAATCAGATTTTTTTCCCCCACCCCGATGAAGTATGTCTCATCCCTATTACCGGTAGTTACCGGTAGTAAAAAAAAAGGCTGCATAAAATGTATTCTTCGACGATACAATACAAAGGTAATACAAATAAATTTTGAGCATGGGCAAGGTATGAATAGCAACTTATGCAAAACTACTGTTCTATTGATCATTGTAAATCCTGTAGTGTTCCACAGTCAGATAAAATGTTTGCCTCAGAACCAATAATATATACTTCATTCCATATTATCACTTAATATCATATTGTGAATTACATGAAAAATTGGAATAAAAAGGTATGTCATCTAGAACTGGCAATTCATTACTTATGGACCAACCATAATGGCACACTCATTTTTGCTTAATAAAAGGTGTAATATCATAGTTGTGGAGAGGTAAAAACCATATCCCAATATATGTTTTCTTAATTTCATGGAGCTCTCCCTTTATGATATTTTTAGTTTAATGTGTCTTCATGTCTGTCTGCCTTAAAATGATAACATTGAAGGAGGTAGAGCTACTCCTCTATTTCTGAAGTGTTTTCAGATTTCTCTCCCGCAGAAATTTATTTACAAAAAAACACCTCAGACTTATTTGTGGGAAAACAAATATTGACATATGTTGACCCATATCCTTTGCTGTTGCTTCTTGATTAAGATTATTCTAAGTATTAACAGCTGCCATGTTCTAAGTAAACCTTAAATATTTAAATTGGTTTCTCCAATGTGCTTTGTTTGTTGACAGGCTAAATTTTTAATCACCAGATGTCAAGTCTTTTAATATGATCACCAGATGTCACTCATGAGCCATGATATTGAAACTAGTGTTGCTCCAGAATTTAAAATTTAATATCATAATCCTGCACAATTGAAATCAAACAACACACATACTATTTTTTTATGTGGGACCTTGATCTATCAGAAATATATCTAAAAAAAAATAATAAAAAAATAAAAATATTTATAAAGCATTGGCATTTGAATGAAATAAAAATATTATTTCTTGCAGTGTTCACAATCACAGCACATTATAGTTTCCTTTTTTAAGTAATCTTGTTATATAATCTTTGAAAAATAAAGTAAAGGAATAAAGAGGAAAAATGAGCCATACCAAAACACATACAGATGACATGTGACTTATTAATATCCAAAATGATTGGCATGGTCAAATGTGGACAACACCACATCTTGAAAATCATGTGTTTTTGAATAATAATTTGCTGATCTGATGGACTCTGTACCAGGATGAGGGTTATTTGCAGGTATGTGTTGGGGATTGATGCAATAGGGTTAAGTATATTCCTTGTTTGAATGGAAATGTGGATCTGTTGAATGAGCAATCTTGCCACGAATTAGCGTAAATGCATTTAATCAGACCAGAGAGAACTAAGTTTCATGATATTGCATTGAACTATTGAATTGCACTGGACATATTCAAAACTCATTTCATTTTCATCCTTATGCTGAGAAATTCACATTTTATCAATCGAAAAATCTATAAAATGAGCAAAACGGAAATTGGTTTTTAATGGTTCACTTTTTGTTTACCTTTGTGTAGGCTTCATCTATCTGCTTTAATATGGCATGCATATATATTTTATTTTAGCTGTGATTTATGTAGGGCACACTGTAAAAAGCCAATTACTTCTTACTGGTATATGATTCACTATATTTTGCAAAATAAGATTTTATATAGTTGAAATTCTGAAGTAAAAGCCCTTCTGTGGAGGCATAAAATGGGTTGAAATCAACAATGCTATGCCATGAATAACCCATCCATGTTAATTTCCCAAAACAAGAACTCTATAATCATGTTATATAACAGGGTCTCCGGATTTATATAAAAATTGTCAACTGGATGTATGAAAGAACGAATAGATTTAAAAAATTAAGATTTGGTAAGGGTTGGAGAATTCCTCTTCAGGTCAACAAAAATCCAAGCAAGACTTTCATTCTGACTGAAAATGGTCTTGTATCTTCTAGCATTTCATTGAAAATACGAAGGATGACAAAAAACAGTTTATATTTTTACATTTTTATTTTGTCATTTTATTAAAATATCTACAATGTTGTAAAAATAACGACAAAGTTTGAAGTTTTTTGAACATTTTCTAGATGTCTATTTAAAGAGATCTTGATTGTGATGAAATGACTATACCATGTTTTCAGGTTGGTAACATTATTACATTGTAATAATAATGACAATGACCATCAGGATGATCAATATGATGGAAACAGCTATCATTTAAAATAACAGCACAATTTGCTTTTAAATCTTAATCATGTTAATTATTTAATACAAATTTAAACGGATACAATTGAATGAATTGTTGACATGACTGTCTAGCATGTACAAAATACATGAATTATCTTAAACACCTTTGTGTAGCCAATTTAAAATAAGAACAAAGTTACATAATTCACCATACAGGCCTAAATCTAGACCACTTATCAATTACAAACATGCTGATCAAGGGTAATCTGAATTGATATTGAATATATAACAGCTAGCAAGAACAGAGTCTGCCTGAATCTGGAAGACAGTCAGGAGAACTTTCAGTTTTCTTACCTTTTACAAATGACCTGATCGGTTTGACATTTGGACATAGGAAAGCACAATAAAAATATAAGCACCAGTATATCATGTATGTTCTAGAAGTGAGAGCCATGGTAAATAATCTAAGAGAAAGTTTTATGTGGCCAATAAACCGTTTTAACCTTTTTCAATTCATTTCAGCAAAGTACGAGGCTTTGCATTTTTTGCTTATGTAAAATCTACTTTCCTAATGCTAAACCCACATAATACAAAATATTGAAAGTTATACACATCAAAAGCAATAATCATAATACATTTTCATAACACATTTCAGGTAACAACCCCATTTTTTTCAATAGTTTTTGCTATTCCCTTTTTATTTCTTTAAATATAGAGGTTTTGACAATCCAATGAAAGCACTTGGAATGAGCAACCACAGCCATCTCACAAAAATGTAACATTCATAACACACCCAAGATATCTGTCACCAAATTTAACAACCTTTCTACCATTCATACATTTAGTTTTGTGGGGAAAAATTTCAATATTTCTTTTCAAATAAAGTAAATTTCAGATATAAACTACCATTCTAAGCATTTTAAACTGTTTCCTAATAACATTATGATTGAGGTTTAATGCAATAAGTGACAGCTTATTTTAATAGATTTGTCTGAAGTAAAACATTTTAATATTGTCCATTTATACACAAATCATATCCTTATATATATTTTAAAAAACTACCTGAGCTTGTTTGCCCTGGATTGATAATAAAGTTGATGACAAATAAACCACTCTTTTGTGCGTCGTTTGATTGCTCTCTCAAAACATTTATAAATCGGTGAACTTTTTCAGTATACAGCATCTGCCAAAACTTTTAGAGTTGTACATACAATAGTTGATGAATATACAAAAATATCACAGCATTTTCAAGCAATTACTTCTTGTGTGCATGAACGTGGAAAGCTTAGCTTGCACAGCTAAAATCTATCCTCAACCCTCCTGTATATTATGCTAATACAGAGCCCTGAGAGATATTTGTCTTTTTGACTCCTATATTTCATGCACACACTAAACAAACAATCTCAAGTTTGTAACTCTGTTGTCATTTAGCATAAAAAACAATACTTAATATTTCTCTGTCAACACTTAACTCTATTTCAGACATCACAGTTCCAAGATATAAATAGATCAACAAGTTTCGGACATCCAGTTTTTGATGAACTTGTCCACAACTTTCAGATGTGACAAATGTGAGAATAAAATACATAATAATCTAGATATAAACAGGTATCAATAATTCAATATAAAACCCTTCCCCTGTTAATTGATCCTTCCCTGTTCATCAAAGCTCCACATAAAACTCTATTCTTTAGAATAAAAGTCCAAACACAAATTATCAGGGCAAACTGACCACATAAGACTACACTGCTAAATACCAGGCTCTCTAATGACATAACCAACTTCTCACAAACCAAGAGAAAAAAATATACTGTTTTGAAAAGTTCTCTTGCCCAAATGCAAACCTCTCATTATGTGACACATATCATTATTTTCAGAAAATATTCACTGCTTGCATAAAATCTAATATGACAAGAAGTAAAGAAATATTGACCTTTCGATCACCTGTTTCCACTGATATAAAACTTCTACAATTCATTCAAATTACCCTTGGTACAGTTCAGTAATAATCTTTAAAACATGTTTGGAATAATTTTCCACCGAAATTGTTGTGCCAAAACTTACTTACAGTAATATCATTAACAATCAAATAGCTTCATAATTATGTCACAAATGAACACTGTCTGTGCATGAAGCACATTCTTCATAATATACAAGGTGTATCATTTTTTTTGTGGGTTGCTCCAAACTTGAGCAAGTCACGAGATGGCATACTGTTTTTTTCTTTCATACATTTACATCTCTCTCTTGTCCTATCATACAAACTTTGACTTTGGGTTTCAAGGAATCCTGTGGCTTCCCTGAAGCCAGTCTTACAGAATTTTTGAAATTCAATTCTGCTCCACGTGAAAACACAACATGCGTAGATGGTGTGAAATAACAGTTAAGAACATTAAGCTTCACAATCTATCATCCTCTGTGATCCACACATAAGGAGATATCAGCACCAGCGGAAAAAGAAATCCTGCACATATTATTTTGTTCATCTTTCAATATAACAAATTACATTTTGACAAAAATGTGCAGTAAATATCAAACAGCATTTTGAGAGGCAGGGGTGACACTCTCACATTTAAATCCTCATTCAGACAAATGCAGGTTTGAAGGTGTCTTTATACAAGCTATCCTTTGATTTATCATACTCGTCGATCTCCCATTCCATATTCTGCATAATAAATTTGACAAAAAGTTGATAAATGGTATGCTTGGCTTTGATTTGCACAGACATGGCAATGAAGAATGATACGAAGAATAGTACTCCACAAGACAGGGTAATGATTTCCTCTGTGGTTAAGTCCACTTTGTTCCTAGGGAACTTGGAGATCTGGCCTTTATCAGACAAGAAGCACATGACTGTTGCTGCCGCACATCCGATCATGATGATGAGGTTGATGATGAAAACTAGATGAAGGATTCGGTCCTGACGAGACACCCTTGGAAATCGCCAGTGGTGAAACTAAAAGTACAAAATATTCCAATTTGTTAGTAAAATTAAACAAGATGTGTCATTTAATTTTATGATTACACATAGATTGGCACAAACTGATTCATTGGCAGATTTTAAGTACTGTCTTCTCTTCACACATTTAAGATTGTTATTTCTGAGAGCAGAGTCAATTATCAAATTTGGTCCTAATTGATGTATATCTATGACATTTACCATGCCCTGACAAAAAGTTTGTTATAGCAGAGAAATTATAAATATTGTGACACCCCAGTATTAACTTTCATCATAAATGTCTCGTTCAAAATTTGCTGTCAAATTAGTTCTTAAATAAAGTAAGGGAGTAAAAAATGTTTATTTCGTCTGACTTGTTTTTCTAATTTATGTCAGAAATGTACATGTATAGATGTCAAGGTGATCATTTACATTGAAATTTACGCAATTCATATTCCCATGGTGGTGTTTGCTAAAGAAAAACCTTGATCTGGATCCAAATTTAGATTGCTATTTATAGCCTTTTAATCTTTGGCATATGAACCTGCCAAATAAATTTATACCTGATAATTAAATGTTTGAAATTTAAAAAAAATCTACATCTGTAAATTCTGACTTGACTGTTACCATCCCTTGTGAACCTTTTTTAATAGCATTCAGAATTGTACCATGTTTGCACACTTCTCAAAGTTCCCTAAGTTATTTCCTTTCTTGGAGGAGGGGGCTGTAACTCAGCCAAAACTCTGACAAGTCAAAAAGAAATTTTGTCCTGCATCATAATTAATTAAATCTGAATTTCCTCACCATATTGTAACTTACACAGAAATACACACAGAAATAAAGGGTCTTACATATTTAAAAACATAGCAGAACAGCAGATCTAAATATTCTGTAAATTTTTATATATAATCCAACAAAATTAGACTCAGTTTCAAAGAGCAACATGATGAGATAAATGGTCCCCATTCTGTAACTTGTCCAGGACATTTATCAATTGACATTCCAGAGAGAGCACTGGTAGGGAGCAAACAAATATATTAGCCATGTGGATACTGTTCAGCCCACAATGATATGATACCAGCACTATCATATCATGATTATCTGATGTTGTTATCACTTATCACATAGAATGTGCCCTTTGCATTGTCTCATGGCTACCTAATCATATCTCTTTGTTTGTTCTTTGCATATAATCAGGCCCACCAGTACATGTGCCCTTGTATCAGACACATGTATAAATTTGTATCAATTACATCATTTGGGTTCTTATTAAATAGTTTTCACAAATCAGTGTGTATAAGTATAAATATGCATTATAAAACATAAAATTATGAACTGTAACATAACTTGTATTTTCAAATCTGAAACAATAATGATTTTTTAATTCCCTTATTTTAAACAATCATTGGGCCATTAAGTTATATGATATGAAATACAGGAGCTTTTCCAATGTTCCAAATGTGAGGTTCACATGTCCTTAAATAAGAGCTTCCCCCAAGATCCCCCCCCCCACCCCAAAAAAAAAAAAAAATCACACACAAAGGAAGATTAATGGTCTTGTTCTATATACTACTTCTCACAGAGCCAAGTGTGCTTTGTCTTGTCAACTTTACCCTCCATCGTGTGATCCTACATTTCATCCTATCATAATTTAGAGTTGAGGCCCAAGCCATCCTGTCCCTGTCCTACTTTGTCTGTCAGTACACTCATCATTCTTGTGGAACCCTATCCTGTCCCCTTACATTTTCAAGTTGGGGATCATTTATCATCATGTTGCACCATGACATTGAGACTGGTAGCAATGCTGTAACCCACAACCTATGTATATCCAACACAATAAAATAAATTCAATACTTACTTTGAATTTTTTGTGCCGATGATATTGAAAATGACACAGTTCACACTTTGGAGGCTTTCTTGATTTTTTAGTTGTAATTTCTAACCACCTCTGCAAGATTAAAAACATGTTAATGTGAAACTTTTGAAGACTGTAATGTAATAATCTCTTCTATATGTTAAAATAGCGAACTCTGTAACTTAGTTAAAAGAATTATCCTTACCATTAGACAAGTGTTGTGGATGAACTGTAGAGTTCCAGCACATCGGCATGGACTAATGAGAACTTCTACACTATCGTCCTCTGGCATATGACAAATTCTACAAATTGGTATCATAGCAGAGTTTGTATCTGATTTATTGTCCGCATACAATCCTGAACTGAGAGGTAACATTGATGTTGATAAGTCCATCAGTGATACCTTGGATTCTACTAAAGGTATTCCAGTACAGTCCCCAGAAGGGTGGGGCGTACATAGTTCCTCTGAGGGATGCGTACAGTGAAACTCGGGTGCTGCCTCTGGAGATGGACAGCACTCCTCTTCTGCTCTGTCGACCTGTAGCACACCCAGACATGGTGGACACTGGTCCTGTTCTGTGTACTCTGGTGGGGGTGTAGAGGGCTCCACCTGCAATGATGGATGCCCTGCCCCTCCTACTGCTCCTGTGCTCTCTGGTATATTCCCGTATTCTTCATTACTCTCCATCCTTGCATACTCTTCAGGGTATGGACACAAAATGTCCGCCATTGTGCAATGGCACCACACTTTCTAACTGCAAAAATACCAAAACAAGAAGGCATTCAATAAAATTTGCCATATATTCTAAACATTCAAGGCTATTTTTAGCAAACTACAAATAATCAATAATCGTGTTTAGGACACTTGGAAATAGTGGATCAAGACACTTCGAATAATTTCATGATAAACTACATAAATTCATGTAAATATGATGGGAACTGGAAAACTCCTCTTGATATTATACACCGACTGAAAGGACAATTAAGGGGTAAGATGAATATACCAGAAAGAATGGGAAAGATAAAATTGTGAATATTCTTAGAAAGCTATTATAAATGTAAAACTAACTGTAAATAATAATATACTAAAATGAGAATAAAAATAAAAAATGAAAAAACTACCAAAATAAATAAAAGCTTCTCATTTTTTTAGTCTCGAAACTTTTCTTGGCTGAACTGACAAAAATGAATTCATACATATATAATAACACCCTGTAAAAGAGACTTTCCACAATATTTTGCTCCAACGAAATGTTGAGGCATTTCCTATTGTGCCAGCACAAAGTATACACTGAGGCACAGCCCAAGTGTGGTTCACTTTTGTATCTTTCTATTTTGACATGACCATACCCTCAATGTGTGTACTTCCCTCAATGTGTGCTCACTGGGAATGCAAGATCCTGAGTTTTCTATTCAGCCAACAAACATTAAGTCTACACCTGGGTGACCACCTTTGGCACAGTTCCATAAAATTTTCTTGTGTAGAATATCCAGCACTTTCTTCACATCTTGTACATTTAAAACCCCAATCTCACTTACTTCCAAATGTATAGAATTTCTTCTGAGAGAATTTCCACAAAAAAAGAAAAAAAAAAAAAAACAGTTTTAATAAATAACAAATATGCCTCACATGAATTAATGTCAATACTTAAATTCATGTTTGTTCAATCTTATCACTTGAAGACATTAGTCAGCAAGCTGTCCCACCCTGTTGTAGAATTCCAGGTACAGTGGTGTGAAGAGATTAGAGTTTGGTCCCCTAAATTCTGCAAATTAATATTCTCCCATGTCAATAATAGCCCACCATCATTGCTGCAATTATGGAAAACAAAAGTGGCGGAGAATTAAATGTGTGGGAATTTCAACATGGTGGTGTTATCAAATGGACGGTTTTGTTTTTTGAAAATTAATAACTATGTATGCCTCTTGTTTAATAATTTACATTTCTGAAAGTAAAAATAAACACATCTATGGACTGCATAGAATACAGAGGAGATGTGATCAATGTTGAATTTGTATGGATAGATATAATATGTGTGAACAAAATAATAAAAGTGTCAACATTTTGCCAAACAAGAACATTCCTACAATGTAGACTGCTGGTAGGTATAAAATAACATGGTGGGGCATCACCAAACCAACAATACTGTGAGGCGTTGAAAATAGTGAATTTACGGGGTCATATATGTTTGCTCCAGTTTCTACTACCTCCCGGGCATGGTTTACTGATGTAAACAATGACAGATACCCTTCACCACAATGATTGTGTCAATTCTACCATGACTGCACAGCTGCTCAAGAAGCTATTCATCAAAACAAGTACGTGCATTAAAACTCATTTTTTCTATTAATTCCCTCTAGTTTTGTCATTTGTCAAATTTCAAATACATGTTTGCCCATATCTCAATCTTGCAGTGTGAGATATATAAAATCTTTGTAATTCTTTGGCTTGTAAACAAACCACCCTACTTGAATGCAATCATTTCTTCTAATTCAGTCATGGTAATAGAATAATTAACATATGAAATTAAGACACAGAATAAAATGTCTTCATCTTGTTACCAGCAGATACTTCTGTTCTAATGCATATGCTAATTATATGAACTTATAATGGACAGTTTCTGAAACTGACCACTTGATCTTAAAATCCCAGATCCACAGTTATTTGACCTCACAACCACAGAGGTTTTGCTGATGTTTGCTGTACCTCAGACAAATATCAAGTGGTGATGTAATACAAACTGGTCCTTCCATTTTGTTCAAAGGCTAATACTGCCACTGGCTTAAAACAAATTCTGTGTAACTGCAATTAGCCTTTCAGCAAATTCAATACTTTAATGTTGGATTCCTATAAAAATAGGAAGAGCTGAGCAATTGGTTCATTAATCAAGTTAAAAAAAACTAATCATGAACAAAATATCTAACTCAAAGTTCCCTTTAGATTATGAACAAACAATGTATCTAATACTTCTGATTAAATAGTGTTGGTGGTCATCCTGCACACATCTTGATACATAGTAGAAAATGTAATACAAACCAATAAGTGGCAATATATTGTCCACATCAAGTCTCATATAATGTTGTATCTTTGGTTGGTATATTCTATATATACCGTATTTATATGTGTGTGTGTGGTTATAGGTTGTCCCTGTCCTGTTGGTTCATGACCACATTTGACACATCCCAAACAACTCATGACCAATGAAAGTACCTGTCTAAATATGTAAATACAATAACCAATATTAGACAACCAGGTCAATGAACTAGACCGTAGACATGTTTTGCAACAATTCAAGGCTGTCCCCAAGGAATGTCAGACAATGACCCTTTGCCCTGAAATTGTGAAATGTGACATGCTTCAATCAAAGTGTTTAACTGAATGACCCTGATCATCTTTTTCAATCAAGTTTTTCCCACACAAATCCTACTTTGCAGAAAATATTCCTCATTTGGTATTATAAGGCCCAAAAAACTCACCCACTTTTTTCTCCTTAATTGAAAAAATACAAAGATCAATCATCTGGCCATACAAAGCACCATAACTACACTAATCCATGCAAAACTTCTCTGCTTTTCACATGTTTGAAAAAGTTATGAATTTGAGTTCCTTATCTGCACTGCAGTGAACAACTTTGAAGCGATCAGCTTTATCATAAAGCCTTTGCCTGGACCCGAGAATGTGTATTCGGTGCAGACTGTATTTCTTCTCAACAATATTCCAGAAACTGGCAAAGTTAATGTTGAAAACATTCTTTTTAACATATTGTCAAGAATTTGAAGTGAATGAGGTTAATGTAAACCAGTAATTTGGTTGAAATGTGACTACGATGGCAAATTGACAAGAGCTCCCATCTCCTGACCAGTGCAAACCGGCTGGGCGCAGGCAACCCTCGATCAGCTGATTCACCACCCGGCAATTGAAACCCACATGAACGCTACATCATTTCTTCGGAAAGGTCTAAAAAGGGTCCACAATTTTTTGTCAATTGGTTTTCAATCATACCTATCAACCACCCGCCGTCAAAAAAATCCAGTTTGTGTGCCCTAACATGTATCATTATGAGATTTTTCGCTCGGTCATGGACAAAGCCATTGTTTCGTTCTTCCAGGATTCAAGCAAAAAACTGGGTCAATCTCCTGTAATTTCCTTAGATAAATATATTTACCTAAATAATTCCAAGCAATTGTTTTGAATAAGCCATGCACATTGACTGATATGGTTGATCTTCATTGTCGAATGGAATTAAATGCGGAAAATTCTTCATTTCGAACACAAAGTTGAACGAAGTTTCGCAACGCCATGGCTGCGGTAAATCCCAAATCAATAAACAGCTGATCCAGAAGGAATATTGAAATAATAGACAACACACAGAAAACCCGATCAAAGTATAAATTACCTGATAGTATGTACAGTTAACATCCTATTCAACATTTTGAGTTAATGTGGCACCCTCCTCGACTGTTTAAAACGGAATAATGGCCTGAGAACAAACACAACTTACCGGCTCAGCGCTCAGCTTGTCACCAATCAGCTGATGACCTAGTTTCTTCTCTTGGCTTTGCAGCCGCGCAATCTGCCAGTCACCAAGGCTCGTTTTGTGATTTCTCCGAATGCAATGCAACTATTTCCTAGTGCACAAATTAAGATTATTCACATTCATACCTCTCAGATAATATTTACGAATAAATGTCCTCTGTCTTTTGCTTACTGGTGTTCTGAAGTACAGCACTGCATTGGAGCAATCTCCAATGTCATTTAACGTGTCACGTGACCTTGCAGCTAACTGGTAAACAAGTGGCACCACTGTAGGGCCCCATACAACATTAAAATAAACAATAATTTGCTTTTATACCAGATTTGTACATTATTTTAAAAAAATCCTGTATATTATATTTGCATAAAATACGTCAATAAAAGCTACGAGAAAAAAATATATATATGATTAAGCACATCTAAATTTTGGTGTGTTAGTGGAGGCTAAATTGTAACAGAACTGGGCCAGTGGGCTGTGCCTTGAAAACTGAATTGGATGAGAATCCAAAGCTCCATGTGAATGTGGAGACATCATGATAAAACAAATTCTTCTTTCCAATAAAAGATATAGATTTTGTATTTATATTTAAAATTAAATGTGCAGGCATGGGTGGCACAGGTAACCTGTACTTCTGGGTCTGCAAGGCACATGGGCCTCCTCTCTCCAAAATCAGATATATGATTATGAGCCTGAAGCAAAAGGGACTATATTCTGTGAACATCAGAGAAATTTAGTTAGCAGATATTTACTGAGATTGGCGATTGAAATGGCTGAAAAATGGAATATAAAATACGAAAATGAAGAATTTCTGGGTTCACGAATATTGATAATATCTTATCAAATATGTTTTTAGAAACTCTAAAATGTTAAATATTTAAACATTATAGTTAATTTAAAATGTCAACTTTTATTATTATTATTGGCGTGTTAGGGTGTGTTGTCTTAAGAATACTGTGTAGAGAGTTTGTATATATGAATATATATATATATATATATATATATATATATATATATATATATATATATATATATATATATATATATATATATATATATATATATATATATATGTATATATATATATATACACACACACTACACAAATAAAGGCTAAAATCTATCGGTAGGAACAGCCATTTGTAGATATTCAGCCCAAAACACATTTGAGATAGTGGGAAAGTATATATATTTTAAGATAAATTGACATATCAAAGTAAGAATTACCTGTCACAACCAATTTACTTCGGTAGTTTTTCATGAGGTTTTGATAATTTAAGTGATTGTTACATATACTTTTTTTCTTAAATGCACTTTCATGTTCCTTTATTTCAAGTCAGTATTGTAACCATTACATATCAGTCCAATTAAATTTTAAATACATTGCTAAAGCTCAATAGAATTTGTTTTGTCTTAAAAATGCACATTTTACTGATGAAATGGAGATCACAGTTCTGCACCAACTAACCCCTGTTATTCAGTACTGGACCCAGGCTACCAGAATAGAACCTTCCAATTTCATACATTGTATCAACTTACCAGGGTAACTCACCACTGTTTCCAGTGGCAACTTAAATGTGACTTCCGGTTTTTTAAAAATACTTTAATAGTTGGTGAAATTTACTTGTCTGTCACAATAGTGGAAGTATTATATTTTGTTCTAAGCATATGAAGAAACAAGTAATTATCCAAGAGGTGCTGGTGAAATTGTCTCAGTAAAATGATGCTATTATATTAAATGATATATTATATTTGTTGAAAATGATTATGTATATAAATCTGTGATGCATAATATATCAGTGATATATGATAGATATAGTACCCCTGACAATGGGTATTTGGACCAGACATCAATATATTGGCACAACAGAAGGGAGTTGAGGGAGATATGACCAAGATGACAGGCCAGGGTAAGGTGCAGCATTTGTAGGTTGATATATGAGTGTACATTTGTACTCTCTGGCACTTGGTAGTTGGAGGAATGGTGTGTAGCTATATTACTTGCCCATGTGGTGTGCATGTCTCAACCTGCCAAGGACAACCATACACTTTCAATTTAAAAGGAGAAATATCACTCCAGAATGACACATCCACATCCCATCAAACCCATGGGAAAAGTGCCACTGAATGAAGAGACTAAATTAGAATTTGTCATCCTCTCATTGTAACTGGTACGAAAATAAAAAAGTTAGCCAACAAAGTAATATGTAATTTAGGTCTTCCACAGTTTAGATCATACTATGTTATTCCTTTTTCTTATTCACCTGATTCCATGCCATATTCAATGCAAACATTTAATTTTGATGTGGACACACATAGGCAAAATATTATATAGCCTATAGATAATGAGATTAAGTCAGGGATAAATATGTGTGAAGTTCATGCAAACATATGTTTTGTGCACAATGAGAGGCAATCTTAGATTTGTCCACCAAAATGTATATGAATTCAGTGCCAAGATAAACACATAAAGCTATAAAATTATCTGTGATAAACAACAGGAAATGAATACTGAAAAATATATTTAACTATAATACCATATGAATTTGTATATCCCTTCACAAAAGAAATTTCAAAACCAGGGACCCAATAAATCTGTGTGAAAGTAAAATACTTTGAAATGCTTTGAAAACCATGCATTGCATATGAAGCTTTTTTATTGCACGGGATAGCCTTGGGGTAGTTAATGACATCCCTAAAGCCACCTGTCAGGTCTACCCTTCTTCTCCTAGTTATTACCAGGCTGGATAGTCCCCACAACCCCACCTGTCTGCCATGTCATCAAGCTCCCTGATCTGAAACCTCAATAATGTGTACTCAGCCAGTTGATCAATGCAAAGAGAGACACAAACTTGTTTTTGTCAGAATCATTTGATGTAAGTTATGACAATGTTTTATTGAGGGTAACCATACTCACATGGTCATGTTCATGGTAACATATTATTTTGATCCAGGCATAGCCCAGGTAACACACAGCGTGGAAATAACATTGTTTGAGCATGTTGAAATAAGGTTTCATTGTCTTTCTATATTTTTTCAATGTGGTGAGCAAATAGAAAGATAATGTTGTGGTCCGACCTGATAACGTCGTTGTCCAAAATTCTACATGCGCACAACATCTTTAAGCACGTTGTCTTACAACATTTTGTAACAACATGCTTACAACGTGGTGAGCACCTAGAAGAAAACCTTGTGGTGGTTGAATTGACCAATAGGCGGCTGCAGTACCACAGGAAATGGCAACCTGTAACAACTTAGTTGTCAGGATATTCGAAGTTACAGGGAATTTTATAGACAAGACATGGTCTTCTGAATGAACAAAATAAAACCAACAAATAAATGACCATGTCCTTTTTGCGAAAGTTTATTGTTATTATCAACTGCAATATATATCCATATAATTTGAGACAATGTCAGCAGTTTAGCAAAACATGCCAGTTGATATGCTAGAAGAGACTTCAGATGAGACAATCCCAACTGAGAAACTGGATTTGTCAGAAAACAGCTGAGTATGTTCACAGTTGAATGTTTATGTACCAAAAGGTGCTTGCAACATGCTGAGCACATGATTACAACGTTTTATCACATGTTCACAACAAACATTATCTGGTGTTCACAGAACTTCCTTACAATGTCAGTTTACAACATGCTAAAAACGTGTTTAGCACATGCTCACAACGTTGTACCACAACATGCTCACAATGTTATCTGCTGTTCACAGATCTACGCCCATACAGCGTTAGGTAACGACATCCTAAGCACCAAAAAACAGCATGCTCACAACGTAGATATAAAATTGTTAGCTGGGAGGCTACAAGAAAAGTTACATTTTAGATGTGGGAAGTCTTTTGTCATTCAAGGTCCATATTTTATGTTTTGTTGTTTGTTATTCTGAATAGATATGAAAATTTTAGTTTTAAAAAGGATATGATCATAAATTGACTAAAATTGTTGTCAATTGACTAAAAAAAGGTTTTTGGTGCCTTTCATATCACAGGATACAAATTCACAAGATCAAAAGTTCTATAACACCAAAACTGTGATAAGGCAAACATTATTTTAACTTCTCAATCAAAGCAATTTCCAATCTATTCAATATATCTCTTACTTTGATAAAAAATATTATTATCTATTTTGTCATCTATTCTAGATTCTAAGAATATCTGTGTCTCTTAGATCATATCAAATCTGGAATTAACATCAAACTCCAATTCAAAATCTCAAATCTATTTTACAATAAAATTGGAGTGTACGTTTTTGGTCAGCCTGTGAAAATATCTCCGTTAAACTTAGCAAAGTGCCTTTATTCATTGTGATAACTCATAGTTAAATCTCTCCAATAAAATCATTTCTTGTACCATAATTGATGCCAGCTGCATTTTGCTTTTCAATTGGATGATATATTTTCTGTTCAATGTTGCAAATTATATGATTTTATCATCATGTCTTTTATCTATGACTCATTGTGATAATAGTTTTCATTGTCATGTCTAGACAGTGGGGACCAAAGCTCAGTCTTATCAACCATGGACAAATTTGGCACTTGTATTTCTTATCAGAATTCCAGAACCATAGACACATTATAATTATTTTGATAAATAAATAAATAAATAAATAAATAAATAAATAAATAAATAAATAAATAAATAAATAAATAAATAAATAAATAAATAAATAAATAAATAAATAAATAAATAAATAAATAAATAAATAAATAAATAAATAAATAAATAAATAAATAAATAAAGAAAGAAAGAAATAAAGAAATAAAGAAATAAAGAAAGTAAGTAAGTAAATAAATAAATAAATAAATAAATAAATAAATAAATAAATAAATAAATAAATAAATAAATAAATAAATAAATAAATAAATAAATAAATAAATAAATAAATAAATAAATAAATAAATAAATAAATAAATAAATAAATAAATAAATAAATAAATAAATAAATAAATAAATAAATAAATAAATAAATAAATAAATAAATAAATAAATAAATAAATAAATAAATAAATAAATAAATAAATAAATAAATAAATAAATAACACTGATCCATGTATTTTTTGTTGCTGGGACCTTTTAGACTACATTTGTTAAGGTAATTCATAATATCAATATGACGAAATCACTATAAATGGCCCTATACTTACTTACAATTCTTCATATTCTTGGCAACCAGTAAAAAGGATTGGATTTAAGAGTTTTTTTGTACAGTTTCAACATTTTCAACATTTTTGCAGAGTTTTGGTATGTTATTTTCAATGGGGGATAATATGACCTGTTATTGGCCTATTACAAAAAGCATATTTAGCAGCTAATATATGTAATATTATTTTATACCAAGTATGGGAAGTGCAGGATCTATATAGAATTTGCAGGTCAATATTGCTTGCTTTCATGAGAAAAATTCTTAAATTTTCATAATACAAGACTGTAACATTCTGTTACTTCATGTCCTCCAACTTTGCATGCTAAACTACTATTTTAAAAATAATTTGATATAATATACTTGCATTATTCTCATTTTGATATAGGGTAATCAGCAATGACATGCTACAAGTACAAAGTTGTCAGTTTGGTATTCTTCCTTTGGATCCTCTCTGAGCTTTTGTGAGCTTTTGTGAACTTTCTGTGTTGGAGGTAATTTTGGTCTGATTTATTCCCAGATAAAGGAGACATAAATAATTTTGGTCTGATTTATTCCCAGATAAAGGAGACATAAAATCATAACCCCCTAAAAAAACCCTATCAATATAAAAGTGGAGATAATATTCAAACTGAAGTTTCGAAAATATTTAAAGTTTCTTTTCATACTTAGTTGCAAGTCAAAGTAGAAAATTATGATTGTTGACCCTTAAAATTAATATCTTGATGTAAACTTAAACCTTGAACACTCATGGAAAAATAGTAGACTACATTACTGAACATGATGATCCATTGATAATCCACTGATAGTTTGTATAGTTTGGGGCGTTTTTCCAAGATATTCATCAGTATACACTGATACAAATGTTCCATATATTATATATTGCATGCAAAAAAATCAATGTCATCCTTGTGGCTTTGAGATAAGCTGATACTTTGATTGGAATTTGTTGTAAACAACATGTCAATCAGAATACCGATAGGTATCACATGACCTAATGTCGGACAATTTGGTTAAGTTTATCAATGCTGACTGTGGTATTATGGTATGGTGTGGTTTTGAATGACAGGTTAATCCCACTTGGTACCATCTGTACATAATAATGCTGTTTGAAATGTCTCCTTTAAATCTTCAAATGTCATATGTCAAAGTAGTTTTGAAAAGGTATATTATCTGAATTAATTTTATTGTCAAGTACAATATCAGATTTATGGCATATTTACTATTTCAGGATTTACTAATATTATACAAATATGGACCTGGGTGGAGTGCAATATGACTTTTTATGGACCTTTGGAAAGTTATATTGCACGAGGCGCAGCCGAGTGCAATATAACTTTCCGAAGGTCCATAAAAAGTCATATTGCACGACACCCAGGTACATATTTGTTTTATTCTATGATCACTGTGTTAATTACTGCCATTGTTGGTTTAATTCTAAAAGTGAGAACTGAAAGTGACGTGATTGCTGTCGTCTGCTTCCCAGTCTGCAGGTCACTCAGAGCAAGCTGGTGACGTCATTATAGGGCTTCCCCAACATTTCCCGCCATGGAATTCCCCATCAGTGCAGTGGAAAGTATATTGACGTGCAATATAATGCATCTGGTCAATAAAACAATTTAGAGAAGCTCATGTGACCAGGAATTGACCAATCACAGCACAGAATACACAGTGATCATAGAATAAAATTTAACATATTGTCATCAAGATAGTAGCTGATGGGCAGTTGCAAAAGTGAAAAAAAAAAATTCTGGTTGTCAATGTGAACAAATACATTCATGTGGCTCTGCAGGTAATTTTGTTGTCATCAAATGCAAAAAAAAAATTGATTAAGATGATAACTATAAATGGCTCTTTACTTTCTTAATTATGAGGAGGAAGTCAGCAATGATTGATGACCAAAAATGCCAGGCTTTGTGTAATCCAAGATAAATAATGTCAACATGCACAAAATAACTGACATATTTTTACTACATTTATCTATCCTGTTAATCAAAATATACCACTTTACATCACAATTTTATTGATTTACCAGTTATTATTGAAAACAGAAATTAAATATGAGTTAGTTTTCCAATTAGGAGTTGGACAAAACAAGTTTGAACATTCCGGTAGGTGTACCTAAAAATCTTTCCTTCTGAAAAACTACCTTTATTCAGGCAAAGGGTCAGGTAATGACCTTTGGCCTATGTAATTATGACATGCATCTCTGGCTGCCATGTTCTCATGACATTTTCTCTATGACCTGGCAACATCATACACCTGTGTATGACACCGATACCAGATGCAAGCAAGACCCAGCAGTGTTGTCCTTGCATGACCTAAGACAATGGCTTGACCTAACTCGGAGGTTCAACCTGTTACATCTCACATTCATGTCAAGCTACAGCTACAGCAATTTGCCTCACAATTCAGTACACAAAATTGATGTGTTGTCTAAATAAAAACCAAAAAAATAATATTTTTTTATTTTTGCTTTTCTTATAATAAAATTTTGAGTGCCAAATAATTCAAAGAAACATAAACAAATATAAGTTTTTTTGTCTTATGTCAATGGATATGTATTAAAATTCATCCCCAAATCACATTTCCATATCCTTATATGACCTCTCAGTTGAAAATAGGCACTAGCTATAAGCACATTACCTCTTCTAATGGGTGGTTTCCGTTAGATTGGCAGGCAACTCTATGAATGCTATAGATTTCTACCATGATACCAGCAGATGGGCTTTGTTGGAGCTTTTTCAATGCATTTGTAGCCTGCTAGGGGTTATGATCTGGGTGGGAATCGAGTTGGCACTTGGGGACAAATTTAGCGTGAGGCTTACAAGTTATCTGAGGACACCAACAACATAATGAGCTCCAGTCCTCCCTTTGTTGACAACAGTTCTCTGTTGCATCATCAAAAATGGCTTTTAAATTAGGATAGCTGACCTCTCATATCTGTCATGCCCTGCAAGGTCAAATGGCATTCTCTATTTTCCTGCAAAAAAGCTATTTGAAGGAGTTGTCTCTAATATTTTTTCATCTGAATTTTACCATTAACCAGTGGGTGATGTGGTATATATTTCAGTTTACTTAAAATGACAAGTAAAAATTTTTTACGAGTACAAAATTTATATAATTACTTTGCTTCTGGTGGCAAACAGTGAATACCCTTGTCATGATTACTGGTAAGAAAGAATCTATATGTGGCAATTCATGTCCAGAGTTTGGCCAATTGTGAAATTTATTTTGAAATATATATCCAAGCAAACATTGTATATTCCTAATTTAAAATTACATTTTGTAGAAAAGAGAAAGAAATTACTTAATATCAGACATTTATATCATAATACATGCAATTTTAACTGATATTTTCTTGTCATATTATATATGGTTGTTGAAATATTGTCACATTTGGCAGCCCGAAGCCACTCATCCCACATGAACTTATAAAACTTGTTTTATGAATAAGTAATATAGACTGGTAACTGAGCAGAGTATCTCGTCAGTGAGACGACACATCATGTCTGGTACCGCCGCTGTTTGGTCCAATCCTTGCCAATATCAGGTACAAAGCTATTTTATGGTATGCTTATCTATGAAAAAAATATGCCTGGCAATGGATTTTAACACAGATGCCTCCATCTAGGACATTTCATTTTGTCTGCATGTTGAGTTTCGTCTTGAAGTTTCTTGATATAATGTAGCTTTAAAGGGATTAAGCACCAATTTTGAAAGAATTGCTTAAAATTCACATATTGATCAAAAATGTAATTGTTTTTCATGTCTATTTTCATTTTTATTGATGCATCGCCATGTTTGCCTGTTAATTATATTTTGACAAGACCCTAATTTATTGCCCCTTTATGAAAGTACACTTCTTTCTTGGCACCATTTTCATATGGAGTGTTATAGAGGCAGTGAAAGGTAAAATGCCTTCATTAGAGTATGGCAATATGCTTATGACGTCATGAAATGTATTGTCCTTTGGATAGTGCCAGAATGACTTCATACCTTGCTACCCAACTTTGAGCCTCAATTGAGGTCAAACAAAGTTCATGCTACCCGTGTTTACCCATCACTTGCAGCTTATGGCTGAGACAGATCTCTGCTGGGAATGCAACTTTTATGTCTTATAACAACTTATCTTTTTATTCTATTATAATTTCAATTTGTCATGATGTTCATATATGGCTAAGCTTTCAATTCACCAAATTGTAAAATTGATGCTTAATACTTTTAACATTTTGTTCAAGATCTGAGTAATGACTGATGGTGATTGCTGACCATGCAGATCATTATCATTAGCTGTGCTCTTAAATGATTACATCCTATGCACTCCCAATTGTGTGCACATTATGTAAATATTTTGAGTAACTGTTATTTGGAGAACATGACATATCACACAGTCAATAGTGTATAATCACATCATTTATTAGAAAAAGTAAAAATCAATAATTTTCTTACAATTAAAAAGAAATAACATAACATATCATAAAATTTAATCAAATGTCTGTCAACTACATATAGTCAAAATATATTTGGATCTGATTAATCAATATGCAAATAGATTAAACTCCTATACACAAATATTCATATTATACACATAAATTATTTTGTTATTCTTTTGAAATTTATTTAATAAACACAGAGATAAGGGAAATCAACAAAAGAATTCTATCGCATTTATTTTTTTTAGTCCAAACGTTTTTGCTTTCAAATTCATCACACTCAATTTCAATCAAAAGAAATAGGATACACATATTGTTTATTGTTGCATAGTGCATAGAGTATTACTCTAAGCATAGTGTTAGAACTGTCCGGGATGAGAGCTGCATTCACCTTCCTCTGGATATCCCTTTCTTTGAATCCATGAGTAAGGGTTTATCCTGCATCGGAGACGTGATCATGTGAATCCTAATAGGTCTGCTTGCCATTCGCCAGGTTTCTATGCATTGATTTATGACGTCATGTGTGAAGACAAGGCAAACCATCCTCCATGGCCAATTCCCTGTAACACATACAACATTTATAAACACGAATCAACAATTTTATTAACATATGTCAGCTATATACATGTATATATATTTTAACCCAGAAGACTTTTCTATATTGATAGCAATATAACGGTACTTAATTTTCTGTGCCTCATTACAAAGATTATTATAATTCATTCAGCCTCATCAGCAGATTCATTTGGAGTAAATATCACTTGATTTTAATACAAAATGATGGTTAAATCATTTTCAGTTGTGCATGATCACTGAGTCAATATGTAACTCCTGTATTTGTGGTGTCATGTTTCACTTTCAGATTTAGCACTGAGAGGTATGTGGTTTTTTTGTGCCATTGACAACCAGGGATAAAATACACATCAATGGGAACTTTGTTGTTTTGACTCACTTCTTTGGTATAAAACCAGATCTAATTTCCTGAAAACCAAAGTGAAGAATGTCCACAGCATGTAATTTTGGAGGTAAAGATTAATTCAAGAAGCCCCCACCTCTCCATGGAAATAAATAAAACAAAAAATGTATGTGATTCTCTACCTGCTACCTTGACTCACTCAAAATTGGAAAATAATGCAATCAATGCCTGATTACATATATTATTCTCTATGTGGTATGTTGTTTATATGACATAGATTGCCTGCTATTATAGTCTTTATATTTACTGAAAATAGTTTTTGTAAGACTTACGGAAGTAGTCAAGGCAGAAAGTATTACCTTTGACAGCACATGCCTCACTCAGTCCTTCAAATCATTTTTACTTATACTGTTGTAACTTATGAAAATCGATATATATCAAGTAGAGTTTACATATAAAACACACATTAAAAACTCAACAACCATCCCTTGTAGGCTCTTAAACAGTTCATGGAAAGGATTGTTACTGTTTTTTAAAAGAGCAATTACAGGCAAATTTACAGTATGCTCCTATATCTTATACCTGAAAATCATGACAAGATATTCCATATTTTTAAATATAGTGTTTTTTTGAACATATATTTCACAATAAATGTAAAATTTCATGAGGTTTTATTGATAGCCTTTACATGGCTCCAAACATATTTTGAGAACATTGATTACAAACAACATTTGAAATTTACTGGAAAAAAAAATAAATAATAATAACTCATGATATTGTGTATCAAACAGAGATGGCCAGTTCCAATGCATATATCTGATTAATGTTGACATGAATTGTGTACATTTTAAAACATTAATTCCTGAGATAAATTTGTCAATGCACCAGGACTTGTGAGACACTAACATGATCACCATCAGATTTGATCCTTATGCGCAGTCTATATAAGCATAATATATCATTCTAACTATTATGAACCTATCATAATTTGCTCATGAATTATTATCAGGGTTATATGATGACTTAACATTGTTTTTCTCTGGGATACTATGAATGTTTCTATTTTAATTTCTATCTATTCATCCACATGTTGTGGTTGGTTATTGGTTGGTTGGTTGGTTATAGGTTATCGTCTTTTTTTTTACCTCTGACTAACTGGCTTTTTTGTATGTTTTAGCTACTTGGATGTTTATATTTTATGACATAAGAGAAACACAATACTGATTGATTGCTGGTTAACTGGTTGTTATTTTTCATGGCAAGACTGATACATTTGATCTGTTTCCCCAATTATCTGTCTGCACAATGTGTTGCATCAAATGTGAGTCATGAAGATTTTCCATGCATTTTCTAAAAATATAAAAGGTAGTCCATCTGACTCATGGGACATAATCTGAGTGAACAAGACTGATAAAATGTATCCACTAATGGTCTTAATAGGCCTGTCACTACAGATACATTTATACCAAATTAAATTAGGTGAACATCTTTATCTGAGTAACATGGATATATCTGCTATCCTTTTACATTGTGAAACTAGCTTCTACTATCAACTCATGTTCATAGCAACATGTGATGGGGCACTCCATGAATGTAACAACCACAAGTATGTCTCAAATTATATGATATCATCTAAAGCCAAACGCATTGATTAAAACTTAATAATCATTCAATATTATTATTATTATTTCTGCATATGAAATTTTGGTTGATTAATTATACCTGTCAGTATTGTAAATGCTGATGGCTAAAACAATTTCCATGTTGCATCATTAATGCATGGCAATTCTATTATTCTGAATGGGACAACAGCATAGCAGGTGGGAATAGAAGTATTGTTCAAAACCTAATGTCACAATACCATTTACATGTTATCAAATGTTTTTGGTCAAATTTAGTTTGTGAGTGTGAAGATTCAATCCGACTGCAAAATAATTTCCACTACTCGGTATTAAAAACATAACCCCATGGATTGATAGCTCTGCTGACTTGAATGAAAACACATGAACTGAGATAAAGTGCAATAAGCAACCAGGTTATGATTTTTCATACAAGATCCCAATTCAGTTTTGATGAGATATTCATTAATATTTTATAAATCATTATCATGTTACCAATGCAATATTTCATGCACAAAATTTTTGATTTTTTCAAAAATCTAATAGCTATCACTAAGTTGTCAAGGAGGCTGCTATTTTGAATAACATAGCCAATGAGAATCAAGATAACAAAATGGGGCCAAATTTGATATGTAACATGCATTTTGATTGGTCAAAATCACTATCTGCTCAATTCTGCTCTTGAAAAGGATTTAAATGATCATTTAGGAAGAAATGTTCAAAAACATTACAACAAAGCAATGATATGCATAGCTCAAAGGCCATTGATATATGTTTATTCACTTTTGATGGTTGTGAGATTTTGCATGTCTACAAATTTTGAATTGAAGGTCAAGGTCAAAGGTCACATGACTAAGACATTATAATGAGGCACAGCTATGACCTAAGACATTTCTGTATACCAAGTTTAAATTTCCTCTAATAAGTGGTTGCTAAGATATGCTCCGTACAAAATTTGTGACCTCGAGGTCACTGCACTAAGGTCATTGGTGACATCACTAAGATTTGAAGGAATCTGAACCTTCACCTCAATATCTACCTCTGTATAAAACTTGAAACATATATTACTGGTAGTTTTGGAGAAGATTTTTTTTAAACATAGTGTTGATACATAACAGATATTTAATATTTCCAGTTCATTGTTCATGAGCTATGGCCTGCACAATAATACAAAGGTCAAAGTCAAAGAATCAAGGTCAAAGGTCAAATCTGTATAAAATGTATATGGTGTTTGAAAGAGTGTTGATATATAGCAGATATGAACTAGATTTCATACACTTTTAATGCTTGAGATGTTGCATGTTCACAAATTTTGAATTCAAGATCAATGTGTCAAGGTCAAAGGTCACATGACTAAGAAAGTATGACGAAGCACGGCTATGACCTAAGACATTTCTGTATACCAAGTTTTAATTTCTTCTAAAAAGTAGTTGCTGAGATATACTCCTTACAAAATTTGTGACATCAAGGTCACTGCATGAAGGTCAATGGTGACATCACTAAGATTTGAAGGAATCTGAATTTTCAACTCTCTATCTACCTCTGTATTAAATATGAAACAAATATTACTGGTAGTTTTGAAGGAGAAGATTTTTAAACATAGTGTTAGTATATAACAGATATGAAGTGTTTTTTATTCACTTCTGATGGTTGTGATGTGGCATGTTCACAAATTTTGAATTCAAGGTCAATGTGCGAAGGTCAAAGGTCATATGACTAAAATTGTATGACAAGGCATAGCTTTAACATAAGACATTTTTGCATACCAAGTTTAAATATCCTGTAATAAGTGGTTGCTGAGATATGCTCAGTACAAAATTCAGGTCACTGCACTAAGGTCAATGGTGACATCACTAAGATTTGAAGGAATCTGAATCTTCACCTATATATCTACCTCTATATAAAATATGAAAGATGTAGTACTGGTAGTTTTGGAGAAGAAGATTTTAAAAGAAATGTTGACAGACGGACGGACAGACGGACAGACAGACGGACAGACATTTTCCCCCTTCCTAAAGCTCTGTGAGCTAAAGTCTCAGCAGAGCTAAAAACATAAAAAATTTAAACATTTATCTTGTTATATTACATCAAAATGGACTGGAATTCTGTGTCACTTTGACACTTGACAGTATTAAGCTGTTGGAAAGTTTCAATGTTGCAAGATATTCCACATTTTTATATGTTAAACAATTCAAATTTACTGACAAAAACATAGAACTCTTGTAGCATTGGTACAAATGTGGCTGATTTGTTTACTTACTTTTGACACAAGTGGACCGTGAATACAATGGAGTTGAAATTGCACATAATAGCTGGCCCATTTGTGGTTATCGGGTCAATGGGGGTCAAATGTGCTGCTGGTATTGTGGTCTATTTATATGGAGTCACAATAAATGTGTCAAAACCAAACTGTGACAAAGTGGGTGTTTTTTTTGGTCTCCATAATAATTCATTTAAGACACAATTGTGTATATATTTAGCAGGCCAATATATATGAAAAATTACTACACATATAAGAGCTCTTGAAATGAGATACGTGATTGTCAAATTCATTACATAATCTTATTAACACCTGTTGCTGAATTGTGGCATATTGTTAAATACTGCAGGGCTGTGGCCTATTGTTAAATACTGCAGGTTGCTCATTGTTCAAATCATCTCATTGTTGGCCTATGCTAGTTGCAGATCCCAATGAGAGCCCTGCAACCAAGCCACTGCACAAACAGCTGAGCAGACCAATGCTGTCTATTATATAAAAAAAATGGGGGCTCACATGGCTACAGGAGTCACGTGACTGCAGTTGGCGCATAATTGACCGAGTTCCTGCCAAGTGGGAGGATCCCAGCTGATTGCTGTGTGCACTGTTGCATTGTGAAGCCGCCTGCCATCTGCTCCACGGAACACAAGCCTGGAGCCTCACAGACACGCATCCCTGCCCGCCACCATTCAGGGGAAGGCCATCATAGATTTACACGACCTGTCATTTAACCTAATCCATAATTCATGCTGACCCATTTTTATCCTGAAATAGATCACGGAATAGATGACAGCACTTGTTGACCAGCTGTGGACACTGCAAAGCATCATCTACAGTAGCTTAACTGCAGAGATGACCAATATTGGCCTTCCAGTATTGACACCATTCATACAGATGTATACATATAATCATGATGGGATTGGTTACATGATAGGTCTTGGAAATGGACACTTTGCTCAATAAAAAAACCAGGTAATGGTTCAATTTGCAGAAATCTTTTGCATAAAGAGAAAATCTTTGCTGTGATGCAAAGAACCAATATTATGCAGCAGAAATGGTCTACATTATGAGAAATTGCCAAAACAGCCACCTATCCAAATTTATGTGATGAAATATTGGTACACTCTTCAAATTCACAAATTCAAGGTTGCAATTAATAATCTTCATAACATAAAACTTAAGACATCCATCTAAAAAAATCACCTGAGCTCTCTTATTTACATAATTTTCAATGGTTTTCAGAAAAATTAAAATATGTGACAGGTTATTACATTTTCAAAGAAGTTCCGAACATCTTCTTGCAACAACTAAACAATGTTCTTGTCATTCTTCTTTAAAATTGTTGTTCTTCTTTAAACTTGTCTTAGTTTTTGTAGATGAACAAACCCATGGGCAGTAGAGCACTCTACCAAAGCTAGAAGAATTAATCTCTGACATTGTATATAAGGAGAGGGACTGATGCAAAGTGATCAAAATATAGAGATAGAGAGATAGATATCTGGATATCTCCATTAACATTTTCATAGATATATATCTATATATCTATCTATCTCTCTAGATATCTAGATATGTAGATATCAATGTAGATATCTAGATATATAGAAAGACAGATTAAAAGGAGATGTATTTGAATGTAAGCTACTGTGAAGGTTGGCAACAGCAGCACTGGGAATCCCACTGAGACCCGGAACCTCTGCTGGAAAACCCCACCATTATTATTGCAGCAGCATTAATCCTATGTAAAACTTTTGTCTGACTTGTAAGAATATGAAAGGTCTCTGGCTGTGGAGGCATATTTGATTCATTCATTGATTAATGGTTGTCTCTGACAGGCGTGGCTTTCAACAAGATAAAGCCAAAAGCCACCATTGCCATTCACATAAAAGTCAATGTCTCATATCTTTGTCAAAAGGGCCAAAAACTATATGACATTTGTGACACGATGGGCAGATAAATTAGCAGAGAGATGGACAGATTGATTACAAAGAAGCACAAGAAACAAGAAAAAGTGGTGATCCACATGTAACACGGATGAGAAAAAAAAATAACGAACCAAAATTGACAACAAACAGAACAAAAATTACAACAAACAAAACAAAAATTACAACAAACAAAACAAAAATTACAACAAATGACGATGTTGTCATTTCGGCGGGATGCCTATTGGCTTTGATGAGCCAGTAAACTTGTAGATGAGCATTTTGTCATCACTCACTTCGTAATCTTTGTTTACACGTTATAGGAACGCATATCATCGATCAGAATTTCATAAAAACATTACTAAGCAATGTGAACTGATAATTTCGCACATCGATGAGCGATGACGATATTGCCGTAAGATTGTCAAAAAGGGAACCATCCGTGTTACAAAAAACTTTAATATCTCATCTAAATGTCAATGTGACCTGTTAAGCAGAGCTCTTTATTAATATTGCCTCTGGTCTGGCATACTTTTCAAGTTTTAATAACACCAGACAGGAAGGGATCATTACTACTTACTCATTGTAAATGCACTATTACAACTCTCACTTTCGAGTTGATATATAACCATTACTGAACCTGTACTTTAAATAATGAAGCTACTTTAATTTTCTTTGTATTATCTACATTTGCTTTTATACCAATAATGCACATCAAGTTGTACCATGAAAAAAAAACCACTGGCAAAAAATGAAGCATGAAGCTATAGTCAGAACAAAACTTTCCGGTAGTCTGCATGGCGAGCTGGAGTCATAAACTTCCTCTGTGAATATATGTTGTTCTTTGCATCTGGTTATTCCACAAATTAGCGTGCAATTGCCATACAGCTGCAACTGATTGGCTCTTGTACGCTTCATAAGTTGAAAAGTAATAGAGAAAGGATCATTTATTATTTGATATATCAGTTTGTTGGAGATTTTACAACACTCTCTGTATTATTGCAGTCATTTCATGATGAGACATGATATATCATTCTTGCCCCAAAAGAAAAAAATCAGGATTTTTCTTTTGCCCCCCTTGAAAATTAATGGTCCATCCCCTGACTATTTTTGTCTGACTATTTTCATAGACATCTCATAAACATCTTAACTCATTTGACCGGGTGTGATCGCCGAAATCTGTAGATAAAACTGCCTTTACTTGCAGAGCCTGGTAAAAACCTAGGAACTGCTCAGGAGAGTAACTGTCTGTATATAAATTTAGCTTGTTTTGTCATATAAGCTTCTTGCATTTTGCTGTCTTTGAAAATGGGCTCCTGTGACATTCATAATATCTCAGGGTCATCTTCCATCGAACTCATATGCGCCTCCTATAAGATACAGTAATTATATATATGAAAGATTACATTCAATTTAACAGTCAGAATCACAAGTATGCAAATATTGTGCTAAACAGGCCATGACCTTGATCGTTTATCAAAGTCACTATAATATATAATCCTTACATATATCATTAAGTATTTTAAAGCCTATCCTGTCAGGTGTGACTAATTTTGCCTTTGAGCAGGGAAAATTACTTTGCGACATGAACTAATATCAAAATAATTATAAATATACTGTATGCCTTATATGCTTTGGATAATTTTGTACTTTACTGATTTTGAAAATAAGGCCCTGTGTAAAAAGAGCATAAACTAACATGGTGTGCAGAGTATGTAATTGTGATCAAAAATATGAATTACTGTATTTGCATTGCCAGGAGAGCATTTACAAGCAAATTTGACCCGATGCTGCATTACTCTTTGACCTAAAGTTAGTACTTGTTCATCGGGTTGTGTTTCTTGTGTGAGAAGGAGAATCAAACAGTCTGCCGATTGATCTGATAAAGGAGTATAGGATCATCAAAAAAACGTATATCTGAAACTGTCCCTACTTGTGTAATTTGCCATATATGCACAAGCCCAATCCCTGTATAGAAGCACTAAGCCTGCAGCAGACACATGAAGCAATATGCAATGACAACCTGTCATTCACCATATAACGACCTAAATGTCATTCACCACACTATTACCTAAATGTACTTCATGTGGACTGAACATTGATGCCGTAATTTGCCATTTGGCAATGGCCATTTTGGGCTTCATGAATGATATAAAAAAGCTACATCAACAAGCTATCTTATTTGTGAAATATTTTTTTCTTTTGTGAAATATTGGGCATACATCTATATTAATGCTTGAGAAAGTTTGCCTATGGAATCAATACTGGCGGTGAAGTGTTGGTTCAGTGAGACTCTGGCAATGCTTGTAGTGGAGCCGGCAACCTTTAGATAATATGTAACACAGCTGTATTACACCATACACTCCACAAATACACTCCCAGGTTGACAAGGATAAATGCCTCAGTGGATGCATAATAAAGGGCACTGCCTATGAATAAGTCATCCCTCTTTACATCCTAATAATAATAATACTATGACTGTTGTACACACATCCTATTCAGTGACCAATCATGGCAGTCAAGACAATGGAAAGTTGAATGAATTTTTCAAGAATTCTCTGCAGGAGATGGCAATCATTATCAGTCTGCAATTTAACATCTCAAAATAAAAATATATTTAAGATATTGTTCAAATTTTGATTTGATTCTTATGTATCTCGTATTGACCTAGAGTACAACAATATTCATATTGGGACCTGATGCTACAGCTTAAGTTTTGTAGCTTCAGTAGCTGGTGGAGTTTGATTGGATTAGTATACAGGTGATGTGCTATTATTAACAATTCAAAAGTAAGTCAATGTATTCATGATGTATGGGAGATTTCTGGTTCACCCCTTCACATCATGATTATATGTTACTCTATAGAAAAAACTGTGTCATGTATTCATGTCATGATTACTTGAATTTGAAGAAAATGGACTTCATCACAAGGGGTGATTGAGTGCATGATTGGATGAAAACAGAGATCTCATTTTGATTATATCATATTCATGATATCTATAAAACTACACTGAAATATCATAGCATAACACAGCAAAATAATAATAGGCATGATGTAACATAATTGGCCCAGACACCAGATAATTAGCAGCCAGAAATTAATTCACTCAACTCATATACAAACTGAATGTTCAGCAAGTATTACATGATTAATGCAGAGCCATTCCACTGAAATAATATAAACATGAAAGTGAGACTTATCTTACATCTAATTTCCTTCCCGATAAGGATTGTTTTTCTCCTCAATATATCATTGAAATCCTTGACTCCCTTTTCCATTAGAAAGTGCAATCTTTCCTGTCGTATTACAACTATTCACACATTTTATCTTGTTTTAGTATTGAATCAAATATTGTATTGGACATAGTGTTATGACAAATAAACTGCTACAAAAACTTTTTTTTTCATTCCATACTTCATTTTCCAAAAAAAATATCATATATCTTGTCCTTTTGTTACTTTAGATTTCTTGCGTTCTCTTGACATACATTGCCACAAGATTCAATGTTAAAATAAGCTGAGTGTTTTGGGTGATAAATGTTGATGCGCTGACATCATGCAACTTATGCATTGTTTCAAGGGCAATATATTCCTGTAGTCTACAAATATAAAATAATTTAGAATAAAACATCTATCTCATTGCAATGCAAGTAATTGTATACACAGATCTAGGAAAATAGATACTTGTTTGTCTGCATTCAATCCTTTATGTCAACACTTCTTCTTAGTTAATTTTGAGTAAAAGAAGTTGTGGATGGCATTGTCATGTCAGTTTTGGTATGGCTTTGTGTATGACAAAACGCCTGAGGAGGATCTCTGATAACTGTCATTTGTATCATATCTCCACACTTCATCATCTACTGTAATTTAATTATTTGTTTATTTTTCAATACATATTTTGTTCATTAGTGAAAAGAGAACAGGGTTGTGAAATATAAACAATGGGTCAGTGAACATTAATTCACATGTACCATTCACAAAGTGGGGTTTCACAACAAATAAAGTGGATTTAGAGTTCAAGGTATTGGAATCTAATCTTGAGGCCCAATAGACCAAAACCAAATACTGCGTCATGACCAACATCCATCATGAGATCCACTCATGGTATCAACTTGGTCTGTCCCAAACTAGAGTTTGCATAGTGATATGGAGAAAAACACACTGGTCAATATTTTCTTTGATATGAGATAATCTGGACAGAAAAATATCTCCTTAGTGCTTACCAGAACACCATGGTTAGCACTGACAACATTCTATGCAATGCAAATTCCAGTTGAGCAATACCAAATTATGTTTTGAACCTTAAAAGAAAGCAATATTTTATTTAATGAGTTTTTGGTTATATTTATCAGGATTAATATGCACCTGGAGTCACAGGTAATATCATGATATATTAAGCTCCTCGAGAATCCACAGTTGTCAGCCGCATCCTTCGTGAAATGACAAAAAAACAGTGTTTGTGACAAAGAAATGTTTGCTATGTTCCTCTTGATTCTCAGTGTTGCTGTACTCAGTGTAAGAGAGAAGCATGAAAACATCACACTGATACATTGATATAAACACAAGCTACTTTCCACACGATTCATATTTCCAAGAACATGGACAGGCCTTTCATTTGCCAAAGAATTTGCAAATCATAGTGGAACAAAATCAGATTGCTCACAAACTGTTCATAAATTATTGCTTGTTTGTTGTTTATGTAATGCACATTTCTACATTACAATTTTAAATGCATAAGTTATCAAACATCCCCCTCACCAAAAAAAAAGAAGTTATGTTTGATGATGAAAAGTGAGGCTGATAATAAAAATCAGGAGATATCTCAAAAGAAATGACAACAACATTTTTATTTTATGCTAATTTACAAGGTTGTTGCATTATTACAATATTATTTACCTTATTGAAAATAAGATAATTCTTTTAAATTCTAATCTCATGAAGTGAATGGAGTTTATTCATTTTCTGCCTGGGATGATTCAAAACTCCTACAGAAACTGTGAGAAACATAACCATTGCTTTATGAGATTTTTTATGCAGTAATATTCACATGGGAATACAGATTGAAACTCTTAAAGAGATATTCTCAGGGGCTTCTTGTCTGAAGTGTTTTGCTACTGAGGAAGATCACATCTGGGTACAGAAGACAACAACTCCACAGACACTGATATAAACAACATGAAAGGCACACCTATTTACCACAACACCATGGTTAGCATTGACAGCATTCCATGAGATACCAATTCCGGTTGAGCAATACCCATCATGTTTGTTTTGAACCAAGCAAGCTCCCAGGAACTTTTGACTATTCTGTTGTTGTGAGCCTATCTCCTTTGCTACAGAGTAATTATTTTTCTGGGCATACTAAAAAATGTAATTTATATTAGGTAGTACCATTTTTAAAAATAAAAAATGGCAATCTATATTCGCACACAGGAGCTGTATGTTTCAGCTTTTTATGTTTTGGTTATATGTGAACATAATTTTGAAACAAATCTGTATTCTGGTGGAAAACACTGAAAAGGTCCTGAACCTTAATGACTTTTAGTGGAGTTTTTGCTCCCATTAACACAGTTCTTTACTTTTATAACCTGGCTCACACTGCTGCCAGCTATTGTGCTGGCAACAAACAATCTCATCAAGTTGTCATGGGTTATGTCATAAAACAAGTTCTTTGAGTATGCTCACTGTGGAGTAGTCGGTGAAATGTTCCCTCAGGCCCCACTCAATGCCTGCCACTCTATCAAAGCCCAGCCCAACACTGAAGATCTATCTGCTCATAACAGAATTCTAAATATCCTTCTCATTTAATTGTGTCATACTCCTGATAGACTAACTGGAAAAGATAAGTGAAGGCTATAATTTACATTGTGCTCAATGAAACAGCAATAAAACATAAATATTTGGTTATTTTTTTAAAGTAAATTATTCTGGCCAAAGTCTGCAATTTTTCCAATGATGATAGCTTTATAAATTACATATAACAATGTTTTCACCAGATAACCCTTGGTCTTCGCGATAAACTATCCACAGAAACACAATCTCAAAATAAGTATTCTTGGCTGGCAAGATGCCTTCTGTATCATTTCTATTAAATTACTACCTTAAAGACATACCAATTAGTGCTAATATCTGTATAGAAGTGGCCTGGAGTCATTATTTCACCACTATCAGAAAAACCATAACAAAGCATGTGACTCTGGCTGTATTCAATTTCATTGATAGCAGACCACAATGAGACAATGAATGGTATAAAACATGTATATTGATGATGTGACCAGAGAATTCGGTCAGTAGGTCAGTAAAGATTGATGGATTTGTATAATGATACAAATAGGGACAATGTTGCCCACACATGAGTCACTGATTTCTGACATGACAATATTTCATCATTTAATGAATACTTGGTGGATAAAATAGCTTTGAAGAAGTATGCTTCTGTGCCTCTTGAAATGTGGGGACTATTTTATTATAGTATGAGTGTTGTTCAAGTTTCTGCAATGATCTGCAGACCACTGACTGGTCTGTTTGCAGTGCTATGACCCAGGCACCTGTGAGGCTTATCAAATGTGCAAAAGGTATTAAATTTCAGGTGAATTGTTCAAGATATTACATTTTAATAACCTAAAACCAAAACAAATATCATATTCAACACAGCAAAACTGAACTGCCATGATAATTATATTTGTAAGCCATACTACAAAAAAGGTCTTCCCACACAATTTCTGTTTAATGACATTTGAAAATTCAGTTTAAGATAATCTAATATGTATACAGAAATCCATGGGACAGCATTTCTCTTAACTATTATCAACTCGCATTTGTGATCAAATTTAAACCAGCAGAGTGAAGAAGGCTTTTACATGGCATTTCCTGACTGGAAATCTTTGGTTTGCTTTTCTATCAGCACTGTGAGATAACTTTAGCGGCATTTGGAAACCACAACCTCAAAGATGTCACCTGATAGTAAAGTCTAGCCCTTGTCAATCAGTGATTTATGCTACCAGGGAGAAGGGGGCATATAATCCCATATAATCTGACCTCCAACTTTACACAGCATCCACATTGAACATCTATTTCTGCTTGCTCTAAGATCTGTGTCAGAAGTGAATGATTTACTTAGTTTATTACTTTTAATTTATCAGTCAATTTATGTTTATATATCACTGTAAAGACTCAAAAAGGTATAACTACATTATTGGTGGTAATTAGCGTCAGTAGAAGATATGATTCCCCTCTTTTTATTTCTAATTTGCTGATATCTTGAAACAAATATCTAAAAAATATTTGACCACATTTTCAAAGAATATGTCAAAATCCTTATCAAGAGTATATAATGTACACATTCAAGAGACACGACAGTGCACTGAATAAATGCAAGTGTACTTGAATAAACAGCAGCCTGCTGAAAGGCATACACCCATATTTGTTGCTGTAATACTCATATAACATATCATAACATGGTCTGGTCTTATCCAACATAACCTAACACAGGGTATAATAGGGTTAGTCACATGTGAATGTTGATCAATCTCTAAAGGTCTTTCTGTGATAACATGTTGGCAACTTGTCAACTTCTGTTTAATTGTTTTCAGCACATTCTCTGTTAACCAAAGGGTCTAATATTACTCCCTTAATTTTCTTATTCATCCTGGTTCATTTGTGCCATCAAATTATGAAATAAAGTACCGGTAATATATTCATAGGGCTTATTCCTATGAAATCACACAGCAGATGAAATACCACAGTTCATTTTTAAAATATCAATCAGAGACTGTAGAACACATGGCTTATAACACAAGTAAAAGGATTAGAGATTTAGGGCAGTTATGCATCCATGTTATGTTATTTATTTGTCGCTAACTTAGAGTTAAAGGTCAAGGTCACCAACAAGGGTACCCTTTCAAGACATTGATAAGATGCATGGTTAAATATGGTAATGCTATTCTTATTTGTTGTAAATCTATGACTAAAATTTCTGAGATATTTGGAGATATCGCATATGTGTATCCATGGTTTAAGTTTGGAAATGATATCTTCATTTGTTGTCAGCATAATTTGTTCACGAGGTTTCAGAGATAGGTCACATGACCTTGAAATGAAGGTCAAGGTCAAGACTACCGATAGTTTACCAAGGGTTAAGCCAGAAAGTATCTTTTACTCAAGATTCTCTTCCAATAATGCAGATATTTAGAAATAAGACAATTCAGGTAAGACTATTAAAATGTTTTTAATGTAGTATGAGAACAAAGGGGCACACAAACTGACATGTGGATAGAGCCCAATACCATAACTCCTGTGTGGAAAAAGATAAAATATGTCAAATTTTTACAGCACAATGAGGGAAACTAATATATGATTCAAATTATAAAAACCAAATTAATTCAACAATATCAATTACAACAATTCCAATTACAATAATTGGCCTACTGAAACCTCTGCCTTCATCAATATTGTACACAGTTCCTAGAAATCTTGATAGGATTAAGTCCCACCATAAACTTGCTCCCAAACTTCCAGTAGTTGGTCACCTCATTCCTATTTTCCCATTTTTTTAGCTGAGCCAGATAATACTGAACCACCTTGCATAAACCAGAATAGCCTGTTATGTAGAGGGCTTAGCCAAGTTGGCAGCCTATAGAAGTTAGTCTTGTGTAAATCAACGACAGCAAAAACTTCACCACACCACCTAGGTGGGCTATTTAGGGCAAAATACTACATAACATTCAACAGATATAATTAAAATGTCCCCTAAAAAAACTGGGGTTTTTTAATTTGCAATTTCATTAGGTTGATTATTTATATCCAAATTCAATAATTTTTCACAATTATTAAAATAAACTTTGTTTCTTCTTAGAGTTTGCTATGTATATGCTGATAGTGTTTGAAAACCAGTGTGAGCCTGGAATAGCACATACTTTACACCTGTCTGGCTGTGGCCTTGAACATGCCAGCTCCCATAATTATGAAGGAAGAGGTAGGTTGACAGATGACAAATATATCTGACATGCTCAAACAAAATGACCTCTTAAATGTATTATTATAACATTTTATGTGTAGTTGGCTTCAGATTTCAGAAGCCTTGTTAAAGTAGTTTATTTTACTGTATGACCCAGCCACATGGGCTTAATTATGAGGTAGATAAAACAATTCAAACCTAACACCTAATAAGTTCTATATTTGAAATCTTGCACATCTAGTTTGCATTGATTGCTGATCAATTACTACATATTACAGTTAAGAAATAATAAGGTTGGATTTTGAAATTCAGTACCATAATCTTTCAGATCCACAAGTAATTTAGTATGTTCATGAAAAGAATGGCCAGATTCAACTTTCATCAAAAGCCTTACACTTTTATCATTAAGTGATGTAGGTTAACTTTTCATCAGCAAATCTTTCACTAATAATCACCAGTATTTCATTTGCATAATAATATTTGCATTAAAATTAATGCAAGATGTCTGTTGTGTCTGATACAGTAAAAGCCACAGATATATTCTTTAAAATAATAGATTTCATATAAAAAGAAAACAGAAAACATATAAGTGGCACAGAATTGAAGTTGGAACAGCATGTAATGCATTCAAGGTAATGTGTTATCCAACCCATGGTCCGATAATCTCTGCTGTACTAAAAGGAGGTCAGAGTAACCTAGTTGCATTAATTATCGTCCAAATTATACATATATAAGGATAAATGTGGTGGCAATAAATGATATTTTTCGAGAATATGGTAGTTATCTGATGTTGCAAATTTGCCTTTGTGACCTTAAAAATATCACTAAATATCAAAATCTGGTGTTGATATTACTGTATTTTAACTGTCAAGAGTGCTCAAGCACAGATGATGCTTTGCTGTTATAAATGCTATTTCTTTCAAATATCACAATGTGCCGATTTTGAAAATATTTCCTTTATGATCTTGAAAATATCTCAAGGTCACCTCATTTCTCACTCCTCCAAGCCAACACAGTTCAGTTACATATTCCAAGTTATATTGATATTGCTATATTCATAGTCAGGAGAGCATAATCAATCATAAACAAATTCTAAGTATGGAGCCATACCTGATGGGGTCTCCATTCAGCTTGGATCAAGAAATACAAGCTTATGAACTTGATCCACAAGCTTATATACATAAATAATAACTTGACATTGGCATTGTCGAAACAAAAAATCTCTATGATCACTAGTTGGGAAGTACATGTTTTGTGAAGTTTCACGACTACATTTCCTGGATTTACCTCAGTCTATGTTTTTTCAGCATACCATGTGCACATCTTAGTATTGGAAGCATAAAGCACAATGTTTAATGGTTTAGAACTAATTTGCAGGTTTTATCAGAATTATAAATAGACAGTTATCACAGACCAGTTTAAAATTCACTGAAATTCACTGGTTTCAATAACACAGTATAACAAATACATTTTGACACCAAAATTGAGATGAGTACTTTTTATTACTGAAGTTAATTCGTGACTTTATCACTGTTCTCATATATAATTTCCACATTATTTATAAAACTGTTACATTGGATTGAGAAACAGTACACATTATGAGCCAATTGAAGGGAAACAAATCTTTTAAATAATTTTGACTTATTGAATACCAAGATAATTTGCATTGTCTTTGTTGCGACATGCACCCTTTGCAAATCATTAGTGAATGTTACTTTCACAAACAGTAAGCCAAGGGAAGAGTGTACAGTCTGCACCATGACAGGTGGTTTGACATGATGTGGGTGGCATTCATGTCAGTTTTATACCACACTGCAGCAATTTATCAGGAAGGTGGGCGTAAAGTGTAAGATGGCAGTCTTTACATTGGATATGCTACATTCTTCATTTTCTCCCTTTTTGTATTGCTCATTTTCTAATGGAAATGTGAAACTGTTGATCATTTAGTATTTAAATAATAGTAACATTTAAAAATCAGCTTTTTGGCTTGGTGATTGGACAAACTTGGGGTCTTAGGATAATATTGCATTAAACATTCTGGTACTTAAAATCTGATATTTGATGATTACACAATACTTTCAATTTGAGTATGGAACCATAAAATGAAAAACTGCACTTTTAATCTGATACAAATTGTCAAATGTGACATAAAGATGTGAACTCCGAAATCATTTTTCAAATCATTGCTCTTTCAATGACTGGGAGAACCTCTGTATCATTTTATAGAAGATGACATATTATTAAGATTTGTGAGGTGAAATAGCAATCTGGTGCCTAGAGATGACCTCAGGAGATGACCTCAGGAGATGACCTCAGGAAATGGAGCCTTTTTCTTCAAGCCTCTCCACTGCCGACAGCAACACTCACAATAAAAGTGGAATGGACAACTCTTTGATAATATATATCACAATTCAGCAAGCCCAAAGCTACTTTTAAAATAACTTTCCTATGATAAAGCATTTGAGTAGAAAAATCTGTAGAATATGTGATGTAATAGAATGTACTAGATTTGGAAATAGCATAGCAAGCATATTTTCCAGTGGAGCAAACCAGATACACAGTATGATCTCACCTATTGTCTCCGTTTGCACACTGCCCATTTGTTAGAAATTCTTTACTTGCATGACTTCAAAGTTTGGATATTGTTTATCAATTTGATAAGATTAAACACACCTCTTTTTTTTGGCTCTAAATGTTGACAGATGGACAGACAAACTGACTGGAGAGTAATACTGGATTCTCTGAATACTCTTCCAGAAGAGACGAAACCAGTCACAAATTTACAAGGACAACAGGTTAACCCTTTAGGCATGGGCCTCAACTAATAACACCTCCGGAAATAAAAACACACAAGTTTTTTGGATCACCAAAGAGGAACTGGTGCTAATAAGCTTGCTATCAAACAACTGCACCACAGCCTATGGCTGAAAGAAAAATAAGAATTGTTCATATAATAAAAAAATAAATATATTATCATAATCATACAGGGTCCAGATGGGATTAAATAGACATAAATCACATATGAAACTTGCAAAATTTAGTGGATGAATCTTATTTGTATTCATTCAAAAAAAATTAACTTTTGCTTTGTACTTATATTCCAAAAACTCCTTGGTAGAAATGATGAAAGATGAAAGTCTAACCCATTTCCACATCGTTCTTGTGTTAACAAAATACCTTTTCTGGGTAGAACAGGTAATAAATTTGCCTGTAGCAGTTACAAGATAATGTTTTTGGGACTATCAGTACATGACAGAACGACCTTGGAGAATGACAACTGCCTCACATCAGGCAAATTGATAAGCAAAAAAGCAAAGTAAAGCCATTTGGCTGACACAGCATCTGTTTTAAAGGATAACAGAACTCACGTTATCAACAATGCTGTATAGTCTGACTGGGAAGAAACCCTAGATAATCCAAGCAGACAAATTGATCATGCCAAAAACAAATACCAAACAAATATACTGCAGCTTTTTATTTTTTAGACCTGCGTATAAAGCAAGATAGTTGTGATATACACCTCATAATTAAGAACATCTTGTATTTTCTTTGGCAACTCTGTATGTAAAACTGAACAGAGCTTCAGCATGACTGGAAACAAGGACTCAGCATGTCTAATTGTGTGGCATTTCTCTTCTTTTAACTTTGACCTTGGAGCTGTAAGACACTCACTTTGACAACAACAAATCTCTATATTTACATAGCATGTTGCAGATATACTCCTGTCTCATAGGATGATAAAATAACAATATTACACGCTAGATAGTATTAAGCAAGATTGAAAATAGGAAATATCACATTGCAAAAATCTTTCAAGGGGTCAAAATAAAGCAAACAAGTTTGAATGAGGGACGATCAACCCTTTTACTGACAGGACAGTTACCTTGATGTGAGAGTGTGATCTTGTTACTCCTCTAAAATGATGGATCACATTTAATATTTTTATATATGCAACCATTCCTTAAAATATATGAATTGTTTTCTAATTCCTTTTTATTCTTTCTTTCTTTTGTCCTATCAATAAGATTTCTTGCATAAATATCTTTTTTCCTCTCATATTGGGTAATTTTCTGAGTATTTTCTTCTCACTGTAATTACTCCACATGCCCACACAGATAACAGTAAAAAATAAAACTGAAAGTACGACTTTCAGGGAAAAAAAAGAATTCAGGCATACAGGAAATAAGACATTGGTGATAACTCAGTCTGATAATGCAGCTTTATGTAAGGCTCTCTATAGAGTTAAAATATAGTGACAAAAGATTTGAAATATGATGTGAAATAAATACAGAAACACTTTTCAGTGAGGTAAATATACACTACACATTTGCAATGAGGCTCTTGCATTGCATTCATGTCATTATGACCTCATCCTACATTCCTCGCTCTGCCTGGGAGAACACTTTTTCATTTATTTCCTATTTTTGATGTAAACAAAGTGCCCCACTGACCCACTATCACAGATTCTATATAAAGGCCAGTTGTGGAGGGGAAGGGAGTAATAACTTGTTGTTTTTTTTTGTGTGCTTGCCTGGGGATGACCTGACCTGGTGACACGAGCTACCACACTGTTCCTAAAACTTGCAAACATGTAATCTTCACTGTCAAACTGTAATGAAAAGTTAAATATAACGGAAAATGAAAATCAGAGTGAACATAGTGAACATTTATGATTTTAATTAATCTTCTTGCAAGACTTGTCTTAAGTAACTTCACATGCTACTTTCTGAATACCTGAACTGTGAATAAAGACCGACCAAAAAAATACTGTGATGTATGGAGCTGTCAGAGAGTCTTTGTATCATTTACATTATTTTATAATCCTTTAAGTATTATGAAACAGTTCCAAAGAAGAGCCATCAGGAGTACAAAGTAGAACATAATCATCATATCATCAAGAGAGGGTTTTGTTGTATCATCATTGGGTTGCCTGGTATCATCACTGGGCTGTGTGGTATCATCATTGTGCTGTGTGGTATCATAACAGGGCTGTGTGGTATCGTCACTGGGCTGTGTGGTATCATCACTGGGCTGTGTGGTATCATCATTGGGCTGTGTGGTATCATCACTGGGCTGTGTGGTATCATCATTGGGCTGTGTGGTATCATCATTGTGCTGTGTGGTATCATAACAGGGCTGTGTGGTATCGTCACTGGGCTGTGTGGTATCATCATTGTGCTGTGTGGTATCATCATTGGGCTGTGTGGTATCATCATTGTGCTGTGATATCATAACTGGGCTGTGTGGTATCATCATTGGGCTGCCCGGTATCATCATTGGGCTGTGTGGTATCATCATTGGGCTGTGTGGTATCATCATTGTGCTGTGTGATATCATAACTGGGCTGTGTGGTATCATATATCTGCCTTGTATTCTATCATCACTGGGCTGTGTGGTATCATAACTGGGCTGTGTGGTATCATAACTGGACTGTGTGGTATCATAGCTGGGCTGTGTGGTATCATATATCTGCCTTGTATTCTATCATCACTGGGCTGTGTGGTATCATCACTGGGCTGTGTGGTATCATCCCTGGGTTGTATGGCATTACCACTGAATTGGATATTTTGTGTCATCTTAGTGCATATACATAGAACTATATGGTACATCTAATACTTCAAAATGCCTTTGTTGACATTTTGTGAACTTTTGACCATAGAAATTCCTTAAAACCCACACCATTTTTTTGTTGTTCCAAAAATCTATTATGTGTATTCTACTCATTTTGAAAGAAGCAACTTATCTTTGGAATTTCCTGTTTACTACTAAATATATGTTCCATAGGGAAAGGTCTAAACTAAACATGGTGCCCATATGTTTGTAATTTGTGTCTATTATCATCTACACTCTTGTTAAAAAAAAGAGAATAATTCTCATAATCAAATGTTGGAGCTTGTAGAAGAAATTCAATATTTCACAGATGAGTCATGGAGAATATATTCAGGACAAATGTTATTGGCCACTGTTATGTGATCTGTGCAATATCAGTAAATATGTCATTGGTAATTTATAACAGGGCAATGGCTCTTTCTTTTTTCTCTTATATACAATTTACACAGGGTCATGGTCTAATCTGTTCGGAGAAAGTCACACTAAAGTATAGTTTGTGTGTCCCTTTTATTTGTATTTCTTTCTTGAGATGTCCAGGGTATAAAAACATTCCAATCTCCCAAGGTATAATATTGAACTCATTTTTTCAATCAATAACCAAGAAATAAATCATTCCCATTTATCCTTTACTTTGCTATTCCAAGGAAATTGCTTTGCCCATGATATAAAAATGTCATATCCTTGGTGACTGTAAACTTTTCTCATCACACCTTATTTATATGATATTTAAGATGCTCATAAACTGATAACATTTAGGCTGTTAACAAAGCTAAGCAGTTCATGTACTTACAGTATCCTGTACATTTATTTTTATGGACCAGGATGAGCTAATAAATCAATGAGTCAGTTGTTGCAAAAAATTAAGAAATTTCACAAAAAATCAAGAAATTTGGTCCCCGATGCATCATAAATAGAATCTAATTGTGTCAATCCAGAAGGTTGTTTGTTTAAGTCTGAGTGTGTGAAAAGTGATAGAAAATACTTGACAGAGCATCAGAAAGAATATCCAAGGCAAAGCCCTGAAAAAGTGATTATGAATTACTTTCTCAAATCAAAATTCATTAGCGGGCTCCTGTTATATCGCAAGAAAGGTCCTTAAATATATTTGTTAAGTTTCCACTTAATTCTTCTTTTTATTTTTATTATTAAATCATTTTTATTTATTCTCTTTACATTCTTTTTGAATACCTAATTATGTAAGGCTGATGGACAAAACTATTATTCAAACCAATTACACAGATCTCATTGGTCCATGCTAATGCATCAACAGTGTACTTTAACATTTCACAGCATTCTGAAAGGATTCATTGCATTATCTGTTAGCCTGACTGGGATATATTTATCAGTGCCCTTCACCAACTATACTGGTCATCCACTGTCCAGGCTCTAATGCTTTATAACATGAGTCAAAGTCCACATCAATTTACCTCATTCTTGACTTTTTCCAGGAATCTAGAGGATTTGAATATGTATAACAGCAGATTTTCAGGGGGTTGATTTACGCCCCTAGATGTTGAATTATCAAGCTACATATTAATATTGCTGATGCTTTGTACATGCAGACAGCACAGAGTTGATATCTGGTGATATCACCTGTCTCCATCCATCATGCCCAGCTCATCATCATCATCATGTTATGTCTTCTATGCTGCTAAGCTCCACATCAATTTGCCTCATTGCTATAAACATTAACCAGGCTTACTCATTTGACACTTTTGGACAAGAAAACATTTTAAAAAAAATATCTGGCCTTGACACTAGACTGAATAAGTCAAGGTTATATTTTGTTGATGTCTGCTTGTATATATAATGCAGATGGTTTCATTATTGGCTCCCATAGCTGTAAAATGCAAGCACAGCAGCATCATGCTAAATCAAGTTCAGTTAATCACACCACTATGTGCATGGGTGTGCACTGGCACAGCACAACAAGGATACACATTAAAGACACTTTTTAAATGTAAAAATCTGTTGGACATCTCCTTAAAAGCAGAAATATGATCATAGTAGGCCTCAGAATGATGCTTTATGACATGACAAACAAAAAAACTAATTTTAGCACATGTCAATGAAACTACCTCTTTCCTGTTGAAATTAAAAACAAATTGCAAAGGGCAATTTATCTTTTTTTTAAACTCTGCATATGAATTTATACAACTCACAAAGAGGTAACACAAATACACTTTGTACTTGATGCCCCTGATGTTAAATGGGTGCATCTGTACACCCACCTCCTCTAATCTGACATCATCTATTTGTTTGGCCTGTTATGGTTGCTCACAAATGCAAACGCTTGGGAGGGTATTTGGGAGGCTTCAATTATTGTTCCTTTTGAATTTCTCATCTCATTACTTTGCGTGGGAATTTAGAAACTGATTGGTAGCACTGCTAAAGTATCTTTTCTGAAAATCATCAGGAAAATTGGCTTGAGATCCATTATTTTCAGAGATACCATGTGCTGCCCATCCTATCTAAGTTATGACTCAGTTATGACGCTTTTCAAAAAAAAAATCTTCATCTTCAGCATCATTTCACCAAATTTGTGCAATGAAGTGAAAAGTGGGTGAGCCTATTCATTTGTGAAAACTCTAATACAATACAGTGCCTGCCCTGTGATGCCATCATTTGACATTTGCCCCTTTTTAGCCATGATGTCATCTTGGACTCTTCTATATTGCAATCTTGAGTTGTCAAACCTCACTTCTACAGAAAAACTGTATAAAAGGCATGTTATAGATTTCACAAGGGGCTTTTTTATGCATTATAAATGGGTAAGATGTTGACATGGATACTCTCTGCAACAGGAATTAAACCAGTAGAAAATTAATTCTGCACACAGGAACCTGTATACACTGAAAAAAAAATCAATTCTATTTTGCGATATTGCTTTATCAAATAATTCTGATCTTTTTCAAATAGCTTTGTCAGAATGCAAAATAATACGCAAAATAATATAATCAGAAATTATAATCTAGGGCAGCAATGCATTTAAATGAGGGAATTACAATTAGGCTCTTGCTCTTTGTAGATGAGTGTATGATTCCTGGAAAGCGATCAGGTGAAATCAAATACCACATCAAGGAGAGACTAAATGACTAGACTGATCACCAGGACTGCATTTCCACTGCACAGCAAAATACTGCACCTCACGTGTCTACTGCTGCTGCTGGTCTGCTCCAGAATCTATCATTTACAACATATGTTTCTCCAAGGTCAGACTGACCTTCAAGTGCAAAGTGAAATAATATCTTTGCAGGATATTTTCATGCATTGTTTGCACTGCTTTGAAACTAAACATGTAATTAATCTCTACATGACATAAATTTCCCTGAATTATGTTTGTTTGATTTTGTTTTGGTCAACTATGACTCTTTTACACTATGATCATTGTGTATAAGTATCTGTAGCATTTTTTTCTTTTGCTCTAACCTGGAAAGTGACCAAGAAATATCCCTTTTTTTCCCTAATTCTGTAGTTTGGTGCCCAGAAGTCTTCCTTCTGAGTGGATATGTTGCCTATGCTACTTGGGCCAAAATAAAACCTACCTAGTTACGTTTCAAATAATGTTATCTATCTGTGCCACCATAACTTAGGGTGTGGTTTACCTAGCGTCTCCTCCTCCTCACTTAATTTGCTGGCACAGTTAGCTTCACACTTTGTAGTCAAACTGACCACATAACCAATGAGCTGAGCAATTTTCTAGCATAGTAATAGGATGACAAGCTAGACGAGGCACTGTGAATAGATCCACACATTGGACAACAGTAAAGCTTTGCACCCGGAGGGTCCCTAAGGGTTTGCAAGTGCCAAATAACTGTCTTGCAAGGTTTCCTGAGTAAAAAGAGCATGGTCTCTCTAGCACGTGTCAGCCACAGTCTATTATCAAGGATCATGGCCTAGGACATGTCATCCACATGCTTGTCTTATTCAAACTCAAATAACAGCCCATAAATTTTGATGAGCCCATAGCCACATGGTGTGCTGCCCTCTTATCTATTAAGTGATAACCTAGAACTCCACCTGAATGGCCAAGATATGATGTATTGGTTTGAACATCTGACCACACCTGAAGGCTGATATTACTCAAGCTTCAATGGTTCTTGGCAATAATCTCAATAGAAAGAAATTTAATTTGAGGGAGTTGACATATATGTAAATATATATATGCTCAAAATATACATGGAATATATATGTATAAACTATCTGAGCTGATGGTGAGAGTGCTCTCTTGCAATGTAGCCCCAGTGCAGACTCTGCAAGGAGAGTGGATTGACAGACATGATAACACAACATGTTGCCCGGATACAACACCATGAAATGTGCACCAGGAAACCTGCTTGTTGATTTCCCAGGTGCATCACTTGCAACAAAACACTTCAAGGTTCACCTGTTTCTTGTGTACCAGATGTTTTTTATAACTTGCAAGTGCATTAAAATTAGCAACATTAAGCCTCAAGTGGGAAAAGTTTTTGATTCATTCTTTAGCATGGTGTAATATTTTCTGCATTTTAAACCAGGTGACACTGTAGTGTAGGGATTTCAATCCTGTCCCACCTCTGCACATCCTGGCAGCAGGCACATATCCTCAATCTAACCTGATCCCAGATGCAAGAGTGAGAAAAACATGTGATATTTTCAGTGTCTTCAGCATCAGCATCTTCAGCGGGATTCTATTGCAGTCCAACACTCTTATTTCTCGAATAAGAATGGACTATAAACCTGCACTGGCCAAACATAAGATATCAAATATGAATCATTTGTTTTGGACTATAACTAGCAAATATGATAGGAAAAGAGTTCAAGGCATTACTTTTTAGACCATTGTTAAACTATTATGAAACACAATAATATCATGCATACTTCTTACAATATGTCTTAAGAAAATGAATTATAATGGGTTTTTTTTGTGATATTTGTACCTACAAGCCCCAGTTTGATAAGTTATTCAATATAAATGGGATACTTCAAATCAAGACCATGAAATACATGTATGACTATTTCATGTTATATTCTGTTACTAATTTGATATAAATATTATGGACATGTTAGTAATCACATCAGTCCAGTCGGCAATCAGCTGATCGTGATGATAAACATGTATGTGATATCATCAAATCCAAATATTGCAGTACACATCCGGGTTGCAGCTTTCCTATTGCATTTTTTTCAAACTTTCTATTTATCTATGCATTTATCAAGTGGGTTGTTCTCACAATGCAAATATTTCCATTCCGGTCCAAAAAGTTATCAGCACATGGTGCCAGACATGTAGCCTAGTTGGTGGAAGCACTTTGTACCAGACCTCTTGGAGGTTAATAAAAAACAGAAAATGATATCAAAATATTGTTTGTGCTTTAAAAACAACAGTAATATAAGGAGCTGGGCCACCAAGTTATATGTACGGCTAGTGTGTGCAGCTCATATGAGTGTCAACTAACGAGTGTACTCTCAATATTGCTGCAAGCAAAAATATGGATTTGATGTTATTGTGATGTATGTTTGGGCCACAAGCTTCCAGGCCCAAGACCTCTCACTCTGTCAACTGCTGACGCCCCGTGCAAATAAAGCATTTCCTGTAAACAGCCTACTTGGATTCCACTACCAGTTCATTCTTTATTTACATATCCCATACATATGTCCAATATCACTATGTAAGCTATCTGATGTAATGTGCATCTGGTATTTTTTATGGTGTTTATGCCATGGTTTTGGAAATCGCATATTTAGCCAGCTGTTCTCATGATTTGGTTCTCAGCTCATGGCAAGCTGGAGAGATCGAGGCAAACAAGTTTTAGTGCTCGAAATACAGCACATTTATTGACACCTCAAACACAAGTAACACTTGAGGTACATTGTGGGGGATATTATGGCCCCAGATAATAATGCAATACATCATGTCATAGACTGTGCCTCTTAGCCATCTTTAAGCTAAATATCATATTAGCTTTTGCTCCTCAAAGTGCAAGAAGTTGATTATGAATGATATTGTAACCCCTAATATGAAGAAAATCTAATGCATGTACACCTCTACACAAGGAAGATCCTTCTGATAATTGCATTTCATCACAACAAAATACTCAGAGAACCCGGAAGGGATTTGATCATATTCATGCTAATCATGTTTCTTCTTTTTCTATTTCTTGAAATATTCTGCATTTTGTCAGAAAGTGGTAGACATTACAAAACATTTACACTTTGGTTTCCATAATTTGATGATAATGGTCTTATACTTTTATTCAGGTGGTCAGTCCAAGTCATCACTTTTTATACATATGAACATGAAATAAAGGGTATACATGCTGAAGATCAACTAAACTGCAAAGCCACAAAATACCTGAACAAACTTGTCACACTCTATCACAAAGCTATATCTCAGAATCAATTTCTTTTCTTTTTTTTCGCCTTTTCCCTTATTCTTTTTATTTGACTGTTTAAAACATAGTCCAAATCTTAAGAGCAGTGCTGATTATTGCTTGTTAGTAATGTTTGTGAAATTGCTGCAAAATGCTTTATCATTTTGAATATCTATCCAACTTTGCAGGTTGATAATGAAGTAAAGGTACTGTATAATGTTTTACACATTATGGCATGCTGACTCCTATTCCCCTGTTTCTTTTTCTTTTTTTCATAGAAGTCTTAAACTGAGGCTATATTCAGATTACCAGAATAAAGCACTGGATGTTCCAGACCCTTTTGTATATGAGAAAGAACTGACTGTTTGTTTGCCATAAAAAAATATACTTGAGCCTCATGGCAATTTAAAATGAGCCTTATGGAAAATAGAAATGATTCAACTCTTGACAATGCAAAATATCACATACAATTGCTTTATAAAATCCACTCAGTATTTTCAGAAAGGAAGATTAAATTTGAAGGAGAGAGAATAAAGAAAATGTCCCCCTTTTATTGTATAAGATATGCTGACAAATGAAGCAACATTTTAAACCATGAATTACACACTGCTTACTGTCTACAGAACATCCCATTTAGGATATTCAAATTATGACATTACGGCAAATTCAAATATGATTAATCATTTTAATTTGTTAAAACAATGAAGCAATTGACATGCATACACAAAATTAGTAGACAATATAAGATAATAGTGGATAAGATTTGTCAAAACAAAAATCCACAGATTATGAGTTTTTCAAACAAAACATAAACCCCTGGGTTGATAGCTCTACTGACTTAAATGAAAACACATGAACTGTGTATCTAGCAAACTTTCTGCAGACTCTGCAGGCCAGTCAAGTTGCTTTTCACCCATTTATATAACAGTAATCACACACACCTCCTTCGAAACACTGGGTGCTTAGACGTTCATTTCTCTGGTTGCCTACCTTATTCTTTACTACTACAAAATCACAACTTCAATAGGGTTCCAGTCAAACCGTAGCTTGTGACAATTGGCTCAAGGGCATATGGTTTGAAATGTTGATGTTGAAGATAAATTTCTGATATTGGCCGGCTGAATATTGGACATATTGTCTGATGTGGGTCAAAATCTTGTGGTTGCCATGCATGCACAATATTTAGTATCTCCAGTTCACCGTTCATGAGATATAGCCTGCACAGCATCAAGGTCAAAGGTCAAATCTGTGCTCAACAAATTTTAATTTTCTCTTATAAGTGGTTGCTGAGATATGCGCCATGCAAAAGTTGTGACCTCAAGGTCTCTGCACCAAGGTCAATGGGGACATCACTAAGATTTGAAGGAAACTGAATCCTCACCTCTATATCACCCTCTGTATAAAATTTGAAACATATATTACTGGTAGTTTTGAAGAAAATTTTAAAAGAAAATGTTGATGACAGATAGGCGGACAAACGGACACACATTTTCCCCAATAGAAGAAGTCAGCAGAGCTAAAAAGTGTAGAAAGGTGCATGTATGAGGATATCCTGATGGTGCATATGGATTATGCAGTTCTAGGCACTGGGTGTTACTAATCAGAGACACTTGAGCCCATAATGCATGCTCTCACTCACACCAAGGCCAGTTCAAACACATAATTTGTTGGATCATATATTTTGTGGAAGGTCTGGCGTCATTTACAGAGGTAAATGATTGTCTTGTAAATATGCGGCTCAAAATACCCATCCAGGGCTTTGTTTACTGACATATGGCAATTTTGGTCCACAGCATTATAAACCTCACTCTGCATAACAACTTATGATATCATAACATTTAATGACTGATATGTGCAAAATGAACAGCACATCTTTAAAAAATTATTCCAATGTTTATCAATTTCTTTTACATGGGTTTAATACTGTCCTATACTACTATATTTACATACAAGCAGTGTAATAATATGTTCAAAAAGAGTACCTAACATGTACAAACATTCAACTGTCAGAACGATTATTAAATTTTCAAAATAACCCAAAAAATACTTCCAAACCATCAAGCTGGGACAGTGTGTTTACAATAACTTCATTAAAACTAACAAAATGCTACTTATCAGTGTAATATGGCCTCAAAATATGTGACTCATATCTTTCATCTGCACAGTAGTGATAGAGCAATGGATCTATTGTGTAGGTGAGGTGCCAAAATTGTTGCTTATCCTATAAATATAATATCTATATTTTATGACAAGTTTTTGTCCATACATTCACATATTGACTGCAATCCTAACCTAATAACAACAGTGAATAAAATAAAATGATGGTTCAAAAACAATAAAATTATCTTTGCTGGCAAACTGGCACAAATAAATCCCTTTGCTGAGATACTGCCAGAAGAAAACACTTATATGACTTTTGTCTCCTCATAAACTAAAAGTGATGAGACAATTCAAAATGAAATGACACGAGGAAAACAAGCCATTAAATAAGGACTTTTTTCATGGGACTTTTTAAAACAACAAATAGCTATACTGATATGTAATTTCCCTGCAAAAATGGTGGGTGTGAAGTAGATATGAAGTACATCAAAGTGAACAACAAATAAAGTAAAAATACAATAATGTGTCCATTGTCCCCTTTGGTACAAATCATAATGAGACATTTATGATTTTAATGAGCCATTGTCTCATTTTTCTTCCAAAAAAGATCTATATTTTGATAATCTAAGATTTAGGTATTGCATCACACACTGACCTTTGGGCCTGCCTGCATTTGTGCTGGAGATGGGCTGGTTCTGCCACTGCAAACAAGTCACCTTATAAGTCAACACATAAACATATGTATTGTCAACATCCATGGCAGTTTTAATAGAAACATATTAGGGGATAAGTAAACAATGTTGTGCTTAATACTATCATGTGATACAATGTTGTGGTTAATACTATCATGTGATACTTAAATAATGTACATGCCAGATAACAAAAACTAAATGAATGACATTAATTGTATTTCTGAGAGCCTTTATAATAATATCAGTTGTAAATATTCCATATTGCCAATTTGGCAAAACATATGACCGCAATGATGGATGAATGGCAAAACACTCAGAAGCAAAAACAATTATCTTGATGAAATGCCTTCTATACCTGTGTGGATGTTCCTGTCCAGGAGATATGCTGTCTGACCAGTCTACCTGGGGCAGAGATATAGTTATCCCTCTGTTCTTACCATCAGTCCCCATCCCATGCTCCTTCAATCCTCTGCTAGCAACCTGATCAATACAATAATACCAATATTGAAGTTCACATTTGAATATTAAACCACCAGCTTGTAATAATATAATAGCTGGTCGGGAAAAAAATAATGCACTACAAGTCCAGTGTTAAGTACAAAAGGTAATCTTAAGGAGTTATTTACAAACTTTCTTTGCAGGTAATTTGTTCCACTTATGATTGCAATAAAAACAAAGGTATGGCTTCAGCCACAATCAATATTTCTGTACAATATACCTATTACAATTGGTAAGTGCCTGAATTATTAACAAAGGATCAAGCTTCAATCAAATGTACAGTCAGCCCCTTTGCCCTTGTGTTGTTGGCCACAGCAATATCCTGATTGATATGCTGCTAATGCTGGTATAAATTGGGCTGGCGAATGGAAAGATGGACTGAAGGAATGTAAAAAGGATATACAGTGATGATGTAACCATTTTCAGTTTCTTACTAATTATTTGTATTCAAGACTGAGCAATCTGACCTGTTTTTGCTGGTTGGTGTCAGGCAGGGAGGCTGCTTCAGACTCTGATGCCAAGGGGATGGGTGAAATAGGAGGTGACACAAGTGATCTTCTCCCTTCAGCTTCCTGAAATGAATAGACATAACTCAAGTCAATTTGATTAATTTTGATATTTAAATATTAAAAGTTCCCCTTCCCATAGTAAAACTAAGAACAACTGATGTAAAATGTAGTGACATACAAGATATCCAAACAAGAACAATTTATTTGTTAATGTGTGGACCTTTTTCCATTATCAGATACAATTCTAAACAATTACATCATTCACTTAAACTTGAAGACAGAAGGTATTGCAAGAAGAATTTTGGTTATATTGAAATAATTCCCAGATACTGATGTTTGGTTCTCTCTGTGCATATCTGGACGAGCCCTCAGCTGTCATTAACATGTGTAATGTTACAATAGCAGTGGGTATATGGGTACTGTAACTCAGTGCATCCTTGAGATGAGCAGACAACCTCACATGTATTCTAGGAACACCATGTGCAGTCTGAATTAATCACAATCTCTTGTCTACATTCCAATATGTCACACATAACCATGTTACAATGATATTTGTGTTCTTGCCAACTCAAAAATGTTTGCAAATGTTCTCCAATATTCATGCTAAGCTGGCATCCATTCAATTTGAATGGAATGATATTAAATTGTGGCAAATCCTGGAACTGTTTATCTTGTTATCACAATAAATTGGCAAGAAATAAATACCCTATTGTGTTATATGCTGAATGCAAAAAACTGCTCTCATTCAGACAGAGTATTGACAAAAATATGTGATTCACTGAAATCCATCTGGAAGGTTTCAATGATAAATATAAATTTCACCACCAAAGATGTTGAATGTTTATTTTTGTATTTATGTTGCATTCAAATTATCATTTCAATGGCACTTGGATATGATCATAATGATGGTGAGAATAGATGAGGCAAATTATCTGGTGCATGAAACCCCTCTGGTGTGATTCCTATATTGACCTCACTAATTATGTCCTTAATTACCATAATTTATGACTTGTGCGTTCACTCATAAACAGTTCTCCAAAATAAAACTATTAATCATCCTTGCTGGCCGATATATATATGTAATAATGTTAACCAATAAATAGTTTATCAAAACACAGTGCTTATACTACCAAGCATGGATGGTTTATTTGAAAAAAAAAGACACACATAAATTTTCCCGGAGAACAATCACTGTGCAATATTTCAATGGTCGATTAAAGTATGATAAAATCAATCAGTATAATGCAATAGGTTCGCATAACTGCATGATCCTGTGTAGAGTACATGGGACATTGTGACCTCACAGAATAGACCATTCAATCCATGAAGTATACCCTGGACATGGGGCGAGTTGGCAATTGTCTGCTATCTATATGTTACAATAAGGGCATACTACTCCACGTATCCACCATCCTTAATCTTACATTCATTTCTACCATTAACAAGGATGGAGTCCTTATTCATTAGTTTTCTAGCTATGGAATCATAATTCCTCCTTTCTCCTACATCCACAGCTTCACTTCTTAGTATTTGAGCAAGCAACAGACAGAACAGAAATGAATTATGACTTAAATTAAGATTTGCTAATTCAAAACTATGCAAGGTTTGTAAATGTTGCATCAGCTGTTCTAGACAGTAAATGTTTGTATTTTCCAAATATATTATTATAGTGCCTAGATACAGCCTAGGCAGTGTTGGTTGAATTACAGTTGATGTTTTTTTCTCAAATTAACAGTAAATTCACTGGCCAGACTTCACCATATCATATTTGTAATAATATATTTCAGTGGTTTCATGTGATCACATAAAAAAGCATACAGCACCATTAGAAATCAATACAACAATACTACATACCCATGCATATGTTGTATTGAAGATGTTATATTCATAGATAATTTCCAGAAGATTAGTGAAAAAGAAATAGTATGAAAAATTCTAACTTCTTGCTAACAAAAATACCACACAGTGGATGCAACATGTATTGTTTTTGAGTATAGCAAACCAACACCCTTGGCAGATTAAATTACTCCGGATGCCAGATGAATTCCAAGAAGCAGTGTCTGGTGAAACAACAATACTATAGAATGGGGTGGGACAGGTCAGTTGGTATTCACAGACAATAGGTGCTATTAACAGCCTAATGCCTCTGCAACCAGTTAGTGACATCTTCAGTCTGCAGTGCCCTCTGGTGACTTGTGGCAAATACTCTGTTGACAGAGGAGGCTATTGTTTGATCGTGTCAAGTGTGACAATATCTGCAGGCACAAATCATGTCATCCCTCATGACCAGTATTTTGATATACCAATATGTGTGGCTTTCATTTTCATTATCCCTGGAACTCGAAATATGCATTTAACATTACCCAGATCATTATCGCAAAAACATATTTGATTGATATATTATTTTGTTAAAACAATTATGTTTAGATAAGGACACTTACATGAATTGATTAAGAATATTCCATCCATATCAAATGGTGAAGGGTATAGGGCCAATGCTCAAAATATGTCAGAGGTAGAATAAGAGATCTCGTGGCTTGGAGCTACTAATATCACTAATATAAATGACCAGTTATGAAAATTGGCCCCAAATAACCTTGCTTATGTCACAATACAATGTGCGAGGGCAAATGTGTGTTACAATATATGTATATGTATAATGCCTTATGAGATGTATAATGCATTGTAAGATGTATAATGCATTGTAAGATATATAATGCATTGTAAGATGTATAATGCCTTATGAGATGTATAATGCATTGTAAGATGTATAATGCATTGTAAGATGCATAATGCCTTGTAAGATGTATAATGCCTTGTAAGATGTATAATGCCTTGTAAGATGTATAATGCATTGTAAGATGTATAATGCATTGTAAGATGTATAACGCATTGTTAGATGTATAATGCATTGTAAGATGTATAATGCATTGTAAGATGTATAATGCCTTGTAAGATGTATAACGCATTGTAAGATGTATAATGCCTTATGAGATGTATAATGCATTGTAAGATGTATAATGCATTGTAAGATGCATAATGCCTTGTAAGATGTATAATGCCTTGTAAGATGTATAATGCCTTGTAAGATGTATAATGCATTGTAAGATGTATAATGCCTTGTAAGATGTATAATGCCTTGTAAGATGTATAATGCCTTGTAAGATGTATAATGCCTTGTAAGATGTATAACGCATTGTAAGATGTATAATGCATTGTAAGATGTATAATGCATTGTAAGATGTATAATGCCTTGTAAGATGTATAATGCATTGTAAGATGTATAATGCCTTGTAAGATGTATAATGCATTGTAAGATGTATAATGCATTGTAAGATGTATAATGCATTGTAAGATGTATAATGCATTGTAAGAGTGATAACTGAAACACTTGGTAATTGAAACTGATAACTGAAACACCTGCCTACTATTGGAGGGAGGCATTTAGAATGCATGATGATATGAAAAGCAATTGTTTACCTATTTACAGTCTATAATTCTACCTAACAAATTGTATAAAACTTTTCATGCATGACATCAGATAACATTGGATTCTGGTCCTTAGAAAACTAAGAAACCAGACCACAGCTATTTTTTCTATTTTTCCATCTGACAAGAGTTAACAAGGTCGTTCCTCCCAGTGTCATGGCAGGTTAATTCAACTTATATGCCCCCAGTATTTTTTTTACACATTTCGATCAGTCTCAAATTTGATGGATACTTATATTGTGGTTCTTGATCTGATAATTAAACAGAAGAATAAATTTTAGAAATACCATTTTCAGTTCTAAAGATAATCTACAAATGGTTTAGTTTTACTAATGATTGGGCAAGATAAACTTTGACCATCAGTCATACTTATAACTTTCTTTGTCAAGAAAATTATAACCAAGGAGCATTGCATTGACAAATCTGGAGAATTCCGACAAAAAACTATTTCCATTATTGGGTTACTACTGAAAGTATCTGAAATGAAACTTTTCTGAGAAAAGAAACAAGGCATTTGTTTATGTCACAACTACTCTTAGTTATATATTTTATTTTTTCTTATGTGGGAGGAAATGAATCACACCATTGTACAAACCTTCAAATGTATTTGATATTTATTCCCAATTCATTATCTACAGTGGTAGTATACCATGAATTAAGTCATGTGTTTGACATAACAAATGGCCCTCCTTTGTATGCTGTAAAGATATATTTATGTGATTTTTCCTCTATACATAGTCAGTGGTTTGAAAGGAAACCTTTGGCACATCTTATATGCAAGTCAGACTAGCACTTAACTGAGTCACTTTAATGCACCATGTACAGTCATGCAGGTTAAATATATTTGGTTTCTTGATGTAGTGCCAAAGTATGAACCAGGGCATTTACATTTACTGAAATCATCTATCAGGGCAAGAAGGCCTAAATATACATGACTTCAGAGAGTCTGGAACAAAACAGGATTCCATGCATAAAATATAGTTTAAAATAAAATAGCATTTTTAGTTTTAATCTTAAAAGTTGTTTATTTAGACTTCCTCACCCAACACTACCCCAATTTGGTTAACATAATACTTCTTGTATTTTTGTGACACCAAGACGAGTGTGTGTCCATATGTTTCACTAACATGACCACTATTTCACCTCACAGTTTCTGGCCCAAGTATTACATGTATAGAGTTACCCAAGTTCATATCCTCATAACTCCACCTGCTAATTAAACACTGCCACAAGACAATGTGCAATCTTCTGAATGCTGCATAATGTAAGCTATGTTGCATAACTCATCAGTTCATAAGTTCATTCTATTCATGGGTATGACTATGGGTGGCTGCTGAGAAATACTTTAAGCAGATTAAGAATTCAAAGCTCGGGTTATTGGAGCTCTGCTGTTTCCAGGTTCATGACAGGCCAACAACAGTACAAACCTCACCACATATCAATATATCCTGTAAGAATCAGCAAATACCAGTCATTGCATAATGCTTATTATTTATTTCTATATTTTGACAAAAATATAATTATGACATACCGGTAAGGGAATTATCTCTCAAAGAAGCCTTGAAGTTCATGGTCAGGTCAATAATATGGTCAATGATTTGCAGAATGAGGAGGAACAGGGGTTGATTGAGATTCACTCCCTCTCCTGATATATTTATGGTGTACAGGGTTTTGTGATGTTTTGTGATGTTCTTGTCAAGTTCTCAAAAACGATAATGTCAATGTTTTTTTTTTATAACATGAGGATAAGAATCTTCCTCAAACACATCTTGGCAATATTAACGAAAAGAAAAACTGGGCATAAGAAAGCTTTTGTGAGTTTCACGCTTACTGCATCTGAACAGCTAAAGAGCAAGTGGCTGAAAAAAAAAATATCCATCAAAGCCATCATCACCAATACTGCTATATAATGGCAAGGGAGAGCATTCATGGCATCAGGTAGAGTGATCTAGGTCTCTCTGACCGCTTTCCACATCTCACCTGCCATGCCCTATCATATATTCTAACAAGTGGAATGGAATGACAGAATGGGAATTTCATTCAAGTCACCACCATGACCATACAAATAGCTCAGTTGTAGCACGTGGAACAAAACTAGTGGGCTCGGGTTGTTTTGATGACCTGAGAATCTTGGATTGCTTTGGTAAAGTCCATTTCCAGGGATATATTTAAAGATATATGAACCAAGGTGTACAACAGAATGTTTTGATGAATTCCATACCACATATTACTACAGCCCACAATTTGTGTTTTCCTGATGTGACCAATACAATACCTTTTCCAGGAATATGTTAGGAAATATTTATTCACAAAATATTTTTTTTTTTCTAACATAGAATTAACTGTATTCCCCATGATGGAACATTGAACAACAAAGAGCCTTTGTACATGAACCTGCCTGGTAACAGCAAACTCTGCATAACTCTGCACTCTACTCAAAAACATGGAAACAAACTTCTATAATAGGGAAGCTAAACCTTAAACTTTTAAATAATTCATCTCAGAAGTTTCTAAGAAATGTCTGGTGTGCTCAAAAAAACAAAATATAATTAAGAATGCAATAAAAAAAAACAGAACGTGAAAACATATATTTTAGTGTTTATGGTTTTTCGAGAATTATCTATTTTTGAACCCTTTTCCAGGAAACATCTTGAACTGTCATCACTGAATTTGAGAAAATTGGTGGCAGTGACACCTGAAATCGCTCTCTGATTATGACCTTCTATATGTAAATATGTGTCACTACAAAAATCAGAACAGGGTAGGAACTATAATATACCACTAAGTAAAAACAGGATCAAAGCCATAAATAGTTATTAAAATCATCAGTAAAATTTTTTGAGGTTTTTTCTTTCGATTAAAAATCACAAGGTCACAGTCCAGGAAGAAGGGAGTTCCTGTAAAGCCTTCCACAGTGCAGCCTCACATTCTCAATCTATTTTCAGGTCAATTTATATACTTGACTTATAAGTCAGGTGTACATGATCAATAAGTAAACACATCGGCAATGCACTGAGCTGATTCACACATATGTATTAAACTAATACATAAGCAGACCTTAATAAATCAGCTTTTGTATTTCATTTCATGTACATATAAAACTAACCAAATTAATTGACACAGCAATTCTTTATTGGAGATGATTCCATATTTCTGATGAAATGATGACTGTGGGGCTTATTTCCTCTTCCTGCTTGTGTAGCACTTAATTGAATCATACTCGCAATAAACAGGACATTTAGGGTGAATACTACACATAAAACAAGTACTTTTTCTGCTTAAAGTGGCTGATCATATATTCTCTTGACACAGATTGTCTCCACATGACCATCATGATAAAACATTCAGAAAGGCCTCAATGTGGAGATTTTGATCTCATTTGGGAGACTATTTTGATAAAATTATAGTTCCATACTATTTTATGGAAAATAATGTCATAAATTTATCTTATTTGAGAAAAATCTTAAAAAGTTTCTTGCTTGAAAAAATATGACAAACATATTATGGGCAAACATGAACTTTATAAATGTTCTATCAAAACAATTATCATTATTATGATAAGGAAATTAACTATTTAACTATTTGATGTCAGTAATCTTGTCATGTTGCAGTAAATACACCATTAGTTCAGCAATTGAGATATATATATATTGAAAAATGTATACACTTGATTTAAAAATTTCTTATTTTTAGATGACAAAACTTTATCCAGAATAGATAGATATGATATGGATAGCATACTTAAGACCATTATATCATTAGTCAAACACATCTGGTGACAACTTTTTTTTTGCACAAATCTTTTATTTCAATGTGTTGTTATGTGAACAATAATGTGCCTTTAAAATAAACACCATTAACACGTTCTTCTTGACAATCACTTGACAAATCCATTGCTGCACAAATGACCCTGTTGTCAATTAAATTTCTCAGTTGTTTAATGATCTTACTCTACTATTTATTCTTAGAAAGCCATCTATGCGATGTTGAAACGTAGACACATAGTGTTTGCCACTTCCCGCCATTTTTACTACAGACCCTTCTTGTAATCTTCTATTAGGTGCCCTTTGATTGGTTGAAACAATTGCCATTGTCTGCCACTATTTTCTTGACTACTGTGATTGGTCAGCAAACTGGATGTTCATGTGGTGTTCATAGTATTATTATTAAGATGAGTCTGTTTCTGAATAAACCAGCCCTATTAAGACCTCCTCTCACTAAATAGCTATAAAACACCATGGAAAAGGCAAAACATCATAAAAATCTCATAAAAATGTCAGACCCTTTGCTTAAATAAAGGACACATCTTGTTTATCATTAACAACGGCAGATAATTAAGACAGAAAACCAGGAATCCGACTTGTGGGTTTTCCTGATAAAGTAATCTAAGTTGTCTCAGGTAACAGGTTTACACACACTTTATTTGTGTTTTATTAGAGTGCTGTTAATTTGTGAAACCACACAATTACCTGCCTGACAAGTCTGTGTGAACAAGAGTGAAATATATTAGTCAAATGTGACCTTCAGGCACAGCTCTGAACCAATAACAGTGACTTTCAATTAAATCATTGATAAATTTTATTCATTTTGATATGTGCAATTCTTCATTAACATTTTCAATAATTTTCTGTAATGATATCCAATATGTATTATTACTATGATTTTGTTCAGTAAAATAGTAACATTATGGTGGATCTTGACAGATAGGAAAGAAAACAGATCTCATGCTTGTGGAGATGTGAAGATGATATTGAAAATTGGAATATAGAAACCAAATAATCAATATGGACCAAAGAAATAATACCATGAAAAACATTGACATGTTTCGACATGTAGATGTTTAGAAAAAAAAAAACACACCATTTTACATATCTCAAATCATTACATTCTCTCTCTGTGAAAACATTCTCTTTGTGTCAAACAATACTTTTAAATGTCTCTCATTATGAATTTTAAAATTTCTTCCAGTATATTTATTCTGCCCTTTTTCTGGAGTAGCCCTGTTGCTTATGTCCTGCAACCACTAGACTGAATACTTCAGATATTAGAACAGAAACATAGCAATGCCCTCTGGTGTATATAAAATACACTAAACTCTGGTATTGATACAAGGAGACAGCATGTACTTAATTTAATGGAGAGGAACAAAGTGCATTTGACTTTAAAAAAAAAACTGTGTCCAGAAATACATCAAATGTTTTTGGCAACTTTCGAATGAAAACTTCTCTGAATGTCTTGAATCAATGTGATGAGAGAAATGAGAGTGATTATGGAGAATCTTTCCTGTCTGAGCATATTTCCATTTAGACATATCATAAAGTTTTACTCCTCTCAAACAAAGCCACTATCTATTACATATAAAATTAAAACAATAAATTCAATATATGTGACCATATCCCTGTTTTATCATACTTCTGCCTGTGAATCATTTTTTGGATATCGAAATGCATTTGTATATAGGTAAGACAACAGATTTGCACTGATGCTATTTTGCTGTATTGTGAACAACTGAATGATGTAATGGAAACCATAGTAACATCATGAATCACTTTATAATCTCAGTTTACTGCCAAAAAACTTTTAGCAAATTACCTGGATTGGCAAGAATATTACTGAAAGTGAAAAGTCAAGTAATTGTTTGCCATATATCTGGATCTTGTGTCAGTTTGAACATCAAAATATTTGCCAATGACATTTGTTAGGAAAGCTTTGAAGGGTGTAAGTATTCTGGTAATATCTGGTTCCTGAATCTAAAGCCTGTTTGACTGTTAAATTATGTTTTTTTCCCTGTCTTAATATTAATTGGCACCCACACAAATTGATCCACATATTTATCATTTTACTGTGAATGAAAACATCTTTGTATAAAAATAGTAAGACGTCTTCATTTAATCATGTAGTCTTTCAGTTAATCTGATGTCAATTTTGCTTTGTCATTGTACATGAGCTTGCACAAAACTTTCAGACACCAGGAAAAAAGGGCAATTTACAGAACCTTCAAACTTGCAAATTTTAATTACTGCCCGATTGTATGGCACTTTTGTGGCTTATCACAAATGCACAACATGGAGAAAGTCCTAGAAATAGGGCTAAGTTTCCTCCTAAATGACCACAAAAACACATATCCAGTGTTGATATCAAAAGCAGGTTTTGATTCTCTACACCTATGCAGAATCAAAACTATGGCCTGTGAAGTGTTCAAAAGCCTAAATAACCTAAACCCTTCCTTCATGAAAGAAATGTTCAAACAAAAAGACACCCCATATGCACTAAGAGATGAAATCCTATTAATCCACCCCACCTACTAAAAAATCAGATATGGCAGAAATACTTTCAATTGTTATGGTGCCCACATTTGGAATACCATCCCCAATAATATCAAATCTAATGTTGATTTGGTAACTTGGAGTCTGTTACAGAAATGGGATGGACTAAATTGCAGTTGCAGTATGTGTTCATTTGTTCATGTTTAATAATGACAATATGTATGTATTTTTTTTGCATAAAGTAAAGTATCAGCATCAAGAGTATCATTAGGGAAGAAGTTATAATATATGATATTATGTTTGTATTTTATGAAATGCCACATTTATTACACTATTTCACATGGAAACTTCTAAGAGTAACCCTTTAGTATGTCTATAAATTTTGTCCACTGTGCCAAACAGCACAGTATGTTGTAAATATTGTAAATAATTCTCTTATGTTGTCATCAATATCTATGGAAACTACTAAGAGTAACCCTTTAGTATGTCTATAAATTTTGTCCACTGTGCCAAACAGCACAGTATGTTGTAAATATTGTAAATAATTCTCTTATGTTGTCATCAATATCTAGCTGTAAGCTAATGTTTCTTGTTCAAATGATTGATGGAAAATAAAATTATCTTTATCGTTAAAGAAGTGGAAAGTACCGTACTTACTCGTGTATAAGACGACTCGTGTATATGACGACCCCCCCCAAAATTGAGGTTATTTTGTTTGAAAACAATTTCTGAATATAAGACGAGTCAGTTTCTCTCAAGACAACGACACTGCTACCGTTCAACCATTTGGCAGCCATTTTTAAAGTGAAACGTAAATATACTTACACAACAAGATCTTAACAGTCTTATACTCGAGTATTTACGGTAAAACGTAAATATGATGTCCGTAATTTCGAAATAACGAATATCAGACGTAGCAGATTGATTTTAATTGTGTTTTAAATGATAAATAAGAACAGAACAAAACCATCCATTCACTTAACTTGCATTACGCAATACTAGCGTGAAAGCATTTCTGTCAAAATGGGAAGACACTACTCAAAGCAGTGGAAACAATGACGAAATGCAAAACTGTGAACGCTGATAATTGGTATCAGTGAAATTTTACTAATTTTCACACCACTGAATGGGAAGACATCAAAGGCAGAATTTAATTGTGCAATATAATTAAATAATAATTTTAATTTTAATAGACATAGAAGTAAAAGTAAAACGTAAATACGATGCCCGTGACGTAGTGGATCGATTGGCCACGTGACTCACAAGTCATGTGATCATTGACTTTGAATTGCGTTTTAAATGATAAATAAAAGTATATACCCAATATTAACACAAAATATGCTTTGCAGATCGAGAACAGAACAAAATCATTCATCCATTTAACATGCATTATGCAATACGAGGTCGTCATTTTAAAAAGCGGGAGTGACGGGGACAAGCTCTTATTTTTGGCGCGAAAACAAATGGAGTGAATCAACTCGCATTGAAATATTAATATATTGCGTAATGATGGATCCCTGGCTTCTCTTCGTGTTGCCGCACATCAAATTTAACGTGTTCCGCACATCGAATTTACGTTTTATTTTGAAACGATGAAAAAACGTATATCGGACGTAGTGGATCGATTTTAATTGCTTTTAAATGATATATATAGGTATTTACCCAATATTATCGCTTTGTTTTGACTTTATTCTGACTGATTCCAATTATCAGCGTTCACTGCTTTGAGTCGTGTCTACCCTGTTGACAGAAATGCTTTCACACGTGGATCGATTTTAATTGCGTTTTAAATGAGAAATAATGAAAACGCTTTGTTATTCTCGACCTGAGAAGCGTAATTGTGATAATATTAAGTAAATACCCCTATTTATCATTTAAAACGCAATTAAAATCGATCCACTGTGTCCGATATTTGTTATTTCGAAAATATGAATTTTTGTAATTAAAACTTGTAGTGCCTTAATTTTTTGGCATAAATCCTCGTCCACAGGTTGCTCTTGTGTATAAGACGATCCCCCAAACATTAACTAAGTTTTTTTGTAAAACATAGGCATCAGAGATGCATCAACCCTCAGCCCTGGTAACTTATTGCACAACATTCGCTCCACACAATATTTGTGAACAAAACGTCACCGCACCACATAATTGTTCCTGTGACCTTGAAAAGTAGGTGAAGGTCTTCACTGAGGTCTTCACCAGATGCTTATGTGTGTCAAGTCTCATAAAGCTGCCATCATTCGTTCTTGAGTTATTGCGATTCTTGGGATTTCACATAATTGTCCATATGACCTTGAAAAATAGGTCAAGGTCGCTGTTCATTGAACTCGTCTGAGCTTTTCACCAGATGCTTATGTGTGTCAAGTTTCATGAAGCTGCCATAATTTGTTCTAGAGTTATCGCGATGACAAGGATGATTTCACATAATTGTCCCTGTGACCTTGAAAAGTAGGTGAAGGTCATGTTTCATAGAAAAAATTCTGAGGTCTTCACCAGATGCTTATGTGTGTCAAATGTCATAAAGCTGCCATCATTTGTTCTTGAGTTATTGCGATTCTTGGGATTTCACATAATTGTCCCTGTGACCTTGAAAAATAGGTCAAGGTCGCTGTTCATCGAACTCGTCCGAGCTTTTCACCAGATGCTTATGTGTGTCAAGTTTCATGAAGCTGCCATAATTTGTTCTCAAGTTATCGCGATGACAAGGATGTTTGCTACATACATACATACATACATACATACATACATACATACATACATACATACATACATACATACATACATACATACATACATACATACATACATACATACATACATACATACATACATACATACATACATACATACATACATACATACATACATACATACATACATACATACATACATACATACATACATACATACATACATACATACATACATACATACATACATACATACATACATACATACATACATACATACATACATACATACATACATACATACATACATACATACATACATACATACATACATACATACATACATACATACATACATACATACATACATACATACATACATACATACATACATACATACATACATACATACATACATACATACATACATACATACATACATACATACATACATACATACATACATACATACATACATACATACATACATACATACATACATACATACATACATACATACATACATACATACATACATACATACATACATACATACATACATACATACATACATACATACATACATACATACATACATACATACATACATACATACATACATACATACATACATACATACATACATACATACATACATACATACATACATACATACATACATACATACATACATACATACATACATACATACATACATACATACATACATACATACATACATACATACATACATACATACATACATACATACATACATACATACATACATACATACATACATACATACATACATACATACATACATACATACATACATACATACATACATACATACATACATACATACATACATACATACATACATACATACATACATACATACATACATACATACATACATACATACATACATACATACATACATACATACATACATACATACATACATACATACATACATACATACATACATACATACATACATACATACATACATACATACATACATACCCACGCCAGGAGTACTGCAATACCCTCAGCCGTATTACATCAGGGGCTGAGGGTAAAAAACCTCGTCTTAATAAACGGTCTTATACACGGTCATTTACGGTAAGTAAGTCTATTTTCCATAGATGTGACAGAAAGGAACCTGCCAATACAATGTCATGGTTGTGCAATGACATCATAGGACCTTTGCCACTTTTGTGTAGTCATGACGTCAGATTTTGGACTCTTCTAAATGCCATCTTGAGTTGTCAAGATGTCCCACCATTAATAAAACTCAATGCACTGAGATGCAGCACTTCAGAAGGAATATCATCCCTGTTAAGTAATGCAGATTATTGAAAATTATACTAGACAGATCTTTTTGTGAAAGAGGCTTTTGCTTGGTATGGAAAGATACAATACATCTCAGAATATTTCCACCTACCCGTAGGACGGAAAACAAAGGCAATTTTACCAATTGGACATCCAACTGAGAACTGATAGGATCAAAAAGATTTTGGTGAGAAAACTAATGTAATACCTAAAAGCAAGTCTTCTAAGTGTCTTCCCTTTTATAAATCATGAACAATTTTGAACTATACCTTAAACTGCACGACATTTTGTTGGTGATGCATTAGACTCTGCAGTTTGCTCTGTGCCTCTGCATGCTGCCGGTTCAGTTCTGCAATTTGCTGAGCCAGCAGTGACTGTTCCCCTTCATCTGGTCCCTCTCCTCTCCCTGGAACATGTGGCAACACTGCCTTAGGTGCCACTAGTGCATGCCCTCTCTGGTTGTTCACATCTGCAATGCTGTATGTAGCTGCCTGACGCCCTGAGGATGGGGATTCCTCAGCCAACCATTGCTGAGTGGGGTCTTGGAATTGTTTGCCAGGGGCAGAATTTCTTTGCTGACTTTGTGAGTCCTGTGTTGCATCAGACACCGCATCAAACTCTGCATTCAAGTTTGTCTTGTGGATGTCCTTGGGTGGAGGAGCAGAGCTGTGAGAGTGTTTCAGTGCTTGCACAGCTGCCTGGATTTGTTGCTGACTTGCTTGGAATTTTCCACCTAAAATTATCATGTTCTCAATCAATATGTGAGAGAATTTTTGAATCACCATGAGTAATAACTAATTTTGATTGTTTAAATGAAGATACCATTTTGTGAAAAAAATCCATCAGTCATAATAGATTTGAATAATGCTTAGTGTGTAAGGTCTTTCTTAGACATATTCCAAATATGGCATGCCTATACTACACTAACCTTGAACTTTGGGACTGTCTGTCTGCCTTGGTGGTGACAGAAGCATGGCTGTTTGGAATGCTGGAGCTGGATGAGAGGTTGTTGGGTACATAATGGGTGCTGGCATGGCCCGGGAAGTCTGAGATGGAGCTGATTTGGCTATACTGGGCTGACTCTGAACCTGGTTGACTCCTCTGCTTGGGTGGTAAGACATTCCATTAGCAACACCTGGCATTCCATTGGTTAGATTGGGCATCAAGTTTGCATGATTCTGGACACTGGGTGGAACATTTGGTGCTGTATTATGTTGGATGTTGGTGCTTATTGGATGATTTACATGTCCTGGGTATTGACTAGACAGATCTTGTCCTTGCCTTGTGTTCGCCTGATATTGCAGAGTTTGCTGTGGATGCTGGAAGAGATCACCTTGTTGGCTCATGCCATTAAGGATCTGGGACGTCTGTGATCCAGACACATGAGGCATAGTTTGGTTTGGATAAGGCAAATTTTGAGTTTGCTGCCCTGGAAGAAGCTGTGTTTGCTGCCCTGGATGAGGCATGGTTCCCATTGCCTGGAGCCTGGCAGGCCCTGGCTGCAAGTGTGGTATGGAGTAAACTGTTGGGTCAAATGTGTTCCGACTTGTTTGAAACTGAATCATATTATCCGGTGCATTCCATACACCATGAGGCACAGGAGGTGCTTGTTGTCCAGGGACACCCAATACACGATTCATATGTGTTGCCAAGTCTTGTTCTACAAAAACAACACCACAGTCTTAAATAGAAACCATGAGAGTGTATATTCTTTATTCCCACAAGTGCATAATTTCTGAAAATTTACAACCCAAAAATATTTCACCTGCCCATACCCCATCTTTAAAGGGAAAATGTGAAATCTATACAGTTGACCATAATCTATATTAGGGTGCATAAAAACAAAATATTTCTTCACCATTATATGCTTTATTTTCTGCTGACTGGAGTGAAGACATAGACGGAACTTCAACTTTAGGAACTTCAATACCATGCTTTGACAAAGACTCCTAAAATATGACATAATGGATATATTGCTAAATATATTCAATATTCAATACATATATATGCCAAATATTTCAGAAACATAATTTTTTTAATAGTTCAATGGACAAAGAAAAAAAACCAGGACAACAATCACCAATAATCAATATTCTACTCACCCTTAAAGTTTGTGTTTCACAAAGACTGTACTTTCTGAATTTCAGGAATTCAGATGTAAGTTTGGCATATTCTTCTTGTGTTGTAATAATATCCTGAAATGGCACAAAACAATAATTTGATCGTTTGGACGCTGTCTTTGCTAGTTTGCTAATAATGTCACTGAGGATGGAAGATGGCATCAGCATTAATCTGTTAATAATAGCACGGCACACTTACTGAGGTGAGAGCATCTATTAGCCCTCTCATCTGCACAATGTCTTGGGACACATGCTCTCGTATGGTGCTCTCTGCCTTCAATCGTATCTCACTCTGTGATGAAACATACACAGGTATTCAAAATAATTAATTAGAAACTAATCAAATACTGCATTAGGCCAATAAAAAATGTCAAGTTTCTCATTAATTAGGGAAGGAGTGTAATCCTTTTCCCGGGTTTATATCAGAAATGGTCCTACTAATATGTTAACAATCTAGATATTTATAGTGAAATAAATCTTCACCTCTCTGAGGTAACCAGTAAGTCTTGACACAGCATCCACCAGGGATAAAGTGTACCCTGAAAAATTATTGGGAACAAGTCGTTGGGCAGGTGGTTCTCGTCCAGTCTGACGCTCATAATCTGCTATGCTTCCCTCTAAACCATCCAACACCTACAGTATTCATATACATAAGTAAAGTCTTTATACATTGATATAACTGAATAAAGTAAATGTCAAAATATATCTAAAATTATTATAAACTAAAATTCTATGTTTTTTCTACTTAATGATTCAACAATCCTATCCATGTATGATTTAACTTTTTATAGAATGATTTCTTGCAAGTTGGTCACCTTCTTGAGATCTTGAAGATTTTGGGGATTTTCTTGCATTGCGGATGCCTCCTCCTGGTAATCATGGTTGATTCTGGTCATGGTTCTCTGAATTTTACTTGTGTCATTCATAGCTAACACTTTAGGACTGGCTGCTGGAGTTTCCTCACCAAAGTATGTTCCCTCCTGATTATTTTTCAGTTCAGCTATAAAATATTATTTGATCGTGAGCCATATTGAACAGATAGTGAATGCTAAAATTGTTTTGTTTGTGTGATTCAAATCAAATGTTGTTCACATTGATACTTGGATGATATCAGGGTTGGATTACTTCAATTGTAATTAAATGCTCAGATCCCAATTTCATGCTCAGACACAAAGTAAAGCATGTATTTTGATCCAATATTTCATTCATACATTAATCTCAGATTCTGAGTTTTGCTTAGATTTGATGTTGAGTATTTACTCAGATCTAACATTTTGAAATTTTTAAATGGGCTCAAGATTTATTTCATGCTCAAATTCTGAGACAGTTCAATGTCTGGAGAAACCTTCAAGGAGAAATACATGTTTCAAAGCCCCTGATATTCCTTCTCTATTGCCTCATTTGGATGCATCATTATGTGAGAGTATTTACTCAAATAAAAAAAATAAAATATGTCATAGCATATACTTCAAATCTAAGCATGTATTTCGTTAAGTTTCATTTTCTGAGTATCTCAGTACAGTGGGAAAAAATTAAGAAAAAAAATGGTATTCAGAAAAATAGTTTGCTGAGCAAGGTTTAAAATATGAGCACAAACTAAGGTTTGGGACTGGAAGTATGACGACAAAATTTGGCCATGAACTCAAAATATAGAAAATAAGAATTAAGCTTTGCCTTTTGAAGTATGTTTTCTGGTCTTGTTTGAGAGCTTCTCCATATCTCTAAGAACCTTCTGTGCCATGGTGTTGGTGAGCTTGGTGCTGTGGTCATCTTTATGGTTCTTCTCCTGTTCAGATTGCAAGAACTTCTGGAATCTGGCCAAGTCTAACACTGGCTTGTATTGAAGGTCATGACCTCCTTCCACACTTGATTCATCACCTGAAACACACAATCATTATGTGGTCTTAAAGTATTTATTCTCAAGTTTTGAGCCAGTGGGATAAAATAGATACCTTGTGACAAATTTGTCCCAAAAGGTACTGTGATAATCTGTGATGTTGCACTGCACTGCAACTGTCACATTAAAAGGTTGGCATCTGTTTTTGTTTCTAATCATTGTTTACTTTTCACATAATCATCTTTAAGGTGCTTTAGACATCTTCAAAATATTTAAGACAATGCACAAGTTTTATGGCACATGCAGATATTGTAAATTGTTATTTCTTATTATCATAAGTTGAATTTTCTCTGGTGATTTCAAACTTGTCTTTTTGAACTTGTTTTAACAACTACTGGGAAAGAAAATATAGCTGCTATGGGTTGCATTTACCAGTAGTACTGAAATATTCATCACAGCATTAAAGATGTTCAAGCATATGAATAGCTTGTATATTTGTTCTACATCGGTTGCAATGATGGACACATAACTTTAATCGACAAAGTTTGCCAAGATGTTGGCAGGTCAGTGTTGAGTGGCATGTCTAAAGTATTCGAGTTTACATTTGGATGGATGTTCATTTGTTCCTATAAATTTTTCACATTGTAAAATAAATCTATGTTGTCAATTGACAATCACAATGCTAAAATCATAATTTTCTTACCACTTGAATCTGAGACGGTTTCTACGTCATTTAAGGCTGACTTGTCCATGACTGAGTCACTCAGAATATCAAGCTTTGATGGTCCATCCAAGGTAGAACCTCCAGGCAATGTCCTGAAAAGAAATACACATTATTTAAATCTAACAAAAACATAATGCAGAGCTTGATTTGTTCTAATTAAATATAAAAATTGATGTAATAAAACTCATTTACCTATCAAGGCCCATCTTGTTTGGTGCAACTGTCACATTAGGTAAACCTCTGTACTTCTAAAAAAAGAGATAATATAACATTGATAATGATAATTTTACTAAAACAAGGCGACTGACGGGCCCAACATGCTCCAACCAGTTGCAAATCAAAATGATGAAAAATATGTCAAAAGAATGCCAAAAACCTTGGAGTAATTATGAATGGAGGCACAACATCGCAAGATCAAAAGGGACATCATAGTTGCCGCCTTGGCCATTGTTATGATGACGCCATATAGGTGCAAGATATAAAAGTTTTGATGTTATTTTTTTTCAGAGCTATTTTGAGTCATCAAAACCATGATTTAGAGTTAATCATATCGCAAATGAAATGCTTGTTTTTTCATACAGATTATGGGAATATAAATTTTATTTCTCTGCTCCAAGTTTGGACGATTTTATGATAAAATTTGTACATTCATATCAAAGTTATGAAAATGTAATATTAAAAATTGTTATTACGACCACGTGTCTTATTGTCATGTTTTCTTTCCAGTTTATTTTTAGTTATTGGCACATAAATTGGCAGCTTAGAAAAATATACCACGTTGTTCAGTGAAAAAAATACTATCAGAAAATGTAATTTATAGCCCTGCCAATATATGCGCTGTTATAAATAAATTGACCTAATCCATATTATGTAATCATTTAAAATCAACAAAAAATAATAAAAAATTGCAACAAGAATTTTATAAATGCTATATCATTTACAAAATTTTGTTTTAAAAGTTTTTAAAAAGTAATATGAATAATGACACATTTTTTATAAACATGTATAAAAAATAAAAGGTTTGGAAGATGCATTTTTCTTTTTTTAATAATATCTATTATTGAAGAAATCAGAACAGAAATGAACAGATTTATTTGAAGTAATTTTGAGTGGATGGTATTGTAAGCTTCAAAAGAGCAACTATTCTGAATTTTTCTTTTAAAAAAATAAACCAAAATGTGGTATAATACTTCAATAAAACATTGGCCAATTTTTTTTATTTTTTTATATGAATCTTCAATTTTTCACTGTTCTGAAGTCGGCAACTATGATAGGATCAAAGGATTTTGAATCCATTGTGTGAAACAATGCGTTGCTATGACGCCATAACTCAAATAACAGCCGTTGTGCCTCCATTCATAATAACTCCAAGCAAAAACTAAGATTATGAAATGTACAACTTCAGGAGACACATGTCAAATTTGTTGCTTTTACTGAAATAGGTATATAACATGTCACAAAATATTTTTGTTTGACAGATAAATCAACACATACACATGCAGAGTTCAAATCCATAATTTATGTGTCCCTCAGACTTTGGGAACTAATAAAACAAGATACCTTGTGACAAATGTCACAATTGGTACTGTAATAATTTGTGGTTCAAACAATTATAGTATATATGGCTAATGCCAGATTCCTTAATGCTATATACATTGCACTGGTTGCACTGGCTAGTTAATGTTTGGGGGGATCGTCTTATACACGAGAGCAACCTCTGAATGAGGATTTGTGCCAAAAAATTATGGCACTACAAGTTTTAATTACGAACATTCATATTTTCGAAATAATAAATATCAGACGTAGTGGATCGATTTTAATTGCGTTTTAAATGATAAATAAAGGTATTTACCCAATATTAATACAAATTAATCCATGCTCTCTGATCTAAATCATAGACCCTGTTAAATATCAAGACCCCTGCCCCATCCCCATGCCAGTGGCCAGAATACAGATAATAACAAACATAGTCTGCTGTTTGCCTTGTATAACAACACACATAGTCATTTCTTCCCTGATCGTTATTGGCTTTATTGTTCATCAAGTTTCCATGGAGGGGGACACACTGTGTAGGCTGCTGCTTAAAAGCCTTTACTTTATACAACACTCACTACTAGCAACAACTGAGTCACAGGTTAGTTTAAACACTGGTTCAAATGTAGGTCAACAGCAACAATAGAAACGATAGAATGATATGAAGAGGATGAGATCTGGTCACTGCCCTGCTTGGTCACAGATGCCTTGCAACCCAAAAGATCAAAGGACTATTCCCATGTCCCCCCTGATTGATGTTATATTAGCTTATGTAACCAGCAGCCAAAGGATGAATCCCCCCATGTTCCTGATATTATGCATCCTTATATAACTTGCAATTTTCAATGGCTGCACAAAGTCAGAAACATCATTCTGGAACATTCCGAGATATGCAGGGGTAAGAAACAGAGAATAAATATGCATGTTTAACCCCTAACGGACGGGAAGGACGGCAATGTCCACCACCGGTAACGGACGGGAGGGACGTTGACGTCCCTATTGTTCTGACTCAATGACGTCACTTTGTAACATTCTCTTGGCTGTAACTGTTACAATGTAATCATGATAATGACGTCAGACTGACTGGATCATGAACTTTTGACCCCAGCACTTCATTGAGCATAATGAATAACCATGGTTATATATTTTATCAATCAAGTGTGTAGATACACTAGTCCAGAAAAAAAATGGTTAGTCCAGCCAATCCACAAAATTTAGATAGCCTTGTCCCTTAGGGGTTAAGGCTGCAGTTTGGAATGTTGCAAAAATATTGATTTGAATGACCATACATGATATGAATTTACCCCTGGAGGGAATTTTCCCTGCGGGGAGTCTTTTTCCATGTGGTGGCAGCACTGCACAGAAAAAAAAAACAACCTGTTGATTAATTCACACGATGTGTGGACATCAAGCCACTAGGATATTCTTTTGTTTTGTCACAATAAATCAATAAATAATTCAGATTAGTCACAAACAGGTTTTGTAAAATGTCCAAATAAATCATTCAATGATAATCTCATGGAAACTCAAATGCTTCATATATAAAGAAATCCAGTACCTTAAAAATAAAAAAGTTCAATTAGAGGGGACAAACAAACAAACAAAACAAGAGGTAACAAACATACACACACGCAAACATGCACACACACAGACACAGATCACACTGACAGGAGAGACAGTCTTCCATTACCTCAATGAAACCCAAATTGAATTTCTTAGCTTCAGGGCAAGGCTAAAATTTCAAGAGAAATTGTAGAGGGTGATGAAAAGGATTAAAAACTATATATTCATTTTAGCGTGGGCTTAACATATCAGTAATTTTTGACTCACCATTGGATCATCTCCAAAAAGATCCTTAACAACAGCCATGACTTGGTCAGATTTTGCAAGTACATCCTCAAGCTGACTCTGATTGTAAAGTACTTCTCGCAGGAAAGCATTTTGCTGCTTACGGTTACTTCCAGGACGATCTTTAGATTTGGCTAAACAACAAATATCACAATATATATTCAATATATATGTATATATGTGGGCAAGAGTGTTTTGTGGAAAAAGGCCAGAATACAGAACATATTTGCCGATGTCAGCTGAGGATTTCTACTTCTTTGAATATTAATCAATGTTACAGCAATCATTTGGCATGTACTCAAAAATACTTTCGGTGAATACTGAAGCAATGTTTATATCTTCTTGGATCCAGCCAAATAAATAGTAAATAAAAAATTATGTTTTCCATTTAATGAGATATACACCAACTGATATGTTTGCTTTCACAAACTGAAACCTTTCTTGTCACCTCAATGTCTTAATATATTACAAAGATAATTAAAGTAAAATTGCTGAAAGTATAATAGAAGAATAATGTTCAAACCTTTAGAAATTTTCTTCTTCATTTTGTCTTGTTGCACCAAATCCATATTCTTTGACTGGTGGACGATTTTCCTTCTTTCCTATTAGACAGCAAAAAACAGGAACATTATTACTATTAACATTTTACTTTATGTGATATGAATTAACTGAACACCTTGTGACAACTGCAATACCAGATAATGTTATGAGGTGGTTTGGTTATTTTCTATGTTTGTACAAATTTTAAAACAAGAACTGCTTGCAAGATTATCACAAGATTGCAATCAAATGTTACAAAATGTATGTGCCAATGCCTTCTTCTTTTCACTCTATCCTGCCATTTCAGACATTTTTGGAACATCACAAACCTTTCAAAAATTTCTAGAAATGATGCTACTAGTGTGAAAAAATGAAAACATGAGATAAAAACATCTATGGTATAATTCTGCAGTGTATACTGACATATCAAAGATAACTACAGTTGTTATCATGTTATCCAGCAGGATCCTATACCAAACCTATCATAGTCTCAAATAAATCGTTGACATTTGTACAAAATTTGTGACCTTAAACTCACTAAATTAAGGTCATTCGGCGCAAGGGCAAGAGAAAAACTTACAGTGCACAATTGCACCTTGTGGTTGTCATGCATGCCAAATATATAGTATCTCCAGTTCATCATTCATGAGATATGCCCTGCACAACAAGGTCAAAGTCACAAAGGTCATTGAGGTCAAAGGTCAAATCTGTAGAATATGTATATGATGCTCAACAAAGTGTTGATGTCTAAAAGATATGAAATACTTTTTATTCATTTTGATGGTTGCGAGATGTTGCATGCACACATATTTTAAATTCAAATTCACTTTGTCAAAGTCAAAGGTCACATGCCTAACAAGTATTAAAAAGTTTTAATTTAAACTTTATAGGAGGCTCCTATAAGTGGTTGCCGAGATATGCTCTGTAAAAAATTTGTGACCTTGAGTTCACTGCACCAAGGTCAATGGTGATGTCAATAAGATTTGGAGGAATCTGAATCTTCACCTCTATATCTACCTCTGTATTATGATTGGGTCACAGTCCTGTTTGAACTCCTAGGAATGGATGGAAGATGGCTCCATTTACCACCAGAGCACTGGCAGGATGATGAGGAATACAGACAAATGGCAGCTATTGTAAAAGTAGTGGCATTTGTCAAAGATGTAGCAGAAATGGGAGTGAAGGACAAATTTGAAACATATATTACTGGTAGTTTTGGAGAAGAAGACTTTCAAAGAAATTTTGACAGACGGACGGACAGTCTAAAAGTTGATCAATTGGTCTTAAATTTTTTCTGTGGGTTTACTACATATCAGAGAACATTTCTTTTAATGAGCAGCTTGATCGGAAAAAAAGTCTGAAAAATGAAACACCCTACTCTGTATAAAACATGAAATATATATTACTGGTAGATTTGGAAAATAAGATTTTTAAAGAAAATGTGACAGATGGACAGACGGATGGACAGACTGGCAGAGGGACAGACTTTTTACCCATTCCTAAAGCTCTGCGACTTCAAAGATGTCAGCAGAGCTAAAAATGTCACAAGATTATATAAATTTTGTCTCTGGTATATTTTTGACAAAAAATATACATGTAAGTCTCTTATATTTCTTGATGTGTTAAAATACTGTCTGATGCTTTTTATGCATATTTATTTCATATTAATAATATATTTACTGTGAACCTATAAATGGCTGGATTGATAGACTTGGTGGAGAATTACTAAATGGAACTTACCATTTCCTCATGTGTTGCTTTGTGCACCGTTAAATCCTGTACTGTATCCTGAAATGAGAACAAGACTTGTTTTGCAAAAGCAGCTTAATCAGATAACATATCAAAACTTCTCTGCATAATGTGACATCCCAATGATAATATTCAATGTAAAACTTAGCCTGCTTTCAAAGGCTCTGAAGGTTTAATTGTTTTAATTTAATTTCTGTGGATTCCTACACCTGTAACTATGATGCCCATTTCTATCCAGAATGAAATATATGTGATAAAATAATACTTTCCTGCTTCAGGAGTAATAAAAATACTGAATTTTCAAAAATAAATATAATTTGCAAGATTTCTTCGTCATTTTTGTAGCATAAAGAAATTAACTGGATATTGTTATGAGTTGTTCTTACATCCCAAGGATCTTTCTTTCTTGGCTTCCTTGGCTTTTCTCGTCGGAAACTCCCATTTCTTCTAAAAGAATTACTCCGACCAGGAATTCGCACAAAAGACATTCTGTTCTTCACAGCTACCCTGCAACAATTATACAATAGTAGTTTAACTTCCTCAAGAGCACATGACCCCATCTGAAACAATATTCTTAGTTCTTACAGTGAGGCCACGTGCTCCTGAGACATAGCAATTTATTAAATAAGACAGTCAAATGCCTTGAAGGCATAAAAAATACATAAAAACATATCCATTGAGACATATGTATCAATCGTTTCAATTAACGTTAGGGGGAACAGTGTCTTCTAAAGTTCTTTTTTCCCGCCAAAAAAAGTAATTTGAACCCCGAAAAATGACATGGTGCAAGATGTTTGCTTTGTATAAAAATAACTACAAGAAGGATTTCAACCTTTAAGGTATCAAATGCTTTGGGATAGATTATTCTTTTGATTTGATTTTTAATTTGTTTTTAAAATTTTATCATTCTTAATCATTTTACATTTAAACTTACAGTAAAAATCAGAAAAAGATGGTTTGTTTGGTAACAATTTTAGAAAAGATAGAGCTAACTTGAAAAACATTTTTGTGAACAACTACACTATCAATCTGTAGAACTAAGGCATTAATCTTAAGCTAGAATGATGTTATTTAGTTTAAATAGACAGAATTTTAAAAGATGTTTTGTAACTCAAATAATTTGTGTTTTTGTAAATAAAATGATTCAAATAAATGCAAATTTTTGACACCATTTGGTAATTTTTTTACTTGAGTTTGAAGAAAGTTAGGTATCTCAAAATATAGACCATTAATCAAAATTCCATCTATTTAAACTATATAGAATACTATTTAGAGTACACCTGTTCTTAAATGTTGGTAATTAAACTTGCAAAACTTCTCAATTTTGTTATAAAAAGCGTGGGAAATTTGGAGAAATATGATATTTTGTTTACTTCTGATTTTGTATCATTGGGCAGTGATGAGGTTGAATGCAGCAGCTACTGGCTAATGGATTAGTCATAAAAGACCACTAAATGATGTTTATATGTGTATGTATCAACATTGATCCCCTTTGGACAGAAGTATGTTACCTATTTAGCTTACTTAAGTATGTTACAAAGGTGCACTATTTCATGTAGTTCAAGGAGTAATGACGTCATAATGGTGCTGTGGCTATTCATCAATGAAATAGTGACGTCATACCTTTTGGTAACTAAGCAACAATCAACAACACATTTCATGCAGCTGTGATCCTCTGTATGAAGTGTCCCTGTTCCCCCTAACGTTAAAGTAAAAATACACAGGTCAATCCCAAGATTTACTCTTCTTAGCAAGGCAAACTCAGTTTCTCAAAATGTAAAAATTTTGGAAATGAAAATTTTATGATCATTGCAACAATATATAATAAAAAATTTAGAAGCTTTTAAATTGCTGCAAAATTTGTTGAAAAATCTAACACATTTGAAGAAAGGTAACAACAGTTGAAACCCTTGTCACGCCATGGCTGTGAACTAACTATGGTGGTGTTGTATCCCCAATAAATTAAAAGTGACCATAGGCTCATGAAAGACTCCGAGAACACATGGATTCATGGCTCACAATAATCATTCATGTGGTCACAATAATATCTTCCTGAGATCAAAGCTAAAACCAAAAGTAAACATAGTCAGCACACGGCGAGTGTTTTCAGCACAAAGCTTTGCTTTTGCTGCAGGAGTTCTATCTTGTTCATTGTGCCTGTACCGAGTCTCTAGCTCAGTTCTTACAATCTCCATTGCAATGTTGATGATTATAAGCAGGTTTAGAGTACCATACAATATGACAGTATGAAAAAAGTAAAAAATGTTAAATGAAATGTAATATTATTTCAATTATTTTATTACACCAAGACATGCATTTGTTGATAAAATATCTTCACAGCTTACAGGATGATAGTCATCATTGGTGACTATCAGTACCTACTCTATCAGTAATATTTCTGTCTTCTTCTTAATTGGCAAAGGGTATAATATTGAAAATGTTTGCCATTATCTGTTATAAATATATAGTTTTTGATTCATGGCATGAAGATAACATGTTTATGCTATTCCAGTACACAAGTCAGGCCACCAGAGAAAATGTCAGTCTGCATGAAAAAGTTGATATTGTCCGAAAGCTGTTGTCAATCAGTGAAAACAGAGAAAAGATACTGACTTCAGGTGATAATTTAAAGGGGAAGGAAACCATCACAAATTGTGGTTTAACCATTTAAATTTCATCAATTTGAACCCAAATATTATAACAAAACATACCGAGTCGGGGAAGCTGGGTGAGCGGATTCAGTGAGTTGGTGATTGCGGAAGGATACCCTGAGCTGAAGGCGAAGGATATCCGTCCGCCATCACCAACGAACTGAATCCGCTCACACAGCTGACCCGACGAGGCATGTTTTGTTTTTATACCTCAGACAACTACTGTATTTTTTTTTAAATGATACATGAAACAAGATATTCATCGTTAAAAACATTTGTAAACAAAGCGCACCTCATTTGACCCCGTCACGTGACCCGAAAATGGTGTGTACAGCCATAGACTGGTTGCCACCATCTGTGTATATACACAATGTTCTTGACAATCGATGGGGGACCAGCCTAAAGATGGCCGTTGCAAAATAGTTCACAACTACCGTATTTACTCGAGTATAAGTCGAGGTTTTTTTCCAAAAACTCTTAGTTAATGTTAAGGGGGTCGACTTATACACGAGAGCAACCTGTGGACGAGGATTTACGCCAAAAAATTACGACACTATGAGTTTTCATTACGAACATTCTTATTTTCGAAATAACGAATATCGGACATAGCGGGTCGGTTTAACAGTCTTATACTCGAGTAATTACGGTAAAACGTAAATACGATCTTCATATTTTCGAAATAACGAATATCAGTCGCAACAGATTGATTTTAATTGCGTTTTAAATGATAAAGAAAGGTATTTACCCAATATTACTGGTCTATTATTCGAAACGCTTTGTTTTGACTTTGTTCTCACTGATTCCAATTATCAGCGTTCACAGTTTTGCAATACGTCATTGTCTCCACTGCTTTGATTCGTGTCTTCCCTTTTTGACAGAAATGCTTTCACACGTGGATCGATTTTAATTGCGTTTTAATGTAAAAATAATGAAAACGCTTTGTTATTCTCGACCTAAGAAGCGTAATTGTGATAATATTAAGTAAATACCTTTATATATCATTTAAAACGCAATTACATCGATCCACGTGTGAAAGCATTTCTGTTATTTCAACGTAAATTCGATGTGCGGTACACGGTAAATTTGATGTGCGGCAACACGAAGAGAAGCCAGGGATCCATCGTTGCGCAATATATTAATTTTTTCAATGCGAGTTGATACACTCCATTTGTTTTCGCGCCAAAAATAAGAGCTTGTCCCCGTCACTCCCGCTTTTTAAAATGACGACCTCGTATTGCGTAATGCATTTAAATGGATGAATGGTTTTGTTCTGTTCTCGACCTGCAAGGCATATTTTGTGTTAATGTTGGGTATATACTTTTATTTATCATTTAAAACGCAATTAAAATCGATCCACGTGTGAAGGCATTTGTCAAGAAGGGAAGACACGACTCAACGCAACACGTGGTCGCAATTTTGAAAGGCGGAAGTGACGGGAAGAGGCTCTTGTTTTTAGCGCGAAAACGATTGTTAATATATTGCGCAATAATGGATGGTTTTGTTCTGTTCTCGACCTGCAAAACGTAATTTGTGATAATATTGGGTAAATACCTTTATATATCATTTAAAACATATTATTTCGAAATGCTTTGATTTGACTTTGTTCTCACTGATTTCAGCGTTCACAGTTTTGCATTTCGTCTTTGTTTCCACTGCTTTGAGTCGTGTCTTCCCTGTTGACAGAAATGCTTTCACACGTGGATCGATTTTAATTGTGTTTTAAATGATAAATAAAGGTATATACATAATATTATCACAAATTCGCTTTGCAGGTCAAGAACAGAACAAAACCATCCATTCATTTAACATGCATTATGCAATACTAGCGTGAAAGCAAATATCGGACAGGCGGACTACTGTCTACACGTGGTAGAATATTTCTTTGTGTATTAACACGCTTTGTTTTGATGCTAAGATCGATATAAACAATAATAATTAAAAGCGATATAATGAATATCATTGGCTTTATAATACACAAAGAAATATTCTACCACGTGTTAGTTTTGACGCTAAGGTCAAGGACGTCACGTACATCGTATTACGTTCTACATCGTGGAGAAATTCTTGCGAAAAATAATTTGTGATAATATTGGGTAAATACCTTCATATATCATTTAAAACATATTATTTCAAAATGCTTTGTTTTGACTTTGTTTTCACTGATTTCAATTATCAGCGTTCACAGTTTTGCATCTCGTCATTGTCTCCACTGCTTTGAGTCGTGTCTTCCCTTGTTGACAGAAATGCTTTCACACGTGGATCGATTTTAATTGCGTTTTAAATGGATTGATGGTTTTGTTCTGTTCTCGAACAATTTGTGATAATATTGGGTAAATACCTTTATTTATCATTTAAAACGCAATTAAAATCGACCCGCTACGTCTGATATCCGTTATTTCGAAAATATGAACATCGTATTTACGTTTTACCGTATTTACTCGTGTATAAGACTGCTAAGATCTTATATCGTAAGCATATTTAAGTTTCACTTTTAAAATGACCGCCAAGCTTCAGCTGAAGCTTGAATGGTAGCAGAGCCGATATGTCAAGAAAAACCAACTCGACTTATATTCGGAAATTGTTTTTTTTCAAGAAAAATAACCTCAATTTTGGGGGGTCGACTTATACACGAGTCGACTTATACACGAGTAAATACGGTAATCAATACGTTACGAAATAATCGGCATGTTTGTATTCAATGGAAATCTCGTCAATATGCGCATCACTGAGGTATAAAACACGAAAAGAAGACTTCGAGATATCATTTTAGTACTTTTACACTGGTAAAATTGTCTGAATTTGTAATCATCTTTTACTAGTGGCAGCCATGTTGTCAAGAGGATTATAGTAGTACCAGCCAATCAGAAACAAGTAAATTAATTTACTATGAAAATTAAGAAGGCCAGATTCTGAATTATAGAAAAGCTATATGAGCAGTGATAAGGAAATAGCCCCTAATGTTAAGTCAAGGAATTTACCAACCCTTACAAAAACTTTGTCAAAGTTCTTATTGAAGAGTTGATTAAATAAATGCATTTACATGGATGGAGAAGAAAAGTGGCTGAAAGCTCCCTCTACTTAAAAGATATGTGGAGGGAGACAGTTCCTTTTTTTATGTTGTGAATTAGAAGAATGAGCGCAACTAATCACAAAGACATGGGCAAAATGGACTTGAAATCCACTGTTTTCAGAAGTATGATGAACTGCAATTAACAATATAACAATCATTCACTAAAAATCAATTTAAGAAGTAAATTCTGGGAGCAAAAAATTCTCAGTCATTTCAAGATCTCATCATCACTACGTCACTGTTTACCCATTTGTGCAATGAGATGAGTAGTGGTTCAGTCTATTTAGAGGAGTGACAGCTCAGCGCAACAACAGCAATGATCTGAAGCTCCATAATGCAGTGGTGCTTTTGACATCATGTGACGTTTCCCCTCAGCCAGGATATCATCACATGAACTCTTCTGAATGCAATCTTGAGTCTTCAAGCCTAATGCAGTACTAATAGTTGTAGAAAAACTAAAGAAAGCATTACAGAGCCTTGTAAAATTGTAGAGAGAGACATAATGATGGAAGATGATGACAAGTGTTATTACAGAGTTAATCACCAAAGGTTGTGTGTTATCAGATTAAGTTGGTTTAGATGCAAGTTGATCTGTATACACTAAACTTGTCTTTGGCTAGTTTGGGTTGAGTGAGCGCGAACTACTCTGCTCTGGCACCTGCATCATTCATGCCTGGTGACGTTGTCCAGACATTTTCATTTTGTTCAAAACAATCACCAGCTCACAGATTTAGAAATTTAAAATGATTACTATTTCTTTATACCACAAACAGTAACCAGAACTATATTCTTAGTTTTTAAATATTCGTTTACGATAAGAAAAAGAGATAATAATACCTTCAATAAGTTTGTTGACTTCCACTCCTTTGAACTCGCCGCTGAGAAATATAACTTCCGCTTTGGCAGAAGGAAAATTATGCTCACGTATCTTTTATTTATCGAAGAATGCATATTGCTGAGTTCTAGAAAAATATACAGATTATAACTGTAGGTCCACACTAAAGAATAAACATTAATAAAGTGAAAATACATCATGGAATAGTTAAAATACAAGTTTATAATATATTGTTACGGTGAATATTCCTCAGAAACACCCAAAAACAAAAAGCAGACGACGAATCTGCCCAGACAGGTTTGAATGAGAATCAGAGAAGTGAAGTGAGGTAGTTGACATCATTGAATCACCATCTGATAATGGCAGAAGCGATCAAATGTTTTCCGCGTCATCTAATTATAAACGATTTAGAGATAAATTCAAGACGTGATTCAACTTATGCTGTCATGCTCAAATGTTAGCCTGGTCCTTGACATGTCATTGGCAGAGGCATGGAGCCCTGGAGCCTGGCATTGATACTCGAATAATGATAAGTCAACACCATGAAAAGCACAGTATTCAGCTTTGATTGCCCGAGCAGTGCAGTAGCTAAGCAGCTGTGCTGAACACAATTTCTCAGAATATAAAACCTTAGACATCTCATTGCCTGTAAATTGTCACCTGATTGACTTGAGAATTCCTGGATAAAAGCTCAAGCATGTTTTATATTGACCTATTCATGACCTTTTTTGTCTCTTACTTCTTGCAGATGTTTTTATTTGCCCAAAAATTCATGGAATGCTACAGAACTTTCCAATATTCTTTGACATATTGACATTGCTGATATATTTAATATTGCAAATGTTTGACCATGATATGACCTTTCCAATTGGGCCAAGGTCAAAGTCTTATTGCATTCAGCATGTGATGCACGTCACACAGGGGCATTGTGTGAAAGGCATCAGTGACAGGTTTAGGGTTTTACATTTGACAAAATGGGGTTCTTGCCAGTTTCTTTTCTGCATTAGTCTTGAATACTTTTCTTGCATTTCTGGACCCGCAAATATTCCAAAACTGATTCCCACCAAATTCAGTGAAGTGCCATGTTTAAAACTTTAAAAAAAATAGGGTTTTATGATTTAAATCCAAGTTTGATGTTATCTAGTACGTACATGCAAACATTTCTATTCAAGCTTTTTGACCCCAAAAACCCCCCAAAAATATGAGGTGTCAGACACAATGCGCATCAACGCACATCAACATGCATCACGTGCCGCATACAACAAGCCAGGTCAAATTGTCTTCTCCCATTATACCTTGATTGTCAGCATAATTTTTCTTTTGGCTTTAACATTATGTTTTAGTTTTTTGAACAATGTTCTCAATGATATCTCCCACCTTTTAAGGATATTGTTTTGTTTGCCTGGTGAAAAAAATATTAAGTTCCATGATGGCAACCAGGATATTACTCTCCTTTGCATCGGGCTCAGTATATAACACCTATATTGAAGAGGCCTAGTAAAGCTGGGTACCAGGATATAAAAAAGGATACATTCATATACAAAAAGAGCTCCACATATCATGTGAATGGGAAAAAAAATACCAATTTCAACAAAAATATTTCACTCATTGACTGTTGGCATGGTTGAACTTTCTGTTTTGTCACTGATGACATCATCACACTGTAACATCATCACTGCTTTTTCTTTGTTTACATGGTATAGAATATATATATCCATATGCAATGGTGCATGTGCTGATAAGAATTTTGGACTTTAACATGGTCCAAGAACATGCCACAGTGTGGTGTCAATTGTTCAAACCATAATGAACACAGTAAAAAACAATTAACAACCCACAGAAAATGCCTACACTTTCCCCATGATCATAGTGATCACAGAGCAATACTGATAGTTCCTTTTTTGACTTTTATTTTCTGTCTGCAATGAACAATCTTTGCTACAAAAAATAATTTTTGACTTTTAGGTTGATTAAACAACTGACAATTTTGTAGAATAATGTTATTCTTCATAGATTACTTTTGTTTTCTCTGTATTAATAAAAACCAGTCAACTTAGCTTCACTGCCATTTGAACCTTGATTTTGAGTAAAAAGCGATTTAAAAAAATACTTTTTAATATAAAATGGCTATCCATGTGTTCATAATTACTTATAAAATACATAAAACTTGAAATCCATTCATGCAAGTTAATGTCAGCATCACAGATCACTGAGAGTAACAATAAAGGTGAAATCTGCATAAAAACTCTTTCATTTGGATCCCTAATCCACTCAGCAGAATTCTTTTTGCTTTTTGTCTTAATAACTCGTAAACCCTGACAAGAATTAAATTGAAAATATAAAACCACCAAACCAAGAGAACCCTGTTGTCAAATTTGGAAATATCTGTGGTATTAAAGGTTTCCTACAAATAAATAACACTTCCAATCATTTCTTTTTTTCAGAAAATCACAACTTTTATCATGAGTGAAAATTCAACTGGCCTCAAAAGAGTGAATCTTGATAAACTACTTGAAGAGTTTAATAATTGGCAAAGGGTATGATATTGAAAATGTCTGTCATTATCCTTTATGAATATTTAGTTTTTAATTCATGGCATGTGGATAATATTTTTTAATGCCATTCCAGTACACAAGTGAGGCCACCAGAGAAAATGTCAGTCTGCAAGAAAAAGTTGATATTGTCCAAAAGCTGTTGTCAGTCAGTGAAAACAGAGAAAAGATTCTGACTTCAGGTGATAAGGCCATAACAATTTGAAGTTCCGTTTCTGTGGCTGTGCAAGTTTTTTTCTCTAAGGCAGGAATTTGACAGTCTTATGTATTCATACCAGTTAATCAATAACAAGTTCACTTTCTTGTCAGGTCAACTTGTAGAAACAGAAGAACTTTTTTCATGGGCTTTGACAATTCTTATAAATTATACTACAAATCTATATATATTTAATTAAAGAAATATTGAACAAAAGATATTATTTTTTATTCAATCTCATTTCAGAATTACAAGACTTGAAAAGAATGATCAACCAACTTCAAGGAATATTAGACAAACGATGTGATTTAGATGGTAACAGTACAATTTGAAATTACATTGTACCGCATTGATATCTTTAAAAATTGTCTAAAATTGTCTAAAAATTGTCTTTTATTCTGTCCAGATGAAAACAAGAAATTAAGAGATGAAATACAGAAGGCAGAGGAAAATATTCAAGAAAAAGAAAAAGTAATTTAATATTTGGGTGTCAAATTTGAATTATATTTAAGAAAACTGACTGTCCATTTAGTCAATGCAGTGTTAATAAACTGGAATAAGAACTCAATTGTTTCCTTTAATGCAGCAAAAGATAATGTGGTTTAGATTATAAAAAAAACTAACGAATAGCAAATTAGAAATGGCCATGAAAAATTGAGATAGGCAATGGCTAAGCATAACCTAATCAAGTAAAGCAAAATATGTAAGTATTTAAATATGATAAACAAAAAAAGAAGTATCCACCTAGTGTTAACTATGCAAATTACTTTTTGTGAAGGAACTGAATCTGATGGTGTGCAACTCATTCAGTATGTACATATATCCAGATTATTCATTGTTAAATAGTGAAGTATAAATAAATACAAGTGGGCCATGATACAAATTGTTTCTATATCTTTTCATTTATTTGGTTTTTTTTATCGGTTTTATTAGACACACCGAAAGCAGATAAGTGATTTGGAAGCTACATTGGCAGATACCCATTCAGCCCACCAAGCTGAGATGCAGCATCAGTGTCAAGAGCTAAAGAAACAAGGTACACTGCTGACAAAGAAGTCATTCTTATCTTGAAATTTTTCACAATTTATAACTTGTACCAAAAAATTACATACATATCATAGATAGGTGAACAAGAGCAAGAATATCAAATCTGGGGCAAGATGTGTTGTTGACATTGTCACAATGTTGTAGTGATGTCATGGAGAAAAATGAAATAAATGAGGCAAAATAACACTGAAAACCTGTCTTTCTTGGTAAATTTTCCACTGTTTACCGGTAGTTGTTGATGATAGACCTAAATATACACTATCATACATTGGAATTAACCATTTCATGCCAGCAAACTAATATAAGAAACAAATGCTTTTCTTTCAATCCATAGGAAAATCATAAGAAATTTATTAACTGCAAATATTAACTTATTTGGAAGATGTTTTGTTTTCTCATCAACAATCACTGTTTGCAAGACTTTCACTCTCTGTTAATCCACCAGTCATACAAAGTGAACTCTGAAAAAAACATTCACATGGGCATCATTCTATGAATAAAATTGAAAGGCCTGTTATTTTTTTGTTAGAAGATTCAATATAATTTAATTTAATTTAAATTTTATTAGTATCAGTGATGAACTTCATGATTATGTGTGCAGATTTGGCTCAACTAAGAAGAACTTTTCATTTATTGTAATGATTATATAAAACATTGAACCTACAATGAGTAAAGATGTCAGATTGTTTCAACCCACAGGTCCAAACATGGCTTATTTTGACTTGTCATGGTTATCTGACCCTTGATGATTGGTTTTTGTATTCACCTGCTCAGTCACATAGCCCGATTGTCTTGAAATCATCATATCAGGAAAGATACTATAAACACATAAGAAATTTACATATATTAAATTTTCCATATTTAAGAAAATGATAAACATTGAACATTTGGTTTGGGATTGATGTCTCCTTTTAGCTCTGCTGAGACTTTAGCTCGCAGAGCTTTAGGAGGGGGGAAAATGTCTGTCCGTCTGTCTGTCCGTCCGTCTGTCAACATTTCTTTAAAAATCTTCTCCTCCAAAACTACCAGTACTACATCTTTCATATTTTATATAGAGGTAGATATATAGGTGAAGATTCAGATTCCTTCAAATCTTAGTGATGTCACCATTGACCTTAGTGCAGTGACCTTGAGGTCACAAATTTTGTACTGAGCATATCTCAGCAACCACTTATAAGAGGAAATTAAAACTTGGTATGCAGAAATGTCTTATGTTAAAGCTATACCTTGTCATACAATTTTAGTCATGTGACCTTTGACCTTGACATACTGACCTTGAATTCAAAATTTGTGAACATGCCACATCACAACCATCAGAAGTGAATAAAAAACACTTCATATCTGTTATATACTCACACTATGTTTAAAATTCTTCTCCTCCAAAACTACCAGTAATATTTGTTTCATATTTAATACAGAGGTAGATAGAGCGTTGAAGATTCAGATTCCTTCAAATCTTAGTGATGTCACCATTGACCTTAGTGCAGTGGCCTTGATGTCACAAATTTTGTGAGGAGCATATCTCAGCAACCACTTATAAGAAGAAACGAAAACTTAGAATACAGAAATGTCTTAGGTCATAGCCGTGCCTCGTCATACTTTCTTAGTCATGTGACCTTTGACCTTGACATATTGACCTTGAATTAAAAATTTGTGAACTTGCCACATCACAACCATAAGAAGTGAATTAAATGCACTTCATATCTGTTATATACCAACACTATGTTTTAAAATCTTCTTCTCCAAAACTGCCATTAATTTATGTTTCATATTTTATACAGAGCTAGATAGAGAGTTGAAGATTCAGATTCCTTAAATTCTCAGTGATGTCACCATTGAGCTTAGTGCAGTGACCTTGATGTCACAAATTTTGTAAGGAGCATATCTCAGCAACCACTTATAAGAAGAAATTAAAACTTGGTATACAGAAATATCTTAGGTCATAGCCCTGCCTCGTAATACTTTCTTAGTCATGTGAGCTTTGTCCTGGACACATTGACCTTGAATTCAAAATTTGTGTGCATGCAAAATCGCACAACCATTAAAAGTGGAGCAGACTTGAGCAGATGATGATTTTGACCAATCAAAATGCATGTTACATATCAAATTGGCCCCAACTTGTTATCTTGATTCTCATTGGCTATGTTATTCAAAATGGCAGCCTCCTTGACAACTTAGTGATAGCTATTAGATTTTTGAAAAAATCACAAATTTTGGGCATGGATATTGCATTGGTAACAAGATAATGATTTACCAAATATTAATGAATATCTCATCAAAACTGAATTAGGGTCTTGTATGGAAAATCACAACCTGGTTGCTTGTTGGACTTTTTCTCAGTTCATGTGTTTTCGTTCAAGTCAGCAGATCTATCAACCCATGGGGTTATGTTTTGAATGATGTCAGCCTTGACCTTTTGCAATGACACTTAAGTCAGACAGAGAATCACTTCATAATATATCCAATATAAAATACATATTATTCTTTATTTTAAGCTGAGGCCGAGAAGACCACATGTCAGACAGTTGTAGAAGAGAAGAACCAGAAAATACTTAACCTTCAGCGACAGCTGCTGGATATGGAAAGAGAAAAACAAACAGAGATTGTCAGACTCAGATTAGAGGTTTGTGCAAAATCACATTTACACAAAAAAACACATTATAGAAACCAAAAGAAAATTGTCCCTGTGGTTTGGCAAGCATGTTTTAAGGGTATTTATGGGTCTTTTCATTGAGTGCCCCCTAGTGGCAGAGGAGAAAATAACCAAAATACTGTACTTGATGGGAATTGGTACATGTACAGTGTTAAAATACATTCCCTATTATAATAAAAGCATTAAGGACATTAATTAATATTGAAACACTTCAATATATGAATTATAAGGTATGATTACAAGTCCCGGGTATATTTCTTTAAAAATAGTATTTTGTCCTAATTTTCCTCAATGATAATCTTGATAAGAAATGAAGACAAGTAAATTAGTTCTGCAGATTACACAAAAGGAGTAGGCTTGTTTTTAGCTGTATATATTTCATTTCATTTGGAGGAAAATTCACTGTGATCCTAGTGAAACAGATTTTCTTATTTTCATTTGTATAATTTGGAAAAATAAAGGAAGTTTCGTAATCAGATATGTGTGAAGAGAGGTGAAAAAATTCATATTTTTGAAATGGTTAAGTGTGTACTTCACCTCTATTTTTCTCTTAATTTTTTGAAAAATAGAAAATCTGTTTCACTAGCATCACAGTAAATATTGTGTAGATCACTTTTACAAAGTTGTTTGGAAATCTACTTTGTTATAGTCCCACAATCTGCAGACCTTTTTCTCTGTAACATTTTGACATGATAAAAGAAATCTTGGAGCACACCACTTTTTATGAGTTAGAAAGATATGAAGCTTTCAACATATCAAAGAAATTTTCATTATGGTTTTCAAATGATGAATCAATAGTTTTATTTCAAAAATAAATATCATGAAATGTCATTTTATGACTAGAAAGTCTTAATGAAAAGGGAACTCTTTTTGACAGTTGAGAAATTTTCCCATACTTTTTTGAAAACATTCTATTTTGGCATAAAAAGAAATTATTTCCCTCAGAAAATCTGCCACCAGAGGGTCATTTCACCAAGATTAAAGGTCAAAAGTTTAAATTGATATGACGTTACACAATATTTCCAAATGGCAGTCTTCTTGTAATGATCATGAAGTACCTTCTATCTATAGTTGCCGAGAAATGGCCTGATTAATTTTGTTTGTGATAGATATTGCAGCAGAAATTTTCCAAGTTCAAGAAATTATTCCATTCATTGATGAAGTGCACCAATCATTGAACTCTTCAGAACCTTTACTAGAGATTAACCTAAATACCTAATATGAAAGTTTTCAAGTTAACTGATAAACAGCATTTTAAAGAAATGGGCTTGGGTGAACATTACAATGAATAAAAGTCACCCTTCTTTAAATTCATCCAAGTCTTTCTTTATAATAACCTGCATGCCCAGGATGAGAGAATTCCAAATTGTTTTAATTTACCCAATAAACAGTGTTTTGAAGAAATGGCATGAACCTTGAAATACACAAAGGTAACTTTAAATTCATCCAAATCATTCTTTTATTAAGAAATTTGTGTGACCAATATGAAAGAATTTCATGATTTTTAAAAGTAACCTGATAAACAGTGTTTTGAAGAAATATATGTGAATCAACTTGCAAATTGGTAACGGTCACCCCTTATCAAACTGATCCCAGCTTTTCCGCTCAATGACACATCAGGATATAAGACCAGTATAATGCTGTTAATACTTTTTCAAGTCATCTGAAAAACAGTGCTGAAACAGTGACAAAATCAGCACAGTTAAAATAATTGATAAAAAAATGGATAATTCTTTTCAATTTCTGACAAATTCTTTGAAGGTTATGAGTGATGTGTTTAATCACTCAATTTCAGGTTCAGGTTTTCAGGTTCTCAATATGTTATAAAATGTATTAATGATGGATAAGGCATGTCTCTTTGAAAATGTTTCTGATAAAGAAACACTTGTTTTGTAAAAATTACCGGGTATGTATAAATTCCCATTACTTTCAGTATGATGCCAAACTATTGAAGATACAAAAACAGGCAACAAAGACACAAGCTGCACAAGGATCAACATTTAACCAGGATATTTTCAGAAAGGTAAATTATATTAGTTTATGTGAACATGCTAAATATAAGTCACTTTGAAGTGTATGATACTGATAGAAAAATGACATCATCACAATCATTGGTCAAAAATGCATATATACTTATTAATCCACAGAAACTTCAACATGCTAAGGTGGAATCTGAGAGGGAGATCTCTGGTCTGAAGAAAACAATCAATGAACTCCAACAGAAATTATCAACCCAAGAGCAGATTTCAAATCCACCTCCATTTAAACGTTCAAAAAGATTCTAAATTTCAACATTCTACGGGGGAAATAAAACAGACTTCATATTATGTGAAAACCAAAAAGACAGGTTTAAATCTTTCCACATTTTATTTGCCAATCTATAATTGTACATAACTGATTTTTACCTTCAATAAATAATAAATGTGTATATTGATCACATGCAGATTATTTTGTCATTTTATTGTACAATTTATAAAATATCAGTTTGATTTTACTCCTGCATCCACCCTTTAATATTAATATTGCAAAACATTTAAGATGTAAAATCTGAGATTATGTTTTCTGTGGTGAACACAGATGGGCACTGGAAGTAAAGTATACTTGCTCAATATATTTACAATTAATTATTTGGTATGATCATAAATAAATTATAATATGATAACAACACACCCATTTCAAATCCCAACAATCAAGACAAGAGAATAATGGGTTAATTTGGGTTAGGCATGATCTGATATATTCAGGAAATATGGTTCTAATCCATTTCCATGTTTTTTATATGTCATACAAGTTACAAGTTCATAATGCATCAACTGTTTTCCAATATGACGCTTAATTTTATAAACATCTTTTAACTTTCATACAATTTATCATTACATTATGGAATTTATTTTACAAGTTTTTTGGATGAAGATTATCTTGAACAAAGATGCTGTTCAGTAAATCCTGAGGTTTTATCATTTTCGTACTGCCAACAACCACCTTTAAAAAAAAGAAAAATATTTATTTAGTATAGCTATATTACTGATTCACATGCACATGAAAAGCTTTTTTCATTAGCAACTGTACCTGAATTGGGGGTAAAACTGCAGTATGGAACATGGGGGATTAAAAATTTGAATAGGGCATAGCCATGGATACATTAACATGTATTGTTTAAGCAACAAAATCATTTGTGATGGTGGTAGCCAAGTTGTGCAATTTGTTGAAATATCTCAATAGGAGTAAATATGTTTGCTGTGCCCTGTCAGGTATTAAAAAAATCCATAAAAGCTTTAATGTGCATCTCCAATAAATCTCAATGATGAGTTCAAAGTATCATGCATCCTTATTTGAAAACCTGCTGATTCAAAAGAAATTTGCATCTCCAACTTATTTGACATTGAAAAAAGGTTCCAAGTCAGTCATTTCTAAATACACCTAAGATCTTCAAAGGACACATGTTTTGTGGAAGTTTCAGTACAAACATCCCTCAAAGTTTAACTGTTACTTTGAAGCAAATGGCCCAAATTCAACCAATGTCATTATCAGTCAGACCCTTTATGTAATTCAGTGTGCTCTACTTTAAAATCAAGGCATATAAACAGACATGTTTAAAATAATTTCACTTTTCAATTTAAATTTTATTGAATTTAAAGCACAAAAAAAATTGATCTTCAACTTTCCTTTCATTTATTTTGTTTACACCAGGACAATAATAGATCTTTATTGTCCCTGAATAGCATAAAGAATATATTTACCTGTACATTAGATTTGCTTGCAGTGACAGCCTCTTTGATTTGCCTAACTTCTGTTGGAGTTACTCCACCAATCACAAATAAGATCAACAATGGATTATCTCCTGGACGGGGCTTCCCAACATTCATAAACAACCTGAAATAGATGGATGTCATTTAATAAAGATCAAACATTCAAAGTTGCCATATGATGAATTACACTTCAAAGTCAAATGAATATAAATATAAATTTGAGTTCCTCACCCAAATCCTGATTTCAACAAGTCCCTGAATCCTGTAGATTTGTATTCAATATCTGGCATATCAGGTTTATTGGGATTGAAGATCTCCTCTGTTATCTGCTTAAGGAGAGGCTTGAGACTTGCCACTGATGTAATGCCACCCTCTTCATATATGGTACTGTATCAAAAGTCATTTCCAATGTTATATTTTCCGATTTAAGAAACCAATTTTTAAATTCCAACCCATTTAGTAATTTGATTAAACCACATATTTTGAGGAAAAAGTCCCTAAAAATAAATTTGAAAAAAATGCTCACTGTAATTGTTTCATATTTTCTCTGACTCGTGTAAGACCTCTCAATCTCTCAAAAAGATCCTCCATAATGAGTAATAATCTCTCCTCATTCTTCTCTTTCCCAACTGAAATATGCAAAGAATTTATATGATTTATTGCTGCAAAATAAATAAGACCCTGAAACTTGAGAAATAATCCTGTCTCTTACCCCAGTCACATTTACGCCAGGCATCGGCCGGGAAGTAAAAATCTGCCGGTATCAAAGGGTCCCAGGCGGCGGGAAGTTTTTCAGTGAAAATTAAGATATGCCGTAACTGTGGTCACATTATACATGGGTGCCGCACGGCACGCGCAAGATGACATGACACAGATGTCTTTAAGACATCATTAAGTCTATCACAGATGTCTGTATCATTTGGCAGACGTCTTTAAGACATCCTTAAGATGTTTGATAAATGAAACAGATGTCTGTAGGATATTGTAGGGAGCCCTAAGGATTTTCTGACGATTGCCTGGGAACAAATAAACTTTAAAAAATCCTATTTTCACTGTATGATGCTGCTGGCAGCAATAAGATAATCTTAAGATATGCCTGCGGGACATTCACAGGACCCTGCTGTTTACTTTAAGATGAGGTTTGTGGAGAAGACATCGGGAAAATGCCACCAACTTTTATGTTGCAGCTAAAATTTCCTGATGACTTAAAGATGCCGATGATCTCCCGGTGCCCTCATGGTAATCTGAACTGCCGGCCGATTTGCTAAAATAATACCCATCGGCCGGGCATCTTTGCTGAAATCAGCGCAAATGTGACTGGGGTATTAATCATAGGTGGAGAGATATGATATTTATCCAAAACCAACTGTAATGTGAAGATTTATACCAATAGTATATTGTAAATCTATTGTTAATTTTGATCATGATAAAAAGCCCATTCTTTTGTTGGAATATTCGATAAAGTTGATTTTTTAAAAAAAGAATTGTCGTAAAGGGATCATATATCTACATATGCATAAAAATATATTATTTCAACTAAATTTATCCTGGTACCATACATTTGTCCTATAAATATAATATTTTGTATCTTAGATTAGTGTTGGTACTACAAACTTATGAAAAATGCCCTGTAGAATATCCTGAATCAGTTTTGTGTAATTGTCAGAAATTGAACAAAATAAATTTGTTTGGAAAACAAGTATAATCACATTAAAGGGGAAGGAAACCATTACAAGTTCTGGATTACGGTAGCAATTTTAGAGAGATACCACATCTATGACTAATATTGGAATTCGGCTTTATTGAACATATAAAGCATCATATTAACCATATCATTACATGGCACACCAAAACACACACACTCAATACATGATAATCATACATATTCAATATTAATTAAATATAAAATCTGTTGTAGTTACATTGGCTAACATGCTGATACTTTAAACGTGGTAACATAGTACATGGTAACATGATAACATAGTAACACTTGGGTAGAAGCCCTAATATGTATTAAACAAGCTGATGGGCAGGGATGGGGGCAACTTCAAAATCTTAATGACCAGTGGGACTTGCGCCACTGGCCTTAAGTCTAGAGGAGATGTCTGGCAGTGAGCTGAACACTGAGAATTACCCCCCGCAATGTGACACGACCCCCATAGATGTTTAACCCTCTAACTGTGGTTAACTTCATTTAACCTCTCCTAAATTTCCTCATTATGAACACATAAAATGAAAAGAAGATTTTCATTTTATATCTTTTACTGTGGTCAAATTGTCTGAGCTTATGATCATCTTTTGCTGGTGGCAACCAACTTGTGAAGGGGATTATAGTAATAGTAGCCAATCAGAAACAAGTTATAAGTCAATTGCAAATTAAAAATATGGTTAATTCATTTTTTTAAATGTATGTATCTGTGTGTGCCAGTTTACCACAAACGCAGTACATATTTCTGTCTCGGTTACCTGGCCATTTCAAAGTGTGGTTAAGAAAGATGTTGTTCCCTCACACCTGTAACATAAGCCACCTATTCTAACAGGTAGAAAAATAATGCACTTGTTCTTTTACATTGTCCAGGTTTGAGGGTTAAAAAAGTTAAATGTGTTGATCAGTTGTTTGATTTATGGAAAAAGGGTACTGAAATAATCAGAATGATATTACATAAGCTTATGTAACCAGCAACCACAGATCAAAGGATCAATTCCCCTAATGTCCCTGATATTAGGTAACCTGATATAACTTAACTGCTGTGTATCATATGTGATAAGATTGGGATCTGATCACTGCCCTTACTTACTCACTGTTGCCTAGCAACCAAAAATATTAAAGAATCATGCCCCTTTTTGTTACATAAGTTTATGTAACCAGCAACAGAGTGATTTCTAAGCAGTACAAGAAGTTACCTTCCAGTACCTTGACCATTAAATAATTCAGATTGGTCAAGAAACGGTTTTGTAAAATGTCAAAATAAATCATTAAATGACTCTAATTAGTTGAAACTTGCCATGGCTCTGATGCATATAACCTGAAATAACCTATATGCTGCTAAATATAACTTAAAATTTCATTTATGCTCATATGCCTCATATATAAAAAACAGTACCTTATGTAACACAGTTCTGTTGGAGGGTACAAACAAGCAAAAAAAGGAAAAGAGGTAACAAACACACATGGACACAGGACAGACAGAGTGATTACTAAGAGGCACTTTTTCTTCAAAGTGCAGGCCCTGCTTCAATTGCAGTCATTTTGAGATTTGTTTCAACCATGATGTAATAATTTACTATGAAAATTGAGAAGGCCAGATTCTGTATTGTAGACTGGGCATGTGAGCATTAACAGGAAAATGCCAGATTTGTGGTGTAAAACACTCTAAAAAACAAGGGGGTCTTAGGTCTACAACTGGATGGATTGAATAGGGTAAGTAACAAAGATTAAAAATGATTGAGGTTTGAAATGGGGGTTCTGTTGATTTTGAAATGAATTGTGAATATTACATCCAGTGATCTCATAATAACAATATGCACATGTATTAAGTTTTGAATTTACAAAAAAATAATGTTGCTCTATGACTAACATCACTGCCAATCACTTGAGCATTGACCTCAAGCCTTATTTTTCTGTTCAGCTCGTGAATAATAGATAGTTGTTTATATCATGAAATATCATATATACTACCTTAACTTACCAAGTGTATGAAGAAATTCTGGTAATGTTTCTGATGACTGTTTCATGATTGCTGACACAATTGCTGACTGAAAACAAAAATCATACTTTGAAATATGGACTTATATTTCTTCCCAGCATTACAAACACAATTATCATACCTCTACATATTTCTATGAGTAGTGTCTTTTGAAATAAAATTATACAATGCAATAAATATGTGGGATGCTTGAATGCACACCTGAAGAATTCTCTCTTTTTGCTCATCCTGAATGTCCATTGGGTCCATCAGAGAGTAGAGATATATAAGCAGTAAAAACACATCTGTCATGTCATACAATCTGAAAGGAAAGAGCATTTAGAAAATATCCTTTGATAATGAAAAAGTAATCTCAATAAATACAACATAAAATGATCACATGAGATATGTAGTTGCTCAGCAGTGTTCAGAGAGAGATTAAAAATATATTTGATGTTATATCAAAATCAAACAATTTTCTTTCCTCCAAAGTGAAATGTTTTGAGTTCATATTTTACTAATACTATTGTTATCATATAAATACAAGCAATACCTTTCCTGCACAGATTTCTCCATTTCTTTGTTGATAGTTTGTGTGAGTTGTGAGAGAATTGGTGTGCTGTCTGGATCATCCAGGCATTGTAAGAATCCTTTCTCAACCCCAAGCAGAGAATCGTGAGTGCTGCCACCTGGATTGCGTAATGTCTCAATCACAGCTTGTGTGATCTGAACTAGACCACTGCATCGACGCAGGGCATTTGATTTGCCTCTAAAAATAATTGATTCAGTAGTAATGTGTCTTGATCAATCACAATGCAAATATATATTTCTAAAATGAACCTTACATTTTTAATTATAAAACAATATTATTAGAAATAAAACCAACTTGAATAGCGAAAGAGTAGAATTGAGAGAATCTGCATTAACTCTTCCAGGCTTTCCTGTCAGCTTGAGAGGTAGACCATAGTGAGATGCTGCCTCTACTATCTGCCTGTTGACTTCCATTAGTCCCTCCTGCAATACACCCACATCAACCAGTCATGATTCGGAGATTCCAATATTCAAGCAGTGTCTTTTGTACTAATTATATTCTGGGTTGCTGCTTACCTTGTACTTGGAGGTTGTGATAGAAGCAAGGAGTGAAGTAGCAGTGTTGTCTGCAGGGTGAGCCAGGCATCCAGGTACTATAGTTTCACCTCCGCTGCTGTACATAAAAAACACACAATTACTGGAATCACATTTAAAACTTAAAGGGAGATGGAGAAAAAGATAAGATACTTCAGAAATCCTATAGCCCTTTTACTCTTGATAAGCAAAATGATGCTTTTATGCTTCAAATTTAAAAGGATTAATATGGTCTTGGGAACAAGAGGGAGATGTTCTAACATTGATCAGATTAAAGGATATATTTGTTATAGTTTAGTCAACTTGTCATATCATATGCTAATGTCTATTGCTGAGGGATTATGGCATCTTGGGGTCATGAAAATTCTTTTGATAACTTTCAGGGCCAGGAGAAGAGGTCAACCATGTTCAAGAAATAGTGTGCAATTATTCATAAACCGTCATAATTGTAAGAGCTACATTGGCAATGGCCAATGGATTGCCAATAGAACATATTTATGCAACTGATATTCAATTACTTTGTAACATCTGAGATATAAATTATGTACAATTGTATAAACTTTATCTTCATCCAGTGTCTGAAATATTATTTGAAATGTTGCTTGCCATTAGTTCAATTTAATCAGTCTAATAAAAACAAATAGTGGAAAAATGCTTCAAAAGTTGCTGCCCCTGACCAAAGTTTCTTGCTTAGGGCAATTGAGCAAGTTCAAATTTGAACACTGCTGTCATTTATTATTGCTCCCAGGCAGTTATAAGGACATCTTTCCAATCATCTGTTCTCTATAAGGCAAGGGAAAGATTACATTAGTTGGTTTAGATGGATGAATTTAGGGTCTGGTGTAATTTTTGGTCGAAAACATCAATCATTTTTACTACTTTGACATGGTACTTATTACCGTGATTATGTCCTTAATAAAGCAGCCAAACCTTTTTGCTGTAATATTATGATGCCTTTTTATTTTACTTTTGATACATAAACAATATTTTATTTTTAATTCTGTATTAACAAATTAAACAAGCATAGCTGAGATAGAAAAATACCTTGTTACAGAACAGAGTGGAGCCATATTAACACGGACATCATTATTGTGGCCATGCAGCCTGGGTAGTAGAGACAGCACTTTATCCAGCAAAGTCTCTGTATGATGGCCTGTACAGCTAGCTAGGTCCAAAGTCCGGTCTAGAACTAATAAAGATGCCTTCGTCTGTGCTGACTGCAAATGAAAGTATTTCTTGGATCTAACAAATATTTTTGTTCTGACAAGGACTCAACAATAACCTAAGGTCCAGCATTTCTTTTTAGGAAGGAAGAAACTAGACCAACCAGCTCTATTTATCTCCTACTTGAACTGGGAAATGATAAATAAGTATTCACATGAAACCCTCTTTTTTAAACAGTAATAAGAAAAATAACAGGTTTTCTAGAAAAATGATAACATGAATGAAATAAATTGTTTTGTTTGCTCTGAATTTATGTAAATAACATTTCCAGAATAGTGGAAAATGATTGAAATTTCAAAACAATTATCTATTTGTCCTATTTCATGTTTGGAATGTGTACTTATCCTTTTTAGATATTATATAAAATGTTTATTTAACACCATAACCATCCAGGTTATATACTTATACATTTCTTCTATTTGTAAGATACTGACCTTTCTTCTAGATTTTGCCCATTGTAGACTGGCTAGTTCAGATATTACAACTCTGCTCATTGAGCCCAGACAATATAAGTCTTCTGCCACATTCAGCTGTTCCAACATTGCATTCAGCGAACACACTAGCAACTGCAATTTATTGAAACAATCTTTGCTATTTTACTTTGTCTGGCTCATGAAATAACCTCAAATATCATATCCATAGTCACATTAGATTATGTTTATGACATTATGTTCTTACCTTTGTTTGTAGCTGAGCTTCCCTTGGCAATTGTGCAAAATCAAGGATATAATCATCCAAACTTTGTTGGGGTTTCTTATTTAGTTTCTGAAGTTGCTCAATCTCTGAGGGTAACAATGGGAAGAATTGACTGTGCTCTGGGATGACAAATAGATTTGGTGTGATTGGTGTACATACTAAGGGCTTGTAGAGCATCTCTACTGTGTAATTCTGAAAAATATATGCATAGAATTTTGAGCAATGGTCAAACTCATTAATAATACATTGCTATAAAATATTATAAGCGTGTTAAGATATTCTACAGTATCACAAATAAGTATTCTTAAAAAATAAAAAGTATATATATATATATATATATATATATATATATATATATATATATATATATATATATATATATATATATATATTGTTTAAATACTTCAACATATTCAAGACATTTGTTTTGTTTCTGCCATGAAGTGACCTATGAAAATGCATTCATTTCAGAGAAATTAAATTGCGTACCATATTTCCCATCCACTCTAAGATTTGTTCTTCCATATGTTCAAATGCCCTCATATCATTGTCACCAGATCCAACCCAAACCACAGTGTGCATGGCTGGACAGAGACTACTAATCACAATAACATACTGGAAATTGCTGGCCTGCAGAATATCACACATTATGTCAGAATTTGTGCCGCTCAAAGGTCCTGATATGATAAACACTGCTTTTCTGTCTGATGGCTCTCCACTCTGGAAAAAACAAATTATCATACTTGAATGCAAATAACAACAACAATACTCTTTTTTTTCAGAAACATGCCAGTCATTCACAGATTTTTTTAATATATGAAGTTTTGTATGTACATTTTGTTAAAATAAAAAAGTTGAAAGACATTTGTAATTTTGTCATCATGTCAGATATGAGAATATTTTACAAAATCATATACTTGTCAGCAGCCAGTTTCTGCTGAATAAGTAGACCATGAGTATTATCACTCACGGCAGGATGCCAATTGGTTTTGCTGAGTAGACTTGTAGATGTAGATGACTATCAGCAGCTGCATGGGCCTATCAGGCTTTGTTATGGACTGTGAGTGTCTCTATAATTGGTAGTGACAGCGAAACTACAGTGACCGGCAACCAGATCCGGACATTTTCGTGTTTTTCACTCCAGATTTTCACAAAACCTTTCAAAACTGAGTAAAAACTGCTAGCATTGATAGTAGATTGTTAACTTGATATACGTGTAGAGTATAAAATTGACACATGTTCAACATGTACAGAATTATCAGGGAATTCATATTCAGCAAACCTGCATTTGTCTGAGTTTTATATTGAGTTATACGATGATGTTGGTCATGACACCACTTCTGACATCATTTGACAGTGATAATATCACTTGTGCCATGAACACAAATAAACACTTCTAACATTTTGAAAGTCAGTGGAATTACAAGATGATGTGTGAGAGACAACATTTAGCTCAATTGCAATCAGTACAGCAAGGTTTGCTAGACTTTTGACTGTGTTAAAAATGTCCAAGTTTCAACTGCCAATTTCAGACAGTTGCCAGTCACTGTATTTTGATGTGATGATTTGATGTATGTGGAGTCTGGAATATCTAAAGATTCCAGGAACTCAGCTATTCTTACACAGTAGATGAAAAAGTACTTTACCTCAAATGATGAGAATTCTTTGATGTTGAGGGCACCTGCTTGGATGAGAAACATTGCCCCTCCAATCCAGTGTAGATTCTCTGCACTGACATTATCCATGAAAACCACAGCTTTGTTCACCTTTGTTGCTACATCTTCCCAAACACTCTTGCATCTCGCTTGAATACTTATCGAAGTCATCTTGGTTATTTGGAATCAAAACGACAGTCAATGATTCCTTTTCATATGTTTTGCAAAGACGACAGTTTGTCAGCAACCTGTGTACTTCACTACCTTTAGTCAGTTTGCCAAGTTTGGACTTTTCAATCAATCATGTTTAAACAGTTCATTTTGGCACCATCAAACAATGCAGGTATTGTTAATATTTGTTACAATGTATGATTTGTGAACATTTATGTTGAAATTACAGACTTACACAAAACTATCAAAACACGTCTGCTTTTCCGTTTTAATAAAAAATAGTCAAACATTCAACCAGCTGTTAAGATAACAACGTACCCGTTGAAACCTTTTAGGGATACTTTCCTCGTGCAAATATTATTGACTATGGCAGAATTGACTATTTATGATACGAAATTTTATATTTAAAATAAAATTAAAAAGACAATATCATTAATTAATGATTAATTTTACATCTTACTGCGATTATTTAGAATATATTAAACGATATTCTAAAGTTAAACAAAATGGATTTATCTTAAAATCGGCGTATGCTTTATAGGTAAGCATAAATAAGCGTCAATCGATACCAACTGATGATGCCGTTGCACCTGCTGAGCTCTGATATATATTGGGGGTAAAATATAATCAAAAACACAGAAATGTGATTTAAGTGTATAAATCAAGACATAAAAGCCAGCTGCATTTTACAAATGATACATACAGAAGAATGGAGAAAGCTACATGATGTAAACTGCAGGCAAGTGGCAGACAGAGAATAGTGGAATGCTGAAGATGAGGATAAGGGATGGAGACAGGACCTGGCTTGTCCACAATAGGATGCTACTGTTGACATTCCTGGGTTGGCTCAGCTTCCATGGGGCAATGGCCCAACAAGATATAGGTGAGATCATGTCCTTAAAATTATAACCAATAAAATAGCAAATACAAGAATTATAGGATTTGTATTGATCAATGTTTAGCTTATATGGATGTGCACCCAGTTCCAATGGTAATGTCAACATTGGGTCTGTCAACAGTATATTTGTCCATGACATGTACAAACGCAGAAAACTATGCAGTAAATGTGCTTCATTTCAAGCTTTTTTAAGTGTTTTTCATGCATTATATTTATTTTCATTTGGAATATTTCTGATGGTGGCAAACAAATACAAAAATGAGTGATGGCTCACACATTTCCATCAAATAATCAATAAAATGAATTATATGGCAGCATTGCATGTGCTGCAATGAGAATTGTATTGAATTTCTCGGTCAAGAGGAAATCCATTTGCATATGAATTTGTCTGAGTTGCCCAAGCTATTTTATCTATTTTATATTACTCATTATCAATGAAACTGTCACAGTAACATACCGGTAGTTGATAAAGTGGTCAAATCATGGGATATAAATAATAAATTATCATCTTGGATTTAGCATTTTTTAAAGGTGAAAAATGTCAGTTAAACAAGCTTACAGTTCTGTCAGCACTGATCAATTTACAATATCAAGTTATGATATTAATTTACTGTTCAAGGTGAAAAATCATTATTAAGATCATTGACAATCTGAAACGTTTGGTGAAAATCAATATGATATAATAATTAATATGCAGCCACAATACATATAACCATTACTTAATTGGAAAAGTCCTCAAGACAAGTTTTACAAGATTTGTCAAGAAAAATGCACCTCTAAAGTTTTATGCAAAACCAGGTTTATTTTGCCACGTAAAAAGGCTTAGAGAGTATGGCATCATAGTGCCATGGCACCACAAAACACTCAGAATAGATTTCATTATGTAATGTTTTGTGCTCACCTTCCATAGCACACAACTATGCATGTAATATGGGACTGTACAATTATTTACAAATACTTAAAGGGAAACTTTCACTTCTCTGAAACATTTTTGTAGTATGATGGAGAATTATAACGCACATTGATCTGTGGATCTGTTAGTATGACCGCACAAGGGAAACATGTTTTTTGGGAGAAAAATAGCTCTTTTAAATGCACGTGCTAGAAAAAAAAGAATGACGTCATCGTGCGGCAATTACCTACTTACATAAATAATTAGTAAACAAACAACAATGCAACCAAAATAGCGTTGTCACGATTTTCGGTCTTAAAATGGACGCATTATAGAATGGTTATGTTCCTCGGAAAGAACATGAAAAATGTGTTATTTTGGTGTAAAAATCATGTCAATCGGACTAGTATTAACAAAGTTATGACTAAATTTATGAAAATTGAAGATCATTGCAGCTTGAGTTGCACGTGCGTAAAATCCCGCACGATGACGTCATAGGCACATATTGCAATAAATGATCATAATTTATGGGGGTTGCAAGATTAGTTTTAAATGTCGATTTGTGTTTCCTGGGTTACTGATATAATTATTTTGTCTATGAATTTCAATGTATTTACACATATATGATCATTTAATAATGTAATTTATATAATTTATTTTACTAGAAAGTATCTCTTTAAATGGACAAAAATAACAGAGGCATGGCCAATGCCCCCTCTATTTTCCAACAACCCCGTCAATTCCAACAACACATACATCAATTCCAACAATTGATTTAAGTATAGCGAAGATATTTGATAAATCAGATCTATCTTATATATTATATTTATCTAGAAAAATGGTTGTATTCTATAAAGGAGAAGAATATGATCAATTTGAACAAATCTATCTGTGTGCATCAATTCCAACAATTCCATCTATCCCTTGAACCAATATTGATCATACCTTCAGTAAGTATTCTATGTACAGACCTGCACAGTCCATAAGCTCTGTAAATTTTACTACACATATCTGGTCAACCCCATATTTCTAGAAATGAGAAAAATCGGATGTATCTGAACAATTCCATCTTTGGCTACTTCCTATAAATTCCTGAGTTGATGTTGATGAAGCTCAGTCAAATCTACTCCATACACTTATCAGAATTAACGACTTAATGGATTCCTTCATGTCCACATGTCCCCTAAAAAAAATGGGATGTGTCTGGATAATACGGTACACTCTAAGCATATTTTCTATAAATTTATTTTCATAAACGGTTGGAATTGATGTTAAGATGAATCATATTTTCTCCAATATCTAAGTCGACCAACTCATATCGCTCAATCGATCAAGAATTCATTTGTGGAATGATAGTCCTGTCTTCTGTATGTGTTAATTGGTATTATGTCATGCCACCTGGGGTACCCACATCAACTCTCCAGCCTTCCCTCTGCTCTTACATATATCACTCAACTTGTGGTCAAATGGTCTAGCAGAGCAAGATGTATTCCTGCACTTTGAGGATGCAGTGCCACAACAAAGCATAACAATGTAAACATTATGTAATAGTAAACATAGGACAGGGTGTTCCTCTGACTTTAATGGCACAGATATTTCATGATAGCAATCTGATATCATGTGGCATCAGTGTAGTGTCCGTGGTGGTGGGGCACCTATCACACCTGACAACTTGTTGGCTCCTTATTACTCATACTGGTCAACTCTTGACTGATTGCAAAGAGCCTATATCAATTATATAGTGTCTTTTCTAAGTGTGTAATCACAACATTTGTCAAGGTTAGGGTGGGTCACAGAAGGTTTGATTATGGTATTGTCTTATCAGTCTAAATAATAACATGCATCACATAACTTCAATGACCTTAAATGCAGTGCTTGATAACTAATTCTAGGTAATAAATTCATTAACCAATGACTTTATTGCCCCATTCAGCCACATGGGTTCTGTAGAATGTAAGTCAATCCACATTCAATTGATGGGATAGATATAAGTATTGTTGGAAAGATGGGATTGATGGTGAACTGCTTGGGCCTTTGGCCATGGATGAAATAACAAGCGTCACCCTACAATTTGAATATTAAATGTTCTTTTTTTTCAGGATATTTTTAATATTAGCATCCAAACACAAGTGATTGTTATATATGTTTGCATAACATCATTACCACACTACACATGTGGGCCCACGTGTTGAGAATGCAATTCTCCATGTTTTCTTTGTGATGCCATCCCAGCAAACACAAGACGTCTACAAAACGTTTTGGTTTGGTCTTGGATTGGCTAGGCTATAAAATACGTCTTGTAAACGTTTTGAAAACGTTTTTTCAAAAACATCTTGGAATCGTCTTGATAAAACATATACAAAACGTTTTGATTTGGTCTTGGTTTGGCTTAGCTTCAGAAATTATGGTTGGTAAATGTTTTAATAATGTTGGACACTAATTATGGAAAGTGACATTATGAAACTGGCATGAAATAGTTTAACTGAATGTTTTGGTGTTATTTGGTGAGGTCATAATCACATTTTTTATTGTTTTAAGAATAACACATGTAGGTAATGTTAAGAAAACATGACAACAATGTTTGACCTTGATGTAATATTTTCATATATTATACTGAATCCTTCCAACAACTTACAAAGTTGTCCATTTGACAGTTATTTCAAACCAATGTACACATGACTGGGTTAGTTGGTTATTAATACTCCCTCCACCTCCATGAGATGGAGTCCTACTCCACACCCCTGCACATATTATTTTCGTATTCTTACTGCATATTAGAATTAGAAAAATAGGTTAACACTACTAAATTTGCTGTTATTTTACATGATGATATGATTAATAATTATACCATTCAGGTCAGGTAATATACATACACCTGTATAAGAAATAACTGCCAATACAGAATGTTTGAATTATAAGTGTATGTAATGCTGACTCTGTCACCACTCAAATTTGAAAAGTGAAGACTTGGTTCTCCAACAGCAAACATCGACTCAAGGCCACATCTTTGTTTTAGAGCTACAATTCGGGAATTAAGGTATGTACATGAGTGTGTTAATTATTGTGAGACTTATGGCATGAACATTCATGAATATATATTTAAATGCTGAGTTAAGACATTGAGTATTTATCTTTTACATGTGCATCTAATTTGGCTTAGTCAATTGACCCAATTACATAAGGGAGGGTTGCACCTTGTGCCCTCACCAGGCCTGTATGACCCCAGTTAGGCCAACAAGCTGTGACCCACATGTGGCTATTTCTGTACTGGCCTGCCAACCCCAACATGCACTCAAGCTTCTGTGAAGTGTGATAAATATAGGAAAAATCAATTCACAAATCTATGCATATCCTCACATACAATGTTTGGCACAATTAAAGAATTCTGGGCTCTATTATTTTTTATCATTATACATCTGTCTCTAAAAGTTTATGACTTAATCGAGTCACTGAATTTGACTTAATTTATACTTAAACCACATGTTTTCAGATTGTGTAATTTATTTTTTTTATATTCATATCTTATGGCTTAAATGATATGTTTGTATTGTTTATGAAGACGTTTTAAATCTTTGAATTTAATAATTGCAGGAGCATGTCGAAGGATTTATCTGAAACAACATGAAGGACAATAGCCATTTCGGGGCAAAGCCTAAGAACAATGAAGAATGCCCCAAACTTGAACCAAGTTGGAGGGGCAAAATATCAGGTAGGATATTTAAGAATATCTGTACAAAATCGGCTTTTTTTTTGGGGGGGGGGGGGTTGTTGTTTGGTGAATATGGTATGTTAAATATTTAAAGGAATATTTCTTATGGTATCAAAAGTTTGACAATGAATCTTAAAAAAATGTTATTTCTGTTTCAGAAAGGTGCAGCAAAGAGAGGGTCTGCTCCCAGCACACCAGCTTCCTCATGTCTGGACTCATCTGAAGAGGACTCCTCACAAACTCCACACTATCAGAAATCATGGACATTTTCAACAATTATCAGATATATGTAGAAATACATTGTAACATTGAGTTAGAAACTAAAATGATAATAAATATTTAAAAAAAAACGAAAATTAATGTTTTTTCTATGTTCTTTTTGTACAAATTTAGAGGTAAGATGAACATATATTGTTATGACTTGTGGGAAATTCTCAAAAAGGTTGTAGGAAGGTCTCAGAAAGGTTTAATGAATATCTTAAGAAGGTCCTATCAAAACATTTCCAAGAGGTTTTGTAAAAAACGTTTCCAAGATGTTTTGTCAAAACGTTTCCTAGAGGTTTTGCCAAAACGTTTCCAAGAGGTTTTGCCAAAACGTTTCCAAGAGGTTTTGCCAAAACGTTTCCTAGAGGTTTTGTCAAAACGTTTTCAAGAGGTTTTGCCAAAACGTTTTCAAGAGGTTTTGCCAAAACGTTTTCAAGAGGTTTTGTCAAAACGTTTTCAAGAGGTTTTGTCAAAACGTTTTCAAGAGGTTTTGTCAAAACGTTTTGAAAACGTTTTGGAGTGTCTACACAATTACGTTTTCAAAACGTTTTGTCAAAACGTTTTGGAAACCAAACCAAAACGTTTTCAAAACGTTTTCAAGACGTTTTCAAAACGTATAATTGTTTGCTGGGATGGCACTCTGGCATGAAAGAGTAGTAAGCCAGATTAGTGCAGATGAGCATTTTGATCATGACAGATCCCGCTGTTAACATTTCCAGAGGAATCTTCTTTCTGAGAAATTTTTTGTAAGTTGAGCACACCAAGGTTAAAAATTGTCCATATATCAAGTACACTGCTTATGATTCCAGAAAAATATCCCAGACAAATTTACCCCATCAAAGGGCATTGCAGCACTCTCAAATGATAAAATGTGCTTTATTCATTATGATTACTTGATACTTACATTAATTTGATTTTGTGTATATTTTAGTGAGTATGAATATGTTATTTGTTGTGTTTTGAGAGAGAAATATAATGTGTCTATATGAATTTTAAGTGAAGGGAGCTCACAGACTCTTGTCTTATCTACTCCATCCACATTAATGAATATATTCAATTTTTCCACAATCTGATGTTTTGGGGAATATATTTCCTCTCTCTCATATTGTTTTCATAAAAACTCAAATGAGCAATCATTTTCATGATCAGCAGATATGGGGATACATCTGTGGTAATGTTTAGACAAAATAATGCTTGATGAATGGGTGCTACAAAATGTACTGTATATATTTGATATGCTCTGTCAGCTGTCATTTTATTGACTAGATTAAAAAGCACAGTAGTGTTTTTCAATGTCACCATATGTGATATATGCATTGAATTTACTGCTTTGGGAGACTTTAATTTATAATTGAGGATATACTTTTCTTTATATTAACCTTTTTATTAAACATGCATATTTTGTAGGATTTCAACATAACTGCAGAAGTCTGGGGAGTTTTAAAGTGGTGTTCTGTGGCAATATGTTGAATCCATCAGAATGTATTGTGGATGAATGGATGTGTGATGGTCAAGAGGACTGCTCAACTGGATTTGATGAATCACTTGCCACCTGTAGCAGCAACCTAAGTATTGATCTGTTTATATACAAATTTGTTTTTATAAAAAGTATGTTTAAAATGATTCATATTCAGCCTCTGATAATAATACTTTTCAGTTGGTACTTTCTTGATTTTAATTAAAACTATGCCTTCAAGAATTTACACTAATACATCTTTGTAATGATGCTTGCTAATTAAAATATTTTTCTGTAAATATCAAGAAAATTAATTTTAAAATAAGCGTACAGGTGAGATTTGAATTCCTGAATCAAATGCTTTCAAATGTGTCCCTTGGAACAGATATATGAAATTTAAATTGAATCTTTTGGGTTTTTATGATAAAAAAAATCAAGAGCTTGATTTTGTTTCCCAGCAAGGTGAAGTTTTCCTGACAGTTCTTTATATGTGCAACATACAACTCTTTGACTGTCCAAATACTGCTTTTGAATGAAAGTTCGGGAGTATCTGATAGACCAGAACATTACTGTTACAAGTCTGTGATACTGGGCATTGACAGACTGTGCCTCAAAGGAGCCACTAGTCAACTTCAGTTTAACTAGTTTTGTTCATTATTTTTCTCGAATCTAATCAACTTTTCATTAAGTACAAACATTAACTTGTTTCAGATCTTGCATCCACATGTCCTGAATAATCATGTTCATTTTACTAAATAGCTCATGTAAATATAACAGTGTGTGTTATAATCTGAAAGATACCTGGACACATATCTCTTGTGACTGAACTGTAAAGTGGTTATTACTTTAAAGTAGTTGAAACAAATGGTAAAGAATAATCTTGGACCACAATGCTGATTTTGGCCAATAAAATAAATGTATATGGTGGATCAGCCTGATTAAGATCTTCAAATACTACAGTGCGTTTGTGAATTAATCACAAAATTAATGCATTGCCTTGTGTCATTGCATTAATTTTGTGATAACATGCCTCATTTTGATTTTACTGCCTAAGTCAATTATATTCCATACTGTAGACATGAGCCTCAATCACTCAAGGTTAGTAGTCATTTAGATAAGGCTTCTGAATAAAGCAAGGTTCAGAAATCATCACCTGAGTGCATTTAAAAGAGAGAGTAAATGGATTAAAATATGTGTTATGTTAGATAATACAAGATATGATTATGACAATTTCAACCATTTTTGGGGTGGGGAGATCTTTCAGATTTAAAGGTATCTTTCAGAAATTTTGTGGTTCCTCCTTGTAATAACTTCTGAGTTTTTAGAAATAGTGTTTTGCATTGTTTTAAGGAATTTTATGGTTGTTTGATATGGAATGCACTCACACAGTCACATTTGACAGGTAATAGAAGAGGTAGTGCTTTGCAGTGCAAAATATTGAATTATTCAATTCTGCTAAGAATCCTCCAATTTTCCAAATTATATTCATTTTTGCTCAGAGTAGATCAAGTGCACATTTCAGGTACAGTTGTTATGCAGCCTGCAACCTATTTTAAATAAATCTTAGGGTGAAACTATGCCAAATTTGCCTAATGACCATGAATATTCTGAATGTTATGAATATTAACAATTAAATCTGGTATTGAGTGGACTGTGCAAGCAATTAATCAATCATTATCTATCAATCATCATGTACCAACTTGTCACCTAACTTTTTAAACAGATGTAATAATTATTTGATTAATTTAATTGATGCATTTCTCAGATCTCCAAATATGCAACCTACCAAATACTGAATTGCCAATAATGGAATTACTTGAGTAGATGAAGCAAAAAGTAGAAACGATGATTTGAAAAGTTAAAAAGATGTTTTCAATAGTTAAGACAATGACTAGAAAAGTTGAGGACTATAAGATTTGACTGGTCGAGTAGTAAATGATTTGTGTTTCTGAATAGTTGATAATTTGAGAAGATAGCTGGGGGAGATCAAATGACTCTTCAATATGTATAGTGCTATTACCAGCACATTGAATGTCTGAAATGACCTGTTCCATCCTATTTTTTAATAATTTCAGTTGATCCATGTGATTTGAATCCATGCCTTGAGGATGAGACATGCCAGTCTGTAAAACGAAATGATGATTCAGTGGCATATCACATATGTACTGGCTCAACGCAAACCACTAAATCTATATTAACTGCAACTCCAATAACCACTCCAAAAAACACTTTACCATGGTGGGCTCTTACTACATTAACTGGAATCACAAGGTCAACCAGAGTCACAAGGCAAACAGTGAGTTCAATGATTAAGGTTTATATCTTTTTAAAGCATGGTCTCCAATAGTCAAATATTTGGAACTGTAATGTTGTCATGTACATATACTGATATGGCATGGTAATGATATTGTGTGTTTTATTATGAGCAGATTGGTACAAGTCCAGTACAACTGCCTACCCCTGACCCACTGCTGTGCTTACCAAATCCATGTATGAATGGTGTGTGTACACCCCTGCTGTCAGGCTACCACTGTGCCTGCAGGCCAGGTAGGAATATCCTATATCTTCCAACATCTCCATGGTGAATATATGTACATATCAAATAAGGAGGACATTGAAGGGGATCATTTTTATATTGTACTCTGTAAAACTGAAGGTGATTTGCTATTTGATTTGTAATATTTGTTGATTGTTATTTTATTTCATGACAGGATACTCAGGACTGGAATGTGAGTCAGGGATAAACCCTTGTGGCTCAGAACCATGCTTCAATTCTGGTACATGTCGGGTAGGTCTATAAAAATGCACCCTTTTTATCAGTGCATACTTTAAATTGGCATCAACAAATTTAGATTTGAGAATGTCCAATGTTATTTTCTATTTTACAAAATATATGTGTATTAATATTACATAATTCATAATGAGTTTATTCATGCTTCCAGAATCAAGACAATACATTCCAGTGCTCATGCAGGGGAGGGTACTCCGGGCGACAGTGTGAGTCTGAGATAGATGAGTGTGCCAGCAATCCTTGCCAGCATGGTGGCAGCTGCAGGAACGACATCAATGCTTACACCTGTACCTGTACTCACACATACACTGGTAGGACATGCTTTATTATCACTTAGCCACTTTTCACTCATTGAAAAGAACAGACCCATTTATTCCAGAGACTGGTGTTTCTATCCCTACTTCATTCATTATTTACTGGTAGTCCTTCATTCGTGCTATATTCTTCTGTCTGGCTATTCAGTCTTTCATTTATCAAATGTAAATCATGTCAGTGATATTTTGCCATTAACCCTGAGATGCATATTTTATTAACATTTTTTTGGTGAGTTTGAAAATGGATTTGGCAATGTACTCAACTGTGATTGTGTACTTGTTATGTTGTAACTCCAGGCAGTGACTGTGAGACATACATAAGGAAGTGTGAGTCTAACCCATGCCTCGATGGCGGGACTTGCATAGACACTGATAAGGGCTTCATTTGTCAGTGCCCAGAGACAAGGGCTGGAAGGTTTTGTGAGAGGAAGCAGAATTGTAATGCAGGTCAGTTTCAATGCAGACATTTTTTTAATCACTTATTTTAGCACAACAATATTGGCATGACTTTATTTGCTCATTGATATCAAGAAAAATTTCAAAATTTTGACACAAAGTTTATATGACAGTCAAAAATTGACAGAGAGCTGTTGCTATGAAAGTTCAGTTTTACTCTGTTTATAAATGCACACTCTTGCTTTTTTAAATTGTTTCAGAGGATGGGATCAGTGATGTATGTCAGAACTATGGTATATGCTACCCACTCACATCATCAACTACTTCAGTTGTGTCCTGCTACTGCCAACCAGGTTTTACTGGCACTTTCTGTGAAACCAACAATGATGACTGTGTGGACAATCCATGTGGTGAAAATGGTAGGTATACAGCATAATATGTTAGTCAGGCAGCCAAAGGTTCTTTACATCAATAGTACTATCACCTACCAGAGTCTTATTATTGCTCTTATGCATATTGCTCTTATGCATATTGCTCTTATGCATATTGCTCCTCAAGAGAGGGCCCTCTCAGCATAAAAAAGGTTCATAAGGGAAGGTAACAGTCAAAACCTCAAAAAAAAATAATAATGAAAATTTGATCTATGTTTAATAAGTATACGTTGTGCATTTAGGGAAGTGTATTGATGGAGACAATAGAGTTGATTGCCAGTGTGATACAGGGTGGACTGGAGAGGTATGTGAGAGCCAGATTAACCCATGTCAGCCAGACCCCTGTCGTAACGGGGCCCATTGCTGCTGGAGGGGGCGTGGGGGACCCTGCTCCCCTGATCTACCTCCTCTCTCCTTCGAGTGTTACTGCGCAGCAGGATTCACTGGTCAGTAACAAAAATACATGAAACCTAACTTTAAGTGGGTATTTAGTTAATGCAGTTTAAAGTTTCTTTCCTCTGTTTGTCCCTTTCCATCTGTCATGTCTTTGGTTTTACAGGAACCTTATGTCAGCTGATTGTCAACTCGTGTACATCAGATCCATGTGATAATGGGGGAATGTGTACCCCAATTGGTAGTTCCTTTCACTGCACCTGTCCACTTGTTTATACGGGTAAGTAAATAACAAAATAACAGAATTCCATAAAGTTGCTGCTCTCTCAAATTATGACTTCCCCTCAAGGGAAAAAAATTGTCATGCATTTAATTGTGAACAATGTTTTTGAAAATACTGTGGCTTCTTGTGATAGATTTTTATATTAATTTGATACACATATCTCTGAATATTTATATTGCAGGTGAACGCTGTGAGGTTGCAGTGCCCTGTGCGAGTGAGCCCTGTCAGCACGGGGGAGCTTGTGTAGAGCTTGAAGGAGGAGAGTCCTATGAATGTCAGTGTCAGGATGGCTTCTCTGGAGAGATCTGTCAGAGTACTACTCCCTGTGAGAGCAGTCCATGTCAAAACGGAGCCACTTGTATCAATGCTGGGGAGGCATTCCAGTGTGAATGTACCGCTGACTTTGATGGTCCCACTTGTGAGACAAGATTGATATGCAAGATTGATACATGCAGGAATGGAGGAGCTTGTGATGTTGTTGGAGGGGAAGCCGTATGCACTTGTACTGCCAGCTTCACAGGGCCAGTCTGTGACACATTTATACCATGCAGCAGTGCACCCTGTGCCAATAGTGGAACTTGCTTCAATGTTGGGAGTGGATTTTACTGCAATTGCCCACCACAGTTCGAAGGTGAACAGTGTACAGAACGTGTGATCTGTAGGTCTGACACCTGTCAGAATGGAGGAACTTGTGTGGTAGTGGGAACTGGATATAGGTGTGAATGCCCTGCACAGTATGAAGGTTTCTTCTGTGAAACATTGAAGGTAGGCCCCTGCTCCAACTCGCCATGCCAGAATGGTGGTACCTGTGTCAGAAATGGGAACAGTTTCTTCTGTCAGTGTCCTGAGACACACACTGGATCTAGGTGATTATATGCAATTTATCATCACAAAATAACTAGCATTGATCAAAGTTTACTGATTGTGTATTCTTTAATAATCTTAACTTTATAACTTTATCAACATTGAAATCCAATTTGGAAATAATAATAATATCTATGTTAAATAATATTCTTTTCATATATATTTTCAGGTGTGAAAATTCTCTTGGATCACCATGTAGTCCGAACCCATGTAGCAACAATGGCTTGTGCTTGACATCATCAGATGGAGGATATACATGCTCATGTACTCCAGCGTTCACAGGGGACACATGTGATACATTCCTGACATGCAACATTCAGCCTTGCCAAGGTGGCAGCAACTGTACAGATCTGGAGGGAGGACGATACAGATGTGACTGCCCAGCAGGGCTTCAGGGAACCAACTGCACCACACCGTCACAATGTTCACCTAACCCATGTGAAAATAATGGAGAATGCCAAATAGAGGGCACCACTTTTAAGTGCATATGCCCAGATGTGACTTATAGTGGAGAGTACTGTCAGATATATGATCCGTGTCGAAGCTTTCCTTGTCAGCATGAAGCGCAGTGTATCATCACAAGTAATGGCTATTCATGTTCCTGTACAGCACGCTATACAGGCACATTCTGTGAGACAGAACTCGTGTGCAGCAACTCACCATGCAGAAATGGAGGAACATGCAATAACTTAGACTCATTTCCTTTCTTTGCTTGTGAGTGCAGTGAGGTCTGGGATGGCAATACTTGTGAAGTTTCGAACCAATGTGGCAGTTCTCCTTGTGGAAATCGTGGCCAGTGTTTCAACAATGGTAATGATTTTGTCTGTGCTTGCAATCCTGGTTTAACTGGGAAAACGTGTGAGGAGGAGATATTTGAAGCATGCGACAGTGCCCCCTGTGAGCATGATGGGACGTGTTTCAACAGTGGCGAAGACTTTGTGTGTGAATGCATAACAGGGTATAGTGGGAAGACTTGCAACATTATTGAACCATGTACTATCAACCCATGTGAAAATGAGGCAGAATGCTTTGACAATGGAGAAGACTTTTATTGTGCCTGCCTGGATGGATTCAGTGGAAAGACGTGCGGTACTGTAGATACCTGCAGCTCAGACACTTGCATCAATGGTTACTGCCGCCTTACTTCCCAGGGACTAACATGTACCTGTTATCAAGGCTATAAAGGTAACTGCCAATATTTATCTTAAAAAGATATAAAATACTTATTCAATAGCACCTAATAAAATCTTGATTTTTTTCATTCAGTTGAAAGTAGCGGAATATGTTACTGGTAAAACACATGTTATGGTACCAGCATTGTTTTGGGGCCAGTTATGGATATTCCAGTGGATATTCCAAATGCACTTTGAAGCAAAATGGAAATTAAGCTTTGTGAACAGAAAACAAGCAAAATGGCAATTAACAAATATAATGCATATATCTTGGCAACACTCTTAACATGAAAATTCGTCAGTTTTAGTATTATCTGATTTAATATTTATCAATTGTATATATTGTTACTAGGAATAGCATGCAACATTGAGGAGGAACCCTGTGATAGCGCCACCTGTGAGAATGGTGGTACTTGTCAAAATTCCGGCGATACTTACACTTGCTCCTGTCCTGAAGCCTACACTGGTTCAGCCTGTGAGACAGCACTGCTGCCCTGTGACAGGAAACCATGCCAGAATGGGGCCACCTGCACCAACCTTGGCACAGGATTCTATTGTTCCTGTCCTCAAGATTACTTTGGTATGCCAAACCACCGATTTTTTTATTTTTCATTACAAACATTTTCTTTTAATCAATATCTGAAATCAGGTGATAAAATGAAATTAGAAATATACCGGTAAGTGCAAATAACATGTGCACAATTTTTAGTCGTTGTGTGTGTTTGGTAGGTACGAGATGTGAATATAAGGAGGGAATATGTGATGAAAACCCATGCAAGAACCAGGGAACATGCTTCGAGACTAGCACAGGATTCTCATGCAGATGCAGCCCTCCATGGTCAGGTATTGTGACATTTAATTTTTTTTTTGTATTTTTTTAATGTTATAGAATGATACACTGAAGGGAAAGACGCACAAGATACAAAATGAATGAATTGCTCTCTTTGTGATGTCCCAAACTCGATCAATGGAAGCATTCATTCATTTAGATTTGGAAATTGATCATAAGTAATAGAATTGGCACCCTCAAACAAGTTTTCTGCATAAATTTTAGGTCAATTATGTGACCATGAAGTGAGTTCTTGCTCAGAGAGTCCATGTCTAAATGGTGGAACTTGCAACTTGGACTCTTTTGGTGTCTACTGTGTGTGTCCTGAGGGATATCGTGGTTTATTTTGTCAACTTGAAGCAGGTATGTATAGATTTGCTCTTACATTTTTTTTCTATATTTTGATGTGGTTAATAATTGTACCATAAGCTGGACCTTCCCAGATTGTCTTTTTTTCTTCAGTCATGGGGTGACTCTACTCATAGCCATACAGAGTATCGGGGGATCAGCAGATTCATAACCATTGCTCAGAGTGTGATATTAGATATGTTTGTTAATGTTTAGAACCAGGCAATTCTAATTATGCACATTAGCGAGTGAGCTTGGCATTTTAAAACTGGTTCCATGTTATTGAATAAGTTGCTCCAAAAACCCAATGTGTATTTTTTTCAGTAACTGGAAAATCAAGTTCAAGAAACCAATTATATCAAGTAGTGATCATAATTCCCTTGTATGATAATTTTACAATCAAGAAATAACCAGACTGACAGTGAGACCAAAATAACATATATGTCATGTTTGCATGTGATTGGATAGATGGTCTTGAATGATGGATGACTCTAGTGTTGATCCAGTTCTTGTGGTTTTTGCAGTTGGTTGCACGCCTAACCCATGTCTGAATGAAGGGGTATGCTGGCAGTTGGATACAGATGGCTACTTTTATGGGTGTGATTGTCTTGTTGGCTTTGTTGTAAGTAAAGACCATGTCAATTCTTTATTCGACCATTGAATATGTGGCTTCAGTGTTAATAATGTATGTTAATCATTTGATAACTACCGGTATGTCAATTAATCAGTTCATCAGATTTTCAGCAATTGTCATGCATAAAATAATAGGATAATGTATATTTTTTGGTGAAATTCATTATCTTATTGATTTTGATTATATATAAGTCTGAATATTGCATTATTGAAATAAAATTTGCAACATGATTTTTTTTTTTCATCATCAAAGCAGTTGTCCAAACACATACAAATTCCTATAATCTATGAAATTAGAATGATATTATCCATGTTATTCTGTGAAATAATTGAAAATAATCCATTCGGCATTGACTGCAGTTTTAGAAGTACAGTGTTTGTTTTATATTGATGGTTGCATACAATTTCCCTACATTCTTTTATTTTTTTAAGAAATCTGTTTGTGTGTTTATATGCAATTAAAAATATCATTGATGATAATTTGCCTTTTAGGGGAGGCAGTGTCAGGAAAGCTTGACGAGGTGCACTGACACGCTGTGTAATGGTGGTGACTGTATAGAAGGTTCTAGTGGCAGGTTCCAATGCACCTGTCCCCCTCAGCTAATTGGGGACACTTGTGAGATACAGAACCCATGTGAAGGTGAGAAGCTGTTGTCGATCAAACATTCTCCACAGTTCTTGATGTATTTATATCTACCTACCTATCCCTTGTTTATGTAAACATTTGATTTGATTTGTTTCTGAAACCTGCGTTCGCCATGTTTTAAGCTCCAATTTCTATCACTGTATGAAATTGCAGGCTCACCATGTGAAAATGGGGGTAGCTGTGTAGTGATGGATGGGAAAGCAGTATGTTACTGTCCAGACACCTACTCAGGAAGTCATTGTGAGACTCGTCTCCCAGCATGCTCCAGTGACCCATGCGAGAATGGTGCCACCTGCAGGGATTTTGGACTCACCTCTTCTTACGACTGTCTTTGTGCCACAGGTAAAAGTTGTATTTGCAAGGCAATGGGACTTGTCATATTTGCTGATTATTATACTGTTTCCTTATATACCCTTGTCTTTTCCATAGTAATATATTGGTATTGGGATTTTCATTTTACCCACTGAAAAATTACTAAAGGAATGTCCCCATAAATGACATAGGAATACAACTGACTCATGTTGGTTTTTTTTTTTTTTTTGAAAAATGTATTTCAGGTTGGCACAGAGGCCAAGCCATGAACACACTGGGGTGTCTCACTCACACAGTCTTTGCCCTTTTATTTATTTTTTTTTGTCTTTTTTTTTGTCATTGCCCTTTTATGAAGGGGAATAAACAGAACAAAAATGAACATATTGAATAGGATAAGATTTTATTTCATAATTTTAAGTTACAGGATAGCACCATATAGTAGAAGCAAACAACCAGTATTACTCTTTCACAATATTCTGGTTTTAACTTATTTTCCAATACAATAGATTTACAATTGTACACATAAAAGTGTGTAAAAATTATTTAAATTTCAACACATTAAAGAATGGTCCAGCCAGTCTCCTGACTCATTGTAGGACTTATCACAGTCCACCTGCAAATGTCCAACAGAGGTTTTCTGCTGTTCTGAATCAAGGGAGAGTTCATCTATTGTCATTTCAGTGTCATCGATATCTTCAAGCATGGCAGTATCCATAATATCTATGTGGCAGTCTGATTCTGAGAGATAGGTGTTGTCATCCTTCTCCTGGTCACATATCTCGTCTAATTCTTCATGGCTATCCTCCTCTGTCACTGCTACATTGAGTGAGTCCTCATAATCCAATGAATCTTCATCACCAAAACTCTCATCAACACTGACCTCATAAGCTATGTTTCCATACAGTTCTATTTGATTAGCCAGATCCATGAGTTCCTCTGCTTTTCTGGATGTGTATGCTTCATACAATGCAATGATTCCATGCAGGGACATAAGTTTCATCTCAATGGAATAAGCAAAGCCTTCACTTCCACTCTCTGTTGCTCGCTTGTACCGGACTTGTAGTGCTGACATCTGGAGAGAGAAATTGTAGACTCTGTTACAGGCCTTCTTGAACAGTGCCTTTGTTTCCATGAACTTGTCACACAGAGTATATGTGTGTCTTGGGACAGCCTTGCTTACACTGCTACTCATCCTGATTGATTCTGTATAAGATAAGGATGTAGTTGTGTGCAAGGAAGCCATTCCTAACATTTATATAGTGTTCTATGGTGTCAGATAGCGGTGTTGAGGAGATAGTGCCATGGAGCAATATTGCACTCATTTTTATTAGGTGCTCCATCAGTAAGGAGATGGCAGGTTTGTGAGATGCAAAGTTTGCATCAGCAATGAGCACATTAAAGGTGTGTGATACTTAATAGGTAGAGCACATCAACTGTGTGGCTTCATGTAAGTGTAAGATTCAAAGGTGTGAGATACCTAGATGAGGGACACATAGGTGTTAGATACACTGAGCATGGGGCTGAGGTGTGAAAACAAGGTCACCCTGTCAATATGTCACAAGTTCAGAAAGGTTGACAGATGAATTTCTTTTAGAGTATGGTGATACTTTAGATTTACATCAATAACATAAAGCTCAACAGTGTTGAGATCAAGCAGCTTTTTCTAAGCTGGAAGCTGACAGCTCATTAGATATTTGCATCCATATTTTTTTCATGTTATGTTATCATATGGAGGATTTCTATCAGTATGTTATTAATCGTTTCTTGACATTAGAGTTTTTGTTAAACATATTCATCTATATTGTGCTTTTCAGAAAATAAGACAATTGGAAGAGAATAAGATTAAGGTTACATATTTTTATATTGTAGGATTTGAAGGTGAAAACTGTGAGGTGGATGTGGATGATTGCAGTACAGACTCTCTTTGCCTTAATGGAGGAAAATGTATTGACCAAGCTAATGGGTTCAGGTAAGTAGAACATATCTATATCATCCGAGTAGAAGTGGTGCAGTGACTAACACCAATATGTTCACTATTAGCCACAAGACCAAAGGTGCAGTGTGTATTACCACCAATCCATTGTGTCCTAGCTATGATGCCGCATGAGCTGAAAACTTGAAGAATATGAGGTTATTCAACATGACAATCCTGACTCATCACAATTTTTGGAATTAGGCATATCACAAGTAAAATGTACTCTTGTTTGTACTGATCATTTAAACATAAATTTATTTTTTCTTCCTTTAATTGTGGACAATTCTATAACATTTTAGAAATATCCATTTCACTTATTTGCACATCATTTGTCCAATTTGGAGCTCAGTACAAATGCACTGATTTTCCCCGAAAAGTCAGGCAATTCTGTAAACTCATATAACATTCACATATTGCTGAAAATATCTGCATCTATATGTAGGCCTATGTGATACATCCTTTCTTTTCACTCCAAAAAATTGTTTTGCTCTGATATTGATTACAAATCTGAAAATGTATGTGTCCATTCCATTTACAAAGCTTTTGTGTCCATGTGTAAGTTATTACACATGGATACAACATTTTACTCCAAGAAGCTATCCCATTGTTCCAAACAATGGGTTACTATGGTGTCATACAAGCTATGACATCACAACTCTATTCATTATTCTCCAAGGTATAAGTGATTGGGGCTTAACATCTTTTAGTAATGCAAATGCATCAGCTGAACAATACTAACAGCTATTTGTCTCAAACTGATAAGTTATTAATATGGACCAGTTTAATGACTTCAAACTAGATTAAGGTATCGCCAAAATAAAATTTTAGCCAAGCTAAAAGGTCATAATTGTTTAATGTGTCAACTAAACTTAGTGGAGTTTATGTTTTCAAATAGAATACATTTGCACCATTTACGTTTTGAATAACGTTTTTGAATAAGGCACTGCTTTCAAAAAAATAAAAAATAAGCAGAATTATTAACTCAGGGTATGGCTTTGACATAAATATTGAGACTAGTGAAGAAAATAGGATAGATATATGAATAAAATAGCACTCAGCTTGTATGTGATAAATTAATTTAATAAATATGTAATAAATATAATTTCAGTTGTGAGTGCCCATTAGGATTCTCAGGAAACAACTGTGGAACTGTAGATAGCTGCACAACCCAGCCATGTCTTAATGGTGGAACATGTCTTAGTCAACCCAGCTTAACATTTCAGACTTCCTTCACATGCAGCTGTCCAAAACCATATATTGGTGCAACATGTAGTGAAGTTAACAGCTGTGCTAACCAGCCCTGCCATAACGATGGTACATGTATTAATGAGATCAACCATATATATGAGACTCCATTTACTTGTGAATGTGAATCCCCATACAGTGGCCCATTATGTGACTTTGAAGCCAGCTGTAACAACCAGCCCTGTCAGAATGGTGGCACATGTTTGAATGAACCCAGCTTGACGTTCCAGACTCCATTTTCATGTGACTGTCCAGCACCTTATAGTGGATCCACATGTGAAATGATAGAAAGTTGTGCTGAACAGCCTTGTCGGAATGGTGGCACATGTGTGAGTGAACCCAACTCAGAGTTTGAGGAGATATTCACATGTGTTTGTGTTCATCCCTTCAGTGGTCCAACATGTGAGACCAACCCGTCCTGTGCTTCCAGCCCCTGCTTCAATGGAGCTGCTTGCACCAACACCCCAGATGGATACAGGTCAATTGTTTTGCTATTACAAATTTATTATTTTAACATTTAACATGTGATTGCTTTCCATGATTTTTTTATGTTAGAACAAACAAAAAGCTTCTTATTCACATTATATATATGTCAGATTTGATAATTGCCAATTTGTTTATTTTTTTTTTTGTGAGAATAGGTGTGACTGTATGTCTTCATTTATGGGACCCAGATGTGAGGATGAAATTATTGGTTGTAAAGGTAGGTTTGACTTTTTATAAACATAAATCTTGGTTAGATCTTTATTCGGAACTTGCATCAATGATCTCATAACCCCATTTGTGATTACTTATGATTGTCAAAGTATGAAAGTACAGTTCTATAGTGAATCTCATTTGAGTCTTTGATGCCCTATTCACGTAGTATGTCATACCTTGGCTGACAAAGCTAGTTTTTCATATGTAAATCAAATGTCTGATTACGTATTTGACTTTTTTATTTAAATCTTTTTTGATATGATAATTTGTCAGATTACATGATGTCAAGATGTGAAATTGATTAAATAATTTGCAGGTCTACGTAGGTATTGACCCTATTGTACAACACCTAGTATACATTGTATGTTGAGTTTTGTGAAATTTTCATAAATTTATTTACATCTTGACTGAGTTACAGCCCCCTCCCTGTATGGACCCTCACAGCATAAAAAAGGTTCATAATGGATGGTAACAGTCAAATTTACATCCAGACAGACCCACCTAAAATACATATAAAGTTCTGCTGCGAAGCTTAACTCAATTGAGTGACCATGTTTTTGTGTTGCAGGCATAACATGCAGTGACCATGGTGCATGTGTGGAGCAGGGTCAGTTTGGCTATCATTGTATATGTCAGGTGGGATATTCTGGCAGTCAGTGTGAGGTACATGCCTGCGACAGTAACCCATGTCTCAATGGTGGCCAGTGTCACATCAGCACACTGCCATACGGAAATGGCTATTTCTGCGAGTGTCATGCTCCTAATGTTGGTGAAACATGTGATCATGGTAAGTATTTTGTGGGCTTAATATAAATAATAGATATAAATTATATTTTTCTGTGGAACAAGAATTTGTTTTTGAATATTACCAAAAACTAAGAAATGATTGCATAACTGCATGTATCCATAAATAATATTTATATATTTGTTATAATGTGCAGGGTAGGGCCTATGTATGTCAGTACTTAACTTCAAGAATTTGTTCTCTTTTTCATATAACTTAAGACGTGAAACATGTGAAGCCCTATTTTGATACAGACTCCTTTATACAACTTCCGCCACCACAAGGTGTCACCACTTCTACGACAGTGTCTCTTTTGTTCCGTCCTCACCATCCAGATGGACTCATGTTGTATACTGGATACCCTTTAACGCCAAGGGTCTCCCCTGACTTTCTGGCCATTGGATTGCAGAATAAATATGTCATAGCTTATGTGGATCTTGGTAATTTGATTAAATATCACTTTTCATACAAAGTATAATATAATATAATATAATCAAGACCTCATCCACTGAGGTGATGTTTCAAAAGAATGCAGCAAATTTTTTGAGAAAGGTTCTTCTTTTGATAAAATTGCAGGTTCAGGACAGTTGAAGCTGACAAGTGCCAATCAAGTGGATTTATTCAGATGGCAGCGTCTGAGCCTGCACCGCACAGGTCAGAGTGTCACCCTGGTGGTGAACATGCAAACCGTTCAGGGCATGACCCCAGGTTCCATGTCCACTCTCACCATTGCATCTGTCATACTGGTAGGTGGCACCACCAACACAAATGCCATCATACAAGATTTGGGCTTTACCAAAGGATACCATGGATGCATTCACGATGTCAGGGTATGAGATGATAGCATTGAAAATTAAAGTAAACTGTTTTATTTGTAAATTTCTCCCCTTGAAAAAAATAAACATCCTGTGTATTCAATTTGAAAAATGTTATACACAGCATCTAAGATTGAATATATTTCTGTAAAGAGCTTTGCTTGAAAACAAGTTAGAAACAATAGGAAGCTACAGAGATTATCTAATTGTTTCCTGTTTTCAGCTCGGAGGAGGTCGGTCAGTTTTGGTGCCATGGACTACACTGAAGAACAACCGTGGTATCCAACAGTGCCCAAGTGACCCCTGTGACAACAACAAGTGTCAGAATGGTGCGAGCTGTCAGATGTTGGAGAGTGATTCGACCCCGCCCTATCTCTGCATGTGCCCCTTGCAGTTCACAGGCACATACTGCACAGAAGGTAACTATTCTGACCATCAAATACTCCCCATTAGATATGCATTAAGCAGAGAGATTTCTCTTTCATTCAGACTCATGTGATTCTTTATGTGTTATGTCAGACATTAGTAAATTGGTAAATCTGAATGTGAACTGCTTAGTCTCGGTGGAAATGAATGGTTTAAATTTATATTTTAGTTGTGTCAAGTCGGAATCCTCCAAGATTTTCTGGCACTGGCTACCTTCTGACTGCCAATCTAAAGCCAGGCAGCTTCATGTCCATTGTCACCCAGATCCTACCCACCGAGGACTCCGGTCTTATCCTGTTTACACAGCTGGAATCTGATGTACTTGGTGAGTATTTTAATGTGGAATATGTTTCCATATCAAACCGATGAGTCGAGAATCTGTGGGTTTCATTCTATTCCATGATCAACAAATTAACTAAAAAATCAGTATATATTATCATAGAATTTGCCGTTCCAGGATCAACAAAAGTTATCTGAGTATGCAAATTAAATTTAGGTTTCCCATCAACAACACAAAAATAAGGGTTATCTAAAATGAGAATAGGCAAAAAAGGTCAATGTGTTGTCAGTTTTATCTTGAAATGATCTTTTATATTTATGAAAATAACAATCATACTGTTGACATCAGTAGATAATGTTTGTAATTATTATGTTTTTTCTGTTTGGCAGCATTGTATCTGAATGAGAAGAGAGTCAGTATGACATTTAATGTTGGTTATGGGGCTAAAGTTTTGACACACCCTACCCGTCTGGTGATGGGCAGTCAGTATACCATCTCCCTGACAGTGGCGGGGCATGTGGCCACCCTCCGTCTGGATGATCATGAAGAGGTCACTGATTCAGCCCCAGGTTCCAACCAAACCCTAACTCTTGGCTCCACATATTATATAGGAGGAGTGCCAGATACAATGCAGGTGCCTATGTCTGTGCCTGTGGTTGTAGGTAAGTGATAAAATATGAGGGCCTCTGTTTTTATATTTTGTTGAAGATTATTGACAAATTGTAGAAGCCTTTGACCTGAATTTTTGAATTTTTAATCCAGATTAGTTATTACATACGGTCACATAATTTTGTTTGAACTTTATTTCAAGAGGAGCCATTTATTAATATAACTAGTTAAGCATGGCTTCTTTAGTTAAGGGGGGGGGGGAGAGAATCATTCTGTTTATCAGTCAACTTTGATCTTCTCCTCTGAAACTACAGTTTTTTATTTTCTATTTGGCTCAGATTTTTTTCATTTTTTATGATTTTTGAAAAAAAAATAACAATAATTATAACAAAAGCCATCACTGATTTGTCAAGAAGGCTGCCAATTTTAATAACATGACAAATATCAACCAATGAGAATTGCAATAACAACAAGAGTTATGGCCAAATTCAATATGTAATGTGCATTTTGATTGAATGAAATTATTGTCTGCTCATGTCTGCCCTGGATTTAAATGATAATTTATGAATCAATTTGCAGAAATTTCCAACAGATAATCACAATCATTACAAAAAAGCAATAATCAGCACAGCATCAATTCAAACGGTATTGTTGATAAAAGCAAAAAAAATTTCAGGTTTCTCTGGATGTATTTTAACAATGAGAGCTCAGCAAGAGTCAGTTGAATGGGATAGCATGATGGATGGTCGCAATGTAGAGCGATGTGCTGGCTTGCCATGTGAACAGAACGAATGTAAAAACGGAGCAACGTGTAAGCCAGACACAAGTTCTGCCCAAGGTTACACATGTACATGTACAGGCATCTACTCAGGTATGCTACCTCACAATTCTTTCAATACTCATTTTAAGTTTTATAAATTTTAATGATGTGTACATTATATAATGTCCATTATAATAGTTTTATTGATGTACGCTTGTATTTTTGCCAGGGACATTGTGTCAGTACAATGTTTGTAATCCTAATGGGGAGAACTATTGTCACAATGAAGGAACATGTACAGTGTCTGAGGAAGATGAACCTATGTGCTACTGTCCTCAGCCGTATACTGGAGATAGGTGTCAACAAGGTAAGACCCCTTCTTTAACTTAATGTGATTCATATAGATTTCATGTTGTGTATCTTAATATTTATCTTAAAACCATGCAAAAGATTTAACTGAAATAACACTAGTTCTACTTAACAACAACTCATCACACTATATGTGTTCTTATGTAGATATCTATGAGTTTATCATTCTTGTTTTAGAGGGCCAGTGAAAAGAATTTAGTTTTCTGGGTGTTTAATGGAATAACAATTTGGCCAGTTCAGCAGGTGGTTATTGTAAATTTGCATAACACAAAAATACAGTGTCAAGAATTGACCAATAATGATCACTAAGGTCATAATACAGCCCAGCATTGGCCCAGGCCTAATGAGGACCAAGCCATGGGAAAAACATTACTATTACTTGAAAATTTCACAGCAATCTTGCAGATTGAGGTGATTATTTCAAAAGTTGCCAAATAGCTCAAAAGATTGGTCCTCCACATAACCTTCATTAAAGTATATAAATCAATCAAACAAATTGTTATCATTGTTGCTGTATTATCATCAGATGTATGAAGACTATGTTCAGAGGTGGGACAGTTCTTAATGGTGCCAGATAGTATTTGTAGCTTAGCCCAGTGCGATGACACCATACCATTATTCTGAACTAATCTCTACACCAATTTTGAATGAATCTGGGTGATTCTGTTGACATCTTGACTTCCCACCAAAGTCAAATAAATTTGACAAAATGAAACAAGTCTGAATTACTCCTTTTTGTTTCGACTGTATTAAAATTTGGCAAATATTTACAAGTTAATATTCAATTCCAGATGATCATATACTTATTTACTTGTGACTGATTTATGAGTTAATTTCTTGAGGATTTGATTTGATAGTTAACATCTAAAGATTAAAAAATCTTTTTCAATCTAGCCATTGTTAACTGTGTGGCACTATGCAGATTTCACTCAGATTGGCTGGGATTTACCGGTAGTGTCCAGCTAAGTTGCGAGTGTCTGGAATTGTTAAAATATGACATGTATTAATATGTTCAGATCATTAGTCCAGCCCTGTTCAAAGCCCTCCCTACCCCTGATGTTATTGATAATGAAATCTTACAGTTTGGTTGTGTAGCCATATGTCTATGCTGTTGTTATCCTATATATAGAGGAAGTAGATGCTGAGTGTGTATACTGTGTGTTTTCAGTACTAACATTTTCCTCTCTTGGTATGGGAAGAAACTCTTACTTAGTCTACCCAGGCAATCTCTTCATAGGGTGAGTTACTAACCATCTGTCCCTCTTCTGCCCGTGAGGCTCTGGTCATTGTAATACTAATTAGTAATGTCAGTGGGGTGATGGCTGTGTGATGTGTGATAGAAATGCATCCATCCACCTCAATCATCAGAATCTAATATCGAATACTAACAAAGCTGCTTTACTAATAATGGTCAGCTGAATAATTGAAAGTAATTAACAAAAAATATAATTTTTCTTTAACTTTTTTTAATAAATTTCAGTCAGTACTAATTCAGTAAATATCAAATTTCTTCAAAGAAAGGTGTTTGCAACATTTGTTTGTCTATTACAGGAATAAATACCTTGGAATTTATATGCGTTTCAAGACCTCCAGTCCAAATGGCCTATTAGTGTGGATAGGTGGCGTAAGTTTCCACTCACATTTCACTATTCCTGTCATAATGAGATATTACCACATCAATTCATAAATCATTAATTCCAAATAAAGCTCAGTAAATCACAATATGATTTAGATTTTAACCTAGCAAATATAATACATATAATGCATTGCAATAATCTTATTTTGTGTTACATATTCTGTCAACAGAGGTCAAGTGAATACCTGATGGTAGGAATGAGAAATGGATACATGGAAATGAGGTAAGGAAAAGGATTATACTTTTGTAACAGCATTGTCTACTGCACCAAAAGATAAAGAGATTTTTTCACATTGAAGAATAGCAAATATATACAAGTGCCTGGTTTGATTGAGACAGTTAATCTGTTATTGAAATATGTCAACCAAGTATAAATATAGATATGCCTCTTGTTTTTAAAAATCACATTATATTCTTTTCTACATGTATGTATTATTTGGACTTCAAGTCAGAAAAAAAAAATGAATAAGGTAAATATGTATATTTGTGTTTCAGAATTGACATGGGATTTGGAATGAATGTAGTTTCATCAGTACCCAGACAGTTTGATGATAATAGATTGTATGAGATCTACATCATGCAGTAAGTATCTGCAACTAAGGCAGACTGAAGTTGAGATTATCAAGCGTTCCAATAGAGAATGTTTGTTTGTGACTTTGTACTCCAACCAATAAAAAAAACCAATAACAAATATTTTCCTGTTTGTGTCATTTAACAATCACATTTAAGGCTTGCAATGATTGTTTTCTGACAAGAATAGTGAAATAAAGAAAAATGTCCTACATTTTCATTTATGCTACAAATACAGCATTTACTGTCTGGTTGGTTTGCAGAGCCTTGGAGCAGCTGAAGCTGTTCATTGTTGATGAATACTACAACAAATATGAGTATAGAAGTACAGCATTAGACTCTCACCTCACCCTGGACCTTCAACATGATGATTTGTATATTGGTAAGTAATCATTAGCAATAACATGAATATGAATAATAGGAATAGGGATTAATTCACAATAAAGGAATTAATACATAACATTAATACATATATGAAGGAAAAGGGCTAACAATTCAGTATGATGGACGGGACATTGCATCCAATCATTTTATCATTAGTCAAATTAAACCCAAGAGGATAAATCAAGCAGAACAAAGGTGGTAGTTATTCAAAAGTCAAGAGCAGTGTTCTAGGTATGGTGACATGGCCATCCTCAGCTCATTCACATAAATTATGAAGCCCATAGGAAATGGACATAGGCAGAGAAGTAGGCACATTGTTGCATGTCTACTTCCTGTCTATCACATGATGTGATCATTTTCAGTGATTTCACCCACCATACATATACCGGCAATGCTCATTTTGTTTATCAATATGCTTGCAGGCACTGACTTAGTTATCATATGCATGTTCAATTTTAAGTCCACATTGATTTTGTTTAGGCCCTCTATAAACTGATGAAATAATGCCACTAGTTTTGAGGTAAAGTTTCTGCAGTGGCTGTTATTCAGATTCACAGACATGATTTTGTGCCCATAAAGCATTTTGTGCCCATGAACATATATCATAAAAGGATGGGTTTAATTGTTTTTTTTAAAGATGTAAAGGCAAGTCATTACAGAGTCTTGGGTCAATAGCTGAGACCTGAGGCTTTTACTTAATGTATTGAGAAAAAGTAAATCTCGTAAGTATGGAGGTGTCATTCCATTTAGAGCTTCCTAAGTAGTATTATCCATTTAGAGCTTCCTAAGTAGTATTATCACCCTCAGCTGTGACTGGCAGGCACTGTACAACGCAAGCAGAGATCAGATCAACCTTCCTTATTTGATTTATTCCCTTCTCTGTGGTTAGCAGCAGCGGTTGCAATGTGCTTTAATTTTCCTATCAGTAGGCCTGTTGTGAAGCTGTTACCCTGGTCTGGAAAGATGTTAAAAAGACATTAAGACACTTCACACCAATTATACAAATTTGGTACTTTGTATCTCTACATGGTGTATAACATATATGTGCAAAACAGAGTAGTCCCATAACAAGTGTACATTGAATTGGATATTAAAGGTATAAAGCATCAATTCTACGATTTGGTGTTTTTGAAAGCTTAGCCACATATGAACAATATGACAGATTGAAATTTTAATAGAGTAATACGATATGTTGCTATGAGACATAGCAGTTGCACTCCCAGGAGAGGTCTGTCTGAGCCATAAGCTGCATGTGACGGGTAAACATGGGTAGTGTGAACTTTATTTGACCTCAATTGAGGCTCAAAGTAGGGTAGCACTGTTTGACGTCATTTTGGTACTATTCAAAGGACAATACATTTCATGACGTCATAAGCATATTGCCATACTCTTATGACGTCATTTTACCTTTCAGTGCCTCTATGATGACACTCCACATAAAAATGATGCCAAGAAAGGAGTGTGCTTTCATCAGGGGCATATATATTATGGTCTTGTTCAAATAGGTTTTACAGACAATGATGGGGATGCATTTTGCCAAAAAATTATAGACATGAAAGACAAATACATTTATCACCAATATGTGAATTTTAAACGTTTTTTTTCAAAATTGGTGCTTAATCCCTTTAAATATGATCTTCAAATTATATTTTGAACCATTTTTCAGCTACTCACAGCTTACTTCAAACTTTAGCTCAGGTTTAATGATTCACATCAAGCTCCTAATTTTTGTGTACACATTAATCATTAAAGGAAGATGTAGATGGTTCCATTTACTTGTTGACCTGGGTATGATCAGCTTCAATGAGAATTGTTAGTTGTTTTGTCTCAGAATCTCTTGGCAATGTCAGGTTTTCAGCATAGAACTGTAAATTATACATGTAGTTAAAAGAAACAGTAAGGTTTCCACAATGTTCATCTTGTAAAATCCTGTGAATAATTTCATTTTTTTCAGGAGGACATATGTACAATATTGCTAGTCTGAGTGGAGGTGTGTTTAATCAGGGTTTCACTGGCTGCATCATTAAATTGATGGGATCTCTAACTTCAGGTCCCTGGGAGAATATCAACCTCCAAACTCAGGTAATTATATGAATGATATGGCTGTACAAATGTTTCAAAGATTGCTAAAAGAAATGACTTTCTCAAAGTAAAAAAAAAACAAAAACAAACAAAAACTTGTTGTTAATTTGTAGGTGATACGTGGAGCAGGTGTTAAGATATGTGATTCTGACATATGCTCTGTGGTGCCATCTAGTGAGGCATGTCAGAATGTTGCATCTTGTTATAAGGACAAGGATGGCATCTCAAAATGTGTGTGCTCCATACCTTACCATGGTGCAACATGTCTGGAAGGTATGTCTCTAGAATTTGCATTTTACTAGCAACAAATTGATATGCAATTATAAAATTTAATATTTGAAATAATACATGTGCATGTTTATTTCAGAGCTGAAGTTCACAGATGCTTCAATGGAAGGACATTCTTACCTTGCCTACGATAATATTCACTTCAGAAGGTAAATTTGTAGTTTCTGAAGATTTTACTACCCAAATTAATGAGATGGGTTCTGAGAAGGCATTGAACTATGAGAGCCTCTGATATGTGTTACATCTCACAATGTCACTATTGATTAAGTCAGATTGTTTTAACCACTGAACTAAGAGAGGCCTAATTCTGGTCACTAGCTGATTTGGGATTTTACTATTTTGAACAATATTATTAAATGTACATGGGTATATTTAATAATTTCAGTGCTGGCAGTGAATATATGGGCATTGGAATGATGGTGAGGACCCGCGAGCCCAGCGGCCTGCTCCTCATGATGGGACAGGTAAATTTATCTTACTTTTATCCAGTCTAAACAACCAAGGACATGTATAATATGATATACACAAAGGAAAAGGGATCAGTAGGATCATGTTTTAAATAATATGGATTTTGCAAATTTAATTTCCCATTTGCAGGTACCAGGAGATTACATGATGCTTGGCTTTAGTGATGGCTACTTGGAATTTAGGTAATTTTATATTTTTTATTGAGAAAAAAATTATTCATTACATGAAACGTAGACCCTTAGGAGATTTTTATGCAATATTCAACCAAAAAAATTATTTATTACATGAAACGTAGAACCTTTAGAGATGTTTATGCAATATTCAACCAACTTCCAACCCACTATGATTTTAGTGCTTTCACAGCTTGGTTACATCTATCAGCTCATTTTCCTGGAAACACAGTGTAGGAATGTATTCACTGCTCAACTTTTTAGCTATTTTCAGTAGTGATGAGATTGGGGAGGGGGGAGGACAAAAAGCAATTTCCAGAAAATTACAAAATTTCAAAAAAGCAATGATCAGCAGAGCTCTTAGGCTATTGGCCTATGTGTTAGCTCTATACAATCTTCAGAAGTACCTATGATCATTTTGAGATGATCTTGAGCTGTCAAAATATTAGGCTAATTTGAAGCCTGTTTTAACAGATGACCTTTACCTCAAAATAATCCTTGTGATCTGCTCTCTTGAAATACAAGCTACAACTTTCCAAACTGAGAGGAGATGCTTATTAGACTGATGTTTACTGAGAAATATCTTGCATTATACAATTTGGCATACAAGTGATGGGGAATGGGTGAGAAATCTCACACCTGCATTTATTGTTCAAATTACAGCCATGAAATGTTGGATCTTTGTAACATTGTTTATGTATTAATTATATTTATTTGACTCCAGGTTGAATCTTGGTACAGGAATGGGCATTGTGACATCAGCCCCCACCAGAATGAACAACAACCAGTGGTTTGAGGTTGTCATACTACAGTAAGTGAAAAGGCAGAATCCTATCATTAATATTATGAAATATCCCCCCAAATAACCAATAGTCAATTTATTTAAAAGATTAACTATTGTTGTCACTTGAAATAATTTTTAAATATTTCAATACATTTTTCACAAATTGTATAATAGCAACAAAACAAGCAGTATATATTAAAAAGAAAGACATGCCTAATTTATATATTTGTTTTTATGTTTTCAACATGTTGTGTGCATATATCACATCACTGTGATGCCTGCAGAATGGGAATTGGTTCTGTTCTCTGAAATTGTCATATAAGATATGTAGTTAACTGAGTGAATTGACATTTTATTACATGTATCAAATTAGAAGTTTTGTGATAATATAAAGAATATATATCAATTTCATGTTGTATAAATGACTAACCTTGAAAAAATTGCAGATATAGAGATAATGCTTCGTAAGTTGTTTTAGTGAATTAGTGACAAAACAAGGGGTTTAAGGTAGAAATGTTGTGCAGAGAGTAAGTAGAATTATCTGTAGCCATGAGGATTGTTGTTAGTCTCTCAGAGGGAGATGGTGTGCATGTGCTTGCTGGCCGGGTCGGACAGGTATAACAAGGAGCAAAACCTCACAACACCATCACATTGTCTTCACTGACCAATCACATACATGCATGTCACTAGGCACAAGAACAAAGTCTCATTGATCACAATTACAGTAAATCACATGTTACATATAATATTTGTTTGAATGAAATTGCCAGTGTGTTATATTTGAGCACAGTGACAGAACATAAGATATTGGGCTGTCATCTATGTTGTGTTTACCCCTCAGCAAAATTTGCTGAAGGAATATTGTCAGATGTTCTGTGGGCATCTTCGTAACTGGGCTCCTGGTAGTCTGTCAGGAGGATGCATCAATAGGAGGATGCATCAATAGGAAGATGCATCAATAGGAGGATGCATCAATAGGAGGATGCATCGATAGGAGGATGCATCGATAGGAGGATGCATCGATAGGAGAATGCATCAATAGGAAGATGCATCAATAGGAGGATGCATCGATAGGAGGATGCATCGATAGGAGGATGCATCAATAGGAGGATCAATAGGAAGATGCATCAATAGAAGGATGCATCAATAGGAAGATACATCAATACTGCACTCTATAATATCTATTTTTACCAATGAAATGGATGAAAGTTCTGACTTTAAGACAGTATGATATATATTTTTTAAGAATCCCTTTTGTAAATGGGATAAATTGAGAAAAAATAATGTTTGACAATTGAAACTTGATGATGCATCGTGAAATGGCCTTTTCAACTTATTTGACTTTATATGCAATAATTTGAGAACAAATAATGGTTGGTTCATGAAATGCCAATGATGCATCATATGAATGGAGATCTTGAAATGATCATTTTATCAATTAGTTTGATATAAATGTCATTTGCCCTGATCTCTGAGAATTCTTCTGAATGTAAAACGTTAACAACAAATAAAGATAGCATTTCCAAACTTGAACCAAGGATGCATCTTATCAATGTCTCAAAATGTGCATTCAGTGGTGAGCGTGACCTAGATTTGAAGGTCATGTGACCTGATCTTTGAAAATGTTGCAAATGAGATAAGTTGACAACAGATAGATATAGTATTACCAAACTTGAAACATAAGTGGGGCCTGTCAGTTGCTTTATTTATTCTGATTCAGATGAAATACCTCACCAAAATAATATGTTTTTATGCAAGGACTGTGCTGGCAAGGAAAGTGTGCAGAAATGCATAGCCTGGATTTGTAATTTTATAAAGGGTTACATCGGGAAAGCTTGTTCTGTACTTTTGCATCTGTTTCTTCAAATTACTGTTGTAAGCATTGTCTGTAAATTTTCTTGGTTTATCACACCAAAGTTTCTTTCTTCAGAGACAGATGTGTCATTATACATGTTTTTAATTTTGTGCATCATTGGTTGCTTGGAAAGGTTTAATGGGTTTTTAAATGTAATGTTGTTAATTATTCACTTCATCCATTTTAAAGTATATAATCCCAGAAAATGATTTCAAAAATATGGGAATTTGCTTTTCCATTGTTTCCATTGATATTGGTATTTACATTTTCCAGTGGATCGTTCCAAATGAAGATGCAGATAACAGTTGAAGGAGAAACACGTTTCTACCCTGGCAATATACTGAACTCAGATATGACATTGGATGTTAATTCAAATGATCTATATATCGGTAAATTTATCAATTTGTTATTTACTGTCCAATTTGGATTTATTAACATATGCAAAATTGCAAAGATGATAAACTCATGAAAATCTATTAGGATGAAATGCAGATATTTAAAATGACCACATATCATGTATATTAATTAGTCCATGCAGATGTTTTTATAGAACACATTTATCAAATCTAAAGATATAGCAGACTTTTCTTCTTGATAATAAGTTGTAATATTGTAAACTTGTAGGAGGTTTACCAGGTAACATATCCGAGTTGACGGGAAAAACCTATCAGGGAGGATTTATTGGATGTGTGAAGGACCTGAGAGGATCACAGACAGCTGGGATATGGTCCTCCTATGATATCAGATATAAGGCCTTATCTGGGGCTGGCATTGAGCCCTGTGCTCATTTATAGTGCACAACTTATCAGGATTTAGGGGATAAAATTGTAAATAGAATTGACATGGTTTCTAAAAAATCAGCATTAAATTGAAATGGGCTGGCACCCAATCTCTATGTGACATTTTACATTTATTAAAGAAATCTGGCAGACAAAATAAGTCATGAAATCAGTTGCCACAAACAATCTGCTACAAGTACGTAAGACTATTAAATCGCACAAGACTCGGGGGAAATATGAATATCAAGCATTTGATAGTTGATGATATCAATCCATTTATTTACATCAAAGTTGCATTAACCTTGAATTTTAGATACATTGACAACAATGCTCAATGAAGCTGCATTGGGAGGAAGTATGAAAAGTTCTGACTGATAGTGTATGAAACTCAATCAACATCCATTTCTTTCAAATATATTGGTGCCACTAATATTTTACATTATTTACACTACTAAAAAATTGGCTTAATTTTCAAGCCAAACCTAATCTGTATTATCATCCATTGTGGCAAATTTGGATTTGGAAAACAAAATACTCAGGTCTTGTCAAACAGATGTAACTTAAATGTACTTGGAACATGGTATGGAAATAATGTACTTATAGAGTAACTCCATAATTCTGAAATGAAGGATGTAAAGTTGATATTTATATTGTAAATCTTGTAGTGACATAAGTTTATAAAGGGCATACATGATGAACATTGTGAGCAAAATATTGCTATGTTATGGTGCTTTGGGTGTTTATTCTTATATAATTATATTAAGATATGCAGCTGGACTATATATTGAGGTGTATCAAGATGAACTTCACTAAGGCAATGCTTGCTCAATAGTTTTGATGGGAAAATCGAATCTCTCATCATTTTGATCAACAGGAAAACTATAATAGCACATGTGTTCAGCTGAAAATGTAACATTATAAAAACCATTTATTTGGAGAGGGTTTTTGAACAGTTTATAATGGAATACTTTTTAACCTATTACGTATTACAAGGCTTCCTTTTCAATTTATTTTTAGCTCTGAAAATCTTTGCTATGAATCTTATGTATCTCCTCATTGTATAATACAAATGCATATATCAAATCAGAGCAATTTATATTGAAGTGCCATCCATTAGATGAGGATCTCTGTCATGAATACCAGAGATTGTCAATTTTGTAATAACCATTAACTTTCATTGAGTTATCCAGCTTTCTGTGTTTTTGAAGTGTTTCACCTTCTGGAAGGTTGTGATAGGAAACTCCATCCATGTTATCAATTATATCAAATCATTGCACTTTGCTGAGCAATATGAAATAAAAAAACTATGCAGTGAATTTGTATGCTATGCAATGAATAGTAGTTAAATTTGAAGTGTATTCCAATCTAGCACAGTTAATCTATTTTATTTTATCCAATTTCCCGTCCATATTTATGATGTTAATATGAAAACTTGCAGTTTATTATGTTGAATTGATCAGCCTTAATGTTGACAAGTCTTTTTTCTTTTCCATTCAGTGTATATAAATGATTTTTCTTTCAGTAATTGGAGTTTGTAAAATTAAAATTATACTGCTGAATTATGTTTTATATAATGATATTAAACTTAGCAATTACTCAGATTAGAGGTATGTGGTAGTCAAGAGATTATATTTCAGCATTTCAGTCTCTGTAATGACCACTAATCTTACAAAAGAAAGAGAATCTTGCAAACATTTAAAAGCATTCTTGAAAAATTAGACACACACAAATAGATGTGGTTCATAGGAAGAAAGGACACAATTGCTGAAACTGAGGCATTTGAACACAAAAAACAATCAACAGAAAGCCAGAAAAAACTTCCAAGATTTGATCACTGAATTTTGTATAAAATTATTGTAAATGACTGTGTAAAATTATTGTATATGACTGACCTCAGTATATTCAATAAAGATTGTTTGCAGATCAGTGACCTTTGACAAAAAATGATATATTTATCTGTCTTTAAGTTAGAAATTTAATCCATAAAATTATATTTATATTATAGAATGCAATATTGTTGTTTTTTCCTGAGATGTGCTTATATTTATTATATGGTCTTTGTTCAAGCATTTTATGTATTGATCAGTAAATTTTGATGCTCTAGTCATCATCAAATATTTCATTTCAGTTCCGATAGAAAACAAGATATAAATAAAACTAGTAATAAATTTATTTTATGATAAAACATCTCTGATATTTATGTTTTAAAATGGTCTTGTTAAGATTTACTAGAGTCCTGTTATTTATTATCCTGTAGATAGTATATTATATTTATAAAAGAAAAGAAACAATGAATCTGGATGAAATGACTGTGTTCTTTTGGAGAGTGGGCCTGTCAATGTTTAATTGACAAGGATTTGATCTCACATCAACTCTTATGTTTTTGCTGCAGCCACTGCACTGTAGTCCTTTACAGAGTTGAATATTGCAAGATTCTGACAATTATTAAATATTTTGCCAACAACTGTTTTATCCCATACACAAATGTTTTGATTTTAGATGTGCTTACATTGTCAGCATAGCTTAGATTAGAATAGTTTTTTGCACATGTATACATAGATGGAACATTCAGTGCCCCATTCTATATATTAACTGATCTCGATCTGCAGAACTGCACAAATATTGGTTAAATTATCATTTAGGTACTCTGCATGGCGAGGTAGAGTTACTAGGTATAAATCCTGGCTCTGCTATGGAGAGTATCATTTAGGTAGTGGAAGGTAACTTCCAGTACCTCTTTGTAACCCTGTCCGTTTTGTGTCCCTCCCTTGTTCCTTCAGTATATCTGCTCTGATGCCGGTTACTTCGTGGGTTGGTCCCCGGCCATACCGAGCTTGAACTCATGATATAATTTCCCATATGAGCTGAGGCCCGTGTCTGAAGGGTCAACCCGTTGTCCTTGTAAATCTATGACCGGGTGAGTTGTCATGTCAAGGACCTGCGACATGGCAATTCAGTGAGGCAGCACTCTATCTACTACAAGTAGGTCTCATCACGAAATGATAGAAATAATGTTAAAAATATAAAGCGACAAACAAACAAACTAATATTACTATTATATATGAGGCTCTGGCCAATCTGGGTTTAATTATATCCAATCTATCTGAGCATCCATGAGATTATGGGATATAGTTGATATAATTATATAGCCCTATTTCAGTCTGCTCATGGCGCTGAAATACCTTTGAACAATGGCAACATAACATCATTTAAGATCCTTTAATGATTTATTTTTACCTTTTGCAAAACCTATTTGTGACCAAATTGAATTATTTAATGATTTATTTATTTAAGATATGTGAACAACACGAAGGAAGATTTAAAAATAAACTTATGTGCCCCTGATGTCCTTGTCATGGCCGGTAGTTATACACTGTATATTTGCTGTTAGTTAATAGAAACAAATATGACAGTTGTATATTTACATTGATAATCATATTTTGAATATGGTTTAAAATTATTGTGATAAATTCTATCAACATCAGCCTTTTTATGGCTAATTTTACATTTTGACAGCTCATTTGACAGGTCTTTCTTTCCACTCAATTTTCTATTGCAAATAGATACTCCATCATTTGCATTTGTTTTAATGCTTGCACGCATGCTCTGGTCTGGCATGCTTCCAGGTTGCAGTGATCCGTGGGTTCCAGGTAGTGTGTGTACTTTATGTGATGACCTACATTGTGCTCCACTCACAACACAAACTCTTCATTCACTCCTCTCTGGTGGGTATATATGTTATATTTTCTGTCCCTCCTTTCATATTTAGTGGGAATTTAATTAAAGTCTGTCTGTTTATTTGACATCTTCATGATACTGTACACTGGAATTAAGGCCAGCATGTTTAGCCAGGATTTGGTTTGATTCAGAACATGCATTAATGTATATGAGGCCTGGATGACCACATCAGCTACGGCAGAGTGGGCTGATTGAGGCATTTGGGGTCATGGACGCCCGGGGGGGGGGGGGGGGGGGGGGGGTACTCTCATGATTTTAACCCGCGGAGGCTGGGATGGAACTGAAAACCCCAGAGCCTGATTTAGGGAAATATTCTATCATCATTGGTACCCTGATCTAGGACTAGCTGAAATTTGGTACCCTGATTTAGGACTAGCTGAAATTTGGTACCCTCATTTAGGACTAGCTGAATTTTTGATACCCTCATTTAGGGATGATGCAGAAGGAGGAGATTTGGAAAAGGGGATTGTGATCCCTGTTTTAGGGAGAAATTTGAAAAACAGTACCCTGTTTTAGGGAAAATGATAAAATATCTTAACCCGTCTTAGGGAAAATATCAGCGAAAAGGACCCTATTTAGCCCAGCTTCCCCAGTAACGCTGTTCCTTCCCTAACAGATGATCTAGTTTTCGTTTACAAATATTTGTAATACTTAAAATCATTGTCAAATTTGTGAAATTCAGAAGTACAACATTAGATTTAGCTAGATTTATTATTTGCGTTACAATAAACATACATAAATGGTGATTTGGAAGGCAAAACTTATCTGGTGTAAATTAGTTGAAATGCAGGAGTACATTTATGTACACACAAAAAGTGGATTGTTTAATTTGTCTGAGATTGAATAGAACATAAAGATGTGACTGTAACAGAACTTGGGCCTTCCAATCAGGTCAGGTGCAGATCTGTGTTGGGCATAATACCCAGTTGACTATCATATCTTTCTTTACGTAATTTGATAGCTTGAAGACAATTGACATACACCATAAATCGTAGAATTTGGCCCATAATTTGAAGTTTAACTTTTATATTATGTTTTTGGATTTTTGGTTTGAGTTAACATTTTGTCACGAGAGGGCAAATCGTCGTCAGAGCAATCAGCTTTAACAGATATTTATCAGTACAGAATTGTTTGCTTGCAAATGTGACTACTGAATACAGAATGTTGTAAAACCTTTCATATCAACGCACTTGACATCTAATATCTACCTCTGACTGGACAAAATAAGTAGGTGAATACACAAGTGAATCCAGTACCACGGAGTAAGTTTAGCATAAGTTGTATCCGACTTTCTCCAACCTTCTTCACACCTCTCTTTGCAGTGTTGTTGAAGATTAAGTGATTTATCATTTTTGTTGGGTATTTAATAATTTCTTGGAAAGTTATATGCTAGAGATGTGACTATACTCGTAAAGAATAAATCATATATAATAATGATTTTATTTTATGTAATCTATCTATAGGATTACAACAAAGATTAAAATGAGTGATAAAAAAGACCCCAAATCTACTCATGTCAGTGTGGACGAGTGGACCTCAATTTGGAGTGAAGGCAGATCTCCGTGGCATAGAGATGAGAGGAATGAGTGAGTTATACATTTCTATGAAAATGTGGATTAGTGTGATGATGATCATTTATTAATAAAGCTAAATATTATAAAGTTAGTATTCACCAAATATTCGTTCCACTATTTTGTAGCGATTTGGTAAAGCATCTGGACAAGATGCTGGATGGACGAACTGGAATTAGAATATTCTTCCCTCTGTGTGGGAAAAGTGTAGATATGAGATGGTTGGTACATTTTTGACCAGGTCATTCGTGATAAAAGAAATACAATATTTATATCAACTACTTTTTTTAAATAATATTTTTAAACATTTATCCTAGTCATAAGGTCTTACAAAAATTAGAATTTACAAAATGTCACGAATTTATAATCTACCTTATATTATTATAGATTTATATTTTTTGTCAATACTTTTAATAATTTGCCTTACTGAAATAAATATTGGAACATTTCCTCTCCAAGGGTAACCTGTTTAAGGACTGTATCAGACATTTTATGTGTGAGACTATTTAATTTATCTGCATGCTGGTATGTAAGTGTCTTCCAAATCTTTAAGGTTATATGAAGAAGGGCACTATATAGTTGGGGTAGAGGCATCGACTCTTGCTATTAAAGAATTCTTTGATGGAAACAACATAAAATATGACTGTACTCCTATTCAGAGTTTGGAGGGAACATTATATAAGGTATGTCTGTGTTTTTGGAAGGAAAATTATTTTAGATATGTCTGTGTTGAATGCTATGTCTATTCTGCTTTTGTGGTTATTTTGATTTCATTTATATTTCCAGGAAAATGAATTTTTCTAATGTTCACCAATATTCTCTTGATATATTTAACCCACAAACAAAAGAACAGATAATATATTTAAAAACCTGTTATCAGCTTACAAAACAATCACTAATATACTTATAATTTCTGTCTGATATGAAAAAATAATGGCGGAGTGAAAACCATGAAAATATCTAGAATTGTTTTGAAATATTCTTTCTCTCTTTGCAGAGCGATGATGACAGAATACATATTTATGCATGTGATATGTTCAAGTTTAATAAGTAAGATAGTGTTTTATCTTGATTTCACTTATTTGTAGTCGGCAATAAACAAATACAAAGGAATGTTACCTGCCTTTGTTTAAAACCAAAAATTCCCCTTTCCAAACTCGTAATGTTATTCCTTTTACCAGGCCTTTTTGAACCATGCAATTATACATCGAAAGTGCCATGTTTTTTTTACTGTCAAAACCTTGTGAATTTTGATTTGAGTAAGTTTACATAGAACGTTATATTTTCCATAAAACACAAAACAAATTCAACCTATTCTGAGCATCATACAAATAGCATACATGCTGCGTCTTGAAGAACTTCAAGTGTGACACATTTTATTCCTGTTAAAAAGGCCATTTGTTTATCAACACCTTTTTCAGTTTTATTGGGAAGGATTCTAGATAATACTTTGTATTTTGTTTGTGGTAAATAATGATATACAAATATATAATGTTTTGAATCTATTAACCATATTTTTGCAGTAATTTGCACTAAATTTATACCTTGTTTTGTCTGGTACAACTTGAAACCCCTTGACAAAATGGCTGCTACTAGTAAATGATGATCATAAATTCAGAAAATATGATAGGGAAAGTATTCTAATACTGTCTGAATATTTTTTTTAAAAGATTTCCTTCCCCTTTGATAAATACAAAATGTATATCAGTATGCAATTGCTCTACCTTGACAGAAACCTAGAATCTGGTTTTGATGCCATATTCGACCGAGGAGCCTTTGAGGCGATAAACAAATCAGATAGACACAGGTAAATAATCGATTAATGCACATTTATATATTCATATAGACTGGAGAACATTGCTGAGTGAATATAGTACATTCTATAATACATTCCCAGCTATTAATCTATTTGGCACGCTTGCACTGTGCAAAATATTAAGACCAAACAACATCATCTTCCACTTTTGAATTTACAAGTAAGTTACAAATACGACAATGTAAATATCAAAGTTAAATGTCTAAATATGTTGTTGAAATTTTCCAGATATACTGAGATCATGCAGTCAATAATGAATGCTGACTGCAGGTACCTGCTCAGCACATTCGAATATGATCCAAATAAATACTCAGGTAAGGCTCTAACATATTCTACATGAAGTTACATATAGCTAATGATTCATTTAAAACTAAATCCATCCTATTTTGCCTGTTTAACATATGTTCTTGTCTTTTTAGGTCCACCTCATTTTGTTCCAGAACAAGAATTGATTGAGCTTTTTGGTGAGCAGAATACTGCATGCTATATATTAATAAGTGAAGTCAAGTCAAAGTATTTATTTATTCTCGGTAAAAATACACTTAGTTATATAAAACTATTTTTGGCAGTTCATACACATTCACACCAGAGTCATTCAACTTGCACACTATCACTCACACTAGACAATATATACAATATATACATATTAAGGATAAAATAAGTTAGATAAGACCACTTGATAAAAAGCCTCTTTTAAAACTGCTGTTTGGACATATAGCATCTTTTATATGCATGTTTGAAACATGCATATCTTTTGGCAGACTGTTCCATAGTTTAGCATCAGGAATTTTGAAGCTTCTGTCTTAATACTTGAGCTGAGCACGCTCCGTATGTTCATTATTAGCACCACGGGTTCTATAATGGTGGACAGTGTCATTTTTTTGAAACTGACTGGTAAGATAGGCAGGAGGAAGATTGTTCATAAACTTGTACATCAGATTACACTTATTCATATAAGTGCAGGTCATTCAGATATACTGTAAATAACAGAGGGCCTATTATGGATCCATGGCCTACACCGATTGTAATTGGCAGGAATTACGATTGTTCACATTCATTCAACAGACCTGGCTTGGTGTTAGGGCTATAGAAGAGTTAAAATTATTTTTGTATTATTGTTATTTTCATTCCATCATAATTATAAAATCTTGATATACGTATCAGACTTTGGTATCTTGATCAGATCTTAATATAGGCATACTGTTAATGATCAGACCAAGAAATAGTGACCATTTATCTAAAAATCTGATCAATACAATGATAAGATCATAATATAAGGCAATTATGCCTTTATATTGTGATCTGACCTTGACATTGAGATAATATAATGATCAGGTCAGTAAATATTGACATGAATGATATAAGGGTTATATGTTTTACTAGCTCCTTGTCACTGGATTCTCAAATGCTTTTTCAGAAATAAACAAACAATATTATAATTGAACCTGTAAATGAAAAACGAATACTCTTCTAAAGCAAAGAATTTTTCTGATAAAAAGGGGGCATATGATCTTCAGGAATCGGTGTTTACAGAATAGTTTAAATTTTAAGGGAAAGTAGAATTATTTAATGCAGGCTTGTTTAACACTTATAATTAAATAATTGATGAATATTTAGATAAATATAGTCAATAAATATATATTTTTATTTTATAGATCTTTGCAAGGTCGAACAGGTTGATTACTATGAAAATGTCGGGATGGAGAAAGATTTGTTCAAGTTGGACTCTTTGCACCAAAGAATGCATCTGCTTACACTTCAGTAACATAACATACAAACCTTGTATGTTTATGTGTTGTCAAAAAATCAAGTAACCTATATATGTATGTGATTGTTTATCAGTATCTGGCATTTACACATAACAATAAGCATGAGAATAAGCATGAGAATATGGAGATAAAAATTGCAGATTAGTTATGGATTAAACACAAAGAATACAATTATTAGTTTTCTTTACGAAATCATAGTGCAACCCAAAGGGAGAGCCATAATCAAATAATGTTTGGTCATATTTGAATACCATCATCTTGGAGTAACTACCGGTATATATGGAGGTGTGGCGCCCGTTATATGAGGTATGGCATCATGGCAACACAATGTCCTCTAAATCCTTTTATTCTATAATCGTTTCCGGGTACAGAACGGTAGAACAATTCATATGTATTTAAGTATTGGAAATAAAACTCAACAATGTGTTCTTGATGTATCTCCCCACACCTTGATATTGATAGCTCAGGTACAAATATATAATCGACATGATTCCACACTGATTGTCACTCCGTATTTTACATAGTCTTAATGTACTTTACAAGACTTTGAATAAAAGAAATTTACATCACTTGCATTTGTGTACCAGTGATGTAAATTCCAAACATACAGACAATTGTCATCTTTTCTGTGAAATCCAGGGACAGTCCTTGTATCCTCGATCTATAAAACCATAACAGAGAACAAACTGTTAATACTTTGCTTGGCACAGGCTGACACCCCCTCTGGTGTTTTTTGTAGCATTCAAGATGTCATTTGCTAAGGTTCTACCGTCACCAATATCTGATATTAACCAACTACATTATCATTATTCCCTCCAGTGTTCAACTAAAATTCAGGCTTCAACTGATTAAGGTCTTTTCAACTGCCCAAAAAAAAAAGAAAAATCATCTTTTTACCCAGTAAGTTGAAATTGAGCATTCCTGCCAAATGCTAAATATATGTATGAACTATTCAACGGTAATTTAAATGAAGTGTAAATCTATGGTGACATTTATATAGCGCTCATTCCAGACAATGTCTTTACCTGGACTATATGTTTGAGCTATATATATATATATATATATATATATATATATATATATATATATATATATATATATATATATATATATATATATATATATATATATATATATATATATATATATATATATATATATATATATATATATATATATATATATATATGTATATATGAGATGTACATGACACATTAGGACAGGAGAACAGGAGATGAGACTGTGGACATGTCAAGGGTTCCATTCCACCTTGTCGGCGGAGTGACACTTCCCGTCATGCCCTCCCCTGAATACTGAGGTGAGCATGACCTGTGCCCTCCTTATATTGCCAAACATTACATGCTTTACATCTGATGTCATATATAATATCCACCACCTCCTGGTCTCATTCAAAGCATATAGTTCACAAATGACGAGCCTGCCAAGATTTTTAAGTTCGAGTCTTGGTCAAGAGCCATACTAGAGAAAGATTCTTTAAAACCGTGGCCATCCAATTATAGGTATTGCATTCACGTGGCCTCCTAGAGTTTATCCCATAGACATTCCAAATTGTATGATTTTCGTTAAATCAGCCTCCTCTGAATAAACTTTTTATAGCTGCTGCAGTGATGGGGGGGATTTCTGTCATTCTGTCCTTCAACTTTGATCTTCTCTGAAACTACTGGTCGGAGTTCTTAGCTGTAAGCACGGAAGGGGACCAATACTATCTATTATCTATTAGGCTCAGATTTTGGAACAAAAGTCAGTATGTAACATGCATTTTAATTGGTCAAAATAATCATCTACTTGTGTCGGCTCTTGGAAGGATTCCAAATGTCTGTCCATCAACTTTGATCTTTTCCACTGAAACTACTGGTCAGAGTTCAGAGCAATTTGTAGGAAAGACATCTTTTCAGGGGGCCAATTGTTTCTATTTCCAAAATTTTCCCCATTTTGTTATGATTTTATTCTAATATCTTCAGGGTATCAATGAGAGCCCCTAGTGGCAGAGGAGAAAATAACCAAAATACTGTACTTCATGGAAATTGGTACATTTATATATAGTGTTAACTTGATATTCTTCCTTAAAATAAAAGCGTTAATGCCATTAAATCAATATTTAAACACTACAATATTTGAATTATAAGGTCTGATTACAAGTATATTTTCTTTCAAAATAGTATCTTGTCCTCATTTTCATTAATGATGGTTTTGATGAGAAATGAAGAAGACAAGCAAATTGTTTTTAGCTGTTGATTTCATTTCATTGTGAAGAAAATACGCTGTGATCCCAGTGAAACAGATTTTCTCAATTTCATTTGTATAATTTGAAAATGAATAGGATGTTTGGCAATCAGATATTTGAAGAGAGGTAAACAAAAATAGATATTTTTGAAATGATCAAGTGTGTACTTTACCTCTATTTTTCGAAAACTGTTTCACTATAATCACAGTTAATATCGTTAAAATAAGTTACAGTAAGTTGTTTGGAAATCCACTTTATTATGGTCCCACAATCTACAGAACATTTTTCCCCAAACATTTTGACATGTTTAAAGAAATCTTTGAGCAGTGACATATTACTATGCCACTTTATATGAGTTTTCAAAAGCTTTCAATGAGTTAAAAAGCTTTCAATACATCAAAGAAATTTCCATTGTGATTTTCAAATAATAAATCAATAGTTTTATTACAAAAATAAATGTAATAAAATGTCATTTCATGACTGGAAATTTTTAATGAAACAAAATTATCATCTGCTCAAATTTTCTCTGGGAAAGGATTTAACTGATCAATTCTGAAGCAATATCCAGAAAATGTTTACAAACACTACAAAATAACAATGATCAACATAGCTCTAAGGCCATTGGCCTATGCTTGAAATATAAATATATAATAAGGTTTTGAAGATATTTGCAAACATCATGACTTTGGTTTGTAAGGGACGGGATTTCCACTACGCTGCAAATCGGAGTTTCATTCTTTATAATGCACGATACAGATGTTTCCCTGGACTGTTTTTATCCCATGTGAACATATTTCATGCACTTTGGTTCTATCCCTCTATGAAGGAGGTGAGTAAAGTTAATGTTTCCCGCATCATGAATGCTCGAAATGATACTACTTGACATTTCTTTGAAAGACGTTGTATTGGTGTTTCAATGTATATCAGAGTGTAAACTACGATAGTAGTCCACGAGGAACTTTAGTTCCTTGTTATCAAAGGCAGAAAATATATGTTAAGCTTTTATTGCTGTGATCCCGCACGATCCTGGAGCTTCTTAACCACCAAGTTAAATGCATTGCCAGGTATGCACTAATTACAGATATGTTTGTCCACCTTATCTGTTCGGTATAAGTCGTATTGGAAGGTCTATTGTAGTATCATTCATTAAACTGTCAAGAACTTCAAAACGCCATAGATATTTTCATTGAATCTGCAAAGCAAATGGGTTTTTTTCTAATTGAAGAGACAGCAAATATCTTTCCATGCGCTGACATATTAACAAGGTATCTTGTAGATATTTAAACAAGCAGACAGGTAGCAACATTTCTAGATGTTTGGTAACAGGTACATGTCTATGGGATGGCAAAAAACAATCCGTTTGACCCAATGTGTGGACACTTGTCACACTGAATGAACACACAAACTCATTAGGCCATGTGCTGCAATGACATAGGCAGGCAGCACTGACCAATCACCATCAAACCATGCCTGATATGTACAATAAATCTAAAGCTAACGAGTACAATGACCAATTTACATAGGTTTACATTAATAATTTTTAAGTGGTTTACTGTTTTCATTCCCTTTGATGGGGATAAAAGACTCGAAATATATGGCCAATCATGCTGTAATGAATCAATGGCATCTGTGTATTGTGGTTGATTGTGGCATCCTTGGTGTGGGGATATGTACCCTTGTGCTCGGCAATACGAAGAAGACTGCACCCTGTGAGTGAGAGTCATGTATATTCATGAAGGGGGAAGGAAGGAGACAAATGAGAGAGCAAGAGCGGTGTGCTGGGCAGGACACACAGCCTGTAATATCGCCATTATGACAGAGGGGTCACATCATATGTGACATGGGACCACACCACTAACATAATGACTCAGTGAGCAAAAACATTCAACCATACTCCACTAACACACATATCGTACATTCATGTCAGAAACCAGGATATATAAAACTGTCTGGTCCAGTGCTGAGTGAGACTGGCTGCTTCTCTTCGCCCATAGCATACATTACCAGGGATTTACCTATTGTATTTTCCAACCATCATCACTATAAAAAGGTTAGTACCATGCCTTATACGCTTGTAGTTGTACCCTTTTAATGACATAGGGTATCTGTTTTATTAATTGGCATTATTTTGAAAACCTCTATTCTCACAACGATTCCTTGGGATATTTTTCAGCAGAAAATGATATTGTGAAAAATAGCACACTTTGTTTCCATAGTTATATCAAGGTATTCACAAAGATAGGTAAGCAGCAAGGGAATAGACGGGGTGAATAGGTTTATTATAGTCCACCATATTTCATGTGGTAGCCTTAAATGACATGTGAATATACCTGATATGTACCTCATTATAACAGGGGATTTCAATACCACGGGTGGGTTAAGTGAAATAAGGTACCCACTGGTGAACATAACTCTCCAATACATTGCACAATCTTTAAAGTACATCAACGTAGACTATGTAAGTTATGGACACGAAATGAATGAAAATATTTGAATAGAGGAAGAAAGACAAATATCTTGATTTGCCTTGAGCAGGGAATGCTTTGAAAGACTAAATGTGGTGAATCTTAAGTAGGACCTCTATGATTCACAAGACATATTTCTAACTTTAAAGTGATCGTTGTTATCACCTCCATTGCATCTTTATTTGTTCATGTTATGTGTGAGGAGGCATGATGTTTTGTTGTAGTTGTATTGCAGTAGGCATCCTCATGGTACTGTGTTTTTACTGCACGCCTGCCTGCACACAGCACTCCAGCTGTATGTGTGTGGATGTGTACAACACAGGTGCCACTGCATGCTTGCCAACTATACCCCATCTCATATATCATTGTATTCCATGGCAATAAATTCATATATTATGTAAACACCTTTGTATTACAAGTGTCGGGTTGGAATATGTCTTTATTCGAAACAGTGAAATGTTGCCTCCGGATACTTCTTTCATTTTTGAGTTTGGATAATTTAAGTAAAATCAGATCTTTTCTATAATTATGTGACAGTGAAGGTGTTAGGGATGAACACTTAGTTGTGATTGGTTAAGTGCACCTGACATGAGGTAGACAATGTGCCACAGATGGGAGACAACATGGCATGATCTGCTCCATTATCACTGCCATCCAGTTCCAGATATTTACAACATGGACATTATCCAAGGGTCATGGCCAAGCGATTCTCATTCTTGATTAATACGGCCTCTTTTCTCCTGTATATGTGTTTTTTTTGTATTTATTTCTAAGATTAAATGTTTTGTAGATTACGAATGACAGCTTAACCTCTGATTGACCACTATTGGATATCTTGTCCCACTGCCATTAGGGATTTTATTTTCAAAAATACATAAATGAGGGGATTATAATCCTTCATGCAGTTGAATGTATTGTCCATTGACGTTACCATTAAGCTGGGAAGTAACTTCACAGGCGATGCCTGATCTATTTACTTCTTCAGAGAACAAGGTTTTTGAAACGTGAAATTAGTGTGAAAGAATACTGTAATTACAGATACTTGATTTGGGGTTGACACGCAACAGTCTCTTGGTATGCATTGCATTGCTTCTAACTCTACAGATTGGAAAGGTTTTGATAGCATTCAATACTTTACTCTAAGGCTCAGCTTACTGTGAAAAATACAATTAAATGTAAGTATAAATGTAAGTATTCTTGTTCACTGATTCATTTGCGTGCAGATACATATCTATTTATTATGAATTTCCTGCCGATGACATCATTTTTATCATTTGGCTCATATAAATATGAAATGTAACATTCTTAGTTTCTGTGGTTTACTCGAACCTACACCCAGTGCCGGGGGCATTATAATGTAATGATCCACTATGGAAATAGCTAAAAGGGATATTATAGTCCATCACCGCACTATATTGTGACAAAGCAGTAATATTTTATTCATTTTGGGCACCAGAATGATACATCTTTGTTTCTGTGGTAGCCTGAGGGAAATACATGTTTCGTATGACAAACAACACATATGAAAGGTAATATTGAGAGTGTCAATTGACACTCGCCGGGGCTACATCACTCAGTCGGGATTTATTAGTATATTTCGCATTTTAGTTGCGAAGCATCTTCAATAAGATCATGGTCAATGGAAAATAAGAGGACAAAGGTGAACGTATGGTCCGTATATATGATTAAATCGCTGGCTCTACTCAGTATAAACTCAGTGCAGTAATTTCAATTAAATGTCCATCAAAAGTGCAGTTATTAATATATGTGTCCAATTAATGTCTTTCTTATATGGATGTTTATTATCCCATCATTGGAATTTGATAATTAAAATATTTATTATGTGTAGAAAGGGTATAGGTAGAAATATTCGAATTTCATAAGTAAATTCATAACATACCATATCTAATTAAAGACGATGAGCAGACTCTGTCTGATATAGCGCTATAGAAATCTGATATTATTATTATATTATTAAAATACCAGTAGGAGATGCATTAATAACTATAACAGATGCATTAAAATCTAAAACCATGTTGATATTCTTCGAATATAATATTGGAGTCCATCGCAAAATAGCGATAATGTTTGCGGCTATCTTTACAGTTGGGAAAACATTTACAATTAGGAATTTTTCGATAATTTCAGTAGTGAATGCAAATTTATATTGATATGATAGTTCTTCTTCCATATTTCCATGTATTTCGCTTCAGTGAATTACCCAATGTTCTTTTTTAAAAGCTTTTCCAAACATTAAGGCATTCAGTTTATATTTAAATCCTGTTTCCAAAATAGACCCATTCGTATTTCACATTATCCAGCTGTAAATCTTCATATGTTAATTAGAGGATCTTAACGTAGAATATATGAGAGTTTACATGGAATATAAACCAATGATATTCTTTTAGTTAACCTCTAATGGGGTTGGTAATTGCACATTTGCACCTATTTATCAGTAAAATTCATTGATTCATATCAAATAAATTCATGTTAGTTGTTTCATTTTATGGTGCTCTACACGACCGCTATTCTCCGATAGTAATTATATCCCAAACAGTTTTCGTTCTGTGTATCTGTGAATTTTTGCAAAGAGCTATATTATTTGGGCTTAGACATGCTGTGTTTATAATAATAACAGTCGTATCAGGTTTCATTGTAGTGGGTGATGTTTTTTGTCTCCTGGGTGGAAGTATCCGCATGATGCAGGGTTCCGCCCCATGATATCCTTTATCTGACTATATTATAACATGCCCCACTGCACATTTATCTATTTATCAACAACAATCATTTATTATCGCTGTATTTTTTCCTAGTCTCCCAGACTATTAGCAAACCCAACTATAATATCATAGTTAACGATACAAATATCCACCAAAAGATTTGACTCAATCCCAACAAAAGGCAAGAAACTGACAAACAAGCTAAGTATTCCTTGATGTGGATTTTAAGATTTGAAAGATGAGTTCAATGATATTAATCAAATTTGTTGTGTTATTCTCAATATCATTATCGTATCATTAGCTGTCACTAGTGGCTGAGGCCCTGTTAAGTGTATGCATCATAGAATAATTGAGAAAAAACCCAACAAATTAAGACAGATATTTCTATGTATTGATTGAGTCATTAGTGACAGTAAATGCATTATTTTCTCCATCTCCCTTTCGGAGTATGGAATCAAACATTACAAATTATGGACATATTTTCATGAATATAAAATGTCATGCAATAGTTCCCATTCAATTCACATATATGTTCACCTCTCTTTGTCTTACACCGATATACGTATGCACACATATGTAACTCAAAAACATAAAAGAACCTGAGAACATGAAGGCTTGTTATTGCTAAGATAGTTACCCTTTCAAATAGAACACTGTAAAACCTCCTTGGTTTTACCCTGCACTCAAAATCTTAAGTTTTAAAAAGCAAGGATTTAAAATGTGGTCAGTTTCAGGCAGTATCCCAGATTTGCCCTCTTACATTCAACTTCCTGCAGTTATCATAATGACAACTTTATCTATAGATTGAAACACAGGGTGTTCTTTTTTCGCTAGTGTTTGCCTTCAGGCCTGGATGTTTGAGGTTTCAACTGATTAGCCTGCAAGTCTATGGACTATACATGTATTGACACCCCATATCAGCCATATTGTTGACTTGCCTATTTCTTTTATACGTTCAGATGGCGCTTTTGCAATATAACGGAAATTCATGAAAAGTGCTGGATGTGTGTCGTTGAGAATTATCTCGTCTAACTCAAGTTTACTTCGAAACTTTGACAACCATTTTTTTATTCAATAATTAATTTAAGTATGAGGTTTTCCTTATTTTGCAAATCTTACAAAATTAGATTTGTTTTTATATCATCACTTGTTTACTATATACCCTGACTTACGGGGCCAGGGATGGAACAAAATGTAAGCTTGTCACATCCTCCAGACTTTTTTTAACTCTCCAAAACAGAAAATAAAATTCAGCCAATCAGCTGCAAAATTGGCATGACATGCAGACGGAAAACACATGGAGCAAACATTTATTTATGACAGTTCACATATGAAAGTTGAAGCAGATTTAATGGCATTACACCTTCACGTACTGACTTCTGGCCTCTGGGAGACTTGTGTAGTATTACTTATGTAGTATGGTTACATGGCTACCGAAAAATGGCCATTGTGGACGAATTGGGTCTGTGGCTCCACGACTTCCTGTTGCCAGAGGCATTGTGGTTAATATATAAGAGATACAATGCTCTACTCATATCACCCATTGTTAGCCTGTGCCTTTAAAAGTTACTTGTATGATCGCAGTAAATAATGAACAGAACATCACGGTATTGTAAGTGAAGGCTTTGTGTATTTCAGTCTCTTGTCATAATAACCCAGAAAATCGTATCATATCAGATTGTATGATTCCGAAGCCTAGTTTTCAAATACAGTATACATTTGGTGTTTGCCAGGTATCTTATCAATTGCCATTAATAATTGCAACTAATTCAGTAAGACTCCATTCTACTGTACATGCATCGGTCTTCAAGTGAAGATTTTTAGATTTGTTGATCATATATTTTTCTTTATGGTAATGGTGCATAACTAGTTTTACTAAACAGTGTAAATATCGCCTTTACTTCATCATATATTAATTCTGAGTATGAACTGATGCCCTATTTTTCTTAAATTTAAATAAGGTAGATTGCGATATTTACTTTTGCTGTTCATGTTTGTATGTGGGCAAATATGTACAACTTGTCAGGTATTGAGATATCTCATTATCTTGCTACGAATGTGGAGACGCCTTTCTGAGTGATATAAGATACAGCACAAATAATCTCAAACCTCCACCTCCAAAACTATTCAATACTCTCTGACCCTGTCAAATAAATAAATATATTTGGCCATATATATATATATATATATATATATATATATATATATATATATATATATATATATATATATATATATATATATATATATATATATATATATATATATATATACAAAGCATCTTATTGTGCATTTCATTTTTATATTAATCGTGTCTCAGTTTTTAACTATTACGGTACAACATAAAAACCATATATATTAGAATATCATTCACAGAAGAAAACCCATCTTCAACATCATATTAAACTTTGGCAAGCAGAAGACAAAATTATATAGTTATTTTATAATCTGGGAAAATGGTCTATTTGAACATACTTTATTCAGTCAACTTTGACTCTCACAGACACAGTGATTATTTGTTCATGTCCTATCATTTCCACATGTAAAGGCGCAACTTCCATTCTCCCGTTTGCCGATGTGTCCCCACTATTATGCTCTGTGTGTGCAAATAGTCATTAAGATACAGCTATTCCGCAAGTAAAAGACTGATACAGCTGATAAATGATATTTTGGGTAACAAATAGTGACGTGACTCTGGTAGTTTCTTGACAGTGTTGCCCGAAGGGTTGCAAAACATGACGAATCAAAGAGAATGTCTTCTTTATGCTTATACTGACCTGCTGAGATAAGTGGATGATAAGACTCTCCCAATCCAATAATTACATGTCGTTGACGAACACTTTATAATTTCCGACGTCAGTGTGCTTGTCCTTGGCATCGATGCTCTATAAAGGTCTGTTACATGTACCTCTAATATCGTCAACATTTACTTGGCTACAACTCACAAGGAATCTTATTAACTTATGTTAGTTTGACAGATTGGCTCCATTTCATCAATTAAGTTTATTTCATTGGTGTTTGATTATCATTTCGGTTGTGTAGGATTTGTTGAAATGGATATCTTTGAAGTTTCTTCATCGGGATTGGTCACTTTTGATAAGTGTACAATTGTTAGAAACGCAATTCTGTAATGTTTGATAGTCTTAATATATATGACAGGGTTGACAAGGGAATTGGCCACTGCAAGGGTTGCAAAGATAAAATCAGTCTCTCGGTTTAAAATCTCCTGGAATACCAACTCCCAAAACATATTGAATATGAAAAAAGGGGACCACATTATATAGAAACCTATGGTCATTATGATGATAGTCCTAACAATTGGTTTGTCCTTTTTTGTGATGACACCCTGTTGTGACGTCACTGGGGCTTGATCTGTTATGCGGCTTCTCTGACTTCTAGCTATCTTCAACACACCATAAGCTGACCATAAAATAGCGACAGTTGGACACATGAAAAAAACTATTAGTATGAAACCTGTATAAATCCAATTTTGGGTGTAATCAGCAGCACAAAAGAATGGAGCGTGCAAGAACTTGATTCCAATAGATCCCCACTGAACGGAGGGTGGCAATAGTGCCAAAAAGCATAATGACCAGAGAAACGCCAAGACAACACAAGCCTTCTTAGTGGACATAATGATTGGATATCTCAAGGGGAATATAATGAGAAGGTAGCGATCTACATTGAGAAACGTCAAATTATAGATAGAAGCACAGCAAAAAGCTGGACGAAACAGAGACATGATCTTACACATAGTTTGGGAGGGATCCCTGAAGAATGTTCCTGACGCATAACTCACTACTGTATCTATGAGTATTACGATTCCCAGTCCCGAGTCTGCCAAGGCCAGAGATATCATGGCGACTCCAGCACTATTCTGTAGACTTGACACTTTGGGCACCACAAAGAATACTGGAATGTTGATAATCACCACAGAGACACTTATCAATATAACAGAAATTGGTTTTATCCAGTGAGGTTCACTCCATTCCTGCTTGCTCATCACTATTGAGGTGAAATAATTTGAAATGGCTTCGGTGGTATTCATCGTGGCCTTTTCCTTCTTTTTATAAGATTTATCAAGTTCTTATATAAAATCATCAAATGAGCATCCAGGTGCTAGTACGTGCGGTAGGTGAGCGATGCTGATGACGTTTGCTGATGTTAGACTGACTTTAATATATTCCTCTCGCACACTCATTATGTTGATCAGGACACTAATTATAAGTTGGCGTGAGAACTGCTACCTGTCTCATACCGCCCATTCCCAACATGCATATTTTACTATTTCTTTCTGTACATTCAACCAATGAACAAACAACCAGGCTCGGGCAAAGAACCATTAAGTGGACGTTTTCCGCCTGTGTCACACCATCCAGTTTGGTTCTGGTATCCATATTTAGTTTTGGTGCCATGACATGTTCTTTTTGTGCCATATCATGATCATCCACTCTTGCTTCGGATATCATGACAGATTCTACCTTTTTACAAAGCAGGCAAAGAAATAGAAGGATTGAACCAAACAGGACGTAATAGACCGATTCCGCCTCTGTCCTACCGTCCATTCTTTGTTCTGGTGTCACGACAAATTCTCCCAGTGTCATATAATTCATTCTGGCGTCATGACAGATTCTACCAGTGTCATATAATTCATTCTGGCGTCATGACAGATTTTACCTGTGTCATACCGTCCATTCTTGGTTCTGATGTCATGACAGATTCTACCAGTGTCATATAATTCATTCTGATTTCATGGCAGATTCTACCAGTGCCATATCATCCATTCTTGGTTCTGGTGTCATGACAGATTCTACCAGTGCCATATCATCCATTCTTGGTTCTGGTGTTATGACAGATTCTACCAGTGCCATATCATCCATTCTTGGTTCTGGTGTTATGACAGATTCTACCCGTGCCATACCATCCATTTTGGTGTCATAGCAGATTCTACCAGTGCCATATCATCCATTCTTGGTTCTGATGTCATGACAGATTCTACCAGTGTTATACCATCCATTCTTGGTTCTAGTGTCATAGCAGATTCTACCAGTGCCATACCATCCATTCTTGGTTCTGATGTCTACCTCTGTCATACCATCCATTCTGGTCTCATGACAGATTTTTCTTGCGTCATACCTTTTTTGAAGTCTCATTATACTCCAAGGTAATACTATCCATTCTTGGTTTTGATGTCATTACAGATTCTACCTCTGCCATACTATCCATTCTTGGTTCTGATGTCATAAGAGATTATTTTGTGTTTGCCTTGATCAAACTGAAGTACATCGACTCAATACCATTGAAACCTTCTCATTTGATATGATCAAAGGGTTCGTGTCTGTGATCTCCAGCATTATACAACGCTCTCTGTGCCCCTGAAGTGAAAATTCTTAATTTTACCTGGAATCAATGACCATTTTTTCGTATATTATATAGCGCATACACCAATCATTGCTTGCTCGTAGCGCCTATCCCTTTAAAATATATGGAATAAAAATGATTTAAGAATTTGTTTGACTTTGTTTATTTTCTCACATTTCCTTATTCCAATGCGTATGTATGTATGTATGTGTGTGTGTGTGTGTGTGTGTGTGTGTGTGTATGTATGTATGTATGTATGTATGTATGTATGTATGTATGTATGTATGTATGTATGTATGTATGTATGTATGTATGTATGTATGTATGTATGTATGTGAATGAATGAATGAAATCTATGCAATATTAAATTGCAAGAGGGCCGTAGCCTGGAGAGGCGGCCCTGCAGTGTGATTGCTGTGAATTGCAATCATGTATTGTTAAATTTGGTCATTGATTATTGCTATTGACAAATGGACTATTGTTGTTGTGAGTTGGTTAACTGAAAGGTTTTTTTCAGAGACCATTCGCACCGGTTTCCCCTACTCTTTTCGATAAGTGCTACTGGGTTCTTTAACGTGCTCTGGGATAGGGTCAGATACACGGGACCACGACGTTTTACGCCCAATCCGAGCGGGCGAGCAATAACCTTGCTGGGGGACAATTTAACCAGGCATTGTCAAATGGGGACCTACCCATAGTGAGTTGAGAGGTGGTTTTATGTTGTGTTCAGACTTTGTGTGTGGGTTGCATATATGAGAAGTTATGTAGAAATTTTGATTAAAAAGTAGTGAGAATTGCATTTTACCCAGTGGGGTGTCCATAGGCAAAAGTGAACCTTTTTTGTTTATGCTTGATTTGTTTGCTTTTGGATGACAGAATAATTCAGAAGATTTATATTATTATGTGTTCCATCTTATTATGTGTATAAATGCCTAATTATAGTTTATTTGAAATTGCTATGGGGTGGGTGGTGTGTGATTATCGGTGCAAATGGCCCGATTTGGGGCACTGAAAGCCGACTATGGGCAGGATATACACTGAATATCTCTGCAACCGCTGTTGGTCATTCTTGTGAAACCAAAGCCGGCAATCTGTGACCCAGGCCAGGCATTTTCACTATTATGGGTGGCATGTGTTAGTAATGTGTTAGGTTTATCTACCCTGGCTGTCAATGTAGGGATGTAGGACATACATTCCATCATTGCAGCCAGTGGTAGGATCAGGTTCGTTTCTGTTTTAATTAGTCAATGTGTCCTCGGGGAATCAGCCAGTGGCCACTGTGACCCGATCTCTTAAGTGACCATTGATTGACCATCTGCAGTCAGTCAGTCATGCGGGCTGCCTACTTCATGGGTTCTAGTGAGATCTTTTCCAGTTCCTATCTGGGCACAGGATACTGAGTCAGGATATAATGCAGATCCACAAAGTTTAAGGCATTATAGACCACCTCAGCTGCAGCCTGGGTGTGGTCAGCGCCATCTTCCACATCATATACTCTATTGTCATATTGTCTAAGAGGCATTGTGTAAAAGCATTCTAGCAGGTAGTGCCACAGTGGTTTACTGGTGGGCCTACTACAATGCTCGCAGGCTCTATCCATATCTCCTAACAATTCCCAAGTGCACTTGTAGCCTAGTCTAAGTCTATGCATGGTGACCTGTAGGGATCTGTGGTTTTCAGCTAGTCTGGGGAGTGGCTTGTATCTAGTGGCTATGGCATACCATCTGGCAGTTCCTGTATGTATGTATGTATGTATGTATGTATGTATGTATGTATGTATGTATGTATGTATGTATGTATGTATGTATGTATGTATGTATGTATGTATGTATGTATGTATGTATGTGTGTATGTGTGTATGTGTGTATGTGTGCATGTGTGTGTGTGTGTGTGTGTGTGTGTGTGTGTATAGGCAGGGGACGATTGTGACACAAGAGTGCAGAATATCACTTAAACTGAAATCTCAATTTTCGCATCGACCAGATTTGCCACTTCCTGCACTAGGTATAACTTTCAGCAAAATGGCACTTAAACATTTCCCTTATTATTGCCGACTTTCTTGTGTTGAGCTATATTTAACCGTAATAAATCATATTTGATGGCATGCTTTTATCGCTATTATCTTCTTTCCTGATCTTTGAGCTCATCATTTTACCGGAGAGAAATCAAATGTCTACTGCTTTCAACTCAAGTATACACCACGGTGTGTCATAATATTTTGTCTTTAAAAGTTGCACATAATTTACAATCTAGCGAATAAAAGCTCATTTCTATATTATTCAAACCCAGAACATCTCATTATTTGTTTGTAAACACCAAAATGCTAGGAAATACCTCTTTTTGTTCTAGGAAATACCAATTCATGATTCATTGTGTATACAATCAGGACGACCACAACAGGATACATGTGTTCAGCCACTGTCTTTGTGTACTCCAGTAATACCTGTAGTATTCTTTTCTCAGCACATCTAACACATTGGAAAATATATCCCTTGGTTATCATTTAATACTTAAATTTGTCTTTACTCTCTCTCGTGGATAATCTCTCGTGGATAATATATAAAATCAACCTCTCTGTAAAATTGTACAAAAAAGTACCGGATTTAAAAATAAAATTAGTTTATACTTGGAGATAGTGGAGTAAAATCGAACTGGCATGTAGGGTAACGGGATTACAGACAATCGTTCCCTTCAGTGCCCCCCGGGCAGTGCCTCCTTTCCATTTGCCATCCAAGCGAGCGTGCAACTGACTTTCAGTTATTGATTTACTTACTTATCATTTCCAATCATAAAATATACATTATTATTCAACCCAATTAATCACTAGGCCGAGTCGGATAGGTACGTGAAGATAACGGGTTTCCTGCTCCAGAACTAAAAGCACCAGCGCTATCCCGATATCGGCACAGAGAACCGCATTACGTAAGGCAAACATTTGCACATATATCACTTTCCTGCGCTTGCCGTGAGAGGCTGAAAGCTAATGCGGTTCTCTGTACATTAGGGGATAAATGTGATACCATTTACACAGCATATTTATACAGTATTGATAATAAACAGTTCATACATATGGCTTTGTCTTTGGAATTGATATTTTATGTGCAGTAATTATATATTACTCAATGATGATTGAGACCTTAGTAATTTGTCCTGTCAATTTAAGTGAGGGGTTCTTTTTAATGAGTTGACATATTTCGATCTGTTTATAAAACTGTATAGGTATTCACGTCAAGTAGCATGCAAGATGGCTGGAGGCAGAGGTAATATAATAAAGCATCAAACAATGTATCATTAAGCCACTTACCAGTCCGCTCATCTCGAGACATAGGGCGATTGTTTATTGAAATGTTTTCAGATATTGGATCATAATACATGATGAAAATTACTTGTTTTGGGATAGTACACCTGTCTTTGTATGCGTTTTGGGGAGTACACCTGTATTTGCTTACAATTTAGGGTCAGATGTCACAGAAGGGATTGCATGATGTCTTTCAATTTAGACATCACCCCAGGTAGATGACACTATATTGACAATTGTCCTCATCTCATCTTCAAATAGGTGTCTGGTGCGCAAGCCAGATCTTGCAGATCTCTTTTTTTCAACCCCAGACTATTTCTCACTGAACATGCAAAAGGTGTGATAAAAAGAGGACAATGTGTTATTATACTCATACTTATGCACAATCTGAGCGGAGTAGGCTTATCTAATGGTTTGAAAAAAATATTGATCATACATTTGCAAATTATTTACTCCTTTTGGCACACCGACGATATTCAGTATTTTTCTTTCTCAAATCTGATCAAAATATTTCCCAACATAAAGTGTCAAGCACAAACAGTAATAAAGCCAGGGGAAATTAACAAATCCATGGAAATCAGCTCCAGTGTCCATTCCATCTATCAATTATTAAGAATAATTGTCTTCTCACTTTTCAAAACGAATAATTGATCAGAAAATTAAGATACTTAGACGTCTTTGTTATCTGAACTGTACTTATGATCTGAATATGCAATGCTTTGATCTTGACTGAAGCACTGTATTTGATAATGCACGGCTTCAACAATTGCCTCCTCTTAAGATGTGCATTGGTTATTATATTTCATACTTCTTTAATTGATGCATAATCGATGTCTGGGTTGTTTCAAGGTTATTAAGTTCAAAATATAACTTCTATATATTCAAGATGTTATCGTCAGCTTGAACTCCTGGGTCTGTGGATAGGCAACTACCTCTTCCCCCCAAATAATTAAATTGCCAACACTTGTGGTCATAATAGCTGCAGTCATGTTGATAATTGTGGTATTATCCTAACTTATTTGACCATTATTGCTTGGGGTATAATATAGTAGCAGTTAGGAAGTTCTATATGAAGTATGCAGACTGGGCTGGTGGAGGAGGGATCTGCTGTGTGTCCACTCATTCAGACTGGGTGGTCAGTGATGAGAGAGACCTGCACCTTATTTATGCTCATCAGGAGGTGCACCAACAAAGCTCTCACCTGGCCCGGCCGTCTTCTGATCAACCTTTGAACTTACTCCAGGACCTGCTCCACGGTAGTTTCGATTGTTATATATATATATGAGCTCTGACTAATAGCATTAGCTCAGCGTAGGGCCCACTGTGATCTGTTTACCGACCCAGAATAAAAAAAAGTTATTTGTTATAACATGACTTATCTGCCCGACACAAGTATCAGATCAATGTGGACCGAAGGAGAGGGCTACCTGTGACTGAAACATTTGGATTATTTTACACTTCGGTCTTCTTTATATCAGGTAAGAAATCAGTCATCACATATGTCAACCAATATAATAACACTGATAACTCACACTCAACAAACACATACAATATTGATCAATACAGGTATATTTCTAACACGCAGTGAATGTATTTATTTTAAGAAAGTGAGGCCACATTCCAGCTGAAATCTTCACAGTCAAGATATGAATAGTAATAACAAGAAGATTTAATGATTTTAAGGCCACATGGTCATTGACAATCTTACACGAAGCTCATAAATCTAAACCGGTTATGATGGTTGACTGATAAGCATACTTGACCAAGACATATACACAAATATTACATCAAATATGTAATGTCGACAGATACATTTGTCATCGGAATTGATTTTTATATTGACTTTATTTTTATTTTTGTTGTTGCAAATAACTTTGTACTTGGCAACAATATAAATATTACATTCCAGGTAAAGCTTATCTCATGGTGTATTAATTATATGGTCTATTTTATATCAGGATGGCAAATTCCTTTGTTTTCCTAATTTCAATATTGGTACATTGAACGGAAAGAAAATCGCACAATTGAATTATGAAATATCTGGAGTATATACCAAGAGTAAGCTAAATGTAAGTAGGCAATAAATCGATTTTCATTTGATGACATGTCAAGTGTAAAATTTACACTAACATGTCACCAGCGGTGTCGGTAAATGTGTCGGTTCTTATAAATCTTATTCTGTGAATACATTAATTAGTACTGGTCTGCTGCATTCAAATGCACTACTTATTTCTTACATCACATCAAAGTTATTGTTTATGAGCCATTCACAATACCAATACGAGCGGCATTTGCTTATTTAACACTAGAGGGCACCACGCTATCATAAAGTATAACGATCTGTCGGTGAAACCTGGAATGGGGAAAGCTGATCGCTGGCAAAACCTAAAAGATTTAATGGCCATGATACTCTTTATAAAAAATGTCTTTTTGGTGATATGCTTTGAATAGCACCAAAAAGAAACAGCGTTGATCATAATCTTGAAAACGATTTTTTTAATATAAAAAAATATATAAATAAATAAATGAATAAATCATATCACACCGGTTGCCCCTTCATTATTTACCATTATCTTGCCCCAGTGAAAGATTAAGTCGCATTTTAAGTTGTCATGGTGACAGATGTAGGGAGAGGGAATGAACCCAGGTGGGGACAAGGAAAAGGGCCCCGGGGCACTGAGGGTAATGGGGTCAATCTGTAAATGCACACGCCTAATTCCACCCAACAATACCACCAGCCCCACTAATCATTCTGTACCAAACCTGGACCTTTGTCAAAGTGTGTCACCAGCTGCCTGGTGCACTGTGTTTGGGTTGAGAAATGTACATAGAATATAAATAAATATATACACAAATAACATTCATATAATTGTTTATGTGATGAATATTTATTTTGACTTTAAATGATTTTTTCTTACAACAATATAAAAGTTTTATCATGATTATCAGGCCCAAATTTGACTTGAGTACATTGTGTAGATAATTAAGTTTATTTATCTGAGACAATTCATGAAGGACATTGAACACTAGTTTATTGATATGGTATTTGTGTTTGTCCCCACCATGAGTCAGGGCTAACCTTGGAATACCCAGTTTACCCTTTGTGTTCAGCTGCTGATTAGCTGCATATGTAGGTTGGTCTGCCCAGCTCAACAAAAATAGATCTGTGAAGTTATGAACACTACTAGTAACTGGATTATTGCTGACACCCTCTAGATGGGAGAGTATGAAAGCTATAGGATTGCTTAACTCGTACTCTGACTAGATATTGGTTGTTTATATAATACAGAGTGTGAAGGTGGCTCTAGATGATGTTGTCTTGGGGCCACCGAGTTGATGCTGAAGGAATGACAACGTTTACAGGGAGAAAGCTGCATCATATTATACCTTTGAATACTCTTCCAAAAATATTCCTGGTGAGGTAGGTAAGTGCTATACCCTCCAACAGCTGATGAAGCAGACACCAAACAGTGATTCTGGCTTTCTGTCTACATCACCCCAGCATCAGAAGCTGAGATCACTTCTCGGCAAACCAATTGGACCAAACATGCACCAATCAGCAGCAGCCTTACAAAGAACTCTGGCTCACCATCTGCCATTTTCCGCCGTTCTCTTCTTTGTTTATCCTCCCCAAATCTTGCTTCCATATTGCATATTTATTCACATTTCTGTTTGATTTTCACTTCACATATTGTGCCTGATGTTCGTTGATTACTGACTTGTTGACATGACAAAGTACAACATTTTCGTCATGAATGTCATGCAAAATGAAGCATTTTATTATTGTATTTTTTTATTTATCGGGGGGAGGAAGTCAGTGAGTTTAATTGCCGAAGTCTCTACAAAAGAGTAAGGACGGCCACAACTGCAACTTTCGTACATTCCTTCCAGATTATTGGACATTTACTTCAACATATCTCCTATTCATGGTAAAGATTGATTCCTAAGGTGGTCAACTATAATCTCACAAAACATTAGTTTATTTGAGTGTAAGCTGTGGGCGCAATTGTAAGATATTATCAGGGTGCTTGGATGGGCACCTGCATGTCTGCCATATTTGTGGCATCAGTTGCTGATGTTGTGGTTTGTCTTTGATGCAGGCCCCCTCCCCGGCAGAGCACTAGACTAGAGGGAGGCTATGGCGGAGTCTTACCCAGACTGGGACTGGTGGTATTATAACAAAGATGAGCCTCTGCCCCTCAGCATCCTGCAGTTGGACCCGGCAGACAGGGCAGTGTTACGCATTGCAGGTAAGTACCAGAATAAATTACAAATAAAAAACACCAATTTGAGTCATCTGATAACATATCAGGAAGCTGATATGAGGAAATGGTAATGCAGTTATTATTAACAATAAACTCAGTGGTTTGGAGGATTTTGAGTTAGGTTTTATGCAGTTACGGCTAAAAAGTTGTCCTCAGACTTTGAGGGGAAATGTCACTTTCGTGTGAGCTGCCACGGCCTCCATCTTGATGGTCATGTGGTTATTGTTTACATCTGCAACCAAATGAGGTCGCCACGTGCTCCGGTCCCAAACAAGGCCACACCAACTCAAGTGTGGTGGACCAAATAATTCCTGCACTTGTGACTGTCACTCAAACACAATGCTTGGAGCCATGGCAGTGCAACCCACAGGGGTCTGTCCCAGTCCCGCTATTTTGGGTCCCACCATTGATTGCCACACTCCAATGGCTAGGCTCTCAGTAAGGTAGAAATGTGTATGCACATACCACCAACCTGTATTCTAATGGTCCGGTCCACTCATTCAGTTCAAATCTGTGTGCAGTGACTGTCAGTAGGTTAGTTAGCCCTCGGAGTGTGACAGGTCGCAGCTCCGCTGGCCTGTCTCTGATTGTTACCATCGGCAAGCGTAAACCTGGACTTTACCCACTTGAAGCAAGAGTACTGGGCCTACCTGCCTCGCTGTGTGTCTAAGATAAGGCACCTGGGAACACCGTCACACACACATCGCTTGTCAGATAGTCACTCTGACACCGCTGAAACGTCCCGGACATGCCACTTTTGGTGGTCTCGGGCTTCCGTTGACCACCGTTTCCTTCATGTCACATACGTGGCAACAGGTGTCAGAAGAATTATTAAGACTTATGGATATATCTGAGAATCATCTGTACTTATTAAAGAGTACAGACTTTCAACACCTGTGACGGTGGGAAAGTTAACCACTCACTGTAGCAATGGCCACCGCTCAACCTCCTGAGGTGGTCAATTACTATGAGGAAAGCAGAAGAAAAGTCACAGGCAAGTGTGAAAGGTTAAATTTTGGGAGGTATAAAACAATCACCAATGAAATGACTGATGGTTCATTGTTTAGATCATTTTCGGCAGAAATAAAAACTTTATTTTCACAAAAGGGAATCATTTGAGAGTCTGTGAAGATGCATTTTTATCCAGTAAAAGTGGCATTAATTTGAGTAGTGAAGGCCTCCTGCCTTCTTTCTTGATGGAACAAGATAATGACATGCAGATGTGAGTTCAGTACAAACTTTCTCTCTTTCAGATGAGAGAGATGCAGTGCAGAAAAAGACATTTACCAAATGGGTGAATAAACATCTAGTAAAGGTAAGTCTCCTTGAATTGTTGTAAAATCAAATACACTTTATATACAAAATACATTATGAATACAAAGTGAGAACAGCTGCATAATGTAAATAGTGAGTGCATTGTTTCCTCAGGTCACCTGACAATATGCAACGATCACCAAAAATATAGTTCTGCAAATGTTAATTGTGTTGAAATACAGGGACAAATTTCCATACAATACAATGCATAGTATGAAATATTGAACAAAACATCACCACATCCTTGCATGCCAAAAAATACAGGATATAGACAACTAATTTCAATTTCAAACATTGATTTATTATTATAATGCATTATATAGGTCAGAATAATGATGAACACATATGGCTAGACTGTGCACATGACCTGTTCATATTTTGTTTCACATGGATGTCAGAAATGACAGGTTATTATTAATGGAAAACAACTGTCACTGCTCTGGTGTGTAGATAAGATAATAAGGAGTGACTTACAACACCTACATTTATATATCATGAGTATATGTATCAGCCTCAGAGGTGTAGCAGACACTTTAGATCAGTCTTTCACATATCAAATCTTGTATTAATAAAGGAGACATATCTGGTAGTATGTGAAACGGATGAAACTAATACGACAGTAATGGCCACATTACATCATAATCCAAACAATATACACACATATATTTTACATGTGTGTATATCTCAGTATGGGACATGTTTCTGATTCAACTTACATTGTATACATATTTAAGTCCTTCACTTGCAGAAACTTGTTTTCTTTACTTTGAACCCAGTTAAGGCCCTAATCAAGACTTCTTGCAAGTGTATATGTGGACTGGTCTTGGGACATGTGCCAAATGTGAAAGAAGATTGGTGCAGATTTAAGGTCCCATTTTGTTGTGCTTACTGCTTAGTGCACGCCTCCCCGGGAATCATGATGATATCATGCACCACTTTGTAATACCACTTTGTTAACGTCTAATAGACCTTGCCAGAGTTTATGGCTGTAGTCTTGATGTAACCTGACCACAGGTCTGTTTTTTTGGTGCACAAGTGTGACTGTGTCTAAGGACAGTGTGGTGGCCTGAAGGGCAAAGCTGATTTATCTCTCCTTCACCTACATACAGTAAGGGGCTCAACACACATCTAGCCAAGCTTTGTTTTTGTTGAATAAACCCCCAGTGGTCATTTGCAATTACCTGCAATATCAGCTTTAGGGTCTTGGATAAGAATAGTGTCATTCTTTGTTGTGAGAAGAATGGAGTCCCTTGGAGAATAAAGAAAATAGTAGAAAATAAAAATAGCTCAGATATGGCCATATCTTTTGAAATTAAGTACTTTGACAATTTTAAGAGATTAATGTCCATCCGAGTGGCCATCAGTCCATATTAAACCCAATCAAAGGCTACAAATCTGATATTCTCAGCGCTGCTTTATGTATATCTTAAACAGATTGGATTGAATTCAATGTGGAGATTAGACTAAGATTATAATTGAAAATTGAGCCAATTATCGTTTCTCAAATTACCAAATTGAAACAGTTGTTTAGCTGGTTATCTCTAGTAGACAATTATTATTTTCTAAGCTTAACATTGGACTATTTTTATCTGAAAAAATGACACCATTTGAGAATGCTGAAAATAGGGGAGATTTCTAGCTTAAAGGTGGGGAAGTCTGATGATACAAATCAGTGAACTCGTTGAAATGGCCAAGAAAAGTATAGGATCAAGTTGAAAAGGATCTTAACTGTGTTTCTAGAGCAGTTATGTGACATAAATTGTGGGTTTTGGGTGAGGGACCAGATTTTTGTGATTTGAACACGAGACATAGACCCAAAGAGACTTGTCTGGTGTAAATGAGGCGTATGTTAGAGCTTGTGAGAAGACCTTGAAAAGACAAACATTGTATGATTATTGCACTCAGGCCAACCTTTACAAATAAAGTTATATGGATAAAAAGGCCATATGATACAGTGTCCAATATAAATGAGAACAATGAAATTGTGATATTAAAGTCGCCTCTGAAAATTACTTTTCGCTGACATTTTCCAAGATTAAAGGCCCATACTCTGTAAATTGTTCTATAATCCAGAATATATGTTGGTTTGTTTTTAGACAAGAAAGCATCATTATAAGTAAGAACTCTCTACAATCTGACCTAAAATTTTCATATATACTTTGATTTTAGGAAAGAAAATGGAAATTTAGTTAAAAATGATTAAATGTTTTTTGGCCCTTAAAGTTCACATAAATAATCTTCTAAGCATGTTATCAGTTTATTTGGGATATCCAGGTATTGTCCACAATAAGTACAAGTCTTGCCTAGAATTTAATCTTGCATAGAACAGCGTAATATCGATTTTATCATTTATAAACACCACATGTGGCATAATTTAAATTTATAATGTCTGTGCAATATGGTAATTTTATATTTATTGCATAAGTCTGTTTTAGTCAAATCTCTCAAAGATCTCTGATAAAATATATTGTCAATAGATTTATCTTCCATGTTTGTGTGGAATGTAAAAGTTGTTTACATGGATGACGCTGCTATGTTGACCCTATGAATTACTGTGTTGAAGATCCTGAATTACAGGTAAAGGATATTATCACATAGAGATATGATTATCTGTCATTATTATCTGTGCAGGACAAAGACATAGAGATAGGTTAATCCTGTTGTCTCTGGTGTAATACTCAAGCGTGTGTGGCTTTGTTGGAAGATCCTGCTCATGAAGCACTACAGGTTCCCAATTGTACCTGAAAGTGATATACACCAAACTACACCCATTATAGAATATTATACTTTTATGAGGGTCACATTTGTTCCGGTAGAATTATTAAAATGATTTCTCAATGCCCTAAACACATAAATGTTTTCAGTGTTATTATGGTCAAGAGAAAATATATTAATGATGATAATAAAAAATATATATATATATCACAGCAAAGCAGCCTGAGTGAGCACAGTGTGAACTACCAGCATTGTCTGCTATAGCCTGCGGCGATGCATAATTTCCTACTGGTCAAGGCTGTATCAGTCTCCTGGTTCAGCCCCTTACCATTCTTGTCCGCTGTGTGATGGATGTCATGTCTGTCATCACCTAGGCCCTGGTCCTCTGGCTCTCTCCTTGACTGACCACTGGTCACTCACTTGTCTGACCAGATAACACTTGGCAATATGTGACGTACACCTGCTTGTACACTGTGACCATTTTATGACTCATCAAGCTTTGGGAACTTAGATATATTATTAGCAGTTATCATGATTTGAGATTGGATATCAGATATATTTATTTAAACGGGAAGTGTTCATGATTTGGTCAGCACTTGCCAGTTTATTTTTTAGACAGTGCACTGGTTATGGCATGTTTGAATTAATAAAAAGAAAATTCTAATAGATAGTTATAATTAAGGGCAGCACAGACATAAAAACTGGAACAAAAAATGGAGTTGGGCAGTTTGAAATGACTATGACTCAATGAAATGCATGGATGATCACAGGTTGATCACCCGCGGCGAGTCCATTAATTACAAAGGTGCAGGACGATGACAGTTTGTGGTCATCATCATGGCACCTTAAACACAATGAAACACCAGTATATCAGGTCTGTTGATGTGCTGTTTACCTTGACTACTTGTTACAAGGAAGGACACAGGTATATAACAGTTAAATATGACACTGGGTTTGGAGTTATATATGACATCTTGTTTTGCTCTTCTCAAATTCTCAATTTTTGTTATATTTCTTTTAATGATTGGGTTTCAAAGTTCATACATGTGATAAATAACTACAGTGAGATGTTGTGTAATGCAGATTTGTGGACCAATTGATTGCTAATCATCACTAATTTGTCATTACTGAGCTGCTAATAACAGAGTTATTATATATTGATTAGATCTTATAATTGCAATTAAACTGTCTGTCTGTTGTTAATCAAAGATCTTTTATTTGGTAATTTTTATATGGTGTAAAATGTAATCACGATTATCACAATGTAAAATGATTAACTTCAATAGTGTGAAATATCTTCATGAGGAAATGAAAAATACTAAATCAACAATTATAGATATGATTGTCCACAAGCTGACTTCCACCACATTTCTGGGGAAAGTTTGGTTTGTTTTGTCTGGAACTCATAGATGTGGAAACCCATGGGACATACCACAGAGTGTGATTCAGACAAATGTGACATGAAGTCAGGGGTTCCCGAGTCTGGCTCTCTGTGGTCGCCATGGTGACTGCCACTACCAATCCTCATCCCAGCATGGCCAACCGCCACCTAAAGTGGCTGGAGAGATTGGACAGGGTAGTGTACCAGTCAGATGAAGGATGCCAAGGTAACCAGCCAATATCCTCAGGTCAGGTGACTCCTCTAACTGTCTGGAGGTCAGAGGGTCAGAATTGATCAAACAGCTAACTTCTTGCTAATACAGAATATTTCATCTCTCCTTGTATCAAATTTAATACAGAACCAATAAGTTACCCTGAGAAAAAAGTGAAATTAACCTTCTAAAATACAAAAAAAATTATGTCACATGTGTAATTTCTTGTGAAACCTAAAAGCCAGATTTAAATTGCTTCAAATTTGGACAAGAAAAGTGTTGAAATACCTTCTGTAAACTGCCACAAACCATTGCAGAAGTCAGTGGTGTGTGTTGAGTGGTTGACACCTCTGCATTGTGATCCCAAGTTGACCTGTGGGTTGGCCTGGCTGGGTTCCTGGGACAGCCAAAGATCTGGTCATACAAGGCAAACAAGACTGTTGACTGAACAGGCCAACTGGTACCAAGGCCACAGGCATATTGAATGGAGTGATTTTTTATTTTTTTATTTTAAATTCTAACAGAACCATTATTATTAGCTGAATCCATAATAATAAGATGGATCATTAAATTGTTAATCAAGTTGTTAAGATTTCGATTGAAACCCTGAAATTTAACATGAAATGGACATCCTGGTTTAGAAAATAGCTGTGGTTTTAAAGCAGGGAAATTCCAACTTGTTGTCTCTTACATATACTTACACAACATAATCTGCAAACCATTTGTGGTCTTCCTGAGGAGATACTGCTGAGAATAAAACCATTAGTTTTATATTTATATTCAAATACCTATGCAAAACAAATACCTCTTAAAATGGGTGATATAATTTTAGGATTAATTGGTTTACACCTGTGCAGATAAAATGCTTTGGAGATTTGTCAACATTTGAAGAGAGAAAGATAGAGTACCCCCCCCCCCCCCCCCCCCACTCATTAGATGTTTGATTAATCTTCATCAAAGGTCATGTGAGAGTTAGGATGAAGAAATTTAATATTTATTGGTGATAACTCAGGAAGGGTGAGGCCACTTGGGCAGGTCATGTTTCTTTACTTGGGTTTAGCCAAATATTTGACCTTCCATCTGAAGTACTTCTTTTGTTATGATACACATATTTTATCCTGTATTCTTCAATATTTTAAAGACATCACTTGTGATACTTGTTGAATTTAAGAATACTTTATCTGACATTACTGATTCTATTAAAACAAGGAGTACTTGATATTTATTCTTGATACTATAACACCATTTCAGATCATGATATGGATAATTTAATTTTACAGCATCACATCAGGGATTAGGACCATGCAGTTGGTCAGTTGGATTGAGGTCAGGTCGTGATGGCTTGGATTGAGGTCAGGTCGTGATGGCTTGTGACAGGTCACACTGCATGGTCTAGTCTCATCTGCAGTGTGACCTCCTTCCTAACTTATGACCAGGTTCATGTCACTTGGCCAGTTGCCATGACAATACTTGGCTCTCCCCTGAACATCTTGTCTGGTTTTCCTACTTGCTGGATCCATGCATAAATTGTCCTGGTTTGCTTATATGCTGTATAAATGACAATGATATGTCTTCTTTTATTCTTCAATAATTGTTTCTTTATTTATTTGAGTAAAGTTTGCTTTGACATTTTGAAAAACCTTGATTTTCTCTTTGATTAATTAATTTTAATTAGATATTTATATAATATACACACAGAAAGTAAAATTGAAAGTAATTCAATTGAAATATTTGGTTTTTAGATTTAATGATCTGATTACCACATAAACTTTCGGGATAACACTTCCAACATAAAAGAACTTGACAAGTTATGCAATATTTTGCAACATCATTACTGCCAAAATAGATTTAATTTGAATATGCAGAACAAGCCATATAGATATGCAGATTGGCCAATTTTTTGTCTTTTGAGCCTTACACTGTGATGAACTGTTGCTAGTGAGAATACAATGGTCTTGATAATTGTCATCATTAAGCTATTTTGGAATGGGAACTATTCACTCTTTATTTAGATAGGCCATCTTTTCCTTTTGTATGTATGGACAATTATATTCTGAATTGAAAAGCCCTGTAATTTAAGAATCAGATGGCAGGTTTCCTAAAAAGTAGTTAAGTCCAGAGTTTTACCTTCTGATGTCCAGGAAACTGTGAACTTATCATTTGCTTTTGTAACATGGGGAATGGAAATATTGATGTTTGAAACAATGTAAAAACCAATAGACACATTGCATTTCTTAAGGTCAGGAGTATTGAAAGAAACCCCTCTGTGACCTTTGGTTGTGAGATCTGTGTTTACCTTGGGGGATCAACACATGTTGCCAAGGAGTTCTGTGGTTTAGGCATCAATAATTGAGATATTGCATTATATATTTAGAAGATACATCACCTTTTTATATATTGAAGAATCTCCTTGCTCAAAACAAAAGCTTGGGATTCCCTACTTTGAGTGAAAGTAATTTGGACTTCTCAAGCTGCCTGATATTGATGGTATACTCACTTCAAGGCCGCTCATTCACATTTGCATTTTGTATTTTGTATAGAATGCGTAATACACCGTAATGCAGGTGTGGCAAATATTTGTTGAAGGAACGACCCCATACAAAAATTGCTCATTCAAACAAGTGATAATACTAACTTGCTTCAGGGCATAAGCCTGAGTGCTTTGTATTAAGTCACCAGTCCATTTTGCCTGATTACTTTTCAATGACTTGAATTAAAATTGATGTTTACATAACAGAGCACGGGCAGTTGACTTGCTAAAAGCATTTGATGGAAAGCACAGCCATGTACAGTGATCAGGAGACCTAAGTTATTTAAAGCAGAGGGTGATTTGCTTTCAGGCAAATACACCATATCTAATGGTGATAGAGATCAAATCACAGACTTAGGCCACAGACTGGGGCAGATAAGAGACAGACAAAAACTAATGGGTTGATGATACATTTTGTTGCCAACTAGTTCAGCAGGTAATGAAAATGGAGCAATGTTTTAAGATCGGAAAAGATTCTCTTGAGATGATATAATTAGTTATCATATCTAGAACATAACCATAAAAAGGGAAGGCAGTATCTCATCCTAAAGGTTGATAGTGTTGAAATTGTTATGTTTGTTTGTTTATCACAAAGTTTATTATTTTTGGCATGGTTTCAGATAGTCATTGGATTCAATAGATTCAAGGGGACAACAAGTGCCAAAATAAATCTTGGCTCAGTGACATTCTAATGACACTCTTGACGGAATTTAGGCAATAGTATAAAATTTAAATTTTGAAAAGATGTTTGGCTTCTGTTATATTCTGGCTCCACCTGCTTCCAATTCCCACATTGAATGGTTATAAGACTGTACTGCACAGGCTGAAAATGTCAGTAATGGACCTTTTTATAAATTCATCTCATACAGCATATTTAATCATAGCTGTTGGTTTTTTTTATACATATTCGTATGAATATACAATATGAATTTAGAATTTCAAACACTATTTTGAAAAACCCCATGCAAATATGCACAGGATGTGTCTATCTGAATACATCACTTACAAAGCTTTGATGTATTGTGGAGCAGTTATTGCACAGGAAGAGTTTACATTGTATTGATAAGATGTGGCATAAAGTGTCCATTATTCAAGGTCAAGCAGCACAGTGTAAACGATGTTCCTTCCCAGTGTTCCCTCAGAGAGACTGTACAGAGAACCATCTTATAATATTTTAGGTTGGGTTAGAATAAAATTCTGGGTCATTATTTGATGATTAGTTGAAAAGGTCCATTACCCGGGTTCCATTACCCGGGTTCCATTACCTTTCCTTATGATGGGCCTCATACCTTCTTATTAAGGAACAATATATTTCAGAGCACCTTGTTTGATTTAAAGCCTTGTGTCAACTGGTTGATCTGTGCTTTCCAATACCAAAGAAGCATTCTTCCAAAAGGTTGAAGTTTCCAAATAAAGGTTTAAGTCTAGAAAGACATTCCCAGGGAATATGATAGCAGATGGGATTAAGGGCATTCAAGAGGAAGGAGTTGAGCATAGAGATATGTCAATGATGTTCATAAGGTAGCAGTGGGATCACATTTATAGGAAAATAATCAAGTTTGCCTACAGTTGGTGGGAACAGAAGTCAATATGTACTCACCAGGTTAATCCCATGTATCTAAACTCTGGTGTTGATTGCAATGTTTTATAGCATATCACTCCATCTACAGAGAGTGATATTATTTATAGGTGGCCTGCATGAGTGCATAAATCATGAGAGTTTTCACCTGCAGGCATAACCTCTGTTTTTACACATTAACACAGCAAGGTCAGACACTGTCCACGCTCTACTACAAACAAATATTATACTTCTCAGTTAGATTTCACACCAGGATAGAATTTTAAACAGTCACCGCGAAATCTTTTTAAAAAAAAGAAATTATTGATGATATACTTGGTTTTGTATTCTAGCTTAAACTTAAATTCTTTTTTAAGTCTAAATAATTGTTGATAAATTATTGATAATATCATTGGTTTTGTATTCTAGCTTCAACTTGAATTCTTTTTTAAGTCGTAATAATTATTGAGAAAAGATGGGTTAAATCATTCAAACATATTTCCTTGGTCCTGTCACTATCATACATGGAGGAAAAAGTGCAATTTAATCGTTGACTAGTTGGCAGGGGGAGTAGAAAACCTTCAGAGTTAAATTATTGTTTACAAGTTATGGGATTGAAAAAAGGTAACAATTTGGGATGTATGCCTGTATGGCAAAGTAACAATTAGTGAGGAGCAAAGAAGAGCAGAGAAATACTGTAAAGTTCTGCTTTCACCTGGGGGCAGTCACTTAGTGGTATGTAGATTTTCCCGGGATAACAAGTGTTTGTGCAGAGTTGTCTTCCTGAACCACCAAGGGGAAATAATAAACAGGCCCAACACACAACAAGCAAGTTTTTGTAGAAGAAAATAACCACATCCTGTAGGCCTGAGAAAGGAATGTAAATCCATGGCACTCTCATGCCTATCCAGCACTGCAAAGACTTTGTTTTGTCTTGACAAGTGTGTTGTCATATTCCATGGACATGTCCCATTGCAGATCACATGCAGCATGGACATTAATTACTGTCAACAACTTTTATTATACCACAGGATTATTGTTAAAGAACAATGCGTAAAATGTTACCCCCAAAAATACAAAAAAGGGGAATCAACAATCTTACAAGCCTAACATAATACGAAAACTGTGTATTATAACTGTGTTACTCACTGAACTCACTGCAGGTATTTGTGCTTGATAAGAGATCACAATCATTATCATATAATACTTAACACCATTTCATGAATCTACACTTAGCATAAATACAGCAAATAGATATCATTGCTGTTGCATAACAGCCTCATTGTCCAATGTACTGTTGAGAATACTGATGGACAGGTGTCTAGTGCCATCAGCTTATTGACTAATTGGGCAGCCCCAGGGTTTCCATCATCGCATATATGCATTTACAAAAATTAACTTGATTGCATCTTTTCTAAAAAATGTTTGATCAAACAAGGTGCTTGGTTAAAATGATTATGAAAAGTCCAGGTGCAGCTGAAAGGACACAGATTCTTAGAAACAAAATTTTTGTCAAAAAAGTATGTGAACTTCCAGTGTGCAAGTCCATTGTTTGGGGATAAGCTGATGGAGATGAGACAGACGGCGGGTAATTATCTAATCATAGGGTTTCATATGGGACACACACTTCAAAGCCCTCAAACTAGGTTGACAAATGAATCTGCCTTTGTCAAAATTTAATTTTTTTTGACCATGATGAAGCATTTGAATTGAGTCACAGTTGATACAAAGTGAGAAAGATATCTGACAATTTTCCCACCTCCAAATAAATCAAAGTTCAGAAAATACCTTTCATAAAAAGTCCAGTGATAATATAATTTATCTGATAAATGTCTAACCTGTGCTTGAGACAGTCTTGCTCACAATTGGGCAAAGCAGACTTGTGATAAGCACATTAAGTGTCTTCATCTTTTTTATTGTTTATCTTAAGTGTAGTTTGTCCTGGTTTTCTTGAGAGACAAATATCATACAGAGAATGTTTGAAGATAAGACAAATCAAAAGTGACAGTTGGGTCAAGTTTTTATCACTTTGATAATGCTATCTGATATAATTTATGATATTGAACTGGCTGCACAACAAATGATGCTATGGTATTGTTAAGTGGGTTGGAAATGCCAATATGAATCAGGTCTGTTCCAAATATCATGATGTATGTTCATTTTTGAGGTATTTTACATCCAAATGGCCACTGTGTTACACCCCATACTTCCTGGGAATGACCCTTTGTAGTTGGATATGAATGTTGGTCCTCAAATGGTTCTGTCATTGTTAACAAATTGACTCTTCCACCCCACTCCATGTTCACACATCACACTTCATTCCTCAGCCTTGTCACCATGTCTCACCCATCCAGTGTCATCTGCATATGACATGAGACTGAGGTATATAGCACATATGGTACGTTTCCCTTATGTATCCATCATTCAGGGATTTATATCATGCCTTGAGTGTCCCTGAATCTGCGGCGCATAGTAGGCTTTTAACCATGCAGGTGCCACAAATATATTGTTACTATATATATTTTGAAAAACCAAAAAGTACAGTTTGGATCTCATCACTATGCAATAACAAATTGTGAAGAATCTAAGGAATTAACCAAAATAAATTTTGATTAAAAAATAAGGATTAATTGTTGATTTTGGACCCCAAGTGATAACTTAATCATCAGCTTGAAAATAATTTGATGTGTTGAGTGAATGGAATCTGAGATGAGGGAACATACCAAGACATGGTCCAGATAACAGCAGGGTTAGACTGTATGCCCGCAGGAATGCTTGATTAATCGGGGAGGTTAGGGTTAAAAAGAAGAGGTCATATAGGTCAAATCCGGATGTGTAAATTCTGTCTATTATAAACATATTTTTTGCACACATGTCAATTTCCTGCATTGTTTTAAATTTGAAAAAGTTAAGTGAAATGAACTTTTGAACCGATGAATTGGATTAGAAGGTAATAGGTCATGCAATGACATCAGTTTGGTGCGTAAATTGGGGCAGGTTATATATTTGATGAAACTGTTCTGGAGTGAATAGATCTGCAATGATCAGATTACATTTATGTTTAACTAAATCAAAGACTGAAATGTTTAAAAAACATTTGTTCCCTTTCTTCAAGTGTGTCTCAACATATGATAAGATCTATGATTGATGAAATAATCAGATATTTTTTTATTTATCATGTGATGAGCTATATTAATAAATAATACTGTTGTGGGAATATTGATTTAAGTGGTATGTTTGATAATACAGTTTCTCATCATTTTCCACTGTTTAATAGTTTGATTGCTAATGTAAGGAGTAGATGTGACCCCATGGACTGTGAGAACATAGCATGATTGATATATCTGGCTTGCATGTTATTATAGCATGATATAGAGAACATTTCATGCACAGTGTCCCTTATGTGGGGGCAGCACCAGTCTTGGCTTCACCTGTATACTGTCATGTAATATTGTATCAATACTATATCATCAATTGCCTGTTGCAAAATTTAACGAAATAAAACAAAATTGATAAGATAATGAATTGCAAAAACTAACTTTAAATATGAGATGAATATTACTAGCAGGGGAGCTTAACATACTCTAATGTGAAGATTTTTTCTCACAGATCTGAGTGTCCATATGTTGCATATTTAGAGCAGTCAATGAAAACTTGTCTGATTGACAGGCCACAGTAGATCATGAAAGGATGACTGATGAACAATATAGGCTACAACCAGGCCAGAACTATAGTGGAACAGGCATTTGCCATCATGCTATCATTCACATGATGATTTCAATGTTGACATCATCACCACAAGTTATAATAAAGGCACAAAGATGGTTGGATCGGACAAACCTGTTAGACCAATCTTAGCATTAAGTGCCATCTTCATTTGTCACTGGAAAATTCTAATGTCACCAAAACATTGTTCATTATATCTTTGGATGATAAGCTATTCTTTTCTTTATTTGAGCATTTGTTAGTATCTAATCCTCAATTAGATGTATTTGGGCAGAAGAATTTGATGTGTCCTGTCATGTGATGGAAGACATCTCATTCTGCAGCAGGATCTTATGGTCACATTGAATCTCACACCACACTGACCTCGCTCTGCAGACTTGCTTATCTCATGGCATATTATGCCTGCACTAATCAAGGCAATTACATCACTCCCAGACTGGACGTTTATGGTAGTACCGCCTCAGACTCCCATAGGATTCAGCTGGGATGAGTTGTAGGAGCATTAAGTGTTGCCTCTAGTGAGCTGCTCTATTTGTCTGCAAGGTCTCAGGATGATGAAACACTCACATCCTTCAATAAACTGGCACATCATACACGAAGATATTAGATATGTAAACCTATCTCTGCAGATGTTTGTAAAGGCCACATTTGTAATATAATCAAATGTCTAATTTTTGAGGGCCTCTTTTGTCTCTGCCTCAGACAGCTGCAGCTGAGACTAAGATGTCACTTTCCATCCATCTGTCCTTCTGTTATTTTTGGTTGGATGATACAAATTAATTTATAGTATTAGTATCAGTGATGAAATTTATGCTTTGGTGAACAGTTGTACATCAGTGAACCCTATTCATAATTGGTGAACCTGTCATTTTTGGTAGGATGATACATTTTAATGAAAAGGATTGGTAACCAAGACAAAAACCATGCTTCAGTGAACAGTCACACTTAAGAGAGGACTTGCAGAAAAAAAAACATTTTGCAGAAAAAAACATAAATGTTTCTTACATCTTGGCTTTCACCAAAACTAGAGACTTGGAAAGGTGTAAATGTGTATCATAATGTTCTCCATATGTGTTTCATGAAAAAAAAATCATGCTTGAGGGAGCAGTCACACCTCAGTGAACTTCTAAAATAACTTTTGTTTTGTTATTAAGTGATAGAGCTGTCATATTTGGCAGGATGATTCATCTTGATTAACACTATTGGTATGAGTGATAAACGTCATGCTTGGGTGAACAGTCACTCCTCAGTGAATAATTGAACTGGGACATTACTGATTTGTTTGGATGATGCATCGTGATGAATAGCACTGGTTTCAGTGATGAACTCCATGCCTCTATGAGGAAGAGAAACATATTTTGTGAAAGTTGCAGGGCCTTTATATATTATTACATGTAAATGTGCAGGTACAGGCCTTTGGCAAGGTACATATATATATTTAGTATACTTACTACGCAGTTCATTGAATGGTGCATAGTGCATAATGAGAAGAGAAGCAGTGGTAGACAACAAGGGTTAAAGTCTAGTCAGGTGGTTGTGTTAGATGCAGCCACAGGGTAGGCAGTAAAAAGAGCTTGTAGTGTGGATCTGCCCATCCCCTGAGGAAAAACAGCAGGGCCCAGGCTGCAGAAAAACATACACACATTTCTATAGTGGAGAATCACTTGCCATGTGATGTATATGCTGTGAGTTGGTAGGAAATCAATTCATACGCAGTTGTTATAAATGTATTTTATATTTGTACTGTTCATTTTCTCTTCTTTCACCCAAGGCAGCTCTGTTATGGAAATGACAGTTTGTTACTTTTTCCTCGTGTGTGTCTGCTTGGCTTTATTTATACAAGGAATTGAAATTGGCATAGACAGAGTGGAATATTGCTTCACAGAAGAGTGCTGGAATATCCAGATGTCCACTGTGGGCCAGTTTCCTCTTCACAATTGGAGAGATACTTTTTTGCCAAACAAGTAGTGGTATTACTGTGAAATTAACTTGTAAATGTAAGGACAAGAAACTTTGATTGTAGGTAGGAAAGATATTTGGGTATTTGAGTGAGAGATAATATTTGCTCAGTTGATATACACGAGAAAATGAAAGAAGGAAATCATAAGGCATAATCATCCTAATATAACATTGATTTGCACGATGAATATGGAGAGAAAAGACTGAAGTCAATATGAAATAGGACATAATATAGGCCTGGAATGAAATACAAATAGTGGTGGCATGCTGCTCATAATATTAATGAGACCAGACTTATACATTTTCACTGAATGAACAATATGGCAAACACAAGCTACTAAATAGAAGTATAGAAAGGCCGCAAAGGAGATTTCCACTCCCTCAATAACATCTTTATTCAATTTATTTGTTGTTTAGAATAAAATCTTACTAATTGTGTACACATATATTGCTATATGTCTGATCATGATGGTTGTTTCAATGCATTCCGAAAGTGAGTTTCACCCAATCAATTGGCTGCAATATCACATGTTATTAATGTTGTAAAATTGACGCAGGTGTTAGTAAAGATATCGATTTCAAGGGTAGTTGTCAATATCAGCATTTATAAAGCTGAACCTGGATATCATATTGAATAGAATTTGGTAAATAGACTTCCATTCAAAAAGGATGACAAATGTTATACTTGTATAATTCCTCAATTATACACCAGACTTTGCCTTATAAATTTCCTTTTGTAATGGTGTCCTGTTACAGGAGAAATTTTGGAAACGGTAATTCCATGGCAAATACATTCATTTAGCCAGATTTGCTTTTCAGGTTTGACAATGCACTATTATTCAAATCTAAATCTTTTTTTCCAGATTTAGAATTCAACTGAAAATTGTTTCTGGTAATGGACTTTAACCTCAATATTAGTGAAAGAATAACCCAGATTTATTGTCAGCCTCACACCCATTAATTAAACAAGGATGCTGGGAATTGAACCACACAATTAAGATAATTCAGATGATGATATACCTCATACTCATAGTGTTGACAGATAGAGAGGAATGTTTGATTGGTAAATTAGCTGATGATGGCTGCACCAAACCAGCCTCTCGAGCATCATGGCATAATTATCATATAGTTTACAGCTTTGCCCTAGATACTGATATTAAGATTGTGAAGTCTAATTAATCAGTGTTAGATGATAAAACAGTCAGTTATTCATTGATAAGTAACCTACAAATCAATTAGATTTGATTAGATGTTTCAAAGGTGATGATTTATTGGGAGTTTTTTTCAATACAAGTATAAATGATTTTTTTTACAAAAAAATGCAAGGTAAGAAGAGGACAGAAGAAATGGGAAATAAAAAAAAGGATTTTTTTCTGTCCCCAAAAAACCTTGATTTTTATGGTTCAATTTTATGTAATGATAGAATAATGAATCATTGTGAAAAAGTTTTGTTTGGTATAGGATGATATTTGTGACAAGTGGATGTCACATGAGAGGGTACAGGTACAAGTGCCCACTGGGGCAGGATCGCATGATACAGCCAACAAATAAAACAGACCGAAAAAACCCCACAAAGAACAAATAGCATATACATTGTGATATATTGCAGCTTAGGCATGCCTTAATATTTACCTATGCTTTCATAGGAATGATATTAGCAGGTTGGAGGTGTTTGTGATACTTAGTCTTGTATCAAGCCTATATAGGGCACAGACAGGGTGGGGAACATAGTACAGTTCATGTTGACATGGATGGGAGGAAAAAATGCCATCATAATATTGTGCTTAGATATTAAAGGGCCTGTGCTTGTCAGCTCTAAGATTACATTGCTAAAATGAAAACACACTGGGAGCCTTGTTTGATTTTATGACAGAAAAACTTGTAAATATCAAGATCAATTCACGGATCATAAAGTTGTCTCTAAGGGGTAATTTTCCTGGTAATGTCTGCAATCAAGTATTATTAAAATACAGAGTACATATTTCAGAGGAAAAAAAACAATTATACATACAAGTATTTTAAAATTTCTATTTTACTTGAGATATCTGCAATTTCCATTGCTCTTTTGGCACAAAACCAACAATATATTATTATCACTTTTTATGGACATATATTCCTGTAAAAATTAGGAGAAAATTATGATAATTATGTTATTATAAAGGTGTAATGGTGAGGAACAGTGTGGTTCTGACACCATTACATCTATTTTATGTATTTAGACTCAAATAAAATAATTTTGGTGAATGTTATAAACATTTTATGATCATATTTCAATGCTGATATTGCCTGTAAATAAACAGCACATTATAATTGGTTAAGTTTTTTTTATAGATTTATATGATTATAAAATATGATAGTCGACATAACATATTATTATGAAAGGCTTGTTTTTGGGTCATGGGTGATATCTCTATATTATCATATGTTAATGGATACCTTGGCCTGGCATGCTTGTGGCCACTTCACCTCCTGATGAGAAATATTTTACCAACACCTTCAGAAATATATGATAGAAGATATGTGGGAAGTGCTCTGGAATCTTGCCTGGAATAATACAGTGCATGATGTGGGTCACCCATTCCGATCTTCCAGATAATAGTCTGCCTTTCAACAGATAAATTTCACTGTGGACTATCAAGGGCTGGTAGTCTTTAGTAGAGACATTTTCAATAATTTAAGGAATAAACTTCAATAACAATGTGGACCATTTTGCTTATTTTGTTCATATAACATAAAATGTCCCAAAGATATTCCTCATCTTAATTTCTAAGTTTAAATTTTGCTGATTACCTTTTCTTTCATTTCACCAGGACAAATAAAAAAATCTTTAAATACAAATATATGCCAGTTAAATTCAAATGATTTTACCAGGCGTGTCAATATGAGAAGACCAAACCCTCACTTCTTCTAACTGAATCATTTACAGCAATATTTATCATGGCTGATGTAGATGGAGTAAGGTATCATGTCTGACTCCCTGTGTATAATAACAAGTGATGCTAACCCTGGCACATACCGTATTGTCCCAGCTTAAGACACAGTGCAAACCTGCATTCTGACATATAACTGATTCTATGAATGCAATTTAGTATATCTACCAATTGCAGAACTCTAATAAACTGTTTAACAACTATTACCACCAAAAAATTATATCCAAAACAAATTTATTCAAAACCCCGAAAATATGTTTCTGTGATGGGAAATAGTGTTGAAATAGATAAATGACGTAGTGTTTTGATGTGAGATGGTTGTTGTTTGGTTGTGCATCACTATCGCAGCGAGAACTTGATAGGTAGAAGATCAACAGGCACCATCATAAGGCACTGCAGGAGATTTGTGATATATTCCATGAGTCATGCAGGCACCAGACCCTGATCATAAGGTTCTGCAGGAGACTTGGAATATGTCCAATAGGCATGAAGCCTGCAGACTCCAGACCCTGATCATAAGGTTCTGCAGGAATTTTGTGATGTATCCAATAAGCATGAGGCCTGCAGGCACCAGACCCTGATCATAAGGTTCTGCAGGAATTTTGTGATGTATCCAATAAGCATGAGGCCTGCAGGCACAAGACCCTGATCCTGAGGTACTACAGGATCTTGTGATATGTCCAATAGGCATGACGCCTGCAGACTCCAGACCCTGATCATATGTTACTGCAGAAATCTTGTGATGTATTAAATAGGCATGCTACTTGCAGGCACTAGTGCCTGATTATAAAGTACTGCAGAGAGCTTGGGATATATCCACTGAGCCTGCATGCTGTTATATTGATGCTTGCTTGTGCTGCAGGAATTGCTGATTCAAGATGTGGTGCTCTACTGTACTATCAAGCAGGGAGACCATACACAACTGGTACACATCCCACCAGACAATGCAAATACTGCTTCTTTTTATGGGAACTCCATCTCGCTTGGTCAAGTCTGATGGAAAAACATCTGATGTTCTGACAATTTGTGATCAATATGTATTTGATGATAGACACTATTTTATTCCACCACTATTTTATTAGAGTATCTAAATTGCTCCCACATTCAACCCCCTCGCTACAGTTCTACTACTTTGCTTTGATTCTTGTATCACTGAAGCCTTGCTGTAATATTCTGCAATTTATTCCTTTTTACATGTAGCCCTAATTAATGATGAATAGTTTTCTTGTGTATCCTCTTTTTGAGGCTTCTTTCACATTGATTTTGACTTCTCTCTGGCACATTATAACATTGCCTGGCTCACCATGCAGGGATAAGCAATGTGACTTTCCCTACATTACCAGAGGCACCAGGATCATGTCAGGAAATTATATGTTATGTTCCAGCACAGCTTCTACTTCAGTAAATAGATTAAAAGGAAAGGGTCCAACAGGCAAAACATTTCCTTCTCCCTTCCTGTTTACACTCTAAGATTTTCTGAATAAATCTTTGCTGAAAAAAATTATATGATTATGATTTATCACTGATAGAATTCTGGATGTTGTTGAAAAAACAGTATCATATGATAGCTTAATTTTAAGCTAATCTCCAGACCCAACATTTACATTGCAATGTTAATTTTGTGTGGGTGACATTTAAAATTGTTCAGGAATATTTTTTCATGATACAGAATTTCCTTATTGGCCCATCAATATATTTTCACAAATATGCAGTGGAACAGAGTTTGCTATAAATTAATATAAATATGTGGATATTTGTAGATTTATACAGTGGGTTATTGAAGACAAAAATAATATGCCATAATGCATTCATGTAGATCTTTTATTTGCTGACTTTCACTTGTCCCTTGGGTAAATTCTCCATTTTGCCTAAAATCTGCACATTTATCTATTGTAAATTAAATACACATAAAGTTCATTAATTGTAATTATGCGTTCAATTTGCATTGAAGCAAAACACACTAGTCACCATTACAGGTTATGTAATTGTCCACGTTTTCACTAATTTGTTGTTTTTGAGAGTGTTACTTAAGAGTGTTTGAGTGTTTACTGAAGAGAGGCTGACAAATATTGACCCTTGGACAGTGTGAATAGTGAGGTCCTCATATATACCCGATATATACCCCTCAGCTCAGAGAAGAAGTGTTAATCTGGAGAGTGCCCACTCAGTGTTTGGGTTTCGGATATCCTTAGTCAATCAATGTTAAAAGTCAGGAGGATGATAGAGCTTTATTTTTGTACCGTGACAATGAGTTCTAAGTTATTCTTCTGATGTTCCTCTCATGGATAATTATTTCAGTTGATTTTTTTAAATGAAAAATTAATGGTATTTTATATTTGTGTTGTGTGAAGCTCCCTCCTTGCAGAATTTTAAAGAGGTCTTAAGCTATGTTGCATTATACAGGTCACATAGTGTAAAAGCCCTTTTGTTAACTGGTTGATTAAAAGCCACAGGAAATTTTGTTGTCAGCCTTATAAATCTCAATGCGGTTCTGTCATGAGGAGCAAACGTAATGTAAAGCGGTGATTTTAATGCACTTATAACACTACAAAGTTTCACTGTTCAAACAGGAACAGAGATTTCATTGTAATTAGATTAGGAAAGGTATTTTTTGTGCCCTATTAACCCCGAAGAAAATTGAATATGGGATATTACACCAGCAGAATACTGCAATTTAGAAGAGATAATTTGTTATCTACACATGCTTTATTAGAAGTAAATGTGGTTACATACATAGGGGCAAATTATACTGACAAGATGTTCTTTGGGATGGAAGTTGTGTGATACATGGAAGAAATGGTTAATGGTCAGACATGAGCAAGTCAATGCTTATTATGGTCATATTTATTTCATATGACCAAATGGATATTTTTTTATCAATATGCTTTTTCAAAAATGTGTTTGCCATATTTATTTGCAAAGATTCCTGGAATATGTTTGAGATGAGAGAAGATAAAGGCTGGGTTACCTGTAATTATGGACTGCTAGCATCCGGGACATGAGTGCAATATTAACTACTGGCCAAGTGTTTGGTTTGATATTGTCCGAGTCATAATATGACAGAGAGTTTGCTGAGTATATTTGCTTTGCTGTTGCTACATCCAGGAAACTCCATTCAACCTGTCAAGTCTTTAAATTATTTGAAAGTTCAAAGGTCAATTTAAAATAGAATACTTTCGTTTGAACTTGTTAAATGTTGGTACTAGATTTACATGAACCCACATGCAGTTGAACTTAAATATTGGGAAATGTGGTTTTAATGGACTGGAATGAGAGCAAAGGTATTATTTGTTGTAAGTCAATGCTCTAAAATGCATGTAAATATATGACTTCATAAATGGTTAGTTGAATGAGGCATGTGATATGACCTTTGAAGTGTGTGGGATGACAGTGAAGTTTGGATGATAATCACAGACCAGGCTGCCTTCATGTGAAGGGTGCATGGTCACAGGTTGGAAGGTCACATGACAATGCATTTATAAGGTCAGAGGTCATGCTACAGATCTACAACAAATTGGTGGGGGGGGGGGGGGGGGGGGGGGGGGTGGGCGTCAACTACATGTTGATTGTTTTGCTATTTCAAGTTTCTGTTTGGAGCTATTAAATAAAATGAAGAAAAAGGGTTTGTTATTGAATTTGTCCCCCTCACGATAACAGTTCCTCTTTAAGTACAATATCAATTTTTGACTGAGGGTGCAAGATAAATAGTTCAAGATGGGATAGGAGATAATACCCGTATCTGACAAAGCTGGGATTGGGACATTTGAGATTGTTTGTCCTCAACCTGTGAACGTTGTTTGTCCAGACCTATATGCACCATACACTCTACTTGATATGTCCACAAAGCTGATACAAAGCGATGCACGACCCTCAATCTCACAAACAGGTCAAGGGCCTCCTCCGAAAAGTCTTATAGGTAATCAAATCTTGTGGTGATGAATATGCACTATTCAAACAATTGTGCATTGAGAAAAACCAACAGAAAACAAATACATTGAGATGAGCCAAGATTGATGGTTACCAAGATATTATAAGTATGCCCTTGGCATGATATGTGAGAAAGGCAAGTTTTGTCACTCTCTTGTCTGAAGGAGCTATCCTGGACAGAGAAACCTTTATGAAAGTATCATATTTAAGACATTTTAACAGTTTAAAAAAAAATTGTTCCATATTTTCTTTCTCCTCTCGGGGAATATATAACGGATATTTTTTTTCACAAGGACTTAAAATGTATTAAAAAATGTACAGATTGTGGGAATTGTGAAAGATTTCACGCCAGCTTTCCATTCCTGATGTCCTCAGCTTTAAACTGCTCATTCATTTTGAATGAATCTGCTCCATCGTTTGAACATGACTCATGCTTGTTCATTTAATATCCCCAGACTATTTTTTCACTCGTCTCTGCTTTTCACTTGGACAATGTTGAATGGTACATTATGCTCGACCTATCTGAGCCAAGATTTGTAAAGTGTTCAGGTGCTCGATATTTAGTGCCACACAATTTGAAAAGAAATACAAAAAATGATTGTCGAGTTACATATTGCTCATTTGCCAAACAAGATATTTTGCATTGAATATGTCCCCAGGAAAGATGCTTGGCCATGAGGTTGGTTCAGTTGTGTTAACAGGACACTTGCATCCATTTTGTTGATATTGTAAAGGGTTATGATAGATTTATGGATAGCTTATTATGATAGGACCTACAGGTATCTCTTGAGATGTACAAGAATGTCTAACTCTAACATGTATTGGCCCTTAAGGCAGTTTGTTTTACAGCCAAATATTCTGCACCTTTAAGAATCAAGAGTTACAGAGAAAAGATTTATAAACATGTGACAAAAAGGTGACAAACTTAGTTGTGCTTAGAAACAACCTTATAGTGAACTTTTAGCCTTTTAACATGCTAAATCACCTCAAATAGACCACATGTCACACTCAGTGGTCAGCCAAATTTGCAGGTATCATGAGAAAAGATCATTGCCATTGGTTGTGGTCAGTTTGTCATGCTGAGTTTGACCTTGTAATACCTCTGAGGTCATCTGAGAAAGAAGTGTCATAAACAAGGTCCAGTGCACACTCTGTAACATGTTTTCATTTGTGTCCAGCAGAAAATTACATTATCACACACACTTGAAGTCATGATAATGGACTGTTAAAAGTCATGCTAAAAATGTTCCACACACTATAATCTCTTACCACCTGTACTATTCAAAAATCCAAGTGAAGGACAAACATGATTGGTAACTGCATTGACAAAATGGTTTCACAAATATGTGTTTGCACAATTCCTACTGCATCAGAATGGCTGGTACCCCTTAAAATAGGTTTAAAATATTTATATACAAGGTTTTAAAATGGATTTTACTCTAAAAAATGAATGCAAAGTGTGAGACATGAACATAATGATGAGTGTCTTACAAGTATCTCTCATCTCTCTGAGTCATAATGTGATGGGATGCGGCCATGATTTGGGAATGGAAAGGACACATATTAAGGATGGAGACACAGATATTTTCTGTATATAATAGGGTTTGGGAAAACTCTTAAATCCAATAGGTTAACAACACTAGACTCTGACAGTGTGGGGATCATTAATTTTGTGAGAACATTAGTTAAGTCAGTCTGGGTCATATGAGGGAAAATGAGCTCAGTGCCCTCTGGTGTCAGGCATATTTATAATGATCATTTAACAATCGTGGCTAATGGTATCTTCACCTCAGCATTGTTTTACTATTGTTAAAGTGATATATGTGTGTGACTCCACCATTTTGAAGCAGGTTGATGAATAGACAGTGTTTGATAGAGAGTGTTTGAAAAAAGGCAGATGTTTGATGGTCAAAACAAGTTTTGGTGGCTGAAGTAGATTGGAAAAGAAGCCTTTTCAGCGGCCGGAGCATATAAGGTTAAAATGATGATGTGCAGCCATATTGGATTGTCCAGAGTATAATTTGTTGGGCCTCATATGGGTGCCTCATGATGGCTGTGGGGCTGTATCTGGCAGCAGGTATCAATGAGAATCTGATACCAGACACTGCCCTGGGTCTGCATCTCACGTCTGCTTTCCATCATATTCCATATTTGGTCTAGTTCTTTTTTTTGACAAAATAAATTTTATTTCACAAGGAAATTTGTTGTTCTGGCTTGTTACTGTAGTATAATTATTTTTTCTCTGATGTGATAGACAGTTTCAGAATCAGAAAAATGAAAAGGAGTAAACAATTAGATTGGACAGGCTGTGGCTAGTAGGTAATGGTGACCAGTCAATTCTCTGTGGATTTGGTGGGGTTTACATAAAGATAAATAATATTATTCTTTTTCCTGTATTACTCTTGTGAAGTCTTGATCAAATTTGAATCATTTCTCAAGAAAGTAAGCAATGAGCAAGTGTGGGAAATAAGATTTATATTAATAGCTTTTGAAATAGAAAATTAATTTAGAAACACCATTGTGTGTTTGAATGTTAACATTTTTAAAGTTCTAAATCTGTTTACAAAATTGATTAATTCTGTTCTGTTCATCTCGAATGGACATAGAAATATAGTTGAAATAAGTTAAAGAATGCAACTTAAATGCCAAGGCAAAGGGTCACCTGAGTCATTATAAAAATTGACCTCAAATGTATCTTGAAATTGATTGGGAGAACCCATCAAATAATTTACTCAGTCAACACAGCATGCCCTCCAGACTTACCAGCAGACTGATGTTGTGCATAATGGTTCAAAGTGGACTAAATATTTCGAAATGGAAACAGTGCTGTTCTGTTCCTCAAAAGGCAACTGTATAAATTGTGCCATTCTCAGACATGATTGATGGTCATCATAATGTTCTTTTGGTAGGAAGTTGAGAAGTGAATTGGACTATTTGCAAGATAGAGATAAGATAGATAAGTGAGAATTGGGAGTAGATCTTGTGAGAGTGGCACATCTGTAGGTGGTCACAAGATTGGGTGTCACACAGAGTTGAAGGCCTCCCAGCAGTCAAGCAAGCTCACTTGATAGAAGGGGGTGGTCCATGTACCATGAGATTTAATCCCATTGAGAAAACCAAGATGGGCAGAATGAAGATGCTGTATAATATGGAGTATGACAAAGTGTCATTGCCTGCGGGCTGCGTATCAGGTTCATTAAGTACCACCATAGTCCAGAGGAATGTCTGACAAAGAAAACGTGAGGTTCAACCGTATGATGCAGTTATTATTGAGAATGAGACCATGTCCTTGAAGTTCATTTGTTGAAAGCAGATAGATTTGCACAAAATGAACCAATGAAGTCAGAAATTGATTACTTTGATGCAAAAATATTTACACAGCACCTTAAAAGTAAATGTGATGACCAGAGAAGGGGCTTTTTACTTGCTTCGCTTAAATTGTTTGTTTGTGCTTCAAATACACTAGATTTTGTTGAAGAACAAAAAAAAAAAAAGTTTAAATGAAATCTCTGATTAATATTAACAAATCATAAGGATTAATGATTTTTAAGAAATATAATTTACAAATTATGAGAAATATATTTGAATACTTTTTTATATATATGAAGTGCCAAAAGCCACCTGGCCATCTAAAATGGCACAGCATGATAGAGAAAGTAATATAAGCTCATTGTTAGAGTATCTGTGGCCATTTATGCTCTGAGATATATGTAGCTGTTTATGTAATCAAGTCGAAAAAAAAGCCACTTGCCTATTATATGTTAAATATGACTACACCTTGGCCATTTTCTTTCTGGTTTATGAATGTAAGATCTCTATGAATGAAAAACTGCCATTCAAATTTGAAGAGGTGTTGTTATTTTTGGTGAAAGCTACTGGCATTGAGTAAGTGTTTGTTATTCAAGGAGAAAGTGGCAAAATTAATGAGATAGCTGGCAGGGATGAGGTGTGTGGAAGTGTGTGTTATATTAGGGGGAGAGTGGTAATCAAATGTTACAGCTGGCAGAAAAGAAGTGTGTGTTATATTAGGGGGACAGTGGTAATACAAGCGAGACAGCTGGCAGGGTGGTGTGTGTTATATTAGGGGAGAGTGGTAGTACACGTGAGACAGCTGGCAGGGTGGTGAATGTTATATTAGGGGGAGAGTGGTAGTACAAGTGAGACAGCTGGCAGGGTGGTGAATGTTATATTAGGGGGAGAGTGGTAATACAAGCGAGACAGCTGGCAGGGTGGTGTGTGTTATATTAGGGGAAGAGTGGTAGTACAACCGAGACAGCTGGCAGTGCAAGGTAGTCTGGCCCAGAGCCACAGACAGGGACCGTGTAGACATCAACACTGTCACATCTAACACCACTGCATTATGATCAGGTTCTAATCCATCCTGGCACCTTCCACTAAAACAACACTGCAAAGCCAAACTATGCATGGTTTGATACATGCCTGTCACTTGTCATTTATAAACATAATATGTCGTTATTTAAAATGGTTTATCTTTGTCCTTGTCAATGTGAATTGCTGACACTGTGAGTTGCTTGTAATGGTTATTTGTCAAATTATCGTGGACAACAACTGACTGACTTATTTGAATGGGAGTGATGGATGGAAAATGGCATTAAGATAAAGTAGAGATATGCAGTCATAGGAGAGGCCATGTTGATGATGTAATGTATCAGCTGATGGTAGGCTGCAGGTTGCTGCAGGCTGTGGCAGGCTGCAGACACTGGTAGGCCACGTGGACCTGTTGCTACCAGACAGAGTGAGTCACTGCCATCTCATGTCTCATCACTGGCCTGCTGCCGCTACGTGTCTCAGACACATATATTTACACATCTGACTCACTTTGATACATTCATCTGTGCTTTAATTATTTTACATGGACATACCATGAAATATTGGTTATACTTTAACGGTAGTGAAATCAATCAATGTTATCACTCATACCATGCTCACTAATTCATTTTGAGCCAAAAGATATATTTTGTCCATTTATATGATGAACAAATAACTTGATCTCACAGCAACTCTCAGTGAAAAGCTGTGGAACTACTAGCTGTGTCACAACTGAACTACTTTGATTTGTATATAGTAAAGGTGTTAATGATACAGTAATTTATCCTGTATATTTATGCAGAAAGCTTTTGAGGTGACCATATGGATGATTACATAATACATCAGCTGTCTGCTCAGATCAGTCTCACCAGGCTCTGTGCTTTAGTTACAATTGTGGCCACTTGGTGGATTCAAGTCTGGCCTGAGATTAATCTTGAGTATTTTACAGTTTCATTTTCCCAGAACACCATAAATAAGTGATATGCTTATCAGTGCATTGGTCAGATTAGAGAAGTAAAGTCCTAATGACAATGATTTAATGCCATGTGTAAAAAATAAACCATCAAACATGAACAGGTGGAATTTGACTCTCACCATATCAGTAACAAAAGATAAGAATCTTTCTGTAAAAAGCCAGATTGAAATGCCCTTGAGACAGAATGTGTGCTTTTTTGGAAAGTAAATATCCTGTCTGAATATAAATTTTGTGTCAGAAAACTAATGGAATTGATTTGTAAAAGCCAACAAAAACCTTACATGTGCACATTGTACCATTATACATGTAACACATGAAATTTCCAGCAGGTGACAAACCTTACACACATTTTTGTGTGCCATAAAATATCAGTTTCATGGCTTACACCTGTTATATATTATTTTGGAATCAGGATTGCCATAGAAAGTTTAAAATAAAATACAAGATAAAAATATAAAAATACATTTGAAAAAAATATATGCCAAAAGAAAATGCCTTCATGCAAGACTGAAATCACCAAAGAATTTCTATGATTGTGATTTGTATAAATACTTTTGATCATTCATGATGAAATCTTATACTTATGTCATATCTATTTGTTCTGCAGCACTGGAAAACAAAGGTTTGTTGTAATATAAGAAACACCCTAAATTTCCTGTTGTAAATATTTCACCACCCTGTTTCTTATTTATGCTCATATCAAAAATAATTTGTATATAACTGCAATAATAATTTTATCAAGATAGCCTTGTTATATTTTGAATTTTAAGATTCTTTTTTTAAAGACAAAGTAGTTTTGATTAAGCTACCTACTATTTTGTACATCATTTTTGCAGAGTTTTTGTGCCTTATTCAATGATGCTCATATGAGTTCATATTATATGATTTATTATCTTGTGAAATATTTTGGGAACTGGTTGATTATTGGATCAAAGCTTTTTATAGAGTGATTTATAAATATTTAGCCTTAGTTTACTTAAGAACTTAAGATTATTTTTTTTGGAAGGATTATGTTTAGATTGGTTTTTGTTTCAAACGCAGTTTGTGAATGTCACGTCATTATGTGACATCTGATGACCTGGAATAAATGTTGCAAATGTGGAAATATTGATTGATTTTTTAATATTTTATCAAATATGTGTTGATATTTATTGTATGCTATGGATGAAGAGTGAAATAAATGACAGTGAATGTCTGAATGTCTGTTTTGAGGATGTATTAAACAAGTCGTTAAATTTCATTTGGATGAAATTGACACAGCATTACTTATGTTGAATGCAAATTCATTTCACAAGATCCTATCAGCTGTTTTACAGTCTGCAATAAATGATAAAATAATAAAGTTATTTCCAAAGTGATGTGCCTCTAATGATAAACAACGTTACTAACTAATTATTCTATTTATTATAATGATGATAATATCTGTGCTCTCAGAGATGGGAACATTATTTGCTATTTTATGAATTAACTTTAAGAAATGATTGTTGGATAATAATGTGCATCTTGTTTTTATTCAGGTTCGCAGACATGTGGTGGACCTTTTTGAAGATATACGAGATGGCCATGCCCTATTATCATTACTGGAGGTCCTCTCGCAAGAAACTCTGGTAGCAATTTTTATTTATGATTCTGACTTTTCAATAAAACTGATAAAACCACACAGAAGATTTGTAGAAGTTTTGAAAATATTGTTTTTGGTGCGGAGAAAGTATTTTTTATTTTTTTTATTTCATGAAAAGAATTGGTGTGGAGCTGCATTGTGAATATTTCACATTTCTATTTATCTGTTTGTGATATAGAATATGAGCTTATCTATTTTGTCATATCCTAATAGAAAAGTGAGTAATGTGGTGAATATATTAAGAATGTCTCCAGCAGAAAAACACACAAATCATAATGGGAGGGTGGTAGTTCAAATCTCTTTGTCAATTAAATCTTTATGATTCTGAAATATTTTATCTCTTTTTCAGCCACGAGAGAGGGGTCAAATGAGGTTCCACAAGCTTCAAAATGTTAAGACTGCACTAGATTTCCTAAATTTCAAAAGAGTTAGTATACATTGCTTTGATATTTGTATGAGCATTCTAAGTTATATCATATGTGTAGATATCTATCATAAAAGATTTCATTCAAATCGGTTTTAAGTAATTTGTCAATGTCAGATGCTGAATGCACAAAATATAATAAAAGTGAGAGCTGTTTGCTATAAATCAATCTTGATTTTGTCATCAACAACCGTGAAAATGAAAGAAATCAGATCATATGATGTGAATATGAAAAGTGCTGCACAATGGATTAGGGTGTTACATTTTAGTGAGGGGAAAAAGCCATTGTATGAAACTTGCAGAAGCTACAGGTATATTATGGACTTGCTTGTGTCAAAGATCAAAGTCAGAAATTAATATTTCAAGAATATTTTCATTTTACGAGAAGATAAAAAGCACAAAAGGAGTCTCTCTTTTGGAGCCTTATTCAGTGTAAGTCTTGAATAGAATGAAGGGGTCAGTAAATGTGAAAGCTCCAATTCTTGCCTTATTTTGAACTCACTTTATATAACTTTTGATTAAGAGATAAGTAATTTTAAAACTGATATTTCAAATCTGATCACCTGTCAAGAAGTGTAATGGAAAAAGTGAAATGGACAAAAAGAATAGAATTAATAAATCAAAATCTTTCTTTGGATCTCAGAACTCCTGTGGACTTGGATCAAGGATCTGTCACTTCCAATTTTCCTTTTCCGTTTTTAGGCTATCATTAGTAAACTCACAAAATGTGAAGTCTTCAAGGAGTGAATAGATCAAAATAAACATATTTCAAGACACCCTCAGTATATCAGTTGTGTTATACTCATATCAAAAGAGTAAAACTTATAATTATACATAAACTTGTGCCGTATAAAGTGACGGTATAGATGCTATCAATGACATGAACATTTGATAACTACAAATTTTATGAGAGAGCTTCAGATATTTGTCTTGCAAATTCCTCAAAAGTGACAACATTAGGTTGCAGTGTCTGATAAAATACAGGAAATATAATAGAAGGAAAGAGAGAAGCTACATGTCTGTTAGGCACGCTGCCATGTCTCACCTGACAAGAGCAGATAGAATGTGTACTGATTAATTTTGATTTATTCACGGCAGCTATCTTATTACTGTAACTTAGTATAGACTGTGTGAAGATAAAATGGAATCTTCAGTCCATGGGAGTTAGAAGACAGACAGATTTTGCGGATGATTCCGACAAAGCCTTTGATGTTGTGAACCATACAGAGTCAAAGGCTTTTCACAATCCATGGAGTTCATTTGCCCAGAGAGATAGGCCGATGCATCATGGAGGGTTGTCAGAATAGGTAGAATGCCCCACCACAGGATGCTAAACATACACCTGAAACTTTACACATCGAAAATAAACATTCTATCTGGCACTTGCCACCTTGACTCAATACCAGCCTTCAACATTAAGCATTTGATTTTATTAAAATATGGCAGAGCAAATTAATTGTTGAGGATAAAATGATATCAATTAAATCTTGCGGATATCAGATATCAACCTCATCAAATCTTTGGCTCTTCTTATAATGTGAAAATTAGAAGTGATGTGATTTTTTAAGTAAACAGAAATTATTGATACTGAAAAGGTGATAGGTTAAAGAGCTTTTGGTGTTTTTGAAGGCTTGATTGATTTAAATGCAAAGTGAGAAAGATGTGAAGAAAGAAAATTTGATAGCATAACATATTTCTTTTGAAAATGTGCTCAATGGCAAAAGTAAGATAGTTTAATATCAAAGATTTCAAATCTGTCATAGTTCAGAAAAGGTCAAAGATTTTTTATCTACTTGGGTAAAAAAATGTAACATTTTGTAATTCAATAAGAAAAACTTCACAATATACTATCCTTTTTCTAATCAACTTACAATGTTGTATAATTCATTTTCCACATGTATTTTAGTTAAATGATTTTAAAGGGTTGTAAACAATATATATCAAATGGAAAACGTAGCATTAAAAAGAAGAGAAACTTTTGAACTGAAATATAATGTTGATGTTTAATTTGTTTTAAAACAATTTTGCAGATAAAGTTGGTGAATATCCGAGCAGATGAAATTGTGGATGGGAATCCAAAGCTGACCCTGGGTCTCATATGGACAGTCATCCTCCACTATCAGGTCAGGGCTATAATACAGTGCTCAATCACACTTCAGGCAGGGCTATTATTTTATAAATTTTAGGAAATGGAAGTATTAGTGAAACTGGGATTTGTCTCATTTCTTTGAAGTGCCGCAGTTAGTTATATTGTGATTTTAAGAAAGGTTTGCTTTTAATCTGTATTCAATGTTGGTTTTTTTTCTCGTCTCATTGAAAAGGCCGTTTAAAAATATTTAATCATCGCATGTGTACTACAATCGATCTTTATTGTTGCTAGCAAAAGAAAAATCAAATATACTGTATACATGTGACAGAACATTATTATGGTAGCCCTAAGTTCAATAGTTGTGAATATATGGCGATAATAGCCATTCAAAACCGGGTCAAATCAGAGATTAAAGTGATGCACTGATCTGTGTCATATGGCACCCAATCCCAGATAAATAGATCATCGTTCTTTTTGATATGCATAAATGTACGGTGATAGGTTTTCAGTTTTTGAGGTCAGTGTTAGATCCGATTCAGAGGTTGTATTCAGCTGGAGGGTTCTCTGGAGAGATATATGTTAGCACTCATAAAATGTTTATGGCATGACTTGTGATAAAGATTTTCTGCTTTAAAATTGAAAATGATTGCAAAGAGCTGTTGACAACATTGAGAAGTGCTTGATTTACCTGGCCGGCAGATTGAGCTTTAATTGGTTACTGACGTGCTTAAACAAGAGAGGTTTGCCCTGGCACCCCAAGACCAACAGAGTGGGTACAGTAATCAGCAGCTTTGAACTTTTGGTATTGATGTTGTAATGGATTGTTGACACAGTGCTGACTGGATCCTGCATGTTTTACATCACAGTTAACCCGTCAAGGGTTGACCCGGGGAGACTATAACAGTTTGGAAATTTCTTGGTGAAATCTGTCCCAGAAAATTATAGTGCATGATTGAAATATAATTGCGGTCATTGATATGTTTGATAGTTTTAAAGTGTATACATGTTGTGAAAACAATGAGGGAAATGTTGGACCAAAATAAATGCCAGGTTTGGAAAGAATGAGGTAAGTTTCTATTTTGATACATCTAATATTGATTTCCTTTGAAAAGTGAGACGTCAAGGACCCTCTGTTCATAGGTTGGTTTTGATTTGAGGACATATTTATTACCTATGATTGATATGAGAATAGCCATAAATCATAACAGATGGCACATACTAAGTTTCTATTTAATTTGATTCTTTTGATAAACATTCCTGATAAAGCAAGTATTTATGTCAGAATGTTATTATAATTTTGCATATAAAGGAGGCTTCAGAAATTCAAAAGAAAATGGTGATTTATGTGTTTATTGGACAAGTGAATTCTAGTGCTGTCAATATATGAAGTTAAAAGTACTTAAAATATGATAACTGATATATGTTGTTTTAAAAGGAGTTTTGAAATATGAAGAAGTTGAATGCGTTCACAGGGCATGTAGGTGAGGTGTGACAAATAGGTTTAGAGGGGTTCTCACCGCTGTGGTGTGAAAGGGACTTACCAGAAAGTGATGGGGCGATGAACAGCAGCACACAGGTAGAAAGAAATGTACACTCTGCAGAGGAACATATTAGTTACATGCTTGGTTGGGGGCTTCCAAAGAACATGGCTTTAAGGGGACCATTTTGATCTGAGCTTTTGAGAATGGATGTGTAATATATAGGTCTGGGATGTGGGAGTGGTCACTCGAGTGAGATGAGGCGGGGAGCATTCCATGGAAGTTTGTAAGCGAAAAAATGGATATGATCCTTGAGTCTCTGGTCATGAATATCGACCTGAAGTGTCCTTTTAGACATGCTTTGCTGCCGCTATGATAAATTTTAGGCACTTACTTAGCAAATGTCTCATTTTTCTTTGCCGTTACTTCAAAAGATGTTTCAAAAACCATCCCTAATGTTATGGTAAATTTAATCTTACTTTATTAACAGGAAGCTACAGGCAAAAGTAAAGAATTTTTTTCCCCTCTGAACTAAAGATGTGAATCTGAATTACCAGTCTGATTATAATGCAAAGCCTCCTCGAGAATAATAAAATCTCATAAAAACTTCCTTGCTTGGGTGAACCCCAATAAATTAACGGTACTCCAACTGTTATGTGCAACTGGTGGCCTTTATCGCAATATGCAACAAGAAATGTACATTTCCTTCCAAAAAAGAGTTGATGACTTTGAAAATTTTATTGACCAAGTTGAATGCATAGTTCAGGCATTGTAAACCAGAGGGCACTGATGGTTGCTTGTAACGTGAGCAGACATCCAGGGGTTTGCAGATCAACACAAAACATATGTCTGATGTAATGAAATACAGATACTTTCCTCTTGATACCTTGCAAACCTGTCTATTTTAGTAACAGACGGTTTCACTGGATGTTAAGTGAAACTTTTTCTGTCTTAAGAATAGAAAACTGATTTTTATTATCTTACTATAGGATGGCCATCCTATAGTAAGATAAGCTTGCTCACCAAAAGTTTGCATTCATTAGAAAATAAATCCTGTGCCCTTCCTTCCAATAGAAAGATCCTTTGCAAAATGTTTGTACTTCATTCCTGAGATGTAGAAAATATTTTACAAAAGATTGTTTTCATCTACACATCAAAGACAGATTGGTCCCCAATTAATTTAGAAGCACTTCAATATCTGGTTCTATAATGTTCAAAATCTCAAGTTTTCAGACTTGCCTTATTTGCTATTTGGGTTTTAAGAGATTTTAAAAGCTGGTAAAAATCGGAGTGAAATATATCCATTATTCGAGCATAACTTGTCTTGAAATCCAAATAACATGTTCTTTTTTAAATTGCCTATCGAAAAATATCTTTTGTTTGTCCAGAAATTGCTTCAAAACACAGCCCACTCCTCCAGGACCTCCTAACCACTGTGTACAGCCAGCTTTTTGACATATGATGGCAATTCTTAGCTCTCAAGCTGGGATGATAATGAATTTCTGGATAAATGATGAGTATTGCCAGTAGTTCTTGTTGGAAAACAAAGGCTATTGTGCCAAATACTTGTGTATTTCAGGATGTGAATATCTGGTATTGTTTTTGTAATCTACAAGACATACACATTACATTTCTGCATTTGACAGTGTAAAAAATCACAAACAAGTTGCACTTATGCCATAAAGGCAAACAACTCTCTTCTTCTCAATGAAATATTTTCACAAATTCTCTTCAAAACAGTTACCAACTTTAGCTTGATTCATGTGGTTCAAAATCATTATACTGTGTTTCAGAACATAAGAGAGAGTGAAACTGTGTTTGTTTTGATTGATGATAGAGATTTTAGTGCTTAACTTCACAAACAAAAATCATGAAAAGGAAGAACAGGTCCACGTAATGATCTTGTGTGTTGATCCTAAGGGGTAAACATGTTATGCTGGTAAACATAATACCATTTTTGGCTAAGCTTAACAGTGCAATTTTAAGGTTTAAAGATCTTTCAAGAAACATTGCCATCAGCAAAAGTAATTACCCATTTACCACCTTTTTTAAAAGACCATTTTATCTTGTTGATGGAGGTGTTTGTCAAAAATTAGTAACTAAATGCAAAACTTCACACTTAAGATCAAAAGGTAGTTGTGGGTAGTTTGAAAAAACATGTCCTCCAATTTAATTTGATTCTTCATTTTGGTGTGGAAAAAGAAAATGGCTGGGAATAGATTGGCAACTTATGGTAGGGAGTCATATGTCTTATCTGATTACTAAGAACTAAATAGTCTGAAAGTGATTAAATCAACTCAATTACACATATCCTTTAAAATGGAAAGGAAGAATTATAAGTAGGCTAGAGTATTTTGGCATGAAATTCGGAGACCTTAGTGATGAGTCTCCAGCTTTAACTTGATTTATGCAATTTTATGTAAGATGTGAAATGTGTTAAGCAGAGACAATAAGTGAATAAAAGGGAAAATGACAAGACTGCCATTGACATTTTAGTATAAAGAAATATAGGACATAGGATTAAGTGGGATTGGTGTAACCCAGCACATTGCCTGAGGAGTTATGGATGGGGAAATCAGACCCTCAGTGTATGGCAGCCCCCTTATATGGTCGCACTTGACTGACCAGCTATTTCAGATTGGCAAAGACTTGAAGCTAGAGATTTCAGTGAAAATGGGAAGGTTGAAGTCAGTGGACGGCTGACAGTGACTTATCTGGAGCTTTGTCTTGAGGACACAGCAAGTCTCATGTGGAAGTGGGGGTCATGTCACAGATTGCATCGTGGGATGTCACTTCGAAACATTGATGTTGCTACCTTCTGTTAGACAACTTGACTGATTTCAGGAATTTAAAAAAAGAAGTCGCAATTACTTCTGTGTGCGGGTCTTCGTGCAGGTAAGCACTTAAGGCATGGAATGAGACAAAAAGTCTGAGAGAAGCCCCACGGAGATGCTTTACAGCCATAAACAGGATAATATGTATGACAGACTTTGAAATTATAAACGGAAAAAAAGTTGTTGTGATATTTGTGGCAGTATATATGTGGGAAAGAGGAGCGTTTTATTTGTGTGCTGGTTGAGTGAGGATCGAGGACCAGGGCAGAGCTGACATTGACCAAGATCAGTGGAGTGTGCCACTACCGTCCGTCACCATCATACCTGCCTCTACCTCTCCAACACTCTTCTTACCAACTTCACAAAAATGGGCTGAACTGACTGGCCACGTTTGCCAAAGTTCACTTTTGACATATTGTCATACAGTTATACTTGTTGGTCAATAAGTTTGCAGCAAGTTTGACTGGGATCGGCCAGACTTTGTACAGGCATTTGAGAGAACATTTGGCTTCCACTTGTGCATGTTCGCCTTGATTGTGTTGCTATGTGGTAGAAGACGTCTAGTTATCCTATCCACAGGTCAAGAGGGGTGTAAGTTGTCCACTCTCTGTACCCCAGATCCCACCATGGGGGTAAGAGATGGGTCTCAGCACTATCATGCTGGTCACCCGAGCTGTTGGTGATTACCATGGTAACAAACGAGGGGTTGATCCCCTCACCTGTGGATGGCAGGGATATGGAGCAGCTGCTGTTAGAGAGACCTGCCTCTCCACATCACCTGTCGGACTGATTCATAAATTGCCGCCAAGAAAATACAAGAAAACTGTCTGAAGTATTTTTAGTTTGGGCGAGAAATATATAGTCAGCAAGATGCAGCGCTGGACTAGTTACAAGGACTTGGGGAGGGTTTACGACGACGGCGGCCGCGGGTACAGGGAGTACGAATACAAATTTCTCTCAAAGAAACAAACTGTAAAAATTCGACGGTGGGAATCATCTCCCATAAATACTCTCCAGGTATGTCATGCATTACATTCTATCTTTGAGAAAAGTTTATTTGCCAGGAAATTCATGCATTTTTGTGCACATTTCATGGTTTTCATATAATCTCCAGTGTTTTTCAGATCTAGCTTCTAGTTCACTGTATGTTTTCCCTGCAGGCAACTAAATAGTATTGTGCTAAAGCAAAACACATGGGGTGTGGATGGTATGTAGCTCAAGTCTTTAAATACCTTTGATAAAAAGCAGAAAATTAGAGAGGCCAGAAAAGTGTTCATTACCATGATTTATGTACAAAGTACCTGTTTCTACACATGCAATAAATAGCTTCTAAAACAACAGGGGCCAGCCCAGTAACTCTATATATGGGTGAGATATGAGCAATTGAAATACCCCTTATCACATATGAGCACCTGTATATATGATACTGTTCTGTAGAAAATAACATGTTTCTCCTCCACAGCTTTATTTAATGTGTCAAAGGTACATTTGATGGTTCGCCTACTACTCACATTCTATGACAGTCAGTTTAAACACAGGAATGTTGTGATCTTTTAAAAGTAAAATTTAAAGAATCACCATTTGATGTGAATTTGTCATGACCAAATGGGAGCTTTGAAAGGGTTTTGGCTTTGGAGAAAAATGTTCATGATCTTTACAAGAGTGAGATTGGAATGAAGAATTCTAAACTTGAACTGATATATACAAGGCAACATACGTCAATGTAAAAGAAACTGATGGGGTGAAATAAGAGAGTTTGTTGTTCCCAAGCTTCCAGAACTGGGGGAGCAGCCAGTTGTTCTGTCTGTAACTTATGCCAATATCATTATCTATAATGAATCAAGGGAGGATCCTTTGGTTGCGACACTATCAAAAGGTGGTTGCTAAGGTTACTGCAGTGGTATTGTCGGGTTTGCTTTTTACTTGAGTAATACAAATTTTAAAGAATTACAAACTTGTTAAGCAATTGTGTAAGAAAGTCAGAAAGGATGTTGAAAATTGACTGAAGCATAACAAAATATTCCAATAGCATCTTAACCTTAATATTAAGATTTATTAGTTGCCACAGTCATGTCTAAAAGATATTGACCGATGTTTTATGTTTGGTCATGAAAAAAAAGCTACACAAAGGGGATTTTATAGAGGAGTATGTTTTTTTATATAACTGTCTTGGCAACAAATGTGTTAGCAATGAGATAGCTTCAGGTTGGGCTATTTCAATGTATAAAAGGATCGTTGCAATCATGGCAACTCATGTAAAAGAGGTATAAAGTAGTACATAAATACAAATAATAAAAAAAAGAACTTTCCCACACAGAAAATATCAGGCTACTGACTTTATCCAGATTCTTTCTCATTTTAGTAAACTAAATTTGAGAAATATTACTTTAAAAAAAATTAATGAGGATTTTGGTGGTACTTTTTCTAGGCCCAGTCAGCCAAAGGTGGTCGCCACAGCGTCAGCTATGTGGCACTGTCCCAGCAGGTAACATCTCACACAAATTGCCTCACTTTTAGTCCAAATGCTTTCAATAAGTTGTACTGTGTTTCTCCAGACACAACTAGCTTAGCTTGATAGGCTTCACATCAAGACAACCCCTCCGTTTTGATCAGTTGCAGTTGCAGTCGCGTTTTATATCTTTATGTTCAAAATAAAGTACATATTTTGAATTGTCTGTATATTTGTCAAATTATATTTTATGTTTTATTGATACCAAAAGAATGTATTGCAATAAAGTATGCATGAAAAAGAAACATAATGCTATGATGGACAAAATGAACATTTCTTCTTTTATATGTATGATATATTTCAAACCATATAGCATGTTTCAATAAATTATCATTTTTGATGTTTTGATAAATTATGATTGATCAATTTGGCAAATATTCAAAACTTGCATACCAGTTTGAACCAAATATAGAAAAACATGTGGAAAGAGGAAATTTAATAGCAGAGTAGATCTAAATACCTTGATGTTTCGCCTTTGCTGTGTGAGCTCTCACCGAATATCAGATTAATCATGTTCTTTACTATCTGGTCGCAAGTTGGGGAAGAGCCAAATGTGGTAAATTTCCAATGTATTACCCTCCAAATTTAAACAAATAAGTCGGTAAGTTTCCTGCCACGTTGAATATGTGTCTTGTTGGTTTATATACATAGAAAAATCACATAGAATTGTTTTCAAAATAAGCTTTGAGTGTTGATTTCACACATTATGCTTTTACGTAAATGTATGAAATGATGTGCACAAAAAGGTTTAGTTTTCTAATTCTAATTAACATAATCTGTTTAAGTCCTTATGGATAATTAATTTGCATTCATAAACCTCATATTCACTTTAACTTTAAGGTAAAGAGTTCCTTTTAAACAAGTTTTAGATTCATATAGATTATGTAAGGTTCTAATGAGGAACATGCCTCCATAGTGGATCTGTGTAATAATACATAAAATTAGACTAACATATTTCATTTATATGTTTATATTGATGATTTCTCTGAACCTGTTCTCATGTTATATTTTCATCCAAATCTTTGTAATGCAGTTATATAAGATAGGATAGAAAGAAACTACCAATTGTTCTGAAGCTTTGATTGTCACCTATAAGTTTAGAGAATCATAGAAGTATAAAGGTAACTCTTTCAGGAGATTTTTTTATATATTAAACAATGAATTTACAAGGTTCAAGAAGGATATGTATTTATATCTCAATTTAAATTAGTTTTATGCTGTAAATCCAAACTATTAATTCTGAATAAATATAGATAAACGGCATATTCAGGTGTTGATAAGCAGAATATAAAAACGATGTATTGTGTAAGCAGGACATCATATAAAGCCTAGAGATATATTACTCTAAATATAAAGTAACTGATGAGAGGGAGAGTAAAAGTTGGGAGATTGAACCAATTTGTGTTTTTATCGCTTGAGAGGGTTTGATGTGGTGATGCACTTGCATCAATAACAATCAATATGGCCGTATTAGCAGGAAGGTGCTGGATCAGCAATACATTCCCCTAAAACAGCTGTCTTACTTTGAACATGAAATATTCAAATACTGTGACATATGGAAGTAGGCAAATACCATACTTCCTGTCATGGTTGTTTTTTCCTTGAGTGGAGGTAAACATAGTTTCATTATTTCTGGGAAATATGAAGAGACAGGATTACATAATGGAACATTCAGAGGCTGAGGATTGATGGGAAAATAAGCAGCCATGCTCCTCTTGACCGGCTATTGACCAGCGCAAGTCTGACGTCTGACGTCAGATCACTTTACATGATAAGGTGTGAATAGCATCCAACTTTATAAAATATCATGGAGAAAGTATGGTTTCCTTGGTATCACGCAAATTAACTTTTTTATGTGATATAATTACTTTATAGATTTTATTTACCAAAGAAAGGAGGTCCATGGGAAAATTGAAGAAGTATGTGATGTGAACTGTGAGAAAAGATCAAGATTGTTTGAAGGCTAACATGACATGGTCTACCACAAACACAGACTGCTGTATGTGTGCAGGGATTGTGCTATGGATTAGCCGGGATTACTCAAAGAATGCCCATGGATTATTGCACAAATAATTATATCAGTGAACAAGTCACATTTTGTGAACACAGCCATAAAGCAAAATTGACACTGCTTTTCTGTACAATTCAAAATTGGATGTCATAACAAAAAAGTGGATGATCCAGTTGTATTCTTTTACCGGACTGGAACACATGTAATATGTATCAATGATTGAAGTTAGGAGATCATAGATTTAATCTGCAATGACCTCGGGCTTGTCATATGCCAAAATAGCAGCCAGTGTTAAAGTGTGGAGGATATAAAATGTATAGGAATGTGGATGTATTGTACATAGTGTGACATTGTGTTTCAAGCTGGGTGGAACCAGCCTGTCAGGCCCTGAGCCCCACAGAGCATACAGTGGTTAAGAGGGCAAATATTGGCCATCCTACACATAAGTAACATCGGCTAATATTGGACCTCAGATTTAAACAGGCCATCTTATATCTACACAGATTAAATGGGAGAAATTGCAATTGAAGTAAAGATGCCCTGGAAGAAAATAGTGAAAAATGTTCAGGAATAAGAGATGTATTACTGCCAGCGATTGATGGTTAAGATCTGGACTGTTATGTGATAAGTGGTCACTAGTATGGCCAGTCATAGATATATAATAGTCAACTATAAGATAAAGGTATTCACTGATTGTGACATGTGATGTCATCATAATATCCCAAGTGGGGATAACAGTGATAACTCGCCCATCCCACATGAGAGAACAATGAGAAGTAAGATTAGGGCATGACTGATGCTCTATGTAATTCCTCCTCCCCATCCAGCCCACCCAGCCCACCCAGTGCACCCAGCCCACCCAGCCCACCCAGTCCACTCAGCCCACCCAGCCCACCCAGCCCACCCAGCCCACTCAGCCCACTCAGCCCACCCAGCCCGCCCAGCCCACTCAGCCCACCCAGTCCACCCAGCCCACCCAGCCCACCCAGTCCACTCAGCCCACCCAGTCCACTCACCCACCCAGCCCACCCAGTCCACTCAGCCCACCCAGTCCACCCAGCCCACCCAGCCCAATAACCTCATCCAGCCCACCAAGTCCACTCACCCACCCAGCTCATATATCTGACCATCCTGCACACAGATAAGACACTGACAAGTGTGGACCCAGAGTGATAATAGGATCAACTTGTACAAATATTTGCTTTCATTTAATAATTACCATTACCGTGATATAACAATTAATCTCTCAATGATTTACTCATCCACATTAAGTATAAAGTCAAACAAAAAATATTTTATGTAGGTGTTTACCTACCTGAGAAGGATGTTGGAACATTCTCTTCATTAAATATCACCTCAATATTTGTCAAATGCATTACAAACTGAACCAGCTGTTTTTTGTTTTAATGATATGAATTAATTGGATTAAAAAGTATACTCTCAAAATCATAAGCAATTATGAGTAAAAAAAAAATGAAATGTAAGAGAATTGTTGCATATGACTCTTATCACCTGGGTGTTGTACCTCAATGCTATTGATATCCTCATGCCACCTGTATTGTATATTATACAGAGAGTTTTGCTAATTATCATTATTTATATACACACAACATAGCCAGATGACCAGACAGAATGCTGGGACATTGTGTCAAGTCACAGGTTATAATAAGATTATTGGCTGCAGTGTGAGCTTACCTGTTTTACTTCAAAGTAAAAACAAAGATTTCTCACTTTTGGCAGAACATGTACATTTCCTGATGCAGATTTATTAATGTTGTAGATGTTTTGATTCAGAAAGAAAAATATACTATCACGGATACCGGGATATTGAAATGCAATAATTAATCATGGGATATGTATATATATATATATATACCCAGGTGGAACATTCCTAACCGCTTGTCTGATCAAAACAAAACACAAAGTTAATGACCACATTTCAGGTCATAAACAAGGAATGAAAGCCTAAGTTGAAGTATTTTGTACTGAAGTACTTCTATAGGATTTAAAGTCAACCATAGAATCATGTCAAGACGATTTATGCAGATGCTTTTTGGGAAAGCCCGTGGTTCAAGTCCTCAACGTAGTCCAGGAAGAAATCGCTCTCAAAGCCCTCCAGTCTCAAAGAGGAATATTGGAAAGACTTGTTGCAGCTCTCCCTCTGGGCCTGCTGGAAACTGTGGAACTACCACAGCTCTGAGTGGCCGCGCTCTGGCAGGGAGTAAACTATGCAGTAAATGTGGAGGCACATTCTATTGTAAGTGTGAAAGCCTCAAAGATGAGAGTGGCAAAAATTGGGACAATCCCTGGACAAAAGCAAAATGCAAGAAAGGATCTTTTGGTCTGTCCTCTACCAAAGCAAAATTAAAATCAAAGTGGGACTTCAATGTGAGAAAGGTATGTCCATTTAGGTATCTTACAAAGCAAGTTCTCAATATTCCCATTATCCCCCATGGATTTAATGACAGGCTTCCTTCAGAATGCCAATATCTTAAAAGCTTAACATTGGAAAAGCAGATCATCTTATTATGAATCTGGCAGGTTGTGATTTAAGAAGTACATGACCCAGTCATCTAAACAAATCCAACTTTATCATTCTGAATAAACAATTCACGAGTTTTAAACTAAGATTTGATCTCAGAGCTTTAAAGGCTTGATAATAGAAGAGTTTTGCATGCAAATATTCAGTGCCACATTGGTCTGGCAAGGTCAGAGGTCATTCCTCTTTGTTCTCTGCTGATTGTGTCAATCAGGAAGCTGTCACTGTTCATACAAGGTGAGATGTACAGAGCATGCGGGGTCCTGATGACCTGAGGTGGACATTGGTGCTCAGAAAACATGGCTCTTTATCATCCAGTTTGGAACAGGAAGGTTTCATACTCTAAGCTGATCTTTTCTTTATTCGCCATGTAATAAATAAAATGAAAAATAATATTGTTATTGGTAAATATATGTAGATAGTGTTGATTGTAGGCATTGTGGCGAATGAGTGGGGGGTTGACATCTGATACTGGTAGGTGACAGGGGAGGTGGTATGTTTGGTGGAGTCCAGATCCAGATCCAGGTAGACATAAGTCACAGATATCCCTCTGTAGGCTTCACCTGGGTTTTTACACTGTGATGAATGGTTTGTTTTGATTCTATCTGGTATGTAGCAGAAGATACCCCTTGCTGTGATCTATGTAATGATAAATCATCTTATAAATTAAAAAAAATAAAGGATTTGTTATTGAAAAATATTTTGAATATTTTGAATATAAGGTTAGGACCCATTGATTTGTGTGAATGGATTATCACCAGTCAGATATGATTATAACATGATGGACAGTAGGAGGTATGTTGAGGATCCCAGATAGCCTCTCACACCCACTCTAATCCATCGCCATCTGGTGGCAGACTTAACAACTAGCCAGCTTCTACAGATAACCAGCCTAAACATACCTATAGTTCTTTGAAATTAGTTTGGAGAATATTGGAAAAAGAGTCATTTTGGATGAGAATCATGCTTTGTCAGTGGCCTGATTGTCTTTGAATGAAATGTGGAGGTTGCCATCTGGAAGCAGAGTGAGGGTTATGCTGCATCAACATGATGCTCTCAGGCTTATCATTTTGTCCCAAAGAAACATAAAGGGTATCTCAAAATCTGTGAGTATTTCTTGAACTGAACAATATCATTTATGGAATTTGCTGCATTTCTTGCACTAGAATTCAGCTTATTGACTTAAACGGAGAAGGGTGACAATCCTTTTCATGGTCTCATTGTACAATTTCGACTTTGTGTTGGATTTGGCTTACAGTGATCGCCAATTTGTGGGCTCAGCAAACAGTTTTATCACAGAACAAGTGGAGATTGTTGTTAAATAAACAGTACTTTGTATGCTAAAAGGACAGGATTAGTGATAATTGAGTGTGATGGTGAAATGTTTCTTACCAGGGTCAAAAATCAGAATGGCATCGTCAGGGACTTGGGTCAGCAACCACCAGAGGTCACTATTTGTTTTCACCTTCCATTGCCTGACTGAACATATCCAAGGAGTGACACATGAACTTTGCTCCAAGACATAATTCAACAAGTTGTTTTGTGGTCATTGATGTGGGGAAAAAGATAGATGTCACCGAAAACAGCGTTCAGTAGATAGTTTTATGTCATAAATAATGAAAGTTCCTTCAATCATCTTAAGGAGAAAGTGGTTATCATCACCATGTAGAGATGTTAATCTATATATTTCATTCATTAAACCTTGCAAAACTGACAATGAATGTGGTTAAGATTGATAGTAGTTGATTGGGTGATTTGAGGACAGGAGACATTAGTTTGCAGAGCTTGTGGTTACCATATGGACATGGTGTCCCTAATTGCACTACCTCTACAATTATCATGTCTCCCTGGCTCCTGTCAAGTGTAAATATGAGAAATGAGGTGAGATAGATAGATCGGGGACCAGAGATAGGGGTAGAGAGAGGCACAAACAACCAATGAGAATTATTTCAGTGCTGTAAAATAATAAAAAAGAGTGGACTTATTCATGGAAGGTTGGGTTTGCTTTATCATAATCTGTATGCAAACAATTTGAACCTCAATTTTTTTTAAGCTTTGTAATGTGATACATCTCTAAGCATTGCTTTAATTTTATTTAAAGTATTTTATGTTGCCATCCATACATTTTGAGAACAAAGATTTGTCATTATTGAAGAAACAGATCTCTCTCCACTAGGTGTCATTACTGGCTGAGGGGGGAAATGGAGGCGGCTACTTTTTGCAGTGATTGACAGTAGCTTGCCTCACCTTATAAGGACAACCCAGTTGAATTCCTTCAACTTTTATGACCCCTTCTAAGAAATGACAAAATCGCTAAACAAGGAAATGCTTACGCCTTCTGAATTTAATGTCAAGAGGTCAGACAAATTGATGTATCTGTAGACAGGTCCAGCTATGAGGTACAATGAGGAGGCCAAGCCCTCGGGCTGAAGACATTGATGCCAAGTAATATTATTAAACATAGTAGGAATCCCCAATAGACAATAGTAAAAAAGTCAAAGCAAATAAAAGTGTCCTGTGAAACAATGGGAAGTAGTTATAGTAGGAAAGTACAAATATGTGATAACAAGATTGAAGTAACTTGTAGAAACTGCTGTATAATGTTTGTTACCAGGCTTGTCAGTCAGTAAACCATTCATTCCCTTCAATGCAATAGCACAACGGATTGGGGGGAGATGGTCTTTAAAGCTACATGGTTGCTTGGCAACCAAGTGGAAGGAGAAGAGATTGTCATCTTTTGTGAGTTTTCACACCATTTGTGATTACAGAAAATTGTCAGGATGTAATTCACCTGTGAGTGAAGATTTCAGGTTGGGTTGTCAAAGGTACAGGGTCATGAGTGGGACAACTATGTCTATTGTAGCTACTAAATATCCTGCAGGGACCAAGATGATGAGAAAATATTTCAGAAAATATCAGGTTGTTCCTCAAATCTGAGGAAGCAATTATCATCAGCTTTAGATTTTATATGAAGAAGAGTTTGACCAAATCTAGCATAACCCATTCAAATTCCTTGCAGTTGTCTATAAATGTTAGAGTGGTCTTATAAAACTTGTGAAACCTCTCTCGGATACATGATACTGCTATACAGAAAAGTTTATGAGAATTTTATGATCAAACAGCCAGGTTAGGAAGCAATAAAATTCAGCAGACATGTTAACAATTGTGTTTAATTGTGTGTTGGCATAATGGAGGCAGGTGGAGGGTGATACCTTAGAACAGAACTGAGATGATATGGGAGGCAGGCTGGGGATGGAATAATGAGCATGTTAGTGTTCGTGGTGACTTAAACCACTATTTGCCTTACATCTCTATTATGGAAGGAGAATGTGTGCCTTTATCTGCTACCGTATCTAAGCTGGTGGATATTATGTGGTTATTGGCCAATAATGGTAATCATACAGCACTGACAGAATAAATGGTTGTTACACTCTTGACCTGAGCTGGTGATTGCTGGGGTTACACAAAATCTCTTTGTTTATTTTGCCCTCAAATTTTATTTGAGGCTACAGAATTTGAGTGATTCTCTTGATGTTTTCTTGAAAAAAGGACATTATCCAAAAATCCTCAAATTTCCATAAACATTATGAAAGGGCAATTATTTTGTCCAGTACATTTGTATAGTAAACTGATATTTCGAAATAAGGACTTTTATACTCTGGCAGGAATTCTCAGAGCATTTTAGAAAAAGAACAATGTTCTTTGCATCCAATACTTAGTCTGAGAGATTTTCTATTAATTCATGATTTATGGAAGGTGGCATTTATATTTAAAGATATTTTAGCTTACCCGGTGGTCAGAGCAGAACGTCTTAAAAAATCTCACACATTCTTAACTGTGCATTATGTGCAATTTGGATTTTTTTTTAAAAAGCTGACTTCTTGATGGAGGTATTTAAAAGTGACAATAAATTTGGAGAGTTTATGACACAGGTCACGGTGAGGATCAGTGATGCAACCAGAACCACTTTGCCTTAGGTACATCAGGGGGGCATCTAGTAACTCTACCCTCCACTTTTGTTCAGAAGATACATGCATGGATTGATCATAACTTCCAAAGTTTCCTGTGTGAGTTAAGATTTAGATGGTGTAGATAGGACAAATGAATATATATTTGGCCCTCAGAGAAGAAATATATTTAATACTGACTCCCTTTACCTTCTGTCTGGGAAAACTATACTGATGTTCAATCATTGTAGGACCTTAAAAGTGTGTATGGTTGTGAATAGATTATATATTACTGATGTGGATGGCTGTAAAATGCTTTAAGCAATGTTAGGGTTCAACACATTTTAGCAAAATTGAGACACAAATTAAGACAAAGTGCAAGATAAATTGATTTTACTTGAGGGAGTGTTTTTAGATGCATAACATTAGAAAAGAAGCTGATTTATAATGTCCTCTAAGTATCTGGGTTATGCTTTCAATTAACATTAGTCTGATTATGTGTTGGTAAAAAACAACTGAGATATTATGGAACATATTATCTGGATGTTGCATTCTCCTCTCAAAGGAGGAGCCCAAGTGGAAGTTGATAATTATGGTCTTACTTTGATTCTTAACAACTTCTTAAAAAAGATGAAAAAGTAAAAATTTGCATTGCGCTTTAAATAAACATCTCGTGTTTGATATATACAGAGAAACTTTAGCAAGTAACAACAACCTTTTTGATGAAGGATACCATGAAAGATTTGCTTTTTTTTTCTATGTGGTTGACGGGCATTGGTAAACAAGCCAAATTTGCAAGGTCATTGAAGTTCAAGTTCATTTTGTTTGGTGAATATGACTGCTGTAGTATATGTGTTCTTCTGCCTTGCGGGAACAGAAGTGGTATGTTAGAAGTGAACGCCTAACATCACATAACCTAAGCTTAGATACAAGCATATGCACAAGACATCCTCGTGGATGAAACATTGACAAATCAACCTTCCAGGTTTTACAGAAAAAAATATTTTGATACATTATCAAAGTGGCCTTCCTTGACTACAGTGCTAGTTCCAGCAGTTTGTGTATTGTATTGATGATCGTTTTCAAAGGTTTTCTTCAAGTTAGTCTAAAATTATACAGGTAGAAAAAACATATGCATTCTTGAACAGTGTTTCTTGCTTGTACAAATGAGCATAGTGTCTCAGTTGGTAAGTTGTTTGTCTCCCATGTTAAAGGTCTGGGGTTTGAATCTCAGCTGAGACAAGTTCTTATTTCCTACTGAAGATGAAATCTCTCTATTGGGGTTTATTTGTCACAACATATAGAATTGAATTGATTTTGCAAACAAAAGATAATAACTAAACAAAGATGAAAGCCTCGTATTGGGATTTTATTTGATGGATTTCCAAAGCTCAAACATATTTGCAAAGAAGGCATAACTTGGATGCGACAAAGATTTCAAGATTTAATAATGTATTTTAAACTTAAGTTCCCAACTAGGTGCAGATGAGTGGAACTGGTAATGGTATACAGTGCTGCCCTCTATGTTTCATCTGTGATGTTTTTTTCCTTTGCTGATTGTTTGACCATCTGCTTGAAAGTATTTCCATGAGTTCTATTATTTGTTGATTGTTCTCCAATTATTTAGTTCTGTAACCTTGAAACATATCAACCAACCATATTCTGGAGTATTCATGAATTTTATACTGAGAATTCCTCAATCCTGCAGTCAGACATTTACATGTGTGAACCTCCTACTCTCACCAAAGGCACACAGCATTGTTGTGATAAACCTGACGAGATAATAATCAAAAGGCCTTGTGTTAAAAACTGGATAAGACAAATTCCTTCGTAGATTGTAGATATTCAAGTGTTAATTATGGAGATCAATGCTGCAATGATAACAGCGTTTAGCTTCACAGCTGACCCCATCATGTCACGTCTGAGGTGACTGTATAAGTGTCTTGTCAACTCAGGATCTTTTCTTGTTTGTGGAAGCTCACAGATTTTCCTGTTGGGAAAGTGGTGATACCTGGGATGAGAGCCAGGAATGTGGTGTATATTCAATGAAGCATCTTGCTGAATGTTCCGCATCAACGCTGCCTGCTTTAAGCTTGAAGAAGACTTTTTGATAAGGTTACAGAGCAGTTAGTAAATTTTACTGCATGGGTGCTTGGCCGATTTAGCAGTAGCATAAGCACAGTGGTATTAACTGTGCAGTATTGCAGCACAGTACAAAGTGAATCTATTTCTAGCATGTGAAATTGGGTAGTCTGTGTCCCACACCTGGTCTATTCACCCTGGATCTGTGTCACAGGCAGGTAGGGCGCCCGTCAAGACACAGTATCCTCTGGATTATCTGATTAGGATTATCATGACAAGATAATGTGATCAGAAGATCATGATGATGATCATGGTAGGAGCAACTACCTGCACCTGGGTTATGTAACTGTCAGAAAGATTGGCTATCAGGAAATATGTACAGGTTTAGTCACTTCAGTGCCAGCCCTGGTGGACGACTATTCATCCATGCTGCTCCTGAAGGTGACGGACCTCCTGATGCCAAGAAATGGAAGGGAGATGAAGACATAAGCAGCGTGAGATACATGTGCAAAATCTTGTCAGAGTCTACAAAACAGGTCAGATCACAAACTCATTCAGGTCATGTTCTGGTGGTTTTGATACAGAAAAAAAATTGCCCTGTGAAAAGAGAAATCATAGATCAAAGAATATTGTTTTGACAGTTTTTTTTTTTTACTTGGGTAATAGTATGTTAGTTTACAGGGGTTGAATTCCACTCTTTTGTGTATAAGGAGTGTCACATATTCTGAAGGATTGAAAATGTAAGACAACTGTGTCAAATACGTGCAGCTGGTCTGCAAATCCACAATTTATCATATTCGATTTTCTTAAATATGATGGACAATCTTAGAAAGTTTGAATACCATAAAAGGATTTCACATCCTGTCATTCTAAAGTCAAAAGTTAATCATTTCAATTTTATGATAAATAAACATGATAAATTTTTGTGATAGTATATCACATCATAGGAATCTAAATTGGTCAAAACAAATATTGAACACAATCAATGATCTGTTTTTGACCATGATAATCATAATCATTTGATAAACATAAGGATGCCAATCCCATACAGTTGGACCTATTGTAGTATTATCAGCTTGGTAATCTTTTCAAGCCATGTTTAAATGTTCTTGTATTTGAAGTAGATGACCGGATATGCCATTTTTGAGATAAAGAAAAATATGTAAGGTATTCTGGGAAAGTATTTTGGATCATCCATTCAGCATTCTTACTTTTCAATAATATAAATGTTCTTTTCATACCAGTCATACTCATTTTATGTATTATCTTATCAGAAGAATTGTTAGCAAATATTGTGTCAGATGGGATGAGTTCTGCAGAATGAGGAATTTTCAATCATTATCAGTTTACACTACCTGACAGGGGGAGCCACTGTTGTTCATATCTTGCTATGCTTTAATCCCAAACCTGCATCACTGCATTATGATCTTGTAGCTTGTTGCACATGATTAGCTGGAGTTTACCACAAGAGGGTGCCACTGTTACACCAACAGATGTCAGAGAGCAATAATTTTTATGACCAATTAAAATAATAAGTAACAAGTCTAAATTCAGATTAGAATTGCATTTTAAATCTGCACGTAGTATGATCTATGAGGATTTTTTTTATGAATGGAGAGGTGAGCGGTGTTTATATATGACATTGAGTTCATCAGGATGCGGCTGCATAGTGGGAACTAAGCTATTCTGGATGATGTAGGGATCAGGGGTGGAGGTGAGATGTATCCGGATACCTGACCTAATCCACCATGTCAAGGTATACCCCACAAGCTAATCCAGAAGCTTTCCTGGGGCAAGAGACTTCCTTCCTTTTTATACCAAGTAGTATCACTCTTCTAGTCTCATTGATATAACTTAAGTGTTACATGCTCAAATATTTTACTTTGGAAATATCATATTGAAATATCATATTGATTTTCACAAAAATAATTCTATGAATTAGCAATTAAAATTGGCAACAATAGGTATTGGATAAGCCATTATATCAGGGAAATGAATAGGACAAGTTAGCCAAACTTTTAACACACAACCCTCTTAAACATTGAATGAGTTCAGATGCCTCAGAAAGTAGCTTTGTAGCCTGTGATTGTGTTGAATTGATTACATAACAGTGTTTTGTTCAATCCCGATCCCGTGATCTTTGTTCAAAATTTTGATCTAATGAGGGTGAAATTAGATCATGGATTACACAATTGAGAAATTTCAGCACACATCAAATGTAAAGAACAAATAGAAACTTTATTCAAACTATTAAAAGCATCAAATGTGTTTTTACCACATAATTCATTGAAAAAATATGAATATATAAATGAAATAATTAACTTTTTGATTTTGTATATTAAGGTAGCAGATGAAAAGGTATGTATTTAATTCGGAGAAAATATATATTTTGAAGGAAAGGAATCTTCATCATGGGTGATAGACTTCTGATCTGCTTTCTCTATAAAAAGCTTTCGGTCTCTTAGCACACCAGGTGTGCAAAGTGGTGTAGAGTTCAACTTCCATAGAACTTATAATAAGTTTTCTGCCATTCTTCATTATTTTTTCAGTTCTTGTCAATACTTTTTTGTTAATGAGCCTCAATGCTGCTGGGAGGGTACGTTTTTACAGGCTGTCTGGTTTGTCTTGTTGAGTTCATGATGTTTCAAAGTTGTAAATAAAAAATCAATGCTTACAACACCTTGATTGCATCACTTTTCTTTAGTTTTACACTTTACAGGGGAAAAAAGAAGAAAAAAAGGTAATTATTTGGTAGCATTTGATTGATTGCTGTATATTTTCAAGAGGTGATTGTCTATTTTCATTACTATTATTACAGCAACAAAAAGTGGAAAGTTTTAGTTTGGTTAGCAGGGTTGGGGTTAAGGTTGAGGAAGTCTCCCGGAATAGGGAGGGGAACCAGCAGGAGGTTCTGGCAGTCGGATCCCTTGTTTCCACCCAGAAACAAGATACAGTTGGTTGTGTGCTGCACTGACGCAAATCCTCACATGAAATTCCTGTTGTTGTGATAACACATAGCAAAATGGCTGGGCAGCAATACTTGTGGCATTACAGATTTGATAGAGCGAGCTGAAATCACAGGAAATAAAGGGTGCCTTGTAATGCAGGGAATGGTACAGGAACTGACTATGCTATTTCACTCATATTATCAAATAAACAAATATAAAATCCAAAATGAAGAAATGAGACTTTCTTTTATAATAATAAGATTATGCGTAGGGTTATCATTTGGCCCCCATAGAGTCTAGCTTAAGTTTATAAGCTCAAGTATTACTTTCCTAATTAGTGTGATAATATGAAGATAACTATCATTCTTTACATATGGTTTCCTAATGAGTGCAGACATTATTCAATATATACTTGATAGAATTTCTTGATTGTAAGTGCACCGGGGATCCTGTCCTGTAAGCCAGGTCTATTTATCATAAGACACTGCAGATCTCCTTCAAGAGGAGGGAGGGTGGGCTGAGCATGGCCTGTTAAATACATTGACGAGGCAAGGAAGAATTTGTGTAAATGTCAAAAGGAAATAGATTTGTTTTGTGCAATGTTGAGAAAATTGAAAAAGACTGATGATGCAACTGTAGCGAAAGATGTATAGAACAAATATTGTTTAAAATAATGATAAAAGGGATCTTCCGCATTATGAGAAAGTGAATAATATATGGAAAGTTTGAATAAATTTATGTTTTATTTAACATGGATTTATAATTTTATCATAATAGCAATATTATATCCCATATATTCTAGTCACAAAACAAAGAGCAGTAGAGGAGAGTGAAGGTAGTGTCTCAATGGGGTGACTGGTTGGAGGGGAGGTTACATAATATAAGTATGCTTAGACAGATGGTTACCCTCTAAAGAATTCACTAATGAACTACAACCACCATAATAGGTTACGATGCAGCAGTGAATGCAGCAGGAAATTGCCAAATGAATAAAGAATTCACCTGAATGGCAGATGAGTATAAAGAACATGTTTTTCTTTGTTTTTAATAATTATCAGCTATTTTGCATATCTTATTTTAATCTCACTCCTGCTTTAGTGCCAAATATCTGGATCTAGTTAGAGCTGAAAAGAATGAGATTAATCAAGCAAACTTTCAAGGAGTTTGAGAAACTTTTTTATCAAACTTTTAACTTGCAAATGAAATGGTTAAACTTGTGCCCTCGTGTGATATGCTTATCTCTCCAAAGGGACACAAAAACACAAAGCACAGATGTTTAACAAGAGAACAAGGATATATGTGAAACACTCATGAAAGGCTAATTTAACAATTCACAATGGGTCTCTGTATTTACTTTTGTAATACAGCGCATGGGGATTCCCAACCTTTACACCTGGGGGAGTGAGTATTTAATTGGCCAGACCGTCAACATAGTCGGATTATAACGTGTTAGTCCCATAAGGCAATAGTGTGGGAGGTGTCATAGTTTTTATGACCGCAGGTTGCTCCGCTCACAGCTCTTTGTACTAACATTTAGGATCCAGGAAAGGCCTGGGCGGCAGTGATATGACAAAGTTTGTCAATCCGTCACTTGTATGCAGACTGTCCGGCTGAGACCAATATCGTAGTGAAGCGTCAAATCAATATTTTGACAATACCAACTGGGTCAGCTGTAGATCAGTACAAATGATCTCCCATTATCTGGCCTCATTAGGATTGTGAACAATATATAATGTGGATATAGTATGTGTTTATATATCATACAGCGGGAATATGAAGTGTGTATGATGTCACCACTCAATTATCTTACCTGTTGAAGCATTAATACATTGTTAAAAGACCAAAGTTTAAAGGTATTCAGACAACAAATATTTTCATATAACAGCTTTAAGTATGGAGTTCAAACAATTAATATTTTGATAGTATGAGCTTATGCAGCTAAACAGTCTAAATATATTGGCATTAGCCAGTCTGGCAGAGAGATTACCAGTGGGCTGTGAGAACATTCAGACACACTGATTCATACTTTCTGGCAAATAAGGCAGAGGTGGGTGTGGCCAGGCACAGAATTTGATTGGATCCTGCTGGGGTTCTGCCCTTGAAAATGCAAAAGCATCTGTCTGCTCCCAAGGAGGCAAGTGTTCTGGGACATCCAGTGGGTCAGGTCTGAGGAGCCACAAGATAAGGAGTGGTTGAGAGAGTCCGTGTCAATACAAGAGTGACAGGCCGGTGGTGACGGGAACTGGAGGAGCATTGGTGTCTTGAGAAGGGAAACAAAAGGGAATGGAAGTTATACATCTTGGAGACAATAAGCAGAACATGTGACCTAATTTACACTCCAACGGTCCCTCAGTAGCTGCCCACTACACCACAGCAGGAATCATAACTGCTCGCTGATGGTGGTTTGTAGTGCAACAAGCAACTTAGTGCACCTCTGATAGGGAGGGAGAGGGTTATGGTGGTACCTCCCATAGGGATAGGGGGCACATTACAATGGGGTATACATAACCACCAACCAGGAGTTCAGTTTGGACAAACACACACCTCTGTCAGCAAGGATAGCCTACATATATTGTATCATCTTCCCGGCCCAGGGTGTACTGTGTGTATTAGCACCGGAGTATGATACCTGCCTGATATACACAGTGTTATTGCAAGTAAATCACAGGTAAACCGCCAACATGTTCTGCGGATGTGGAAGAAAGAAGAAAAAGAAGAAGAAGGATAAAGACCAGAAACCACCGGTAAATTCATATATTTCTCCGTCATTGTGATTTGTAATGTTTTTGTGGTGAATGCGTTAACATTCCAGATTAACTTTCAAACAAATGGTTCTAGTTTTCAAGCAGAGCTGCACCCCATCTCAGTTTGTGTTGGTCTTACTCTGCACTTGGTGGGGCTCAGTTTATTTATAGTGTTCGGTGCCTGCTTACAAGTAACAGGGCAAAGTTTCAGATATTTCCTGGTGGTGGATTTTGATGATAAATGGCATAATGCAGAAGGGGTCAGCAATATAGGGAATCTCTCACAAATCTCAATTTTGTGAAAAAGTTACTGAGTGAAAGCTGGAAGTGCAGATCACTAGATAGGTTAAGATAAGTTTTTACAGCAGGTGTAGTTAATAACATACATCCCAAAATGATAAGATAAGAAAATGTTAAACCCTCTGATCCATTGTCATACTTTCTTTTTGGTCATTCAAACTTCCCTCCATAAATCATGGTAATTTGGCAGTGATTTATTATGGCTGGATATCTGAGGACATAAATGTGCAATAAAACGAATATCAGACGTAAGCAAGTGTGAACTGCTGTCTGAGTTATTACTGATGCACAGGTTGTTTTTCTGCAATTTGACCAAGTCTCAGCAGGTCCATTGTTTATGAGATGTGCAGAAATGGAGACCTGCTGAACAGCCAATATTACAGGGGACGCTGCCAAGTTTTCAAGGGTTTGCATTACTTTGCTAGCCCCAATTTTAGTTTTGAATGTTCTGCTCGCCTGCTACAGCTGGTTTGCAGACCCGAGAGGTCTGAAAGGGAGCAAGGGGGGTTATGGTTGAAGCTATCTAAAGTGTCATGGCAAGAAGGCATCTATAGAGATATCACTTGTGTGATCTCACCACTATTCATGTGTCATAAATATGGGTGAGATATGGAGCAAACATCACCTGCTTATCAGGTCAGCACATCTTGGGAGCTTGATAACATCTCACTTACTTTGATTAATGTCAAGATACACAGGATGAACATGCTCATCATTTACGTGACAAAAGTGCATGCAGAGGATGTGCTACACTTGAAAAAAATAAGGCAATCCATTTATGTGTATCTGCCTGTTAGTTCTTCTCACCCCAAGGAGGGAAGCAAATGTTAGGTACATAGACAACACCAATCAGCCGGAGGGTGACCTTGTGTTATCATATGGACCATCAATACAAAGATCATCCAGAAAGTTTTTATGGTGAAAATTATATCAGTTTTAGATTCAATATTAAAAAAATATCAAAAAGATATCCCAAAATGAGATTTAAGATTTAAAATTTCTCCCAGAAAATAATCACAGCCAAATAATACAGAAAGATAATGTTTGCCTGTTTATCCAGTGAATATTTAGAACAGCTGTTCTCCAGAATGGTTAAGGGTCAAGATGAGAAATAGCCTGGCTTCCATCTCAAATGGTGGACTATGGTTGCATAAGCTAAGAGAACCGAAATAGGAACATATAAACAGGAGAAGTGTCTGCCAAAATATTCTCCTTATATTGTTGTAATGAAGTAACCTGAAATGCAACTAGGTTATTGAGGCGGCAGCATAATGTTGCTATTCACACTGCCTTACTACCTGTGAGGCTTGTACTCCTGTATAATGTAGCCAAAGAATATATCTCAAACACAATAACACTGCTTGTGGAGATGAGAAAAAAAAACTAAACGATTATCCTAAAAAATGGGAAAATTTCATATGACAGGATGCTTCCTTTTTTTGATAAGTGCTATGTTCATTTTTGTTGCTCTTCCTCTATTGAAAATGAATTTATTTCCTTTTTTTAAATCTATTTTTGGCTGTCACATGCATCCATATTTAATAGATGACTGAACAATTTACTCGTAAAAACCTGGTCTGAGGGGTGACATGTCCACAGAATAATCACTCTGGCCACTTTCATGCACGCAACAAATGTGGAGCATTGTTGGGAGTTAAAATGTGAACTTAAAGACCCTTTGGCCAAATATGAACATTTTCATACAGAGGGATATGCAGGAATGGTGCAAATAATACTGAGCTGGAGTAGAGTATATGAATATAAGTTGTCCTTGGTATAGATTTCAGTTGGCAAGTCATTTTGATGATGAAAAAAAAAATTTTTTGGGGAGTATTTGTGTATTTAAAGGTGCTTTGAGATTAAGATTACCGAGGAGATTGTCTCCCATTGAGTGTGCCACCCATACGAGGGGTCACACGACCTGCACATAGTCACTGGTGGATCATAAAGGTTCTAACCCGAGGCTACACTTGTAAATATATAAATGTGATCTATAACTGTAGCATATGGCTGTAGGGTGTCATCCATGCTGCAATGACAGCAGAGCTGATGAATAACTAGATTCTATCATCATATGCCACAAAACCAGCAAAATGGTCTAACTCATGGGCTACAGCAACATTGCATTCAACATTGCATTGTCAAAGCACATGTCCCAAGGCTTGGAGATTGATGCACTTTAGGAGATTTGGTATTATTGTCAGTCAGTTATAAATATTAAGCGAGGATCCCACATGGCACCATTCCATTTTTAGAGCTAGAATTGAACTCTTCAGTACCTCTTAGACCAATAAGTGAATCAAGTAACTGTCAGGAATGGTGAACACGAAAGCTCAATTAACACTCATAGTTCTACCTTGTTAACATCAAAGAACTAAATGTGTGAAATCTTTAATGTATCTGAATAGAATATAAGGTTAGAATGTAGGAAGGTTAACACAAGCTGGTGGTATATGCCAGGTCAAACAGAGTGCTGAATATTGAGTATCCCATCATTATGAATGGGCAGACAGAACCATAAAGACTACCACCCAGGTCCGTATAAGAAAACCCGCATAGAATAGAGGATTTGAGGGAGAAAACAAGCATTTGGGAATTTGTAAAGCTGGCCATTTGGCTGTTGTGTTTGAATAGAGATCACATACCTATATTGAGGTTGTTTACTTGACCATAGCTATATTTATCTGTAGTGGTAAGTTGAAGATGACAGGATTGTTCAATAGGTTAGAAATATTCCAGCTTTTATGCCAGTCAACATGGTGAAGTGCTTGAACCAAACAGGGAAGCAAATCTGTCTCTTTACAAGACTCTCTCACATGTCATGCGCGATTCCCTTGTGTGTCACAAATTGGGATCAGCACACTAACCTCGTGACATCTTGATCATTAAAAATACAATAAAAATGTAATTAATTGCCAGACAAGAAATAGTTGTGAACGTCATAGATGTGATTAATTGCCTGACAAATAAATTGTATGAACCTGACAGAAATAATATTATAATAAAGAATTTGTGTGCTGGATGTTCACCTCAGCTGACCTCCAAAGAGAACACCTATCATCAGATCAATTATTAATGGGGTTTTCAGGGATTTTCCAGGGTAATTGTTTGGCACATTTTTTTTCTATTGATTTGGCAATGTTGCTAACATTTTGTGGAGCTAAACATGATGACATGTACATCATGTATTCTTTAAATGTCTGGCAATTTGCTGCTCAGATCAATAATGTAATAACATGTATATATGGCATGGTATAATATATTATAGTAATATTAGAACAGTTGGCATTGTAGTAACAGACCATATTTATTATGCAGAATAGGCTCGGGCCTGTTACAAAGTAAATGATGGTACAGAGTGGGGAACGAGTAGAATGTATGTTTACATTTTATGACAGGCAATATTTGTCAGGACAGGTTTGCCTGATCACACATAAATTATATGTGATATATCCAGCATTGTATGATATTACACGAAAAATCAAAGACTACTTGTTTGAAAATGTAGATTTTCTCTTTTTTGCTGGTTCATTCTTGGTTGTTTTCGTGTTTAATAGGGGCCTTGAGGTAAATAGGTTTGATATTTACTAGAAGGGGAGTAGGCCTGATGGGAGTGGAATCTACCAGCAGGGGGCACTTCATGCTTGGTTAGTCAGGTAGCTATTTATCAGGCTTGCTGACCAGACCCATCACCAAGTTGCATGCGCCAGACAGCTTACTCCCTGGGCTGAGGTTTAGAGTAAAAGGTAGGGGCAACATCAGGTACACTTGTCTTATAGACCTGAGTAAAAACATTGGTCACATTTACACCATCCTCTGGCCAAGGTTTATAACACCTCTGATGGTTGTTTATAGCACATTTTGGCCTTTTAATCTCTGTGTGATTTGGCTTCAAGCTGATTTCCTCCCTCTGGTCACATGCAGGGAACTTCCTTCTGTCTGACTTCATGGGGCTAAGTTATTCTCACCTACACATTTACAGAGGAAAAGGAGCTGGTCCATAAATAAATAAAAATAATAATTAGCTCAGTTTTACAGAATTATGAATAAAATGAAAATGTGATTTCTTTCATGGGATTTAATTAGATCAGTGTTCAAATAAACAAGAGAATTCTAACATACTTGCTGGTATTCCCTGCAGGATCAAGTAAATCCATTAAACATCAAACAACCCAGTGTCAGACAAAATTAAGTAAAACTTCATAATGGAATTGCCCTAGCAGATTTGATATCAATCAAGGGTTTCAGAACAATTTCAAAAATTCATTGAACAGGAGTGAAGTTCTAGTATGGGATCAGGGATCACAGAGGGTGTGAATTATTGCAGGATCTTATGTACAGGACAGGGTTGATAGTGGTCAGATACTTGGGTCAGAAAAACATATTAGTACATATATACGTAGAGGTTGCTGAAGGGAGGGAGACAGGTAGTCTACCGTAGGCTTGGCCAACACTGTATTGAGAACGCTGAGCTCCATGAGGTAAGAATCATGTTAGGTGAGATTCATATATGAAGGTCTCTAAGTTGATCTAATAAGTTGGGGTGAGGTGAGACTCATAGAGGTGGGGGGTCACCAAGGTGATCCAATACACTGGAAGACTGGGGTGAGGTGAGGCTCATAGAGGTGGGGGGTCACCAAGGTGATCCAATACACTGGAAGACTGGGGTGAGGTGAGGCTCATAGAGGTAGGAGGTCACCTAGGTGATCCAATACACTGGAAGACTGGGGTGAGATGAGACTCATAGAGGTGGGAGGTCACCTAGGTGATCCAATACACTGGAAGACTGGGGTGAGGTGAGACTCATAGAGGTGGGAGGTCACCTAGGTGATCCAATACACTGGAAGACTGGGGTGAGATGAGACTCATAGAGGTGGGAGGTCACCGAGGTGATCCAATACACTGGAAGACTGGGGTGAGATGAGACTCATAGAGGTGGGAGGTCACCTAGGTGATCCAATACACTGGAAGACTGGGGTGAGGTGAGACTCATAGAGGGGGTAGGTCACCTAGGTGATCCCATACACTGGAAGACTGGGGTGAGATGAGACTCATAGAGGCAGGAGGTCACCTAGGTGATCCAATACACTGGAAGACTGGGGTGAGATGAGACTCATAGAGGTGGGAGGTCACCGAGGTGATCCAATACACTGGAAGACTGGGGTGAGATGAGACTCATAGAGGTGGGAGGTCACCTAGGTGATCCAATACACTGGAAGACTGGGGTGAGGTGAGACTCATAGAGGGGGTAGGTCACCTAGGTGATCCCATACACTTGAAGACTGGGGTGAGGTGAGACTCATAGAGGTGGGAGGTGACCTAGGTGATCCAATACACTGGAAGACTGGGGTGAGGTGAGACTCATAGAGGTGGGAGGTCACTGAGGTGATCCAATACATTGGAAGACTGGGGTGAGATGAGACTCATAGAGGTGGGAGGTCACCGAGGTGATCCAATACACTGGAAGACTGGGGTGAGGTGAGACTCATAGAGGGGGTAGGTCACCTAGGTGATCCCATACACTTGAAGACTGGGGTGAGGTGAGACTCATAGAGGTGGGAGGTGACCTAGGTGATCCAATACACTGGAAGACTGGGGTGAGGTGAGACTCATAGAGGTAGGAGGTCACCTAGGTGATCCAATACACTGGAAGACTGGGGTGAGGTGAGACTCATAGAGGTGGGAGGTCATCTAGGTGATCCAATACACTGGAAGACTGGGGTGAGATGAGACTCATAGAGGTGGGAGGTGACCTAGGTGATCCAATACACTGGAAGACTGGGGTGAGATGAGACTCATAGAGGTGGGAGGTCAATGAGGTGATCCAATACACTGGAAAACTGGGGTGAGGTGAGACTCATAGAGGCAGAAGGTCACTGAGGTGATCCGATACATTGGAAGACGGGGTGAGATGAGACTCATAGAGGCAGGAGGTCACCTTGGTGATCCAATACACTGGAAGACTGGGGTGAGATGAGACTCATAGAGGCAGGAGGTCACCTAGGTGATCCAATACATTGGGGTGAGATGAGACTCATAGAGGAAGGAAGTTGCTTTGGTGATCCAGTACATTGGAAAACTTCAAATATTCAAGGAAAACAGTCCTAGAAAGGATTTCGTAAAAAAAAAAAAATGTTCAAATTGAACACAATTGAGAACTTTACAGCTTCAATTAAACTGATATGATAATGAAAAATTATAATGATGCACAGTTAAATGTTTAAAAGGGATCTAAATGTATAAATAAGGAAGACTGATATATTGCCTTAGGTCTTTGGTATGAATCACGCTGTGGTATCTCACAATTAGCTGTGTGGCCATCAGTTTGGCACCAAGTTGAGCCTTGCATACACAGATACATGTCTCCTAAATTGACTTACACTCCACCTATTAGCCACATGTCTTGTAAACAAATCCTCTTTATGTCAGATTCTCTTGAAATATTACCCATTAAGATATGGGGAAATCTATAAAGACATAAATTTGCAAAACAAAGCACTCACTTACAGCCCATTTTATAACATTTTTCTCCAAAATTCCCTGGAAATATATACATTTTTGTTCAATATTGTTCGTCCTTGTAAAATAATTAAAAGTGAATCATCAGTCATAAAAGCAGATGTTTGCAGTGTCTTGTACATTGCTATTCTGACCGCAAAACGACTTGTTTGTTGGAGACAGATTCCACCAGTTGAAGGATCTGACAGGCACTTGACATAAGAAAGCTATCAAACTTGTAGTTCAGGTGGGCTGATTGTCGGCTTAAGCAAATATAAGTGTGGTGATCTTGCTGAAAAGCCATTTCATGTTTTCATCTCATGTCCTCAGATAAATACACATTTATATGTTTTTGGAAGAAGAAGAACAAAATAAAAATACACTATTGATGGAAAATCTGGGCATTTGATGAATAAGAAAAGGGCATTCCCAGAAAATCTATGCATGAGCATAAAAATACCATGTAAAGTGTACATAACTGTGTGACTAGATAATGCAGAGTAAAGGAGGATCATCTGTGCTGGAGGTTTGGTTGTAAATAAAAAAACTTGCACCTTGTACACAGGCTGAGAAGGTCATTAGTGAATATAGAGCCACATAGTACACATATATTTCATACCTGTATACATGCACCCTGATAAAGTAGGGCTGGTGGTATGGGTACACACCAGAGGGCACTGCTGGGTAGGTCCAGGGACCTTGCCGGGTCAGTTGTCAAACAACTATCATGTTATATGGCCACATTCCAGATAGGCAAAATGCAAAGAAATGTGCCATAAGATTTACAAACTGACTTAATTTTTTTACCAAACTTTGTAATGTTTTGTTTATTAATGTACATCTTGTTTTTACATTGTCTTTTAATTGATTTTTCTTGTATAACTACTGTGAGGATTTTCATTTTAAGTATTTTCATTTGACATTTGATCTTGACACCTGTTTTATAACTCTCCTAAATGTAATGTTGGAGAAATGTTTGTATTGTGGAAGTTAATTTGGTCTTTTTTCAATCTAATATTGACATTGATGTTGATCCTGTGATAAGTTGTATTGAAACGAGGAAGAATGGATTTGTTATATGTAAGGCCAAATATGAACTGCATGTAAGGGGATAAGTCACATCTCAACATAACTATGGGAAAATGTTTGGAAGTTAAATGCCAATATTGTTCTGAGGAAACTAAAACTGCTCTGTTATTTAAACAGGAAAGACTTTATGTGCACTTCAAGATTAGTGTGTTTGTTATCAATGAAATTCTTGATTAAAGTGTACTCATCATCTTACAAAGTCAATCAAGTCAGGTAGCAAAGGTCAGTTTTGTGCAAAGAGAAGATATTTAATAAACAAATATAAAAATTGATTAAAGGGAGGATGACCTTGTAGTGTATCTATTTCCCTAAGATAAAAATACATACTTTATTGCCTTATTATCAGGCAGTTGTGTAAAAAATATAGGTTTTTTTGTAGTCTTTTTTTTCAAACTGATATCTAAACATGACCATTTTTCACATACACACGTGTTGATTGTGAGTAATGCAAATGACTGAAGATGTGTGTGAAATATGAAGTTAGACAACTGTTTGATGGTTCGACATATTTCCACCAGGTGGAGATTCGCAGTGGAACAGTAAACACACCAATCTGTGGTAGCTCTGCAGTGGTTTGCTTCACTCTGAATATCAGATGCAGCACTGGGTCTTGCTTATGGGGCGAGCATCAGGTCAGTGGAGGATGTCTCTCCCCCTGACAGTGACAGGTATACAATAGACAGAACAAGAGTTGGTCAGTGTCAACAAGTTGTGGCCAGTGTGGAATGTGAGATGATGTCCGTCAAGCTCAGTATCCAATCACAGGCCACTTGTGCCTCGGATAAGATGCAGAGAGGAGCTATTTCTTCCCGCAAACTGAGGCTAATGTTTCCAAACATTGCTGTGTTATTACTATACAGGTGGTAACAAAAATGATGTATTGTTTCATCATGTTTATGCACTGTCACCTGACATGAAGTGTACTTGCATTGTTTTCCTGCATCTGTACAAGGGAAGCTGATATGTTATCACAGATATTTGTAATAAATAAATATGAATATTGAATATAATGAGCTGCACAATGTGATGCTGTGGCCAGGTGCAATATTTACGTATATTTATATAGGGGATGATGTTATATATGATGGGTGTGTAATCCACACTCCCTCCAAGCTGAGATAATTTATATGTCATGTGATGTATCTATCGTCTGCCTTCAGGTTAGAAGTCTGATTTACTTGTGTGAAATGTTTCGATACATAAATCTTGATCAAAATGACAATTTTTACATTGTGATATAATAAGATAAAATAGACAAGTGTTGACAGAAACCCAAACTACACAGTATATGCTGTGGATAAATGCTGTGTCTTTTTACCAACTTCCAGTGTTTTGACATACTACCCTGGTTCAGATGTACAGTCAAAAGTACTTTCAGTGGTGAATTTGTAGAGCACTTTAATTTACAGCTGATTTTTTATGGGCCTCTGAAAAATATATCTGTATATGAGCAGCCATTTTGATATAAAAAGAATAAAAGAGACAAATTATTATTATTGAGATTAATGAAATCTGTAGAACATTAGCCAGGGATAATAGCAAGTGCAGATTATTGCAAAAAAAAATATTGGATTGTTATTTCATTTTCATTTTTAGCAGAAATATATTGCAGCAGAATATATTATTATTATCTATTGACATTAAAAACATTCCACAAACCAAGATGAAAAGTGTTTTGTGTAGTTGTTATCAGACAATAATTATCATGTGAATCTTATTTTGTAATTACAGATCTCGGACGTGATTGTGCCGGGGCAAGCAACAGACAAGTCTGCAAAAGAGGCACTATTATTGTGGAGTCGGCGCACAGTAGAGGGCTACCCTGGAGTGCATATAAAAAACTTTACCAACAGCTGGCGAGACGGACGCGCCTTTCTATCCATTATACACAGACACAGGTAGGAATGGAAAACACATCAATATTTCTATAATCATGGCTAATAAAAGATAATCTTGGGGGATAAATTCATCAAATATTAGAATTTGGGACATCTCCACTTTAACATTTATACCACTAAAAATACTGATTAAAAAAATTATCCCAAATAAAATCCTTGATTGTGTTAGTATTTTGATAAAGTGTCTCCACCTTTTTGTATCCTCGATGTTTGTTTGAAACAGTATATGTTGCCAGATGGGACAAGTACAATCATGAGGCAACTTTAGCGGCTCAGACGTGTATTAAGAAGAAAGGTGATTAGGTTTGGCAGGGTACTATCCTTTGTGAAAGTAAACAAAGCTGAAATAAAAACATGAAAAAACACATTCTGTATACATCAAGAATTATACATAGACACCCTGCCAATCTCTCCGACCAATGATTAAATATAGTGGAGTTGTACAGTTCTGGTTCCGGTAAAGTTGTACAGTTCCGGTGTGTACTTTTCAATGGGGAAAAAAAAACAACATGGAGATCGGCAATTGGCCTATGAAAGTAAAATATGAGGTTTACAAGAACTTTTCTTTTCTGCATAATAAAAATGTTTATACCCCAAACTTTGTGATCAAAAGTTATTACCCACCCCTACATTAATTTCTGTGCCATTTGAAAGTGGATAGTCTTCTGCTAAATCCAAATCATCCATTGGACACTTTGTCAAGAAACTTTGTTTAGCTGACCAGTGATCTTGTGCTTAGTAAAGTCTTGCTAACAGTGGGGTACCTTTAGATTGGGACAAAGGAGTGATTTGGCTAACAGAGCCTTGTTTGTCCATTAATGTTTGTCCATTGGTACAGGTCTAACACCCCGGCAAACCACAATAGAGGTCACATGATTGTATACATGTGGTCACCTGGTGGTCAAAAGAGTACAGGCAGTACTTGGCATTTTCAGCAAAACTCAATAACCATGGTCGGTGTATTTTGGTTGATTTTAGTGAGATAGTTAGACAGCTTGTATCACAGTTTCTTGACCACATTTCATTTAAGTATACCCCAAACCTCTGTAAAATTGCCTGTTACCTTTGTGATTTCATCAATGCTTTAAGAAAATTGTGGTCTCATTTGTGGCTTATGACAATAGTTTTAACAATTTCAAATATTGATGAGAAATGTCAGAATCATTCAGCATGCTCAAAGGTTTGAAAATGTTTACAAAGAAGATTTTCAAAATGCATATGATGACTACGATTGTTCCCACCATCTTCACACCTTGTCTCCCTGCACATAAGGGTTTACTCGCATTTCACGCCACATGGCACAGTGTCACAGCACCACAGTGCCACACATATTTACCACATTCATAGTGATGAAACCGTAAGCATCAGACTTACATGTCTGTTCCGGTTTTTGTCAATAATTCTTCTACATGCTCACGAAATCTCTGACGAGAAGGTCATTTGACCCTTGAGACCTTTTCCTGACCCTGAATTGTCATATTTGTATTTTGTGCGAGTGTTGTGTGTGGCTCCCTGGTGCCATGCCACCAAAAAGGGATGAGACCCACCATGAGGGGTACAAGCTACGCTACACACCAATCAGTCTGGCCATGGAGTGTGGTGCAGATAGAATGCAAGCTTATAAACACCAGTTCCTCTGTGGTGATCCAAAGGTCATGGGTTCAATTCCCACCCACACTAGTATTGAATTTATGTTGCAATTGTCCATATGAGCTGAGGCCCATGCCTGAAGGTTGATCTGTTCTTCTAAATATATGATTGGGTTGATTGTCATGTCAAGAACCTGTGACATGGCAATTCAGTGAGGCAGCACTAGATCTGCTCCATGTAAGTCTTGTCACGAAATAACTGAAGTAATGTTGAAAGTAACGTAAACCTTAAAAAAAACAATAAAAAAAACAACAAATAAAACCAAGGACTTGTATGAATGAGTAAATTGTTTTGATAGTCACTCAGATTTCATGGAGACCAAAAGCTCCTTTACAGTGAATGGTTAGAGGAGGTACTATGAGTATCCATATTGTATTAATTTATCTTTTTATCAGGCTGTAAGATTACATGGTGAAAAGGTCAGAGATATGAAAGTGTTGACATAGTTTTCGATATTAAGGTATCAAAAGTAAACATTGATTGGAGAGTTTTTGTGTGAGACAGCAGAGTATGTTCTCTATCCCAGTGACATGACGACTGTGAGCATTGTTGTTGTTACAATGAACTCCTGTGCCATTGATTTCAACATGAGTTATGGGGCCATTGCTCACACTTGAGTGTGTTGAAATGTACATAAAAAATGTTTATGATAACCTGAAATGAGACCAGGAGGACACTCAAGAATGAAACATAGAGGAAAATATCACTCACAGGCAAAAACTGGTGCTCAACCACCAAAGACAAATATTGAATATTACAAGGAATGTTTTTATCAATAAGGACACCCTGGGGTAGATTCTAGTCACATGAGGATAGGGTGACTGGGTGTTGAATATCCTCACTTCAGTGGGGGAACAGGCCTTGTGACAAGGTGTTATTCTGTCTACATTTTCACTGGACATGCCTTATGATCCCTGATCTGGAAAATATCCAGCGTGAAAAACCATATAGCACTGCCTTATGTCACCATTCAAATGTTCTTATGGGATTAAATCTTAATGGGTCAATAGAGATTCACTTGTCTCCGCAAGTCTTATGGATTATTACCAAATAAAATTGACGATCAGATTATCATCACTGTTAGTGGTGCACCCTAGTGGGGAATATTTGTGTAAATTAGGACAGGTAATCTTGATTGGCAGACTCTACTGAGTCAATATGAATCAGCGATAAACTACCTTGGAGTGTGACGGCTCAACAGCTCGATTAGCATTTGCTAGGAGGCAATGTACATCAGAACCTGTGTATAATATCAACGTTGCTAAGTTTATTTAGCCAAAGTGAATTTGTTATATCTGTATATAAGTTAGTTGGCGGGGCTGGCAGAAGAGAAAGTCTGGCTGCAGGACAGCTTCACACAATGTGTTACGGATCAGGGATGTTATCATGACCAACGCCACTCTCACATGATGCCACCATGGTTGTCACAGAACAGGAGGATGATAATCTCATACTTTCACTAATTTATGTTAATCCAAAAGGGGATTTACCATATAGGAACTCACCATGGACTGGCAGGAGTCTATGTGCATGTGGCTCTGTGCACATGAATCAGGAGCCTGTCGCTGCTACCTGCAGTATCGTGACACAGACTATGTGGAGAGACAGTCCTACGAGAAACGCAAAGATCCCAAACCTAAAATACGCAAAAAAACACTGCCAAAAAATCCCAGGTAATATATTATTATATTGATGGCAACAAGGCCTTGGATATAGTGAGTCAGGATTTAGTTTTTGGGTCACCCTATGTACACAGTGCAAGATTGCAGGTTTGTGCAAATAACAAAGCTACCACTTACTTTTGATCCTTGAGAGAGAAAGCCACTTTAAAAAGCTTATAACATTTTGCTTACATCATACTCATTTGGTTTAAAAAAAATATATTTGTGCTTCAGTATATTTTCCACAAAATAACTTTCATTTCTTAAACTTGAACATTAATAGGTCAAGGAGTATATCACATTATTGACACTTTTTGTGGTTAAGAAAATATGTCAAATTTTACAGTCTTTTCTATTGTAATGAGTAAATATTTGTTTAGCGCTATCTGAGACTATGTCTGCTCATTATGTAATTTCTTATTCTATTTCTTAAATTAGATACAATAGACATTTAATGGTGTGAAAGGATTAAGTTTCTTTTGATAAATATGATGAATTTTAGTATTTACAAAAATGTAAATATGAAAATGAGACTTCATCCACAAAGATGTACTCTGAACCTAACTCATAGGCCCTGCTTTATCGTTGGCTTCTCCATGTTTACAGAGAATAACTATTATCCTGACACACACATTCCACTGAATGATCATTTTTTCCTACTGGGAAAGTGAAACCAAGAAAAAAATAGAGTAAATCACTTCAGGAATGCAATATTCTAATGTATCTTAATTGATTTTTTACACACAAATATATTTATATCACACACTATGGATCAAAGAAATAATATCTACCAAAACACAGTGATAAGACATGATAGCATATCACTTATCTGTGCAATTATCCTATTCAACATTACGCACCATAGGCAATACCATTGTTTAGTGGGATAACATATGAAGTATTTATGATTGATTGGTCTTTAATAGTGAATCGTATACTCTGCATGACAGAGGTAGTATTCATTTACTACCTCTGCAGTCATTGCCCTATATTTGATACCATTCTAAATTTGGAATTCCCCAAGTTCTAAATACTTACCTTGCTCACAAAAATATATCGTCAAATCTGAATAAATTATAATCAGGTGCCTGACACATAAACTGACCAATCAGTACAGTTTGCATTTATTCCTAGCCATACCTTTGGTGACAGGAACTGATATGAAGTCCTACTATGGAGAGTACAAATCATAATACTCTTCTTATATGTGATTTTCTCATCCATGTTATTTATCTCTTGAAAAAAATCCCTTTTTATTTCACTTTCAAAGTATATATAAGGCTTTTGGGGGTATCTTACCAATTTGATTATTGGGATGTGAAACCCTTGATTCAGTCTCAGGCCCCCTCCTCAAGTCATGGGCTGATATAGCATTAACATTTTAGAGTGTGAACTGCTCATGATGAATATTCATAAATTATTTATGAGTTACAGGCTACTTTGCCATGATTGGTCAGGCATATCACCTGAGTTTGTCAATCATATTGAAATTTTTTTTTATATATGGATAGCGATATATGCATAATAAGAGCCACACAAACATGTGCTCAGTGTCGTAGACTAAGGGTGGGACAGCACATAGCTCAATTATCACTAATTATATATTATAGCAATAGGCACTGGCCACCGGCCCAATGCATGCATGTCAATTTCCGACTGGCCTAGCTGTCCTGGCATGAGACACCTAGGGAGTTTGCTTCATTGGTAGGGAAAGTCGGACGGGACTTATGTAAATATCTCTAAAATAGTGCAATTTTGAAAAGTGTGAAAATAGTGCAATTTTGAACACATGTCCAGTCCTTGTATGGACCCTGACAACATAAGGAAGCCAAAACCTTTTTATTGTGGAAGTTAACTTCAATATGTACCTTATCTTGTCAAATAACATGACAACACCTGAATGCTATTTTCACATACACTCAGATAGGACTCACTACAGTCTATTTCATTCTGCCCCCCTCAGGAGATAGTGGCAATAAAAAACTGATGGATAAACAATGAAAGCATTCTGGTCTAAGCCAAAATAAACACACGGACAGATTTTTTCCCAACATTTTAAGCTAAATATAGTTTCATCCACTGATGTTGGCAGTGAAAAAGGTATCCGTAGGGAGAATGAAATATTCTGATGGAAATATATATTATAGCAGTGTTTTGGATCCTGCAGGGCATAGATACATGTTTTGTAATTTGCAATGGTCCATTTATTTGATACTCACACCTCACACCACATCAGAATCTGCAAACATGAGTTGCTTTACCTGTTGCAGTAGTGATAGGTATATTATTTCATAATAATTCTCAACACATACTTACGATTGATGATGTAGTTTAATATGGTTTGTTACATCGTCTGTATGGTATACATCTTTGTTAATTTCAGGCCGGACCTGGTTGATTTCCGAAAGGTGCGTACACAGACGCCCCATCAAAATCTGGACATGGCTTTCCAACTGGCAGAGTCAGAATTTGGGGTTACCAAACTTCTTGACCCCGAAGGTGAGGCCAAATTTGATATTACCGTAGTTCAAAATATTGATTAACTATGAGAGAGCCTTTTTAACTTTAATCCACCATTGAGGATTTTGTGTTGAAATGATATTAGATTCTGACAAAAGAAAAGTTAATTCAATAACATTTGTGTTTTCTTTTAGACGTTGACGTCTCCTCTCCAGATGAGAAATCTCTCATCACGTACGTTTCATCCTTGTACGATGTGTTCCCAACTGTGCCAAGCGTAGAACAGTCACTGAGAGATAATGTAAGTATAAAATAATTGAGCAAACCTTTGGCAAAAAGTAATAGGAAAATAAGAAATAATACTTTATATTTTTTTTAAATGAAGTCCAGAAAAGCACAAGACTGGTTTGAATTTAGTTTTTTAAGAGAGAAAAAAATAAACCAATAGTTTTTGCCTCAAAGTATTTATTTGGTGAAATACTGAAATATTATGATGGAGCATCACATTGCCTTTTGCCCAGTACCTGTATTAGGGAGACACGAGGAAATGTATCGTGTCACATTGCCTTGATATGATATTTTATACTGATTAAAAGCTCAATCCAATGTTATCAATAACAGCAGTAATAAATCATTAAAATCTGAACATACAAATGCATTAACCACACTAGAAGTGTACGCAGTTGCTTACTTCTGCCAAAATTGAAAAAAAATAAATAAATTAAATAATAATGTCAGTTATCTCCATGATAATTTACAAGATAGATCAAATCAATTTCACCAAGATAGCTTTTAATATGTTGGAACTTATGTCAGACAGTCAAATGACTTGTAGATTTGAGGTTGCATTCTGGCATGGTTCCAGCATACAGTGTATGTTTTTTTTTCAATGTCTGGGCCTCGTTTAAGCTTCTTAATATGAGCCATTTTTGTAGCATGTCATCTGACGTGTTTTTATTGCTCCATAGCCCTGACATATTTACACCAGGGAGGGTCAGACCTGACAGAGTGCATGCTCCATAGAGAGTTCTTAGAATCACTAAGATTCTGTTTCATGCAAACTATCCTTCTTTAAGAGAATCTACCAAAATATATGCCTCAGTGCTTTGATAAGCTCACTGCAAAAAGTCTCAAATTCTCATGAAACCTGTACATCTCTGTACATCTCTGGATAGTTTACATTATTTCCCACCAGCCAAGAACTTGTCAAAACTTCACATGCCCATGAAATTTATTTCTTTTTAAACTGAATAGAATACAAAAAAAGTGATTTATTATTGTCCTGAAGGGAAAATTATAAAGCTTTATATGCAAAGAAAGGGTTTGATTTGGGAGGAGGAATGGGAGGAGTTGGTGTGGCAAGCACATGATGTATAGTTATATGATTATTGGTCAGCTGTATAGGATCAGTTATCTGTGGCCTGAGATCCCAGGTGAGGAACACCAGAAAAACTCCCCAGTATCACTCAGGTGAAAATAACACTGACATTAAATGGCTGTTTTTGACAAACAGAGGTATAATATTTCTGCATGGTAGTTTAATATCAAACCATTCACTAGATGAAGTCTTTAGTGTATTCAAACAACATGAAATAAGCATTTAAAATTAAGTCTATCTCTGCACATCAAAATTCATCACAACCTATATAAACTGGGATTTTTTGTTGGTTGTGATATGACTGGGAGGTTTAGTGAGGTGAAGATGGCGAGATTTTACTTGACTAGCCATGCAGAAATCTGGGGTACATTTGAGTGATGGATGGAGATGTGAAAAATGTATAATACACATTGTGTGGTGTGAATGGTCAGATTGATCCAAGCGTTGATCCCTATCTCCATACTTTAGTACAGAGTCATGCTCACGTACATGGAATTGTCCTATAGGTGGCACTATGCACCACAAATCAAAAGTTTTTTCATATTTTAAAGACCATAACATTAAGAATGCTATGCGTAGGTTATGGAACTATAACCTATGGCATGAAACATGTAGATTGATTATAGTTGTGACAGGATAAACCTTTTAAAAAAGAATAATGGTTTGGCCAAATTCTGGCCTGAAGAGAACGCCACTGGTTTAGCATATAAGGGCCTGAAGCATCCAGCCATGAAGGACACACACAGCCAGTCCATTTATGCCTCAGGGTATTGTGGCTCAACGATCAGAGTTTAATGATCATAACAAGCATGGATCTAAACAAAAATAGGGACTTTCCAAACCAATGATGTCAACATATCTTTTAACTTTTGAATAACATTTCAAACTCAAATGGCAATTTTACAAATTAGACGTAAAGTATATAAAAAATATGTTAGTAAATAGATTAAATTGATCTCCAACAAAGCCAATTATTGAAGCACAATTTAATTATTTTTTTCTTTGATCTTTTACAGAAATTATCACTCTGATATTAAGATTCCAAGTGTATATCACTTGAATAAGTAATAAAACAGCCCCTGACAGTTGTGCAGCTCTATCACACATATATCACATGTGACCTTCTTAATTGAAGGAAATAACTCATAAAAGTTGGTCCCATGTAAGTTGCATCAATTTCATCCGGGCATACACAGAAAAATTTGTACGTTTTTATATGAACTGACATACAAACCTAAAAAGCATCCTATTTGCAAGTTAAAACAGTGTTTTCATTGACGTTCAGGCAAACAAAGATCAGTTTGTTAGGACATATTTGTGTGCCGCTCTCAGCCTTGTGAAATATTTGTGGACCAGACAGGATCCTCTGTGGGTGTTTGGTTGGAGGAAGCATATGCAAACATTTCATTATATATGGCATCTTGGAAAAGATTTTTATTTGCGTTATTATTCTCTCGTGTGATGTATGGCATTTGAAAAAAAAAAAAACATTTTTGTTGTTTTGTGCACTGTGAAAATAAGCTAGTTTTATACAGCTTGTTGCAGTAAACGTTCTGTTGTAATGAGGCAGTAAATTTTACTTGACCTGTCGTTTGAAGACAGTCCCTCAATGTGAAGGAATTCACCTCTTTGGGCTAAAAGCCTTGCACAGAATTTTAAAGACTTTAACTAGCTCCCTGAAGTGACTTGAGTGTGCACTCACTCTTTCTCATTCTCTTGTAGCCAGGACTCCATTTTGAACACTAGCATTTGTAGTTCGTCTTGCTATTCACATTTTTTGCCAGTTTCTGCAGCTTTCTGTGCAACTTAATCTTGTAGACACATCAAGCATCAGCACTTTGGGAATATCTTTCAGTGGAATATTTGCAAAATATTGCATTTGTGTCAAAGGTTTGGAGGTATTACAGAGATTCAATCATGTACAAGGTTGAGAGAGTGTTCCATATGTGGTCGCCATTTCAGGAGAGACAGTTGAAGTGGGAGGAGTACCGAGAGTTAGCAGCTAACTTACTGTTATGGCTGAGGGACAACACTGCCAGGATGCTGGACAGAAACTTCCCTCACACCCTGATAGAGATGAAGGTCAGATATTAAATAACATTTCCTTGTCAGATCATTCTTTTCTTTCTATCAGGTCAGTTCACTATTTGAAACATATTTTTTACAATATGAAAATGCAATGCAGGAAAGATAACTGTTTACTGTATAATTGATAATACAATTTATATTGCAGGCCTGTTTACTGTATAATTGATAATACAATTTATATTGCAGGCCTTATTAGCAGAATTCAACAGCTTTCGAGTGGAAGATGTCCCACCCAGACTGAATGATAAGCAGAAACTTGGGCATCTGCATGACCAGCTCCAGGTGAGGGTAATTATTTGTTCTCTGGAATTATTGGCAACTAAATAAGCTTAATTTGTGGATGAGCATTGATTTTCATCGAGTTTAAACAAATATGATCCCCTCACCCAAGGCTCTACAGCTGTGTCAGGCAGCCAGACATATAAAGTGTCAGCCTGGTTACATTGATTATACACAGACTCACTACAAATATGAGCTAAAATATGAAATGAAATATCACAACTTATGATGCAACTGCAAATTTTTGCAAAAAAAGGATTAATTTGAAGTCTTTGGAGTATTTACTAATTGATTAGGGAAGAGTACTGAGAGAGTAGAGCAGTAGTGAGTTGTTGAGTTCAGCCAAAAGTGTGCCAACGTGGTCTGTCCTTGCCAAGATGTCATGCCATACTGAGGCTATAAATCAAGCTAAGTAATATTACATTGACTGTAAGAAAGCATTAGATGTTGTCATCATACATGAACTCGTGGAATGTATCCAGGATTGTGCTGCACCAAATGAGGTTGATGTTTGGAGTTTATATGCCACATGATATTTAACCATTGTGTCAACACAACTACGTCTTTTTACCCATGTGATGTGAATGCATACACGTACTGTGTTTGGCTGTACATGACTGGCATAAACTATCAAGGTCATGACAACATTGGCCACACATAAAAGATGTTATGCTGCTCATATTCGACACAGTGTTGCTTCCTGCCAAAAAATATTTACACTATCATATACCTTCTTTAGGTGTGAAATGAATATTTACATTGTAGCAATTATAGCTCCAGTTTTCTTTCCTAAATAAACAAGAATTAACTAAGATTGAAAATACCTTCTATCATGGGACATATCTACTATACATTTGGTACAAGTGACATCTTGTTCAATATGACCGTAAAAATATTACATAATATACACAGCTGTTTATTGATTTAGATCTATAACCTGCTTTATAAATTGTGTATACAATACTTTATCCGGGTCAGAACTTTTTTGCCCCTGTACTTGAGACTGGGACAATGCTTTCCAATAATGTTTATCTCTAACTGATAATGGCAAGGATATTTGTGTATTTCTCAATTGGTACAGTTGTCTATGTGATTATAGTTGTTTTTCGTTGGAATGAGACAAACAAAGTTATGCACAAAGCCTGCTGTTGGAAGCAACTTTTGACAAGCCAAAATAGAAAGACAGATCAAAGGATAGAATGTGTTAATTTTAACATAAATACATATCAAGATGTTTGGATATATGCATATTATGGGATATATCTAAAGCAGCACACCTGATATTATGATTATAAAATAAGACAAGCTTATGTGTAATATAATGCCATTTCGGATACTGAGTGAGGAGTTTGGCAAAAGTACACATTACATCTGTGACAGTGAAGTCCAGTTATCTACCAGGAAAACTCTGGTACTATATGAACTAAATGATGCATGTATGAATTAAACAAAAACACATCAGTTGGAAATATTGATGGTAAAGCCTGTGTAGAATAAAATTAAAATGGCTGCCTTTTTGAAGTGTTTGGACTTTCGTCACCATATTCTGTTATTCTTACTGGTGCTATTTTTGCCATTCATGTTTTCGGATGACAAAGGCTTTCTTGTCTTTTGGGTAATTACTTGGGTTGCATTTGGAATTATTTTGATTCTGTTTGAAAATTGCAAACAAGGAAATTTTGAGGAACATCTTCTGGATTATGAGAAGGTTTTGTATCCAGTAATGGCAAGAAAGACTAAAAAACTTAAGCAGAGAAAGAAAAAGAAAAAGGAAAGTAAATGTCAGAAACATCAAAAGGTAAGAAAAGTGACACAACAGTGTCTCTCTTAGTGATGATATTTCACAGAAAATGAGTTGTGTATGCCTTCTGAACATTATAATGTGGCTTTAAATTAGTTTTTTGTGCATGTTACAGTCAATGGCGGCAGATTCTGGCCAATTTTCTATAGAGGAATCTATCACAATGGAAAATTTAAATCGTCTGTGGGATCGCTTTACAATTGCCCAGCAAGAGAAAGACATGGCCATTCAGGCTGAAGTCACAAGGTAAGCATATCACTGCTTTATTTCTGAAAAGTATTTGAAACTGTGAAATTTTGGTTTTGACTTCTATAATATCTGTCTGTGAGAAATTACAAACATTTGAAGCAGTTCAAGAAGACCATACAGAGGGACATTTTTGCATACCTTAATGGATTTCATTGCTTTGCCGGAAAAAATTGAATGTGCTATATCTGTGCAGACTGGAGAGAGCGCAGCGTCTAGCAGAGAAGGTTCATCGTGACTGCCGCTCCTGTGAAGATCACCTGGATGATATTGACCGTCGTCTGATTGAAGAGGAACAGCGATTGGACAAGGTGCACCCTATGGACGCCAAGCGGAGCTGCGATGCCATACAGCATGCTCTCAAGGTTGTCGAGGACAACATACGCAACATGTTCTCAGACGTCCAGGCTCTCAAAGAAGGCAGATACCACCAGGCTGACCAGATGCATAGGAGGTAAGATTGGCAAAAGTCAAGGAAATAAGGCCAATAAAAATAAGAAATAAGTTTCTGAGAACATGCTTCCTCTACAAAATGGGAGAGGATATGGTTGTTTTTTCTTTCTTTATTTTTTTAACATGATTAAATATATTGAAGAATAACAATATATATAATAATAAACTTTAGGGTAGTGGTTGTGATCTACGGTATGTAGGAAATTCTATAATAACTCCTTTTTTTTGAAGGTCAAATTAAATTATTTTTTATTAAGTTTATTTATTGCTCTCACTTTTATCTTTTACAGTTATAAATAAGTTGCTAATATATTTTTAATATTAAAGGGTGTACCATATTCACCAAAGATGGGCATCACTTCATGCCCAGCTCCATAACAGCTTGATGCCACGCCTAACGTCACGAAGCTATGTACAAGAAAATGTGACGCTCACACGCAGAACTGACGTACACTCTGAAGTGAGACTAGTAGAAACCAATGAAGCTTTTAAACGCATCCAGAAGTGCATCGAATGGATTCAGAATAAACAAATGGAATTGGAGGGATCAGGATTTGGATCTGATCTTGAGACGGCTCAAGAAGCCCAAGAACACCATAAAAATGTGCACAGAGAAATATTGGACTTTAAACATGAAGTTGATTTCTGCATAACTGCTAAGGTAGGACAAATTACATTCTTTTGATACAAATGTGATCAATATTTATGTAAGATTTAAAAGATGATATGATATGATTGTTTCTGCCACAGAAGTAAGTTATTTATGTAAATAATGTGCCGAAAGTTGTATTATTTGTATATAACAATCAATTGATAAATATCTTTCAGCTGATGTTTTTATGTAGCAAATCAATTTCAAGTTCTTCTCTGATCTTATCGTATCTTGTGGCATTATAGTTTTGAATGGAAGTGTAAATTTATAGATGATTAAAGCTTTTCCTTTGTCATTTACAGAACACATTATCACGAGAAGAGCAGAAGTTATACAGTCAGTTCATATCCAGGGTAGAAGTGGCATACTCCTTACTCACAGTAAGTTCTCATATTTTTGTGCATTATCTTTATGAAAATGCTTTCAAGTGAATTATTGCATCCCAGGATGGTTTAAAGATTACCTTTTAACATCCATTTTGTAGATATTCACGAAAGATGATTCTGTTATATTTTAGAATGCAACAAAAATTAAACTTGAAAATTAAATAAATGTCATTTTCAGAGTACATCTACCCGCCGTACGAAGTATTTGGGCACGTTGGTAGATTTCGTGAAAGCAGCAACTGCTGAGCTCATCTGGCTAAGTGATCGTGAAGAGTCAGAAATCTCTAGGGACTGGAGTGCACGTGGACTCAATATCAGAGAAATTGAAAAATATTATGAGGTAAGACTATCATTTTGGGTGATGTTGGAGAAAAGACCTTGTGATAAAATTGTAATAAAGTGTGAATATTTCCCAATTTGCTCGCATGGTGACTGGCTTCAGTTTGAAGTTGAAGTTTTTGTCTGTGAATATTGTGATTTTCAAATATAAACACATAGTGTAATGTATGAAATGTTTAATGTTGGTGAAAAATGGTGGGAGGGGGTTAATAGGGTGTTTGTTACATGTATACCATTGGAAGGGATACTCTGAATTGCCTTTCTACCCTGATTTTCAGAAATATGGCAAAAGTAAAACCAGTTAGCACAATTATAACACAAATTTCATATCAGACACTAAAACATAAGTAAACTGTTTGAAGGTCAAATAAAGTACACTGACTTGTTGTAGTTATTAGACAAATGTTCTATTATAAAATGTATGCACACAGGCAAAAAAACCAGTACTTTCTGTAATTTATTATCATCCCTGTGTAGAGCAAGAATGCAATCTGAATTTGTCATACATTCTGCATTTTGAGATTTTTATCATATTATGTTCATCTTTTGGCGCAATCTTGCAAATATTTTAATTTTGAATTCATCTTTTCGAGAAGTAAAAAAAAATTGCATGGATCATGATTATTTTATCATTTATAAGTTACAAATTGTAGACCAGTGTACATTGCAAGGCAAACCTGAATCAGATCCATGGAAAGTCAAAATACTTGCACAAAGCCAACATTCACAATATATTTATTGGATTATGCAGATTCCTGATAAGTGCACCATCTATCATGAGTATAACAGTGAATATATTATTAATTAGATTTGGAAGAAATTGATTTCATGATCGATGGTGCGAGACAGATTAAAATATTGTGTAAAGTGTTATTGAGTGGAGGAGGCTTGTAGTTTGACTGATACTAGAACGTAAGCTTTGTGATTCTCCTTGCAGAGCGGTTACCCTGGAGTCAAGGTTTGCAGTGTGTTCACTCTCGGCATGAGCAACATCTCTCACTTCAAATGCTCTCAGTTTCTCATACTCTCTCTGTTTTCACAGAATATTTCTATTTATGTTTTTGTTTTTGTCTTTTTTACATGAGATGTGTTAGAATTTATAACTCTGAAGAAGTAAATGGAAAAGTTAAGGATATGGCTCTAAAATAACATTTTTCATATTATCAGTTTTAAAAAATCTTCATACTGTTCAAGAATGAAATATGAAGTATGAAAATTGATCATTAAAAAAGGATTGTCATTCAAATTATAGTTAAAATGTAAGAAGTACCTTTTTTCAAAAAGAAAGTGGTTGAAGTGATTTTTGTAGCAGAGTTTTACATTTATCTAAATCTGCTTGATTCTCAAACAGTGTGGGAATTTACATTGCGGCTTGTGCTCTTGCATGTATTGTGTTTTAATTAGTTTTTACCCCTTGGCAAATTTTGCTGAAGGGTTATTGGCAGAGCCTGCACCATCTGGGCATCTATTCCTCGACGTGAACATGATAATTTGGGAAAAATAATATTTATATCTTCAAACCTAAAATATAGAGGCATCTCATAAAAATCTTGTGTGTTTGTCGGTGTCCTTGGAATACATTTCCAGGTCATGTGAGCTTATTTCACAGGGATTATCCAAGGATATATAAAATGAATATTTGACAATTTTGTTTTTTTTGCTCTAGAGTTGATGATCATCATGAATTTTAGTGAAAACTTATATATTAACAGAAATGTATTGGCCAGCAATATTGAAAATGTGACTTTGTGATTTTATTTGTAACATTCGAAAATTGAGGGTGAACTTAATCTTTAATGAAAATTACAGGCATTTTAAAAGGACTTCTTCTAAAACATCCCTTAAGTTCTATTTCTTTCACTGCTTTAAGTCAAGGGGTGAGCGGTCTCTGACCGTTATTTTTTCTTTTCTTGCAAATTTCAAACATAGATATCAATATTACATTCTTCAAATGATTTGTATGTTGTTTGTTATATTTTAAGTACTGAATTTTGGTAATGCTTGCAACAGTTATAGTTTGTTCTTGGTAGTTCAATTTTATGTTAGATCACAGGATAAATCTTTGAATATTTAAACTATTCTTGAATATTCTAAGACTTGAATTTTCAAATGTTCAAACATCTTTTTGTTCACATTTCAATGTCACAGATGCTTTTGTTATTTTTTATTTATTTACCATTCAAGTTCTAAATGATAAAATGTTACCCTTGATAATTTGTGCATAACCCCTAAAAGGTTAAAATCAGTGAAAAGTAGATGCTTGTCAATAAGCATGATGTATTGTAGTGGCTATATATGTATGAAACAAGTAGCGAACTGAACAGTACTTTGCAATATTTATACATCACACACATGGCACAATGACACAGAATGATAGAGGGCCAAATCGAGGCTGTTAGGAAGTGGATGGCAGTGGTGACAAATAATTTATAGTAAAATCTGTTTGATATGCATGGGGATGAAGTTTTTTTTAAATTTTAAAAACAGTTGTAGAGTGTATACTTATTGAGATATTATTCTTGTAGAGTTTAATGAGGGAGTTGGAGACAAGAGAGACGCAGTTCAACATAGTTCAGGATCGTGGGGAGGCTCTCATCATGGACCGCCATCCTGCAGCCAAGGTGGTGGAGGCGTATACCACAGCTATGCAAACACAGTGGTCCTGGCTGCTGCAGCTCTCCATGTGCCTCGAAACACATCTCAGACATGCTTCACAATACCACCAGGTGGCGTATGCTTCCTCATGAGCATTATATTCGCTTGATTTATTTATGAAGAACATTTTGAGTGCAGTTTGATAACTAAAGATAAAAGATTAAAGTTAACATAAACTTTTGAAGGTTAAGGGATGCTTATGATATAGCAATGTTTAATTGGGATATTTGTTTGCAAATATTGCAGTTCTATGAGCAGAGTCGAGACTGTGAGCAGTGGGTGATGGCTCAGATGGAGAAACTCAACACTCACTACAATAAAGTATCCCTTGGCCTTGATGATGGCGAGAGGCTCATCAGGGAAATGCAGGTACAAACAAGACCGAGTTATATTTTATACATTTAGCTTGAAAGGGATTATTCAATTTTAAAAAATGTCTCCCTTAATCCCAATGTAGAAAAGCTCATATATTGAGACTGTATTGTAGGATATGCGAGAGCAGGTGAACAGTCAGCAGGCAAAAGTGGACTCCATTAAAGACCAGAGCTGCGAGGTTGTGCCTCTCAAACTTCGTGGGCAGAGACAGACTAAGGCCAGAAAGGTCACTGCACTCTGCGACTACAAACAACTCAGTGTCAGTTTCTTGCTTTACTCTATCTTAATCCGTCTATATTGTTAAGCTCAGTGTAATTTTTTTTGTAATTTTAAAATATTATTAAAATTATGGATCAACAAAAACATGTTTTGCTAAATCAACTGTAAAATATATGATGTTTTGTGATTGCAGATGAGTGTATCTAAGGGAGAGGAATGTGTGTTGCTGGACAACTTTCAGAAGAACAAGTGGACCGTGAGGAACTCGTCTGGGCAGGAAGGCCTGGTTCCGGCGGTGTGTTTCCTCATCCCACCACCAGATGACGAGGCAGTAGGATATGCTCAAATGATCCACCGACAGTTTGAGGAGCTGAAGAGATTGTGGACAGAGAGGCAGAGACAGCTTAAGAAACATATGATCTTTGCCACCATAGATGTTGTGAAGCAGTGGGACCTACATCAGGTAGATCTGAAAGAAACATCTCAAGAGTTAAATATAATAACCAGTATGATTAAAAAGGGTTATGTCATCAATGGCCCCAGGTGGCAGCACCACACACAAGCTTATTTAGTAATTTACATATTAGTGGAACATTTTGATTTGGTTCTTATGCTTTCATTCAGTCTATAACTCTGCATTTATATCCACAAGTCTTTAATGATTTTTGTTGTTTTCTAGTTCCAGGCCTTAGGAAGGACACAACGTGAGGCCATCTTAAAGGCCTTGAATGAAGATGCCGAGAAACTAATATCAGAGTATGGAGTAGATGCCATTAAAGACCCTGACCTCCGCCGCTTGCAAGAAGAAATGAGAAAATGCAACAAAATATTTGCTGACCTTTCTGCAAAGGTCAAGGATGAAGGTAAACCCTGATTGTTCAGACAGGTCAAAGCTAATATTTTTGCAATTCCATCGTGTCAGTTGCACAGTAAGTTAAAATATAAACAAATAGCTAATACTGCAAAGTTCTATTATGTTTTGCTTATTATATGATGTGTTTATGCAGAGGGTATGACCCCAACCCACCGGTTGTCTGACCAGCTGGACAGTCTGCGGCGCAAACTAGACAGTGCAGATCAGTCCCTCTCAGCACGCATGCAGGAACCCCTTCCCAGAGATCTGGCACAGGTGGAAAATTCTGTCATAAACCATAAGGTGAGACACTACACTCTTATGTTGTTCAAATATTATATCAAATATTAGGTCATAAGATTTTATGTTTTAATTACAGCTGATAATTAGCACTGTTTGACACAGTTAAGGTACACATCAGCATACATCTATCACTGATGATAACCCAATATTTATTATGGTTATATAGGAATTAGAAAACCAGTTGCAAAGCTATGAGCCAGAGGTTGAGTCCCTGCAGAGTGCTTATCAACATCTGAGTCCCACCCGCCGCACAGCACAGGTGGAACATAAACTGTCGAGTGTTGTGGAGAAGTGGGATCACCTGTGGTCCATGTCCCAGAACTATGTGGAGAGACTGAAAGCTGCCGAGTTGGTGCTGGCCAGTGTCGAGGACCTCAATCAGGTCATGTCAGAACACGAGCAAACTCTCGCCTCTCATGATACCATGTCCTCCAACGATGAGGCTCTCCAAAACACACACCATCAGCTTCAGGTCTGTGTAGAAATACAATGCTCCCACAGCCATGCCTTATCTAATAGTTACTTCATTTGCATTAATCATATCATTTTTTTTTCATAAATTTAACTTGTATCAAATATTTATGATTAATATAAATCACACTAATAATATATTATATGTTGACTTGTTCACAAACGAGGTTTTTGCTTGTTTTTGTAGGAGCTTGAATCCTCCCTACAAGAGATGCAACTCCTCATTAACCAATTGAACGTTGACATGATGGCAGTGAAACAGCTGGTGTCCCGCAGCCGACCGGGCATTGCCCGATCTCACCCTGATGTGCAACGTTTGGAGAAGGAGGTAGATGACATCACAGCCAGATGGGAAAACCTTGGAATACAAGTAGAAGAAAGGTGTGTACTTGGTTCACACCTCGATTCCTGCTATTTCATATATTCTAACCATTATGATAAAAAAATATATATGATACAAATTCCAAATGTCTCTTCTATACTGTGTCAGACAAATACTGAACTAATTTGTTAAATTGATCTTTGTAGATTAAAGAATGCAAACAATGGCTTGGACCTATTACACCTGTACCAAAATGGCTTAAACACTGAAGAACCATGGTTGACACAAAAACAGCATCAAGTCCGGCAACTGTCCCCTGTCCCCAACAATGTACATGATGCCAAGGACATGGTAGACTCCACCATGGTAAACTATGATCTCTATATTCGGAATTTGGTAAAAAGAATCAATTACATTCTTATGAATATAAGAACCTTGTTCAAAAGATTGTTTTAAAACAAAATTTGATCCTTTAACAGAAGCTGTACCAAGAACTAAAGGAACATAGGCCACAAATAGAAGAAGTTAACAAGCAAGGTGGAAAATTCATAAAAGAAGCAAAGGTAAGTTCAATGGAAATGAGTGGGTTAATAACTACATACATAGATTTAGAAACAAGGAGCTTGCTTGGCTTATTCCTTATGTAGGGTAGGAAAGGGAGCATTGCTGAAGTTAACAGGTTTTTGTGTGTCAGTACAGAACCTATATTGACCTTCAGCTATTTGACCTTTCTGTCCCTCTGATAATAAAATTTCAGGTGGTGTTTTCAAGGATCTTTGCAGAGCATGCTGTTTATTCTGCCCAAAATAATCCCATATATGTAAGATTTATATGATGCATGTTTGCTTGATTGTTTTCAGGAAAATCAAGATCTTTTTCACTAATTAATCAAGTTTTCTTTAGCCTATTAATAGTTTTTGATAAGAATTGTTTTTTCAGGTACGAATTTTAATGAAGTGAAGAATGTTAACACATTTGACACATGCATTTATAATTTTGCTTCTTGTGAAGATTTTCAATATTAAGAGTTTATATTCATTTCTGCCAATCAGATATGAATGAGTAATATTGCTGTGTTGTCCTGTGATGTTTTCTCGGCATGCCAGGGTTGATCAGGTCCTCTGATCCCCACCAGATGGCAGCTGATTCTCCTCTGCCAATTATGCTCTTTGTGCACTCTTTTAAGTTAGTTTACCTTGGTTTTGGCTCCTGACTATTATTTTCAACCCTCCTTCTAATAATATACCCAACCTAACTCAGACTTTTGGTTTAGTTTAATGAGCACTGTTTTCTTTCCACCCTGCCCACCCTCCCTCTTCCTTAATGTATGTTGCAGCACATTGTACGGAATATGACATTGGGTAATTTTTGATTTGATATAGTCCTTACTGACAATGAGTAGAGTGACGTGACTACTCTTCACGTGGCTATAAATGATGGCATATTCTGTCAGTGTCTATGCACTGGTGTTTTTTGTGTGTCTTGTTCCTACCCTCAAGCAGGGCCCCCTACATCATTGAGCATCCTTCCTCGTGTTTACGTGTGCTGTAAGGGGGCGCTGTAATAAGGGCAACGGGACAGCCCCGCCCTAGTCAAGCTTGTGTTTAGCAGAGTAAGTAAGAGCTTCTAGTTTGAACCAACCCACCTCACCCATTGATTGATTGCTGCTTATATATTTAGTGTGGCTGAGTGTCTAATCCAACAGCCTGTCACACCCCAGCTCTTCATGTTAATCATCAGCACTTGCACTGGTGGTGGTACACATCAATATAATTGTTTCAATCCAAAATTTTGATACATACATATAAAAATTCCTTAAATGTATCAGAATGTGTTAGTTGCTTCTAGATATTTTTGTTAGATTTTTACTTCGAAAAACTGCAATTGGGTAAAGCTTTCCAAGTACAGTGGTATTCTGCATAACAATTTTTGATGGGTTTGTGAATTATTTAAAATATAGTCTTATGAAAAGGGAATGAAGAGCTGAGATGTTTGTTGTTTTATGTAGCTTGCTGGTTTAGACTTATGGCTGATACCACAGTTCCGCCCACCTTGCCCCTTTAAGGCTCTGATTTGTGAGGATAAGTGGGTGGCTCTCAGAATAATTTTTTTGTAAAAGGGCTACATGTAATAATAAGAAAACAATTGAATTTTGGAACTTTGGGGCAGGTTTCAATATCATTAATTAGTCCTGCAGGTTTCAAAATCATTAATTAGTCCTGCAGGTTTCAAAATTATTAATTACCGGTAGTCCTTTCTCTGTAGAATAAGCTATCTATGGGTCTAATGTGGTGAAGGTAACATATCTGGAATTTTATATTAAAACATGTATTTTTTGTAAAAAAAAACCTTCCATGTAATATTGAGGATAATAAAAAACTTGATATCAATGATGTATGCTGAAGGTTACTTACAGTCTGAAAAACAAATTTGAGGATGCTATACTCCAAATTGAAAGCATGTTTTAGTATTTATTTCTTGAGCCGGTGAAGCAGGTGCAATATTCATTTAACCTTACAGCTGGTATGAGAAATGGATCCCATCATTGACAAATACTAAATTCCGATATTCATATTGAGACAAAAATTTACTTGTGACATAATTGGAAATCGGTTAAATATCAAGAACAATCCTATTGCAATACTTGTGAAACTAATGTTGGTATCCATATCCATGTTCACATGTCTACATTTTGTGGAATTTTATGTGACCATGAAACACTCAAATGCTTTTTATGTGGAAATCATTCGGTAATCTTGCACTTATATGTCAAGATTTTGACTGGATGATTATGCATGATGGCAGTGATTAAGGTTTCGGGGCAAGGATATGAATGACTGTGTACACTAGATAAGAAATAGACTAATTTGAAAATGCATTTTATATAACACCTTGGTCATGGATGCTGAGCAGTGGTGATGGGTGCTTATTACTAACAGGCTTTTCCACCTGTTATTTGTGTTTGTGTTTTATGTGTTTTGTTTTTGTCAAAAGATTTTGGTACAAAATTGTAATGAAAGGCTTATCATCAAAATGTAATTTTTATAGTTAAATGTTTAAAGCATTTTAAGCAGTTCTCAAGAAAATAAATATTTATTATCCCTGGATGCCTTTTACATAAACCAGATAATCTGTTTGCACTTTTAAAGTGAGGTTCAGCACATATTTGATAAATTAAACATAAATGAAACATTTATAAATTCTTATTTCAAATTATCATTTTGTGGAAATGAATTAAGTTTTCCAAGCTTCCCAATATTATTCAGCTAATGATAATAATAGTGTGAACCCCACCAGATGTCACAGCCTAGACAGCACCAGACCTGAAGTTGAGCAAGGCCATGGCAAACACCAGGATAAGTCTAGATAATAAGAGACCTATAATAACAGCTATTAGATATTGTTGATATTTTTTATGGGATTATTTTATTTATTTTCCACAGACATTTGAGAAAAAGATTCGGCAGTTCCAAGAGAGCCTGGAAGAGGTTCAGCCCAGCCTGGATGCCAGTCTTTCGAAAAAGCCCCGTATGCAGTCAGGGGCAGAAAATGTACGTATTGAGTTGGAGCAGCTCAACAGACACTACATGGAGCTGCTCGCAGAGATCAACCAGAGGCTTCGACAACTCAAAGATGTACATGACAGAGCTGGAGTGTATTTCCCAGTATGTATTCTGTCAAATCTGGGGTTCGAACTTGGCAGTTACGCTAATATAAAATTCTACTTTGTAATATATTCTAAATTTCAATTGGAAACACTTATTACATTAATCATAATACATCCTGGCAAGAAAGTAGGCAAGTTTTTATCCTTCAAAATTCCTGTATCTAAAGCCATTGCCAGTCTAGATTGTGAGGCATATACACAACAGTTGCCAATGATATGAAAGGCAATGAAAGGCAATAAAACTATTAATGCCAGTCTCAGATTAACAACTTTTGGTCACCCTCTCACTTTTCCTCAGGTGGTGACAGTACCAATGAACCCATTTTGTCATATATGTGAACAAGTTTGAAATGTTGCCAGAAAAATGTAAAGCTTTAGGGATTATAACTCTTTGTTAAAACCTATTTTGAGTAATTGTTGTTTAAGCTTAATATGAAGATCATAATATGAAGATCATAATATGAAGATCAAGATTTGTAAACTCTAAAATGAATGTACCAGAAAATGAATGTATATAAATATTCATTCACATTATTATCAAACAGTTAGAGAGTAACAAACTATTGACTAAAAATTTATCATAAGATGAAAATAATTTGTGTGCTTACAGTACCAAGTGGAAGATGTGATTCCCAGGATTCGGACATTCCGGTCAGAGCTCAGGAGGCTGGAAGATGATGATGACTGGGATGGATTATCCAGTACAGACTCAATGGATGGCAGCTTCTATTCTGACTCTGCCACTAAATTCCAAAGTGAGGCTCTTATGTCCCCAACGAGCCCCAGAATGGAGTTTATTGAGAAAACTGCCATGGATAAATCGTCTCGCATCTTGCACATCACCAAGAGTGCTTCACTGCATCAAGTAGAGCACACAGATGAGACCACTCCCCTCTCACCAGTGACGCCAGAGGCTTTTGAAGCTATCACTGTTTCAACTATCCCCAAAAAGCAGACTCCGACGTCACCAGTGCGATATAAACAGCCAAACGTAACTAGTATTTCCGTAATGAGTAAACAAGACTCTAGAGCTGAACACATTCCAAGTAGTACACAAAATGTGCAGTCTGTGATAACGGTCAAATCAGGGTCCAATGTGCCCAAAGGACAGGTGCTTTATGTTACAGCAGTTCTCAATCCACAAACCGGCAAGAAAATGTCACTTGAATTGGCCATAGAAAGTGGACTTTTAGACATGCGAACTGCAATGTTTACTGACCCAAGAACTGGCAAGTCCCTATCATTATTGGAAGCAGCAAGACTAGGCTACATAGACAAGGACCTTGTTAAACAATTAGGCCAGAAATGTGGTCTGAGAGATGCAGCTACTGGTCGAGAACTTTCTATAATGGAAGCCATGCAAAAAGGATACTATGATCCACTGAGTGGGAAGATACAAGATCCTCGCACAGGCAGGACTATGTCATTACAAGAAGCCCATGCAAACAAACTGATTACCTCTGATGCCATGGATACATTATCCTTTATCAGTATTTCTACCTCCTCTACATCCAAAGCACAGGGATATTATGGCATTTCTAATATGGAAAGTACCAATATTAGTTTGTCATTAGCAGAAGTAATGGAAAATGGATTATATAATGCTGAATCGGGAAGATTCATCGATCCTGTGTCACAAGAAGAGATGACTATTGAAGAAGCGATCCAGAGACAGATGATAAATCCAACAGTACGAGAGATTATTCATCCTGTCACAGGTGAAAAACTCACCCTTGAGGAGGCTGTCTTCCAAGGTATTCTCAACACCCATACTGGTCGTTTCATCAACCCTCGCACTCGGCGCCAGATGGGGCTAGATGAAGCAGCACAGAAGCAACTCATTCAGAGACCAATGTCTCTGCACTGTGCCTTGACAGAAGATATTCTGGACATTCATGGCCAGGTCAAGGATATCCGCACTGGCAAGAAACTAACTTTAGCAGAAGCCATAGATAAGGGTATCCTCGACACAGACTTTAAATGTATTTTGGACCCTAGAACAAATGATATACTTTCTCTGTCTGATGCAATGAAGAAGGGATTGATTAGTCCTACTGGTCACTATGTGGATCCAAGTTCTGGTCGCAAGCTGTCAATTCAGGATGCTATAAACCAGGGCTTGGCTCAAATTGTGCAAAATGAAGTGGAGTTTGCCACAAAGGGTATTGTAGATACCATCACAGATGATAAGCTTAGTCTTCCTGATGCTATCAGTCGAGGCTATATTGACCCAAACAATGGACTTTATGTTGATAAGAAGACTGGTCGAAGACTGAGTATAGAGGGTGCTGTGAGGGAAGGATTAATCTCACCCGAAATGGTTCAGGAGCTGAACAAGGACTCAGGATTAACGGATATTATGGGTAGTAAGCTCAGTGTCCTTGAAGCTCTTAAACGTGGTATGTTAGATCCTAAGACAGGAGAAGTTGTAGAGCCAACAACTAGTACAAGTATGACAATAGAAGATGCTGTGAAGGTTGGTGTGCTTGATAGTACAGCAGCTCAGAGACTAATGAGGCTCACATCAGCTGTGATATCTACCACTGTAGTAACAACTAAAATAGAACAATCTACAGCTCAAGACAGATCCCCCCATGCCATATCAGTGGCTGAGGCAGTTAGAAAGGGATTAATCAATGAAGACGAAGGAACTTTTAGAGATCCAGTAACAGGCAGAACTGTCACTCTTGAAGAAGCAGTCCAATATGGCTACCTGAAGACCTCATCAGAATGGCTTGAGGATAGTAGCAGTCTTGGTTACCCTCGTAGTCAAGAAGATCATAATTCTATGGCAACCACTGACACTGACACATCTAGTCATATGTTCCAGAACCTTTATGATGACCGGAAGAATATAATGTCAGCAGAAAGTGGAGCACTGATAGTTGCCCCCAGAGGGCCTGCAAAAACCGAAGAGCATGTGACCATGGAAGAAGGTGATGCCTATGAGCGAGATATTGACAGAGGAAAAGAGCAAGTGGCATGGACTGAAAGAAGAGAGTTTCATGCCAGACAGACAGAAGAAGGTATGGAAGCTGTCACCATTCAAGAAGCCAAGATGTCTCAGGTGACAAGTACTTCTGACACAGTCACAAAAGGTGATATCCTCCTTCCTTTAGCAATGACTGAAGCCATGGCTCTTGGATTATTCAACACTAAAACAGGCATGGTCAGAGATCCAAGTACAGGTAAAAGAATAACTTTGGCTGAAGCCATAAACAAAGGGATTCTCCATGCAACAACAGCTCATTTTATTGATCCAGTGTCGAAGGATAGATCAAATATCAAAGAGGCTATAGAGAGAGGATTACTAAATGGAACAGGACATTACAGTAATCCCCAAACCCATGAAATTCAAACATTTGAGGAATTATTGAAAGCTGAAATTATCGTAATAAATGATAAATCTCCTGCAAGCATTTATCCAATGATCTCTGAGACAAGAAAATCGGTTGTGAAGTCTGTACTAGATCCGCTAAGAGGAGAAGAGATCGATACAGATGAAGGAATAAGAAGAGGTCTTTTGGATCTTGACAAAGGTATCTTTAGAAACCCATTGACAGGAGTTGTGCTGTCAATTAATGAAGCAATAGAAAAAGGCTATCTGAAAACGGACATGACAGGAAAGGGAGAATATGGTACAACAAGAGCTATCAAGGAGACAAGAAGTTTCACAATCACTGGAGCAATAGAACCATCCACAGGGAAAAAGGTTGATGTAGCTACTGCTGTGCATTATGGTATTATTGACCAGGCTAATGCTCAGTATGTTGGAAGAGACCAACACGGCAAAGAGATGAGATTGCCAATATCTGAAGCCATTCGCAGAGGACTTGTCATTGCTGAAACAACGACTTTGCAACAAAATCTTAAAGATGAACCTGAAGGTCCCAAATTTGAACAGGAAACTAAAACATACACTATCACATCTGTTCTGGATCCAGAAACAAAAACAGTGATAACTGTATCTGAAGCCCTTAGCAGGGGTATCCTTGACCAGACGCTTGGAGTTTATGTAAACCCCAAAACAGGCGATTCCATGTTAGTAACCGATGCCATACAATCTGGGTTGGTAGTTGCCACCATCAAAAGCACAACAATAGCAACAGATAAAAATGAAGAAAGTGAGGTGACAACCCAGAGACAAACTATATATACTCTCAAATCAGTAGTCAACCCAGATACACTGCAGCAGATGACTCCATCGGATGCTATCAGAGAGGGTATAATTGACCAAGAAAAAGGTGTTTATCGTAATCCAACAACAGGAGAAGTTATTTCAATTGATGATGCAATTGACCAAAACTTGCTTGTTTGTTCTGTGGGCAGACCAGAAGAAAAAGCAGAAAGTGAAGACGAGAGAGTGCCAAGCATTCACATTGAAGATGAGCCAGACCCTGAAGAGGAAATGACTGTGGAGGAAGTATCAGAGGAAACTAAAAAATTCCAGATCACAGGTGTGGCTGATCCAGAATCAGGAGACATTATTCCATTTGAGGAGGCCCTTCAGGAAGGAATAATCAATGAAGACAGAGGAATATATTTTAACTGTGCCACAGGTGAAGAAATCCCAATAAGTGAAGCTTTAAACCAGGGTATGATTGTTGGTCAGCTTGTGAGTGCAACAGAAGAACAAGAGTTATTCCGGAGTGCAGTTGTTGCAAGTAAAATACCAACAGTGGCAAATCTTGTCTCTGTTATTGATCCTATAACTGGCCTAGCAATACCAGTTAAACAAGCTGTGAATATGGGCTTACTTTCTGCTGACAAGAAAACATATTACAACCCAGCAACTGATGAGAGTCTTACTTTGGAACATGCTATTAAAAAAGGCTTTGTTAATCCCACAAAGAGTGAGGCATCAAGAGCATCTACATATACCCAAAGAGCACTGTCACCAAGCATAATAGAAGAAGCTAAACCAATATCAAAGCCTAGAGTTATTGTAGATTGGACTAATGGTGCTGTCAAAGATGGACAAACTGGTGAGAAATTGAGAATACATGATGCTTTAAAAGATGGGCTTATAGATGAAGCAACTGCTGAGTTACTAAGTAAGAAGGCAGAGACTGTACCATTCTATGGTCTGAGCAAAAAGGGAGATGGTGTTAAAATACCAGTTCAACACAGTGGATCAAATGTTGAACAAGAAACTGTACAAAGATTTGATGAAGTTGAGAAACTAGAACAGGATGTTTCAGATGACACAGTCACACTGACCATTAAGACAACAAAGTTGACTGGTGGACCAAAACACATCATAATTGAAGAAGGTGATGACAATGATTCGGAGGGATATGATGAGAAAAGTAAAGGTTTGAGTTTTGAACAGGCTGTAAAATTGGGAGTGTTTGACCCTGCCACAGGTGTGTTCCGCGATCCACTGACAGGAGAAGAAATGACACTAAGAGAAGCAATTCATCAAGGTATGGTCGATCCATCTGGGCCTGCATTAGTGGATATCTTCACGGGACAATTATATAGTCTACAAGAAGCCTATGATAAAGGTTTGGTCAACTACTACACTGGCAAAATAGATTATGTAAAGGTTCACGAGAAAAACCTCACTTTAGATCCATTGTTCCAGAAGAGTAAAACACATTTCTCACCAGTGAATATGGAGGATGCCATACTAAGTGGCCTTCTTGATATAGAATCTTCACAAGTTATGCATCCTAAATCTGGAGAGGTGATGACTCTTAATGAAGCAGTTGAACAGAACATTATTGATGGATCTTCAGCTGTTATAATGGACCCTCATACTGGAAAGCAAATAACCCTAACTGAAGCCCTAAAGCTGGGTATTATGGACTCAAAAACTGGAAATCTTATGGATACACAGTCTAACAAAGAATTAGTGACTCTTAAGGATGCATTTGCCTCTGGGCTCATTGAAAGTTCCTTCTCAACCCAGACATGTGAATTAATTGATACTGAATCTGGAAAAAGAATTCCCATAGGAGATGCAATTAAAAAGGGAAAATTAGATGATGATGATGTAATGGTGTATGATTCTAATTCTGGTAAAAGATTAACACTTGACCAAGCAAGGCGTCGTGGTCTAATTGATGTACAGACCGGTCAATATGTGGATAAAATGTCAGGAAATAGAATGAGTGCCAAAGATGCAGCTAAGTTGGGCTTATTGGCAGTGGTTGGAGCACCTGTCTTGGGAGGGATGGCCCTTGTTGAGGGAGTTAAGAAGCTAACACAAACAACCAAAGAAAAAATGGTACATTCTGGTATGGCAGCCCGCATGGAGGAACGTATCATAATGCAAGGTAGTGCTGGGGCTGAGGCAATTCTACCATCACCAGACACAGCCCTATCCCCAGAAAGAAAAATACCTTCACTTCTTCAAAAGGTTCCTCAGAAAAAAGAGACAAAGGCAACTGATATACACACAGAAGTTGAACCTATCAAAATTGAAATTGAGGATGAACATTTAAAAGCAACTCAAAAAGTCACAATGAAAACAGAAACCAAAAAGGTAAAGGAGGTTGTAAAGGAAGATATTCCTCCTTTGGTGGCACCTAAACCAATTGTTCCAAGACGGGAAAGATCTCCAGCAACCACTGAGTATATAGAAGGGGAGAGTGCAAAATCTAAAGTCAAGATACTGCCAAAGAAAGCTCCAGAACTGAAAGAGCGTGGTCGTGAATTGACTGTACTGAAGTCTGGCATAGAAGAAGAACCCCCAATAGATATGGAAATAACAGTATCTGGAAAAGATGACCTAGATAAACCACAGATCTTAGAAATATCAATTGAACCCCCAAAGAAGCAAACAGTTGATATCAGTCATATCTCTAGTATGGAATGGAAAGATGGTCAAGTACGGGACCCAAAGACTGGAGAGATTGTATCTGTTGAAGAAGCCATTGAAAGAGGTCTCGTAGAGATTGACTGGGAATCTGGCCTAATTATAAATAGTTATACTGGAAAAAGAATGATGCCCCAAGAAGCACTTAATCTTGGTTTGATCGACAGTCACATAGCCCATTTGATTGAAACACGCACAAAGCAAGTGAAAGGTTCCCAATTGGAAAAGATTTCAATCAACCAGGCTGTCACAAAAGGATTACTTATAGTGCCACTCGGTCGAATTCGCAATCCTGCTACAGGAAATAGAATGACAATTGAAGAAGCCATCGACATCGGTTTACTTGATCCTAGTAAGTCAATTGTGATTGATCCTGCAAGTGGAAATCCAATGACTCTAGCTGAAGCAATCAGCCAGGAAATTATAAACCCTCACAATGGGGATTTTAAGAATAATACTACAGGCAGAGTTATGACTCTCACTGAGGCAGTTATGGAAGGCCTGATTCCAGAACAAGACCTGGATATTAAAGGAATATCATTTGAAGAGGCAATGTGCAAAGGTCTGATAAATCCAAAAACTGGTATGTATACAGACAAAACAACAGGTCAAACAATGGACTACCAGCGAGCCATTCAATTAGGATATCTTATTGCAACTGAAACCCAGGTCAAGACTGTAATAAAAGAAACAACCATGGTCAGAGCAAAAATGCCTTCTCAAGAAGATGAAGCCATTCCACTTGATGTAGCTATTGACAGGGAATTAGTTGACACAGAGTCTGGTATGTTCCATCATCCATACACAAATGAAGTCACAACTTTGGCTGATGCAATTAGGAGGGGCTTCATTAAGGCACCAGAACATCAGTTCTCTGAGCATATGGATATTGCTGGTATTGACTTTGAAGTAGCATTGCAAAGAGGATTAATTGACATAAAGAAAAATACATTCCTGGATCCCATCTCCACAGTGTTCATGCCATTAGATGCAGCCATTAGGAAGGGATTTATTGTACTCCCAGAAGGTGGTGTTCAGGTTGTGGTTCCAGCAGAGAAACAGGAATCACTTCAGATAGTATCTGAAGACAATATCCTTGAGTTTACAAGAGTAAAGGAAACAGTTAATACAGAGGATCCAACGATCAGAGGAATGCCACTTGGTGAGGCATTACAGAAAAGATTTATTGATCCAATCCATGGAATGTTTGAGGACCCAAGGTCAGGAGAACAAAATATGCCACTAAAACAAGCCATTGACAGAGGCTTGATAGATCCAATGTCTGCAAAGGTCGTGGATCCAAACACAGAGGATCTCATAAGTATCCGTGAGGCTATGGAAAGAAAGATACTAGATGCCACTGGACACTATTATGATGCTGTTTCAGGACGTTCTTACCATTTACAAAAAGCATTGGAGAAACATCTTTTGACTGAGGTAAATTTTAGCAATCAGATCATTCAAATTAAAGTAACTGTTAAAGAAAGGATCAAATTAGCAGTAGAAGGAGTTGTTGATCCCTGCAGCAAGAAAACTATGAGTTTGGAATCATCATTGAAACATGGCGTTGTCAATACAAAACACGGACTCTATGTAAATCCAATCAGTGGAGAATCAATTCCCATAAGTAGTGCATACGACCAAGGATTGATAAAGGGACAGATTATGGATATAGTGAGAACAAGACAAGAACAGACTGAAATGGTTAGAGAAAAATCACCAATGCACAAAGTAAATGTGATAGGTGTGATGGATCCAAACACCAATACAGAGTTGTCTCTCCAGGAGGCTGTAAGTAACGGCCTCTTCAAAGAATCTAATGGAGATTATAAACACCCAGTTACAGGTGAAATTATGCCACTGGAAACTGCTATTTCTATGGGATTAGTAATCACTGATGAAACCAAGAGACTTATTCAGGAAAGAAAAATAAAAATTGGTGCAGTCAAAGACACAAGGACCCATAAGTGGATGACTCCAGCTGAGGCTGTTGATGAAGGAATCCTTGATCTAGATAAACAGACTTATCTGGATCCAACCACTGGTAGACGCATGTCACTTCTTGAGGCTTTGAGGCAAGGACTTGTCAAACCTGAAGATCAGGTAGACTCTTCTCATCATCAGGTAGACTCTTCCAATGTGATAGCAACAAGGATGCCTAAGCTGGAGAAGCAAACTTTCAGCATTAAAGCTGTTGTTGATCCAGTGTCAAGGAAAGAATTACATCCCAGTGAGGCCATTGACAGAGGAATACTTGACCTGAAACATGGACAATATGTGAATTACAGATCTGGAGAAACCATGAGTTTACATGAGGCATACGAGGAAAGGCTGATCATTGCAGATGAAGTTGATAATAGTGACACCAGTCCAGTAGCAGCTGCAACTGCAATACTAGAAACCAAATCATTTACTATACTGGCAGCTATTGACTCGCTGAATGGAGAAAAAGTACCAGTTGAAGAAGCAATTCGCAGAGGAATTCTTGATGAGAGTATGTCTCAGTATGTTGATTTTAAGTCCAATTGCAATATGAGCATTAAAGAAGCTATTGACAAGGGATTGCTAATTGTGACTGATGATAGTGCTGCACCATCAACATCAGTTGTACATGAGACTAAGTCATTCACTATTAAATCTGTTATTGATCCTCGCACTGGAGAAGAAATACCAATTGCTGATGCAGTGAGACATAAGATTGTAGACAAAGTAAGGGGAGAATATGTTAATCTGTCTACAGATGAGGTCATCCCGATCGCGCAGGCCATAGAAAAAGGTCTTGTAATTACTGAACCTGTGGAATCTGCAGCTAGTAAAGATGCTATAGTGCAACTGGGATCTGACCCTCGCACACGTGTATACTGCTTGAAATCTGTAAAAGATCCTGACAACAATATATGGTATGACCCAGTAGAGGCAGAAAGAAGAGGGGTAATTAACAAGATCAAGGGTGTGTATGTTAACCCAATCACAGGAGACAAGATGACAATCAAGAGTGCTATCAAATGTGGTCTGATCAAAGCAGAGTTGCTTGAAGAACCAGACTATGATGACCTTCCTAGAGATGCCTTATATGCCACTATGGAAGCAAGCAATAAAGAAACAGACGATGCATATGTGCACAGTGTTGTTGATGTTAGATCTGGAGAGGAACTGTCCATTATGGAAGCAGTGGGTAGAGGTCTTGTTGACCCACATACTGGAGCATATAAAAATCCGATTACAGGTGAAGTGAAAAGTCTAAATGATGCAATTGAGGATGGACTTATTCATACCAAAATACATACTGATACCATGACACGTGTTACTCAGACTCAGTCTCCCAAACTGAAAAAAAGGTTTCAGGTGACAGGTGCTGTGGATCCTAAAACTGGGGAACAGGTGAGTCTGCCTGAAGCTGTACAAAGAGGATTACTTGATCTTAAACGAGGAGTTTTTATAGATCCTACAACAGGACAGATTGTTCCACTGGAAAAAGCCACTGAAAAGGGATTAGTCACATCTAAAACAGAAGAAGAAGCTGTCAATACTCAGGAATGGGCTAGTTCACAATACAAAAAGGAAACTCATAGCAGTCATATTGCAAAGGAATTTCAAATGTCTCAAATCTATGATGAAGTGCATGAAATGCGTGCTGAGGTTAAAGATTCTAGAGCCAATCAGAATGTGTACCTGCCAGATGGGTCACATGGCCAGAATCAACCTCAGCATCATTTTTTAGGCGATGGCCTAGATAAAGACAAAGGTGGGACGTTAAGTTATACTGAGGCCATAAAAGATGACCTCGTAGATGATACAAATGGCCAAATCATTGAATCTTTGGATATATTGGAACAGAAACCAAATGTGTCTGATATTGTCCGTGACACTGAAACTGTTACTGTCACAAAGGAAGTTGTGTTCACTAAACCCCAGAATGGTTGTGATCAGCTTGATGAATATTCTTTAATAGACCAACCAACAAATGTTATTGTCAAAACTTCAGTTGAAAAAGAGATGAAATACAATGAGTCAAAGCTAAAAACATTCAAGGATTCAATCATAGATAAGGCTAGAGATGCAAATTCAGGGCTAAAAATGTCAACTGATGATGAAAACCCATCAGTACACGATGACATGGAAAATGTACTGTCTTTTGATGATGCAATTGCACAAGGACTAATAGATCCAGCTACAGGCACATACTTTGACCCAATTACAGGCAGAATAATGACTGTGGATGAAGCTATACTGATAGGTGCAATTAAAGTAAGGGCAAGAAGTGTGTCACCTGATGAATCTCATAAACATGGTTTGTCATTCGCAGAAGCCCTTCAGCAGAACCTAATTGATCCCACAAGTGGATTTTATACTGAGCCAGGGACAGGAAGGGTCATGACACTTGATGAAGCCATTTTTAAAGGTCATGTGCTACCTAAGTTACCAAGTGCTGGAGATATGGATGATATCAAGCCTCTAAATGGTCATTCTGATGTGCCTGATGGCCCAGACATACAAAAAGAACTATCAAAAATTGAAGAAAACTTATCCAAACTACAGGACATCGACAATGGTGAATTAGAGAATAGACATGATATCCAGACTGTGAATGGAAAAGCACCATCACATTCATCAGAAGAGTACATAGAAGGTATTCCCGATGGATTTTCCCTCAGACCTGGTTTTGAGATGACAAGTGAAGGAAAGGTTTTAGATATAAAAACAAATGAAATCTTCCCCATACAAGATGCAATAGATCAGCATCTACTTGTTCAACCTAGTGACAGGGATGCCGATGAAGAATCAGAGATATCAGGTGTATCTTCAGCTGTGTCATCTATTGATAGGGTAAGGTGCCTTGAATCTCATTCTAATCGTTGTGATTTTACTGAATCTGTGAAAATATGCAGTTTCTCTCGATCAAATTTCAATCAAGTTGTTGTAAGTGAATGTATTGTTGTTGTTGATAGTGTTGATGTTGCTAATCAGATTGATTTTCAGGATCCTAAGTTTGAACAGGTTGACCTAGAAACAGTCGTAGTGTTTGACCATACAACAGGAAAGAAGATTCCTGCCCTAGCAGCTGCAGAACAAGGTCTGATAAATCTTCAAACTGGTGAAGTCATCAACCCTGCAACGGGACAATTGGTTCCCTTCCAAGAGGCCACACACCAAGGGCTTGTCTCATCTAAGCCAAAACAAACTGTTCAATCACCAACAGAAATAAATCTTCAAGAATTAACAGAAAGTGAGACTGATATTGCACCACTTGCCCCACTTATCCCATTGAGAATAGAAGAATCTGAGGAAAGGCCTACACCAATAAAAGCTCCAGATGAACATTCTGTAGCAGCAACTGGAGCTGCCAGACCAACTGACCTGTCAAAGTTAGCTAAAATAGATAATTCAGATGATCTTGAAAGATTCAGAAAATCATTATCACCAGATACTGATGGTATGACTTTAATTGATGCTGTGGATGCAGGCCATGTAGACACATCAACAGGCAGATTGACTGATCCAATTACTGGAAAAGATATGAGTTTAAAAGAGGCTATTCAGTGTGGTATCATCAGCACACAAAACACCAAAATACATACTTCTTCAGGTGAAGAGTTAGGTTTTAATGAGGCCGTTGATAGTGGATTAATAGATCTTCAAATAGGGACTCTTAAAGACAAAGTAACTGGTAAAATATCTAGTTTAGACGATGCAATTATGGAAAATATGATTTCAGAAGTAGCTACAACCCCTACTTTAGAAGATCTTTACCATTCAGGTCTGTATAATATGAAAGAAGGTAAAATCACTGATTCTAAAACTGGGAAACAATATGATCTTCAAAAAGCCATTGAAAGAGGCCTTATTGACAAAGATTCTGTGAAAATCAAAGATCCAGGTTCAGGTGAGAGTATGACTATCACTGATGCATTTGAGAGAGGTATAATGGATCCAGAAACCGGTAATATTGTAAATAAAATCAGTGGTAACACATCTGACTTTGCAGATGCAGTAAGGCAGGGTCTTCTGGCAGCAGTGAAAACACCTGTCATTGACAATCCTTACCTAAGAAAAATAGCAGATGAGTATTTTGAAAGCAAATCTGGGAGATTCATAGATCCACAATCAGGGAGAGTCATGAGTATGAGAGAATTTGTAGAAACAGACATAATAGATTCTGACAAACTCAGTATCAAGAACCCAATTACCAATGAAAAAATCAATGTGACTGAAGCAATGGAAGCAGGAATTCTTGATCCATATACTGGTGAAGTTAGGAATTTGAAGTCTGGACAGGTGATAAGCTTTCTAGATGCAGCACGTGAAGGAATAATAGGTGTTGTAGATACCAAAGAAAACCTGCTGATAGATCATGCTGATAAAAAGAAGGCAGAGACAACAGAAGGGTCTTTTGTATTAGAGATTGAGACATTAGACAAATGTTTGTGGGGAAGTGAAGAGATACTTGAAGAAAGTATATGTAAAATTTATACAGGCAGTCTAATTGACCCAACATCAGGAGAACCTATCACATTTCAAGAGGCATTAGAACAAGGATTGATAGATGGAAACAAATTACTTCTGCAAAACCCATTGACTGAAAGAAATGTCAATTTGAGTGAAGCTATACAGATTGGTTTGATAGATCCTACAGAAGATCAGACATTAGAAGTTACAACCACAGGGGCCGTTGCCCTAACAGACGCTATAGCAGAGGGAATTATTCAACCAAATATGAAGGATGAGAGTGAGTTAGGATCCCCTGAATTGAAATACCTTGCAAGAAAAAAGAAGAATGATCAAAGCAAGGAAGACTCAAGTCCCAGATTCATTGATCCAAGGACGGGTCTGAGCTTGACTATTGAACAAGCCACTAAAGCAGGGCTTATTGATGAAAAGAAAGGTCTGGTTAGAGATCCAGTAAGTGGTGATATGATGACATTTGATGAGGCTTTAGAGAGAGGACTTATGGTAGAAAAGCTGGAGCCAGAGGCTATGTCCTTGTATGAGGCCTTAAAAGAGGGAATGTTTGATGCAGAATCAGGAAAGTTTGTAGAACAAACATCTGGCAAAGAACTTTCATTAAGGGAATGTATCTTGCAAGGTCTTATAGATCCCAACTTGCAGGAAGTGAGAGATCCAAATACAGGGCACATATTAACTGTCTCTGAAGCAATAGAGAGAGAAATTTTGGATGCTGACTCTGGTAAATTGTTGGATGAACCAAGATGTCAAGTGGTATCTCTTGATGAAGCAATACAACATGGAATGATATGTCCACCCCAAGACCCAGCAAAACCACCAGTACCACCTGGTGGTATTTCTATTGTTGAAGCCATCAAAAGTGGTATATACAGTCCAGGTATTAATATGGTCATTGACCCTGTGACAAGAAGTGAATTCTCAATCAGGGAAGCCATGGACTGTGGTCTAATAAACCCCAATGATGCAGTGATCCGTGACCCTGTGACAGGACAAACAGTTCCATTGAAGGTTTTGGCAGAAATGGGGCTTGTCAATATGGAAAAAGGGACAATTAGGGATTCAACTGGTTCTGATATTCCACTGGAGGAGGCAGTAATTGATGGGTTCTTGTTTGATTGCAAGCCAGAAGCAGAGCCGATGCCATTGGGCCAAATGATAAAAGAGGGATATTATAATTCAAATACAGGTGAATTTATAGATCCAACAACTCAGGACATTATTACACTTGGGGAAGTCTTAAATAGAAATATACTTGATAAGAACTCTGTTGTTGTAAATGAACCACGGAGTGGAGAAGTCCTTAGCCTCCAAGAGTCAATTAAGCAAGGGCTGATTGATCCACGCACAAGTTTAGTCAAAGATACTATGAGCAGAGAAAAGGTGCCTCTTGATGAAGCCATGGAAAGGAATATTCTTATTGCCAGACCAATGTCAATAGCAATAGCTGTAGATATTGGCCTGTTCAATGAGACTACAGGGAAATTTTTAGATCCAACCTGTAGAACCTTTTTTACATTAGAAGAAGCAATCGAAGGGGGTCTAATAGACTGTGAATCAACAATTATTGACCCTGCCACAGGTAAAGAAATGGCTTTAGCGAGGGCAACAGCATGTGGTGTACTGGATGCCAGGCATGGGAATGTCATCAATGTTCACACAGGGGAGACCTTATCCCTCAAAGATGCCATTGCAGCCAATAAACTTGGCCCACACACAGGCAGATACAATATCAAGGAAGCCATTGAGAAAGGTTTGTATAATACGTCCACAAATATTGTTCTTGATCCTGATACCAAGGAACAACTGTCTTTGCAGGCTGCCATAGATAAATGTTTGATTGATGGTGAATCTTACATTAGGGACCCTGCAAATGGTGACAGATTAACCTTAAATGAAGCTTTATCAGCTGGCGTTCTCAATGGGGTAACAGGTTATGTCATTGATAAGAACACAGGTCAGTCTAGAAGAGTATCAGAAGTTATCTGTGATAAACCATACCCCCTCAGCAAAGCTGTAGAAATTGGAGTGTATGATCCTGATACTAACACTGTTATGGATCCTCTGTCAGAGGAAAGAATAACATTGAAAGAAGCCATTGACTGTGCTGTTATAGATAAAAAATCATTTATTGAAGATCCAGGTACTTGTGAAATGATTACTTTAGAAAGTGCATTGGAAAGTGATGTGTTAGATGTTGACAGGGGATTAGTAATGAATACATCTACAGGGGAAAATGTACCTTTGCAAAAGACTGTTCCTTTGAAGGACAGAGAGAGGAATGTATTGGAAATTATGCCATTACTGACTTTAGATGTTGCAGTGGAGAAGGGACTGTACAATTCAAGCACAAACACTCTAGTACACCCAGTGACAAAAGAGGAACTCACTCTTGATGATTCTTTGGAGCAGGGAGTCTTAGACCCATCTTCACTTATTAGGCATCCCACAACGGGCCGAATAATGACTTTCGAAGATGGTATTGAGAGTGGAATCATTGACACCAATATGGGCATTATGATAGACATTAATGCGGGTGAAGCACTCTCATTACCTGATGCCCTTGCAAAAGGGTTGATTATCAGCACAAAGACATCAAAGTCCCTCTCACTTGAAGAGGCAACCAAATATGGCATTTTTGATGCAGAAACTGGAGTTTTTATACATCCAGATAGCAAGGTCGAAATATCTTTAGCTGATGCTGTGAAAGCTAAATTGATAGATGATCAAAGAATAAAGGTAAAAGATTCAAAATCTGAATACATTTCCCTTGCAGATGCAGTTAGGGAAGGTTTGATTGACTTAAGTACAGGTCAAGTATATAGTGCCCAATCTGGTAAATCTGTTCCTTTAGTTGAAGCGATACATCGAGGGATTGTCGTCGACAATATCAAGGTTAATCTAAGTTTGCATGAAATAGTAGAACAAGGTTTCTCAGAATCAGGGAACATTGTTGATCCTAAAACTGGCATAAACTATTCTCTGAAAGAGGCAATCACAGAAGGTCTAATCTTATCAGATCAGATAATTGTTAAAGACCTCAAATCAGGCAGTGAGGTAACCTTAGACGAAGCCCTTCAATGTGGCCTGATCAGTGAAGAAACTGGGGAATTGATTGATCCTATTTCAGGCATATCATTGCCACTCAATGATGCCCTTGTGAAAGGTTTGGTGAGAGAGTCGCTTCAACCACTTGGAATTAGCCTGCATGATGCTCTGAGAAAGGGCCTGTATAATACAGTAGATGGAACCATTCAGGACCCAAGAAATAAACAGAATATAGGTTTAGAAGAGGCAATGAGGACAGGTATCATAGATCCAAAACAAACACTTGTTCTTGTTCAAGGTTTAGACAAGTATGTCACCCTTGATGAAGCTATAGAGCAATCTGTAATAGATCCAACAACTGGACGTCTTCTAGACCCTAATACAGGAAAGGTCAAAGAGCTCTACGAAGCTATCCTAGAAGGAGATATCAGAGAAAGACTTTCTTTGGAAGAAAGAGGACTAAGTTTATCTGAAGCTGTGAAAGAGGGTTTGTATGATCCAGCCACAGGAACTGTAGCAGATCCCAATACTGGCAATGAAATGTCATTGGTAGATGCTATCCAGGCAGGAATAATTGATTCAGATGATACAATTGTTAGAACCAAATCAGGTAAAGAACTAACACTTGAAGAAGCAATCCAACAAGGGGTTATTGATCCTGTGGCTGGAGTGATGATTGACAAAGTGACTGGTGAAGCCATTAGTATAGATAATGCTTTAGCCAAGGGATATGTTTTAGATACTCAGAGAAACAAAGAGTTAGAGATTGAAGCCAGTGCTTTGGGCTACAGTTTGATGGAAGTTGTTGAAAAGGGCTTGGCAAATGAGGATGGAAGCATAACAAATCCTGTAAGTGGAATGTGTATGTCCCTAATGGATGCTATTAAGACAGGTCTGGTTGATGCAAAAGCTACCAGAATAAATATACCAGGAGGGGAAGTATTATCCCTAAAAGATGCAATCCAAACTGGTATCGTAGATCCCTTTAATGGAACTGTACAAAATGTTGATACTCATCAAATTTCACGACTTTTAGATGTGTTAGGTGCAACAAGTGATATAGATGGCACTGGTGACGAAGGACTCAGTCTCCAGGAAGCTATTGAAAACAAAATCTATAACCCCATTACAGGGAAGGTAAAAGATCCAACAACTGCACTATATATGTCATTGAAAGAGGCCATAGACAATGATATTATTGATGCTGGAAAAACTCTCATTAGGGAGCCACATAGTGGTAAATGGCACACTTTGGAAGATGCAATCTTCAGTGGCATTTTTGATCCAGACACAGGGGACCTTCATGATTCAGAAACGGATGCAGTAGTTACATGCACAGATGCCATGGAAAAGGGGTTAGTTGTTAATGCTGATCACCCAGCTCTCAGTCTTGAAGAGGCTTATGGTTCAGAACTTTTTAACCCAACTACTTGCCAAGTAATTGACCCTAAAACTGGTGACAAAATGACATTAGAGGAGGCTATACATAGAGGTGTCATAGACCCTACAAAGACTGAGGTTACAGATGCTGAAGGGAATGCTATAACATTGGAAGAGGCTCTCCAGAAAAACCTGTTTGACACCAATACAGGAACATTAAAGGATCCAAAGTCTGGCCAATCTCTACCTCTAGTAAAGGTTCTTGAAGAAAGTTTACAAGCTGCTCAAAGAAAACCTATCACAATGAACCAAGTGCTTGACCAGGGCCTATTTAATGAGGACACTGGCAAAATCATAGATCCTGACACTGGTGCAAAGCTCAGCTTGAAGGCAGCTGTAACATCAGGACTAATTGATCCAACCTCAATTAAAATCAAAGATCCACAAACAGGTCATTTGCTTGGATTTGATGATGCTCTGGATCAAGGGGTTTTGGACCCAAATACTGGTGACGTGATTAGTCCAGATGGAGAGAGTCTTACCTTCAAAGAAGCTGTCATGGGTGGATTAGCCCTTGTTGCCTCAAGGATAGTTGGTCTTAGTTTGTCAGATGTTGTCAAACAAGGCCTGTACAATCCTGATACTGGCAGAGTCACTCACCCAATCTCTGGGCATGAAATATCCTTGCAAGAAGCAATTGAATCTGGCATGGTTGATACAAGCAAAAGTACAATTACTGATCCACATAGTGGTGTTGAACTGAACATTGATGATGCTGCGCACAGTGGATTGATAGATCTACAAAAAGGTACAATTGAAGATCCACATACTGGTAAACCTTTAAGTCTAGGAGAAGCAATGGTGAAGAATCTTTTAGTTCAGGCACATTTACCAGGTATGAGTCTGAAAGACATTGTCAAAAAAGGTCTGATAGATGCAGAAACAGGTAAATTGTGTGATCCAGATTCTGATATGCTTCTCAATATAGGGGAAGCATTAGATTATGGAATATTAGATTATGATAAAACATTGGTAAAGAATCTGATAACTGGAGATCTGGTTCCTATAGCAGAAGCAATAAATAGTGGACTTGTTGATGATTCAAGAAATATTGTAATAGATCCAGAGAGTGGCCTTGAGTTGTCATTAGAAGAAGCATTTGCAAGGGGTTTGTTAGTTGATACTGATGACCAAATGGGTATAACACTCACAGAGGCATTACGAAATGGACAATTCAATCAAGAAACAGGAACATTATTGCACCCAATCATTAAGAATGCATTATCTCTTGTTGAAGCTATAACAGAAGGTGTAATTGATCCAACCAGAACAACAATTTCATTTCCACATTCTGGAGAGATTAGGACATTAGAAGATGCCTTGGAGGAGGGTGTTATAGATCCTCAGACTTGTGCTCTCAGAGATCCAAGTAGTGGCCTGGAAATCAGTATAGAAGAAGCACTTCAGAAGGGTATGCTTCAAGATATGCATGACAAAGAAGGAACCACAACAGATGGCAGTTATTTTTCTGATGGAATGAGTGGCATGAGTCTCCAGGACTTACTTGATCAGGGTATTTTTGATCCCTCAACTGGTCGAATCAGAGATCCAAACAACATAGATAGATCTATTAGTCTTAAAGAAGCAGTCGATGCTGGTTTTGTTAATGCTTCTGGTGTAGCAGTCAAGGATCCAGGAACAGGTAATATGATATCTCTGGAGGAGGCAGTAGAAAAAGGAATGGTAGACCTAGAGTCTGGCATGGTGATTGATTCCTGTTCAGAAGAGCCAATCACTATAAGGGAAGCTCTATCAAGGGGAATTATTATAGAGGAACATAAACCACCATCTGGCTTAATGGATGCCATAAAAGATGGGAATTATGACCCAGTTACAGGAAAATACCATGACCCTAGAACCGGAAAACAGATGACAATTATTGAAGCAAGTGAATCTGGTTTGATTGATCCAACACAATCACTTATTCAGTTTCCAGGTTCAGATGAATCTGTTACACTTGACTATGCTCTGAGAACTGGTATGATAGATATTGAAAAAGGTACAATTATCAATCCGGTTACTGGTGAACCTGTTGCTTTGAATGCTGCCATTGAAGCAGGAGTTATAAGTGATAGTAGGAAACCAATGATGAGTCTCACTGAAGCTGCAGATAAGGGACTTTTTGATCCAACAACTGGAAAAATTGAAGATCCAATGAGCGGTCGGGAAATGACGCTGGAGGAGGCTGTTTCACAAGGTATTATTGATGGTAGCACTGCCCTTGTCAGAGATCCAGCTACAGGAGGCCTACTTACACTAGAAGAGTCCATGAGTAAAGGTCTAATTGATGGATGCACAGGCAGACTTGTAGACAGTAGAAATGGTCAAAGTGTTCCATTCCTTGAAGCTCTGAATGAAGGACTTATCATGGACTGTCAACATCCAGAGTTTAGCCTCCATGATGCAGTTGAGAACAGCTTATATGATCCAGATACAAGGTTGTTTAAACATCCCACTACAGGTGACCAATATGATTTAGCTGAAGCTATTGAAGAGGGTATTATTGACCCAGAAAAGAGTCTCATGAGAGATAATAAAACTGGCGAACTCATTGCCCTAGCTGATGCAGCAGAAAATGGCCTGCTTGATATTGAGACAGGTACATTTAAAGATCCAACCTCAGGTGATCTATTAGAATTAACAGATGCCATTACAAGAGGTATCATTGTTGACGCTGTTCAACCACGAATGACCCTTCAAGATGCATTTAACCAGGGATTACTGGATATGGAAAATGGCAAATTGAAGCATCCAGTCACAGGTGACATTCTTACTTTGGCAGAAGCCATAGAAAGTAGTCTGATTGATGACAGAGAAACAATTGTCACAAATCCAAGTACTGGAGAAGAGATGCCATTGAATGTTGCAATATCTAAAGGGATAGTTAATACCTTTAATAGCAGTCTTGTTGACCCACACACAGGTGAACAATTGACTCTCACAGAAGCTATTGCCCAAGGGCTTATTTCAGAGCCAAGAAAACCAACAACACTGCAAAGAGCCATTGAACAAGGTCTTTATGATGAAGATGCTGGAACTTTTATTCATCCAGATACAGGCAATCATATTTCGTTATTGGAGGCTATTACAGCTGGTCTAATTGACCCAATAACAAGCCTCGTCAAGGATCCCAGAACTGGCATTTCAATGACTCTTGAGGAAGCCCTTGCTAAGGGTAAGGTTGATGGTGAATCAGGAAGAATGTTTGATCCTGAGACATGTGAATTGGTAGATATGAAAGATGCACTAAACAAGGGATTGCTCGTTAGCTCAAAACAGTTGTTAGGAGACATGGGAATGAGTCTTGATGAAGCTAAAGACAAGGGTCTTCTTGATCCCAAGACAAGTAAAATCAGGGATCCTACCACAGGTAAACTTAAAACACTTGAGGATGCAATAAGGTCAGGGTTAATTGATCCTAATAAAAGCTTTGTGCAAGAGCAAGTAAGTGGCCAAGTTATGAGTATTGCAGAAGCCATTGAAAAGGGTTTTCTCAATCCTCAAACTGGAAAATTGAGTAATGGAAATGAACAGAATGTGACCTTATCTGAAGGCCTTTTTGATCTAGGTGATGCCCCCAAAGCTCCAATGTCATTGGTTATAGCAAGGGAAAAGGGGCTTTTTGATCCAAAGATTGGGACTGTATTGGACCCATTAACTGGATTGAAAAGATCAATCAATGATGCAATCAATGCTGGTATAATAAACCCTACTTCCATTCAAATCTGTGATCCACAGTCAGGCAAGATGGTCTCCCTAACAGATGCTGAAAAGCTTGGCATAGCTGATATAGAGACTGGTCAAGTTGTTGACGCCCACACTGGTCAAGCTGTTGGAATAGCACAGGCATTACAGAAAGGCTTAGCAGTTGAATATACACAAGCCAGTAGTGAAAACACCAAAATGTCTGAAACAAGCGACATTGCACAAAAGCAAGAGATTGGGGTTCTTGAAAAACATCAATGGGGAACTGAGGTAATACTTGAGGATAATTTGTTCAAACTTGACACAGGTGGTTTGATTGATGGAAACACTCTGGAAAATATTGATTTTAGTGAAGCTGTAGAAAAGGGATTAATAGATGGCGAAAGATTGAAAATTAAAGATAAAAAGACAGGCAAAGATATTAAATTGAATGATGCAATAAAATCAGGTGTTTTAGATACCTCAATAGAACAGATAGTTGAACTTTACACTGACGGACCATTTACAATATCAGAAGTAATAGATAAAAACATACAAATGAGAAAAAGATCCCCAGCAGATAATCTACCAGACTCTATTGAGAAAGACACTTGTGCTGCTAATGAGGATAGACAGATAAAGGATCTACAGACTGGACAACAGAAGAGTCTTGCAGGGGTTATACACACTGACAACACAGATGGAAACAAATCTCAGGTGAGAGATACTAAATCTGGGAAGCTAGTACCGCTTGCTTCTGCATTACAAGACAGCCTTGTAGGTGCCTCAATTGGCATGGTGGTGGATTCTAAAACTGATTATCAAAAAGATTTGTACTTTGAAAAAGGTCATATTAAACCAGATTCCAAACAAAATAAAGGCCAGTCACTGCATGATTCTGTGGAACAAGGTCTATTTGATCCAGTGTCATGTTTATTTGTTGATCCTTTGACAGGAGACAGATTGACAATTGAAGATGCCATAAAGGAAGGCGTGTTATGTGCTGATGAACCAGTTCTACGAAGCTCTGACACAAGCAGAGATATATCCTTACTTGAAGCTGTTAATAATGGATTAATCAATCCCATTACCTGTAAGGTTACTAACCCTGAAACCAAAATTTCAGTTCCCCTGGTTGATGCTGTCCATGGTGGCCTTGTGTCTGCAAACAAAGATTTCAGCAGCAAATCATTTGATCCCAAAGAAATGAGTGACAGTACTTTTGATAATGCCACAAGAGAAAGTCAAATTTCATTACAGCAAGCTTTTATGGTTGGAGTGTTTGATCCTGAAAAAGGTAAAGTAATTGATGGGAAAACTGGGAATGAATATAGCCTGAAAGAGGCCATTGAAAAAAGATTGATAGATCCCTTATCTGTAGTGAAGGATCCTGCTACAGGTGAACCAGTGTCTCTGGACATTGCTCTTGAAACAGGCAGAATAGAGACAGATACTGGTAAATTAAGAGACCATACAACTGGTAAAAGCTTAGAATGGAAAGATGTACTTGCAAAACAATTATTACAGGATGTTTCTAAACCAATGTTGAGTTTGTGTGAGGCTCTTCAGACTGGCATATATCACCCAAAAACAGGTAACGTCATTGATCCATTTACAGGTAAAGAAATCAACCTGTCAGATGCTATATCAAAATGTATTATTGATCAAACAAAGGGTGTTCTCACAGATCCCATAAGTGGCAAAGAACTTTCTTTGCAAGAGGCAATTGCAATGCAGATGTTTGAGCCTAGTTCAGGCAGAGTTCGAGATGATTCAATAAAGAATGCAATGATTGAATATTTTGAGAAAACCAATACATTTACAACCTTAGAGACGCAAGAAGTACCCTCCAATGTGAGTGACAGAAGAGCTAATGTTGATGATCAAACCTCTATGGCAAAATATGGAAGTATAGATACTCAAATAAATGAGGACAGCAAACCTATCAGTCTTTTTAATGCAATACAGCAAGGTATCTACAATCCGGAAACTGGGAGCTTTATTGACCCTGACACTGGTAAAGATATAGGCATTCAAGATGCAGTCAGTAGGGGAATTATTGATCAAAAGTCTATTATGATAAAAGACCTAGAGTCAGGTGATTATTTTAATATCATTGATGCTATTGATAAGGGTCTCATAGAGCCTATGTCAGGGCATTATATTGATCCAACAAGTGGTCACTTCACACCTCTCACACAGGCGACAGATCTTGGTTTAGCAGTACTGAGAGAAAAGGCTTTAAGCCTTGAAGAAGCTCTTCAACAAGGCCTCTATGATCCAGAGAGTGGTCTTATAACAAATCCTGATACAGATCAAAATATGAGTTTGAAGGATGCTCTAAATGCTGGTGTCATAGACATTGGTAAAACAGCAGTCACAGATAGAAATGGAAAATCAGTTTCCCTTGATGAAGTTTTGGATAAGGAAATAAGTGAAGCAGAGGCAGAAAAAGAGAGTATGTTACTGGATATACAGGTGGAGCATGACAGTGTCCAAAAAGGACCTCCACAGCTAGATCTCATTCTTTCAGAGGCTTTGAATCAGGGTCTGTTTGATAAAACAAGTGGTAAATTTAGAAATCCTCAAACCGGAGAAAAGATTACCCTACAAGAGGCAATTGATCAAGGCATTATTGATCCAAGAACAAGTGAAGTGACCGACCCAGTAACACATGAAAAGGTGGCACTTGAGAAAGCTTTAGAAATAGGATTGGTTGACAGAGATAATGGCAGCATAATTGATGTTGAGGCAGGAAAAGCAATACCAATAGATAGAGCTGTCAGTGATTCACTGATATCAGAGTCTGTAACACTTGATCAGAGTCTGTGGGGTTCAGAGGACATTTTAGAAGAGAGTTTGTTTAAACTAGACACAGCTCAAATACAAGATCCTGTCACAGGGAAGAAACTAAGTCTTGGTGAAGCGATAACAAGGGGATTGATAGACAGCAAGAACCTCCTGGTAAAGGACCCCAAAAGTGGGAAAGATATAAAACTGTCAGATGCAATCAGTTCAGGTGTTGTAGATCCCAACAAAGCCCAGATCATTGAGATGTCCACAGCTGGGCCCCTGTCAGTGATGGATGTTTTTGAGAAGGGGTCTGTTAAAGTTACCTCCAAATTAGACAAGAGAAAAGAGATGGATGTTCCAGAAACATCGAAAGAATTATCCTCGCTAGAAACAGATGAACAGGCAAATATAGTGGATCCTAAATCAGGCAAAATAGTACATCCCAAAACAAAGAAAGAAATGAATGTGAGTGAGGCCATTGACAAGGGTATTCTCAATGAGCGCAACACAGGAGTAGTAGATACACATACTGGGAAAGTTATACCACTGTCTGATGCCTTGGCCAAAGGGTTGATAACTAGTGATGGTCATGTAAAAGATCAGAATACAAATGAGATTGTGCCCTTTACTGAGGCATTAAAGAAGGGACTTGTTGTGGTAGCAGACAAACCTGATGTTGTCATGAGCCAAATCAGTCCTGGCAAGGAACCTCATAGTGAGGAGATTTCTTCAACTGATGCAGCAAGTAAAGGGCTGGTCAAAATCGGACAGCCTGCTCCAGGACTGAGTCTTTCAGAGGTTGTGAATCAGGGCCTATTCGATAAAACAAGTGGTAAATTTAGAAATCCTCAAACCGGAGAAAAGATTACCCTGCAAGAGGCAATTGATCAAGGCATTATTGATCCAAGAACAAGTGAAGTGACCGACCCAGTAACACATGAAAAGGTGGCACTTGAGAAAGCTTTAGAAATAGGATTGGTTGACAGAGATAATGGCAGCATAATTGATGTTGAGACAGGAAAAGCAATACCAATAGATAGAGCTGTAAGTGATTCACTGATATCAGAGTCTGTAACACTTGATCAGAGTCTGTGGGGTTCAGAGGACATTTTAGAAGAGAGTTTGTTTAAGCTAGACACAGCTCAAATACAAGATCCTGTCACAGGGAAGAAACTAAGTCTTGGTGAAGCGATAACAAGGGGATTGATAGACAGCGAGAACCTCCTGGTAAAGGACCCTAAAACGGGAGAAGATATAAAACTGTCAGATGCAATCAGTTCAGGTGTTATAGATCCCAACAAAGCCCAGGTCATTGAGATGTCCACAGCTGGGCCCCTGTCAGTGATGGATGTTTTTGAGAAGGGGTCTGTTAAAGTTACCTCCAAATTAGACAAGAGAAAAGAGATGGATGTTCCAGAAACATCAAAAGAATTATCCTCGCTAGAAACAGAGGAACAGGCAAATATAGTGGATCCTAAATCAGGCAAAATAGTACATCCCAAAACAAAGAAAGAAATGAATGTGAGTGAGGCCATTGACAAGGGTATTCTCAATGAGCGCAACACAGGAGTAGTAGATACACATACTGGGAAAGTTATACCACTGTCTGATGCCTTGGCCAAAGGGTTGATAACTAGTGATGGTCATGTAAAAGATCAGAATACAAATGAGATTGTGCCCTTTACTGAGGCATTAAAGAAGGGACTTGTTGTGGTAGCAGACAAACCTGATGTTGTCATGAGCCAAATCAGTCCTGGCAAGGAACCTCATAGTGAGGAGATTTCTTCAACTGATGCAGCAAGTAAAGGGCTGGTCAAAATCGGACAGCCTGCTCCAGGACTGAGTCTTTCAGAGGTTGTGAATCAGGGCCTATTCGATAAAACAAGTGGTAAATTTAGAAATCCTCAAACCGGAGAAAAGATTACCCTACAAGAGGCAATTGATCAAGGCATTATTGATCCAAGAACAAGTGAAGTGACCGACCCAGTAACACATGAAAAGGTGGCACTTGAGAAAGCTTTAGAAATAGGATTGGTTGACAGAGATAATGGCAGCATAATTGATGTTGAGACAGGAAAAGCAATACCAATAGATAGAGCTGTAAGTGATTCACTGATATCAGAGTCTGTAACACTTGATCAGAGTCTGTGGGGTTCAGAGGACATTTTAGAAGAGAGTTTGTTTAAGCTAGACACAGCTCAAATACAAGATCCTGTCACAGGGAAGAAACTAAGTCTTGGTGAAGCGATAACAAGGGGATTGATAGACAGCGAGAACCTCCTGGTAAAGGACCCTAAAACGGGAGAAGATATAAAACTGTCAGATGCAATCAGTTCAGGTGTTATAGATCCCAACAAAGCCCAGGTCATTGAGATGTCCACAGCTGGGCCCCTGTCAGTGATGGATGTTTTTGAGAAGGGGTCTGTTAAAGTTACCTCCAAATTAGACAAGAGAAAAGAGATGGATGTTCCAGAAACATCAAAAGAATTATCCTCGCTAGAAACAGAGGAACAGGCAAATATAGTGGATCCTAAATCAGGCAAAATAGTACATCCCAAAACAAAGAAAGAAATGAATGTGAGTGAGGCCATTGACAAGGGTATTCTCAATGAGCGCAACACAGGAGTAGTAGATACACATACTGGGAAAGTTATACCACTGTCTGATGCCTTGGCCAAAGGGTTGATAACTAGTGATGGTCATGTAAAAGATCAGAATACAAATGAGATTGTGCCCTTTACTGAGGCATTAAAGAAGGGACTTGTTGTGGTAGCAGACAAACCTGATGTTGTCATGAGCCAAATCAGTCCTGGTAAGGAACCTCATAGTGAGGAGATTTCTTCAACTGATGCAGCAAGTAAAGGGCTGGTCCAAATCGGACAGCCTGCTCCAGGACTGAGTCTTTCAGAGGTTGTGAATCAGGGCCTATTCGATAAAACAAGTGGTAAATTTAGAAATCCTCAAACCGGAGAAAAGATTACCCTACAAGAGGCAATTGATCAAGGCATTATTGATCCAAGAACAAGTGAAGTGACCGACCCAGTAACACATGAAAAGGTGGCACTTGAGAAAGCTTTAGAAATAGGATTGGTTGACAGAGATAATGGCAGCATAATTGATGTTGAGACAGGAAAAGCAATACCAATAGATAGAGCTGTTAGTGATTCACTGATATCAGAGTCTGTAACACTTGATCAGAGTCTGTGGGGTTCAGAGGACATTTTAGAAGAGAGTTTGTTTAAGCTAGACACAGCTCAAATACAAGATCCTGTCACAGGGAAGAAACTAAGTCTTGGTGAAGCGATAACAAGGGGATTGATAGACAGCGAGAACCTCCTGGTAAAGGACCCTAAAACGGGAGAAGATATAAAACTGTCAGATGCAATCAGTTCAGGTGTTATAGATCCCAACAAAGCCCAGGTCATTGAGATGTCCACAGCTGGGCCCCTGTCAGTGATGGATGTTTTTGAGAAGGGGTCTGTTAAAGTTACCTCCAAATTAGACAAGAGAAAAGAGATGGATGTTCCAGAAACATCAAAAGAATTATCCTCGCTAGAAACAGAGGAACAGGCAAATATAGTGGATCCTAAATCAGGCAAAATAGTACATCCCAAAACAAAGAAAGAAATGAATGTGAGTGAGGCCATTGACAAGGGTATTCTCAATGAGCGCAACACAGGAGTAGTAGATACACATACTGGGAAAGTTATACCACTGTCTGATGCCTTGGCCAAAGGGTTGATAACTAGTGATGGTCATGTAAAAGATCAGAATACAAATGAGATTGTGCCCTTTATTGAGGCATTAAAGAAGGGACTTGTTGTGGTAGCAGACAAACCTGATGTTGTCATGAGCCAAATCAGTCCTGGTAAGGAACCTCATAGTGAGGAGATTTCTTCAACTGATGCAGCAAGTAAAGGGCTGGTCCAAATCGGACAGCCTGCTCCAGGACTGAGTCTTTCAGAGGTTGTGAATCAGGGCCTATTCGATAAAACAAGTGGTAAATTTAGAAATCCTCAAACCGGAGAAAAGTTTACCCTACAAGAGGCAATTGATCAAGGCATTATTGATCCAAGAACAAGTGAAGTGACCGACCCAGTAACACATGAAAAGGTGGCACTTGAGAAAGCTTTAGAAATAGGATTGGTTGACAGAGATAATGGCAGCATAATTGATGTTGAGACAGGAAAAGCAATACCAATAGATAGAGCTGTTAGTGATTCACTGATATCAGAGTCTGTAACACTTGATCAGAGTCTGTGGGGTTCAGAGGACATTTTAGAAGAGAGTTTGTTTAAGCTAGACACAGCTCAAATACAAGATCCTGTCACAGGGAAGAAACTAAGTCTTGGTGAAGCGATAACAAGGGGATTGATAGACAGCGAGAACCTCCTGGTAAAGGACCCTAAAACGGGAGAAGATATAAAACTGTCAGATGCAATCAGTTCAGGTGTTATAGATCCCAACAAAGCCCAGGTCATTGAGATGTCCACAGCTGGGCCCCTGTCAGTGATGGATGTTTTTGAGAAGGGGTCTGTTAAAGTTACCTCCAAATTAGACAAGAGAAAAGAGATGGATGTTCCAGAAACATCAAAAGAATTATCCTCGCTAGAAACAGAGGAACAGGCAAATATAGTGGATCCTAAATCAGGCAAAATAGTACATCCCAAAACAAAGAAAGAAATGAATGTGAGTGAGGCCATTGACAAGGGTATTCTCAATGAGCGCAACACAGGAGTAGTAGATACACATACTGGGAAAGTTATACCACTGTCTGATGCCTTGGCCAAAGGGTTGATAACTAGTGATGGTCATGTAAAAGATCAGAATACAAATGAGATTGTGCCCTTTACTGAGGCATTAAAGAAGGGACTTGTTGTGGTAGCAGACAAACCTGATGTTGTCATGAGCCAAATCAGTCCTGGTAAGGAACCTCATAGTGAGGAGATTTCTTCAACTGATGCAGCAAGTAAAGGGCTGGTCCAAATCGGACAGCCTGCTCCAGGACTGAGTCTTTCAGAGGTTGTGAATCAGGGCCTATTCGATAAAACAAGTGGTAAATTTAGAAATCCTCAAACCGGAGAAAAGATTACCCTACAAGAGGCAATTGATCAAGGCATTATTGATCCAAGAACAAGTGAAGTGACCGACCCAGTAACACATGAAAAGGTGGCACTTGAGAAAGCTTTAGAAATAGGATTGGTTGACAGAGATAATGGCAGCATAATTGATGTTGAGACAGGAAAAGCAATACCAATAGATAGAGCTGTTAGTGATTCACTGATATCAGAGTCTGTAACACTTGATCAGAGTCTGTGGGGTTCAGAGGACATTTTAGAAGAGAGTTTGTTTAAGCTAGACACAGCTCAAATACAAGATCCTGTCACAGGGAAGAAACTAAGTCTTGGTGAAGCGATAACAAGGGGATTGATAGACAGCGAGAACCTCCTGGTAAAGGACCCTAAAATGGGAGAAGATATAAAACTGTCAGATGCAATCAGTTCAGGTGTTATAGATCCCAACAAAGCCCAGGTCATTGAGATGTCCACAGCTGGGCCCCTGTCAGTGATGGATGTTTTTGAGAAGGGGTCTGTTAAAGTTACCTCCGAATTAGACAAGAGAAAAGAGATGGATGTTCCAGAAACATCAAAAGAATTATCCTCGCTAGAAACAGAGGAACAGGCAAATATAGTGGATCCTAAATCAGGCAAAATAGTACATCCCAAAACAAAGAAAGAAATGAATGTGAGTGAGGCCATTGACAAGGGTATTCTCAATGAGCGCAACACAGGAGTAGTAGATACACATACTGGGAAAGTTATACCACTGTCTGATGCCTTGGCCAAAGGGTTGATAACTAGTGATGGTCATGTAAAAGATCAGAATACAAATGAGATTGTGCCCTTTATTGAGGCATTAAAGAAGGGACTTGTTGTGGTAGCAGACAAACCTGATGTTGTCATGAGCCAAATCAGTCCTGGTAAGGAACCTCATAGTGAGGAGATTTCTTCAACTGATGCAGCAAGTAAAGGGCTGGTCCAAATCGGACAGCCTGCTCCAGGACTGAGTCTTTCAGAGGTTGTGAATCAGGGCCTATTCGATAAAACAAGTGGTAAATTTAGAAATCCTCAAACCGGAGAAAAGATTACCCTACAAGAGGCAATTGATCAAGGCATTATTGATCCAAGAACAAGTGAAGTGACCGACCCAGTAACACATGAAAAGGTGGCACTTGAGAAAGCTTTAGAAATAGGATTGGTTGACAGAGATAATGGCAGCATAATTGATGTTGAGACAGGAAAAGCAATACCAATAGATAGAGCTGTTAGTGATTCACTGATATCAGAGTCTGTAACACTTGATCAGAGTCTGTGGGGTTCAGAGGACATTTTAGAAGAGAGTTTGTTTAAGCTAGACACAGCTCAAATACAAGATCCTGTCACAGGGAAGAAACTAAGTCTTGGTGAAGCGATAACAAGGGGATTGATAGACAGCGAGAACCTCCTGGTAAAGGACCCTAAAACGGGAGAAGATATAAAACTGTCAGATGCAATCAGTTCAGGTGTTATAGATCCCAACAAAGCCCAGGTCATTGAGATGTCCACAGCTGGGCCCCTGTCAGTGATGGATGTTTTTGAGAAGGGGTCTGTTAAAGTTACCTCCAAATTAGACAAGAGAAAAGAGATGGATGTTCCAGAAACATCAAAAGAATTATCCTCGCTAGAAACAGAGGAACAGGCAAATATAGTGGATCCTAAATCAGGCAAAATAGTACATCCCAAAACAAAGAAAGAAATGAATGTGAGTGAGGCCATTGACAAGGGTATTCTCAATGAGCGCAACACAGGAGTAGTAGATACACATACTGGGAAAGTTATACCACTGTCTGATGCCTTGGCCAAAGGGTTGATAACTAGTGATGGTCATGTAAAAGATCAGAATACAAATGAGATTGTGCCCTTTATTGAGGCATTAAAGAAGGGACTTGTTGTGGTAGCAGACAAACCTGATGTTGTCATGAGCCAAATCAGTCCTGGTAAGGAACCTCATAGTGAAGAGATTTCTTCAACTGATGCAGCAAGTAAAGGGCTGGTCCAAATCGGACAGCCTGCTCCAGGACTGAGTCTTTCAGAGGTTGTGAATCAGGGCCTATTCGATAAAACAAGTGGTAAATTTAGAAATCCTCAAACCGGAGAAAAGATTACCCTACAAGAGGCAATTGATCAAGGCATTATTGATCCAAGAACAAGTGAAGTGACCGACCCAGTAACACATGAAAAGGTGGCACTTGAGAAAGCTTTAGAAATAGGATTGGTTGACAGAGATAATGGCAGCATAATTGATGTTGAGACAGGAAAAGCAATACCAATAGATGAAGCTGTAAGTGATTCACTGATATCAGAGTCTGTAACACTTGATCAGAGTCTGTGGGGTTCAGAGGACATTTTAGAAGAGAGTTTGTTTAAACTAGACACAACTCAAATACACGATCCTGTCACAGGGAAGAAACTAAGTCTTGGTGAAGCGATAACAAGGGGATTGATAGACAGCGAGAACCTCCTGGTAAAGGACCCTAAAACGGGAGAAGATATAAAACTGTCAGATGCAATCAGTTCAGGTGTTATAGATCCCAACAAAGCCCAGGTCATTGAGATGTCCACAGCTGGGCCCCTGTCAATGATGGATGTTTTTGAGAAGGGGTCTGTTAAAGTTACCTCCAAATTAGACAAGAGAAAAGAGATGGATGTTCCAGAAACATCAAAAGAATTATCCTCGCTAGAAACAGAGGAACAGGCAAATATAGTGGATCCTAAATCAGGCAAAATAGTACATCCCAAAACAAAGAAAGAAATGAATGTGAGTGAGGCCATTGACAAGGGTATTCTCAATGAGCGCAACACAGGAGTAGTAGATACACATACTGGGAAAGTTATACCACTGTCTGATGCCTTGGCCAAAGGGTTGATAACTAGTGATGGTCATGTAAAAGATCAGAATACAAATGAGATTGTGCCCTTTACTGAGGCATTAAAGAAGGGACTTGTTGTGGTAGCAGACAAACCTGATGTTGTCATGAGCCAAATCAGTCCTGGCAAGGAACCTCATAGTGAAGAGATTTCTTCAACTGATGCAGCAAGTAAAGGGCTGGTCCAAATCGGACAGCCTGCTCCAGGACTGAGTCTTTCAGAGGTTGTGAATCAGGGCCTATTCGATAAAACAAGTGGTAAATTTAGAAATCCTCAAACCGGAGAAAAGATTACCCTACAAGAGGCAATTGATCAAGGCATTATTGATCCAAGAACAAGTGAAGTGACCGACCCAGTAACACATGAAAAGGTGGCACTTGAGAAAGCTTTAGAAATAGGATTGGTTGACAGAGATAATGGCAGCATAATTGATGTTGAGACAGGAAAAGCAATACCAATAGATGAAGCTGTAAGTGATTCACTGATATCAGAGTCTGTAACACTTGATCAGAGTCTGTGGGGTTCAGAGGACATTTTAGAAGAGAGTTTGTTTAAACTAGACACAACTCAAATACACGATCCTGTCACAGGGAAGAAACTAAGTCTTGGTGAAGCGATAACAAGGGGATTGATAGACAGCGAGAACCTCCTGGTAAAGGACCCTAAAACGGGAGAAGATATAAAACTGTCAGATGCAATCAGTTCAGGTGTTATAGATCCCAACAAAGCCCAGGTCATTGAGATGTCCACAGCTGGGCCCCTGTCAATGATGGATGTTTTTGAGAAGGGGTCTGTTAAAGTTACCTCCAAATTAGACAAGAGAAAAGAGATGGATGTTCCAGAAACATCAAAAGAATTATCCTCGCTAGAAACAGAGGAACAGGCAAATATAGTGGATCCTAAATCAGGCAAAATAGTACATCCCAAAACAAAGAAAGAAATGAATGTGAGTGAGGCCATTGACAAGGGTATTCTCAATGAGCGCAACACAGGAGTAGTAGATACACATACTGGGAAAGTTATACCACTGTCTGATGCCTTGGCCAAAGGGTTGATAACTAGTGATGGTCATGTAAAAGATCAGAATACAAATGAGATTGTGCCCTTTACTGAGGCATTAAAGAAGGGACTTGTTGTGGTAGCAGACAAACCTGATGTTGTCATGAGCCAAATCAGTCCTGGCAAGGAACCTCATAGTGAGGAGATTTCTTCAACTGATGCAGCAAGTAAAGGGCTGGTCAAAATCGGACAGCCTGCTCCAGGACTGAGTCTTTCAGAGGTTGTGAATCAGGGCCTATTCGATAAAACAAGTGGTAAATTTAGAAATCCTCAAACCGGAGAAAAGATTACCCTACAAGAGGCAATTGATCAAGGCATTATTGATCCAAGAACAAGTGAAGTGACCGACCCAGTAACACATGAAAAGGTGGCACTTGAGAAAGCTTTAGAAATAGGATTGGTTGACAGAGATAATGGCAGCATAATTGATGTTGAGACAGGAAAAGCAATACCAATAGATGAAGCTGTAAGTGATTCACTGATATCAGAGTCTGTAACACTTGATCAGAGTCTGTGGGGTTCAGAGGACATTTTAGAAGAGAGTTTGTTTAAACTAGACACAACTCAAATACACGATCCTGTCACAGGGAAGAAACTAAGTCTTGGTGAAGCGATAACAAGGGGATTGATAGACAGCGAGAACCTCCTGGTAAAGGACCCTAAAACGGGAGAAGATATAAAACTGTCAGATGCAATCAGTTCAGGTGTTATAGATCCCAACAAAGCCCAGGTCATTGAGATGTCCACAGCTGGGCCCCTGTCAGTGATGGATGTTTTTGAGAAGGGGTCTGTTAAAGTTACCTCCAAATTAGACAAGAGAAAAGAGATGGATGTTCCAGAAACATCAAAAGAATTATCCTCACTAGAAAAAGAAGAACAGGCAAATATAGTGAATCCTAAATCAGGCAAAATAGTACATCCCAAAACAAAGAAAGAAATGAATGTGAGTGAGGCCATTGACAAGGGTATTCTCAATGATAGCAATACTGAGGTTGTAGATCCAGGGACTGGCAAAGTTCATTCTCTACGGAATGCCATTGCCGAAGGGTTAATTTCAAAAGATGGAACTATGAATGACCCAAAATTAAATGAAGTAATATCCTTCACTGAAGCATTAGACAAAGGGCTTGTTATAATGACAGGTCAATTAGGCAAGAGTACAAAAGAAGTACCTTTAATTGAAGCAGAAGCTTTAGTACATGAATCTGAAAGAATACAGAGCAGACCTGAGTTCATTGCTGAACAGCTGTCATCACATAATTTGACACCAAGGGATCTAATGCACGAGGGAGTTATGAATTTTGCAACTGGTCAGTTATGTAACCCAATAACAGGTGATATGTTTTGTATTGAAGAGGCAGTTAAGAAAGGAATGATTAAAACAGATACAACTGTTGTTAAGAATCTAAGAACAGGTGAGTTACTAAGTTTTGAAGAGGCCATCGAGCAAGGACTTTTGGATGGACTGACAGGTCAGTTTACAGACCCAGTGAGTGGTTCAAAACTCAGGTTTGATGATGCTATTAAGAAAGGTCTTATTGTAACAGCAGATACCCCATTACCTTTATCAGAGGCTGTTGAAAGAGGATTGCTAGACTCAAAATCAGGTATGATAATTGACCCACACACTAAAGCCAAAATACCCTTGCAAGAGGCTATGAATAATATCATAGATGCAAAAACCACTAGCGTAAAGAATCCTCTCACCAAGGAGACTTTGACATTGCAAGAGGCTATAGAGACTGGATTGCTTGATGGACAAACAGGGTGGATGAACACAGAGGGCATGTCATCTCCTCTTGCTCTTGACCAAGCAGTAGCATTAGGGTATATCCTTGGCTGGATGGCACATGATGTTGCCTTAAAACATTCCACAGATGATTCAACTTTGTCCAGTACACCACTAAATGTGATCGAGTCTTTGGAGGATATCTGTGAAATGGGTGAGGTCAAAATTGAAGATGCAATGAAAAAACAAGCAGGTGAGAGCACAATCACTGAGATTAATTCAGCGATGCCTGTACCACATCATGAGGAGGCATATCTTCAAAAGCCTGGCCTTACTGTTGGCTATTTAGAACCAGGTAAAGCTGAGGTTGTATCCTCTGAAGATCCAAGAGCAACCCCAGAACTGTTGAACACTATGAGTAAATATACAGGTCCATCAGCATTTGGTATGTCATTGGTTGATGCTCTAGAGTTGGGACTCTATGATAAAGCTTCAGGAACATTCTCAGACCCGAGCAATAGCCTAAATTGTAGCTTGGCAGAAGCCATTGACTGTGGTTTATTTGATGCCTCCGAGCTTGTCGTCATAGACCCCACAATAAATGAGAGGATGACAATCCAGAAAGCAATTGATGATGGACTGCTTGATAAAGAAAGGAGCTTATTTGTACATCCAAAATCAAAGGCACAGATGACATTAGACCGAGCTAAAGAAAAAGGTTACATTATGAAGCCCATCTCACAAATATCTCTCTCTGAAGCATTGGAACGTGGAATATTTAACCCTGAAACTGGTATCATATCAGATTTTACAACAGGTGAACAGTATACTATTAACCAAGCAATTCAGAATGGTATGTTAGACACTACTAAGCCTCAAATTGTTGAAGCAGGGACAGGTAAAGAACTTTGTTTACAGGAAGCAATAGATAAGGGAATAATAGATGCTAAAACTGGACAGGTGAAAGATCCACTCACAGGTGAATCACTACATTTAGATGAATTTAAAAAGAAGGGTCTTCTTAAGGATATAGATAAAGATGAGACAGATTCACAATATACAATGGCTGGAGAACATGCCATAATTGTCCCAAAGACTGGAATGGTGAAAGATCTTTTATCACATAAAGGATTGACTATAGAAGAAGCAGTGAAAAATGGTGTTTTGGATGGTGATAGCACACAAGTGATAGATATGTCAACTGGTAAACCAGTCAGTCTCAATCAAGCAATTGAAGATGGGTTGATTGATGGCAAAATGGGTCTAGAAAAATTAAAAACACAAAAAACATTGAGTGATGCTCTCAGAAAAGGTATATTAGATCCTAAAACAGGCAAAATTAAAGATCTAGAAACAGGCAAGGAATTCACTCTTGAGGAATCAATTAAACAAGGTATATTGGATAAAGATACAGCAGCATTGATAGATCCTTCATCTGAAGGTTTGACATTAATTGAAGCCCTACAGCAAGGGTTACTTGATGCTAAAACAGGGTTAATGAAAGATCCATCGACTGGCAAAACATACACGATATCAGAAGCTGTAGAATCTTGTTTGCTTGATGGAAGTGTACCCCAGATAGACCATCCAACAACTGGGAAACCAATAAGTCTTCAGCAAGCATTGGTGGATGGAATAATAGATAAAACATCTGGAGAAATCAAAGATCCACTTCTGAGTAAATCCATACCTTTGGATGCAGCTGTGAGTGCAGGATTAGTGAAAGAGCCATCATCAAAGAGACACCCGTCTGGACCTTGCCTGGTAGATTTGTTGCAGAAAGGTTATCTTGATCCAAAGTCTGGAATGTTGATTGGCCCAATTACTGGTGAGAAATACACCTTAGCTGAAGCTATTTCTAAAGGATTATTGGATACATCAACACCTCAAGTGAAAGACCCTAATAGTGGAGATCTCCTCTCCCTGGCTGATGCCATCCAGAGAGGTATTGTTGATCCAGAATCTGCTCAGGTGAAAGATAAGGATACATCTCTATCTCTGGACCAAGCAAGAGACAAGGGGCTCATCATTCTTCCAGATAGTTCCTCTTCACAAGATAGACCTGGCATGTCACTGCAAGAGGCAATTAGATGTGGGCACTATGACCCAGCTACTGGCCTGTTCATAGACCCCAAAACAAATAAAGAATATGACCTTGCCGAGGCAATTACAGCTGGTCTTATTGATATAAACAAGAGGGATAAGTCTCCTGATCAGACTCAGATGAAATCAGACACAGTGAAACCTGGTTTTGTGATCACTGAAAAGTTTGATGGTGTGGGTATTGAAGAAACTGTCCCACAAGAACAAGTTTTAGGAATCAAATTCAGGTCACCATCTAAAGATCAGAGTCCTTTAATTGCAAGTCCTGAAGAGGGATTAGTTTCCAAAATAAAGACAGAAGTGCCCTCAAGTGTAGCATCGCAGGCTGCCGAGACCACCCCTGCTAAGGAAGCTGTTGACTCACAAGATGCAGCACCTTCACAACAGCTTCAACTTAGGAGTTCAAGGCCAACAGATGTGCAATTTGAACCTGGCGAGTCTCCATTGGCTGCACTTGAAGCTAATCGCAAGGTAAAGATTCCATGTTGAGGTATGGCAGCCAATGGCATCATCTCCCAATTAGGAAACCCACAAGCCAATCAGATGTACATAGAGATATTTGATTAACCCTGCTAACATGCATATGCTGGTGTGAAACCTCCATGAGCCTTAGTTAAGTGCTACACTCCATGCTAGTAAAGCTACATTGTATTGTGTTGTGAAAGCCGCTGATGACCAGGGCTGCCATTAAGCCCTGGATTGATGCAGGCTATAGTCTGGTAGGGTGGTCCTGGCAGTGAGGATAACCCTGGCTTGGTGCTGTGCTATTCGCCCTCTTAGCTAGGTATGTGTTGGGTAAGATGTGCCAGCAACCATTGTGTGTCATATATGTTTTGTCTTGTATGTTCACATAGCCAACCATCTGTCATCTTGGCTATGTGAACAATTCTTCCTTAAAGAAGAGTCTCAAATTGTTTGATGGTGTCTCCCTTGGGAGATAACCAGTGTTGTTAATGTGTTATGTGTGTTTTGCATCATTTGATCAGGGAATGGTTGTGAAGATTTAGTTGAAACATGATTTGTTTAGCATAATATGTTTTGCCCATCAAGTATGGATTGACGCATGCTAATAGAAAGGCAATTTTTTTTAACAATAACATGAGCAGTTGACCAAACTCTAGATTTTGTTAAAATACAATAGTGAATAATTTATTCTTCAGGGATTTAGATGGGTGGTTCAGGTCGTGGTTCATTTTGTCATGCAACTCTAATGTTACCCATTTATAAAGATTTGTTTATTTAGTGGAATCAAAATGAATTATAAATTCACATAAATAATTAGATTGCCAAAGTCATGCAAGTGGCCCCATTGATGATTTACCTTTCATAATCTTTGACTTTGAAATACAGATTATAAAATAAATGCATGCATTTGTGGCCCTTGTTTATTCTGAGAATTAAGCTTTAACTCAACCCTTCTTTAAGGAACTTTGAAATTGAACTTTAAAGTTTAAAAGAATTTATACAAACCATGCAAAAATAGTTTTGTCATCATTGTAATATTTTTAATGGCATGAGGGAATTGATATTTGATTATTGTAGTTCACATTAAGTTATGGCCAGTTCTGCACATTCATGCTTGCTACAAACCAAACATTGACTTTTTATATTGCTCACCACTGTTTGCCGATATCATCCATAGAATGTGAAAGATATTGTTGAATAACCTTATTTGGAATGTGAAATGCATCCCTTTAATGATATTTGGTTTTGTTTTATTTTTCAGCTTTTCCATACCCAAACTGTAAATGTTGATTGTGTGTTGCATGTTGTAATATTGTCCTGTGCTATGATTATATGATGCATACAATTTGTTTTGCTGCGAAGCCTTTTGTGGCCAAGACAAAATTTTAACTTCAGACCAGAATTATTTAAAAAATATACCATAAGAAAAAAAAAACTGTATTATCGGTCATTGTGAAATTTTGTCTTGAAGCTCCAATTTGGTCTTCCACATGAATGTTGTGTTGTTGAAGATGATCTCCCTTGGGAGCAGTTATTGTGGCAAATAATGTACTTTTCTGAACTGAATAATTAACTGATGAATCCTCTTTTTCAGTGATTGCCTCTATTTACTTTGTGCAATGATGTATGATCAATTATTAACTCTTGATTATATTGTATGAGATATTCTATGATTTTCAAAATGATGCAATGTTATGATTTGAACCCCCCCCCCCCCCCCAACTCCCCCAAAAAGCTCTTTCCAGCTAATTATGCTTATGTGCTCTCTTTGATACTAATGCCATATGATTCTTCTATATTAATCAAGCTTTATTTTCAGTGTCTTGATTAGACCAGTTATGTACTTATGTATGATTGAATGATTTTATATGAATTAATGATGATTATTGTAAAGTAGAGAGTTGATGTATTTATATTGATGATATATTCTGCAAATGATGCAAATATTACATAGACATTTGGCACTTTCCAGAATGCTTAATTACTAAATTATAATTATGGTTATATTAATACTTATTGCCAGAATGAGTTGCCCTTGTATCACAGATTAGATTAAATTAAATTACTAATCAGACATTAAGGCAAAAAGCAAAACCTATTATGAAACATGTTTATTTTGACATAACAAAATATGAAATATCTTTGCTTATAGAAATTAGACCCAGATAAGATGCATAATTATCGTGGATTACAAATATTCTAAATTTTCGCAACTAAAAATTGATAATTGTAACATTTAACACAAGAATACCAGTCCTAAGATTATATATATACTTAATACTTAGGAATTAATACAACAGACATATAACAGTGTTTTCACAGCCTCCTGATACCTATATTAATCTTTCACAGCCCACATCCCTGTTTGACACAACTAGTCAGACACACAAAGACGATGAAACCACACAAGTGAGTCCTGTTGTGGTTGCTTAGGCGACAAATTTCAAAATCACTCACAGTTTTTATAGTCAATTATTGACACACTGATCCAAAACATCACAAATCAGTATTTGTTGTGAACCTCTTTAATTAGATTTTTGTTCATAGACTTTATTTTGTTTGACATTTACAATTTTGTGTGTGTTTCTTTAAATATTGCATTATATTTTTGAACCAATTGTGTTCTACTTGCCACTGTCTCTTTGTATTCTGTCCTGTGCCCACTGCACCTCGGCATGACCTTGACCTATTTGTAAAGGTTGCACGAAGCATGTGGTGCCCATATATGTTTATGTTTTATCTGTTGCATGTTTATGTTTGCTTTCATTATAAGCTTTAGAATCTAATTAAATTAGTTTTTTCTGTCTAATATTTGTACAAATTTGGCACATATTATGTCTGTGCTTTAATTCATGTTGCCATATAGACTGTCATTTTGCATTATTTTCAAAATTTCTTACACTGCTATGTTTTGGCTACATTCATGATTCTATGACCTTTAATTGCATAGCCTAGAACTGAAAACCTAGCACAAAATTAAGAAATGTTGATCTAAATTTTCATCCTTTCTTTGAAGAACCTCAATAATACCAGTCCTAAGATTGTTGTTTATATGTTTTACAATTATTATCTAAGTATCCAATTCATGCATTTGAATTTGTAAACTTTGCATAATCTTGTACCTTCAAACTTTGCCTGTAAATGTTGCATAATGTTGTACTGCCATTTGTCTCATGCTTTTAAGTAGCACATCATTTTTTATTTTTTTATCATCTGTCATGGATCATCCATTTGAAATTAGATTTTCACCATACACCATAAATATATATATTGGACAAAGAAAATATATTGAAATTTTATTTCTTGGAACAAAAAAATGTGTTTGCTCAAAATGGATGATCTTTTCCATGGCTTTATGTTGTGAACATTTAGTATCTTCTAGTTCGACTCATACGTTAAGTGAATAGAAGAATGGTGGTGATTCCTGCATGTATAATGTGCTTTCTTTCCTTACTGACTCCAAGCAGTTAAGATGATGTCATACTACTGCTTATATATATATATATTCGTCTTAATTCTTACTTCATCAACTAAAATGTATTAAAACAAAACACTTACAATATAACAAACCCAAATGTTATTAAATTTTTATTATGATTGAACAAGCCAAGCAATGTCTTCACGGGTATAATTTCACAATAAAGGGACATAAGGTTCATCATACAGATACCTACTATCATTTAAAATGTTATGAAAAGAAGGAGAATTAATATGTCTGTGCCTGATAGGTGAGACTGGATGAACTCTATGAACAACTTATGAGGGAACTTAGAAACCAACGTAACTGGGTCAGTGACACTGAACAGGCCCTGGCCAATCAGAAGCCAGCTAGTGAAGATGAGAGCCGCATCAAGGACCAAGTGGATGAACAAAGGGTGCGTACAGACAATGCAGCTTTAGTTTCAGAGACAGAAATAAACATTTATCTTCAGAAGATAAATTAAGGATGCATGGTGCTTTTTCAGTGTGAATAGATTCTCACGAAACTTTTTCTTTGGGCAAATACAAATTGGGGTCACCACATTTGTTTCTGAGGTACAGTCGCTTTTTCCTCAATATTGTTTTTTGCCAAATCTCTAGGGCAGATTATATGCATGTGATGTGATACATGCTATGGATGGCTTGCATAAAGGGTGGGCATGGACACATTGAAAACACTGAGTCAAAGACAAGGATTAATGATGGCTAATTTATATTTTTGGTTTGTTTTAGACATTATATAATGAGATAGTGTCCCACCAGCAGCCCATCCTCAGTCTGGTATTCCAGGCACAACAACTGCTGGAACACAATAAACCAGACTTCACTGATGACCAGCTTCATCATCTAGAGAACATGGTCACTGACATCAGGAAGAAACTTGAGAATGTAAGTATTACTCAACAGGAAATTCAATATGAGATTGCAATTTCTTTACAAATTTGAACCAGGATATCTGCTTTAGTTATTCAAAATTACAATTATGGTGTTGTAACATTTGTAGGCTCATAGTATATTTTATTGTGGATTTTATATGAATAAAATGGGTAAAATGCATTTGTAGGTCTTCCATGAGTCTGAGTCTCGACTCCGCCTATTGACAATGTGCCAAGAGGAACTCAGCAAATTTGAGTCAGAAGTTGGCAAGCTTGACAATAGTATGACAGATGCTGAAGGCAAATTACGAGCCAGACAAAGAAAGGGTACAGACATGGAGATGCTGAAGGGACTTGTGGAGGAACACAGGGTAAGAATGCAATTCACACCATTAAATTAAGCTTTTGGTAAAAAATCTTGAATTTTATAGTGCATACAAGGTATTTCTTAGAATATCACTTGGCACTTTTTTCACATTAAACTTTCTTATTATAAGTTGTATTTAAAAAAAATATATTTTTGATATATTGTTTTCTAGGGTTTCCTAAATGATGTGATTGGCATCCAGGCTGATATTCGATTCATTAACATGGCAGCACAAAGATTCCTTGATGAGTCCAAGAAGTACCAGCAGGATCTACAAACCTTCAGAAACCAGGTGCAGAAGTCACCCAAACCTAAACGTGGTTCTGACGCTCCAGAGTTTGATGCCACAAGGGAAAAAGTCAAATCATCAAATGAAAGATATCAGTTACTGAAAAGTGAATGTGAGAATTTAATGGGGAAAATACAGTCAGCAAGAGACAAACAGCAGGAGTATTACAATGCGGTGTTCAAACTAGAGAATTGGCTACAAGATGCTGAGGCTAAATTCCAGCAAATGAAGGCTGACTCCATCCCATCTAGTCCAGCAGAAGTACAAGAAAAAATCTCACAAGCAAAGGCCTTTAGTGCTGAAGTGTTTGCTAAAAGCAAACAGGTTGAAGAACTCAAAACAATAACCAAAGGTTTATTAGACAGTATGAGGGATCTGGGGGCAGATGATAACACGGTGATGGATATCAATGGTCTGGTGTCGTCCATGGTGCTACGTCATGCTAATCTCACAGATGACTTGACACAGCTATCAAATGTCCTGCAGACTGCCCTTGTGCAGTCCCAGGGCATACAGGAGGGCCTGGATGGACTGCTGACCTGGATTAAAGAATCTGAGTCTGCCCTTAACTCCATGCGGCCTATTAGCTGCAGTCAAGAGACTCTCAATGATCAAATCCAGGAGCTTCAGGTTCTAAGGGCTGATATAGAAAGCCATGTACCCAGCGTTAATTCTATTAACCGGGATGCAAAAGATGCCCTTAAGACAAGTGATCCTAATGCAGTGAAAGCAATTGAGGCCAAGCTGGATGACCTGAATGGCAGGTTTGACAAGGTAGCCATGCGTTGTAATGATAGAGGGGATGATTTACAGGACATTGCTGACAAACTGGCTTCCTTTCATGAAGACATTAACAAATTTAATGATTGGTTAATCCCAACTTTAGAAACACTAGAATCAAAAGACACTGCTCTTTTAGATACTCCCCAGTTTAAAGAAAAGATGAAAGATGTTACTGAAGAAACCAAAAATAAAATAAACGATCTGATCACAATAAAAGATCTTGGTCAGCAACTAATGGAGAATCCAAAGACTAGTGAAACTGGCAGTGTTAAGGATTCCATGGCAGACTGTGAGAGAAACTGGCATGACTTCAATGAGGTACTCACTGAGAAGCAGCGTGAAGCTGCCTACAGAGAAGAGCAATGTAATAAATATGAAGAACTTCGAGACCTGGTTCAGAAATGGCTTACAGACACAGAAACTAAACTTGATGCTTTAGAACCCGTTGCCATTGATGTTGAAATCATTGCCAAGCAAATTGAAGAGATTTCAGTGAGTTAGCAGTCTTTATATTTGAGAATCAGTGATTAAATTTTGGGTATGTTGTAAAAGATTATTTCTAAACTGATCATTTTTAATTTCAGCCATTAATGAAAAGTTATGAAGAATTCAGTGTCAAGATTGAGGAGGTCAGTGACCTTGGCACAGCATATGATGCCCTTCAGAGGGGAGAACAAACCTCCAGTCCCATCAGGAGAAGTAAGTCTAGAAGTCCAAGAGCAATTATCTATTATATACATTAGGGCCCAGAAAGTGAATCCTCAATATTAATAAAGGCAGAATGTAGGAATCAAAAATAAAAATAATATTATATTCCTAAACCTAATATCAAATGCCATTTTTGACCTAGATTATATGTATTTGACACTTACAATTTAGAGGGGGATTCACTTTTCTGGGTTTTTTTAAACCCTTTACCTTGTTAAAATATTTGTGGCTCAATGTGAAGTTAATGTTCGATATTTGTATTTGACATTTGTTTTACATGTATTAGAATTAATTAGAGTTTATTAGCTTCATAAATTTAGAAATCTCCAGATTAATTCTTGATATTGAGCCACAGTTTGAAAAAAAATTGCATGCAAATTATTCAACTCTATTATATAGGATTGCAGACCCTATTCCTTTGCCAATGAGCAACAAATGTGCTTATTTGAGGCCGTCTTAATTTTGAAAATTTGAATGATATTTAAGTTGGACTATACTTCTGTACAAACTCTGCAATAGTAATGAACCAAGTAGAAATCGTCAGAACTCTTTAAAAGATCTATTAGACACACACACTTGATGATAAATAGAGTTATCACAAGAATCAAGGTGATCTTGCCTTTGGATGGTTATGGACCTATGTTGCATGTTAGTACTATGGTGGTGCATGTTTATCATCTCACAGAGGCCCGTCGACTGTTAGGGCGCACCTCACCCTTCAAGGGTGTGTCAGCGTCCCCGACGCGCACCGCTGCCTCCCCTACCTCCATGTTGAGTCCTATGTCCAGTGAGTCGAGTGGCGTCAGTAGTCGTAAGAGTTCCTCAGACAACCTCCTCGCCATAGATGGTTAGTACATGCCAGGACTTTGCCTTCATTTGTGGTCTTGCTGCAGACAGTAAAGTAGAGACAACAGTCCTGACAAAAAACTTGCACATTCCCTGTTACACTTGACCTTCTTGCTTCTTACATGAATCACATATCACAAATATATCAAACACTGGCTGCCTCTATCAGATATGCTTCAATTTCCCATCTTTCGATAGTTTACCTCAACTTTTGGACATTTATTTTCTTGTATTTTAAAGTTTTATTAAGATATGTATTCAAAAATATGTATATTCAAATAAATATATCTGCATAATGACATATTATATAGATGGTGTATATGTGAAGCAAGAGATCAAAGAAACTTAAGTATGGAGCTGTTATGTTAAGAACCTTGTTGATGATATTCCATAGACATTTTCTTTGGCATGACTTGATTCTATTGTTCATAAGGAAAACATCTTAAAGGACAGTAAATTAAGGATAAATTAATATGGAATAGATAATTCGCATGATCTTTAATTGCATGATGTTTATTTATCTGTCATTAATATATGGATTATAATAAACAAATCATATAATTAATGATTATCTGTTATCAGTGAATTAGAAGTTGTTAATTTTTCTTACATTTGATATCAAAAGATTAACAAATTGTATGCTGATCCCTTAGACTTGACAGATGTACAACGCCAGCTTGTGGATCTGAATCAACGATATGATATTGTGGGTGAGAGATTAGGAGACCGGCAGGCAGAGCTGCAGTCAACGCTTGAGAAAGTGAAGGGCTACTTACAGGATCTGCAGGACATTCTCACATGGCTGGAAGACAAAGAAGAAAATACTCAGCCATTTGGAGAGTCCTTGCCCACAAAGGAAGATGAAGCAAAACAGAAACTTAAAGAATACCAGGTGAAAATAAAGGCAGTTCTTATGAAATACTCTAATTTGTTAAATGTAAGAAAATGATGTACATGTTTAGTTGGGATGCTGCATTGATAATACTATGTTTATCAAGATGTGCTGTACTATTTGCCTTATAGCATGTTTTCATTGCAATTTAAACATCATCAATTGAATATGAAGCAAAACGAAACCTAATTTTGTAGACCTTCCATGATGAATTAGTGAGCAAAGAACCCATAGTTGGTGCTCTCCGAAAGAAGGCTCACAAACTTCTAGACAACAAAGACAAAGAGCATGTGCCAGGCATGAAGGATGTCAAGAAACAACTCAAACAGCTTGGTATGTAACCTTGTTACAACTTACCTCCTTATGTTGTAACTTTAAAAAAATATCACCCACAAACTCTCCACCCCTATTTTTGTATTGAAGTAATTCATTTTAACGAATTTTCAAGTTCAATGACAAATTTTGTTGGTTCATCCATTTTTGACATAGTTTCGCATTTATGTTATAGAAAAGAGATGGGGCAACCTAAAGATGATAAGTGAAGAGAGGCGTAGATCCCTGGAAACTCTGGTTGATGACCTCAAGGATTTCCGTGAGACTCATGATCAGCTTGCAGGCTGGCTGGGTCAAAAGGAGAAGATGATCACCATCCTGGGGCCTATAGCTACAGAACCTGCTATGGTCAATACTCAGCTTCAACAAGTACAGGTGGGTGCAATATAATTCATTTAATTATCAGTAAAACTAATTATTTTTGTGAGTTAAAACAGCATCTAAAAACATCAGTGCTGTTTAAAACTAAAGATCTGTTTTTTTTGTGTGGGAAACGATACAAGTTGAAATCTTAGTGTTGTATGTGTTCAGTTGTTGGAGGAGGAGATGAATGGTCAGCAGCCACAGTACGAGCAGTTCATACAACTTGGATTGTCCATCCTGGACAAATGTGACCCAGAGTCTCAGGATGCAGTCCGCATCAACAAACAACTGGACGGCATCAACAAGAACTGGGACAAACTGCAGGGTAAGCTGGGAGAGAGAGAGGCCACCCTGAAAGATGCCCTAGATCTGTCAGCCAAGTTCTATGATAAGCTGCAGAAGCTAAGCGAGTGGTTGCCAGACATGTCAGATAAAGTGGACAGTCTTCAACCTGTAAGTGCCCAGCAGGAAATCATCCAACAACAAAAGGAAGAAGTCCAGGTGAGAATTGCATTCCATATTGATTTCTGAGTGCCATATTTGTGTTTAATACCCCTTGGTCATTTTCATCTTGGCATTTGCTCTTCCTTCAGTCTATGCAAAAATATGAATGCTCACATCAAATATAGGGTTTTTCATACTAAATGTCTTGTACTACGTGTGTAGCAAATGTGTCAGAAAGACACAGGGATTTCGAGCTTTGCCATTTTTTTATAGTTATGTATGAAACATAAAAAATATTTTTGGTTAAGAATGTGAATAATAAATGTTTTGATTTATCTCTATATTGTAGAAAATGAAAGAAGATGTAACTGGGTATGAACCCAGTATGGAGGAGGCCAAAGCACTATGTAAACAGCTGTCTGACAAAACCAAAGAATCTTCAACGAAGTTTGACCTCAAGAACAAACTCTCAAATGTTGAGAGGCCTTTTAAGGAAATACAAAAGAAACTTGGTATGGCTTTATTCTGTTCATTCTGTATGTTATGCTCTATTTTGTATGCACTATTTCAGAAGGTTCTGAATGATATTTATTAGTTTATACTGCAATCAATCTTGCAAGTTTGAGAAATAGTCATTTTTTAAATTTGAACATAAATTTTACAGAGGAGCGCTATGCACAGTTGGAAGGAGCAGTGCAGGAAGGACAGAAGTTCAAGGCAGCTTTAGGTGACATGCTGCAGTGGCTCGTGGCTGAGCAGGAAGCTGTGCAAGCAGCTGAGCCTGTCTCAGGCTTCAAGGACATTTTAATGCAACAAAACCTTGATCATGATGCCCTTCAAAATGAGGTGAGCAGCAAGGATGCAGACCTGAGGCTCATACTGGACAAGGGGAAGAAGATGGTGGATGGGGCTTCACCTATGAGTGATATCTCTGACTTAAGTGAGCAGCTAGAAAGCATCAAGTCTGAATACAAGGTCCTGAAGGACAAGATAGCAGAAAGAGGACAGAAGTTAAAGGATGCATCAAGGCTTGCTGACAGGTTTGAGAGTGATGCAGACTTGATGTTAGCATGGTTGGAGCTTAACGAGGAGAGACTGGCAAGTGCCGGACCTGTTGGTCTAGATGAAGATATCGTGAATAAACAGCTCAAAGAGGCTCAAGCACTGAAAACAGAGATAATACGCAAGAGTCGAGACCATGAATCTCTCAACAGTGAAGCACAGGCTTTGATGAGCAGCAGTGACAAGGACCATGAACCATTACAGGAAAGTTTGAATGACATCAACAATCGATGGGATGCTTTGATGGATGGCGTTTCTGCCAGAGTACAAACTCTGGAAGATACCAGTCAGAAATTGTCTGAATTTGGAGATGTACTCAAAGACCTCTCAGCTGCAATCAAGAAGAATGAGGACAAGGTTGCAAACCATGAAGCTCTTGGACAAGCTGCAATGGATGCCAAACATTTGGATAAGATAAGGGTGAGTTACAGAAATATTGAATACATCTACTATTATTAGAGTGACGTAAAAAGAATTTCATAAATACAACACTAATTATTCCATTTGTTTGACAGACATTACAAGACGAGGTGAGATCATTGGATCCACAAGTTGATTATCTGAAGGACCATGCAGATAGCTTGATAACTGATGCAGCTCCAGGAACAGACACATCTGACATCTCATCAGAGCTTGAGGCTGTCACTCAGAGATATGACAAGCTCAATGGGCAGTTAGATGATCTACTTTTCAGGATTGAAGAAGGATCTGAAGCTGTTGGTGACTTCCAGGTTAGTGTTGTGTCATTTTTAACCCATCCCATCTACAAAGAAGGAAATGGTAAAGACTAAATCAGTAAACTTGTGAATTGTAAATAAAGCAAATTTGAGAAACTTTAGAAAAACATCTGATAATTGAGATTTTAATGTTGCCATTTTAGGCTGATATGCGTGGAGTCTCAGGTCAACTGAGTGAACTTGAGGATGAGCTGGACCAAATGAGTCCAGTGGCACGGGATTTAGAATCAATCCGGAACCAGCTAGATGATATTCATGGCTTCCTCAACAAATTGGATGAGAAACAAGATGCCCTCCAGGACTTGGAGCAGAAAGGTCATGACCTCATGGATAACGGTTACATATCAGATGCAGATTCCCTTGATGGTCAGATAGACTCACTTAAAAAGCAGCAGGCTAAGATGGTAGAACATGCCAATCACCGTAAAGGTGATTTGGAGGCTGTTCAAGACAAGCTTGAGGACCTTAATGAGGCCATCAGGAAATCTGGAGAACATTGTGATGACCTACGTCAGGACTTGGAGGACCAGAGACCAGTTGGTGGTGATGTGGATACAATAAAACAAATACAAGATGAGTTCAAGGTCAGTAGTGTTTTTCAATCAAATGTGATGTTATCATTTCATGAGGTATTTTTCTTTGTAATCAAATACATTAAACATTTTTAATAAATAAGTATGACACTTTTCTTGTCACAGCACTTCATGAAAGACTATGTGGAACCAGTTCAGAAAGAGGTTGATGCTGCAAACAAGGCAGCTCAGGCTCTGATCCAATCCGCTGCCCCTGGTGTACATACGGGCCTGCTGGAGTCTGACCACGACATGCTGAACAACAAATGGTCTAATCTCCAAGAGAAGGTGATTACTCTTCAAGAAGTCTGCACTCATCTTCATATTGAATAGTCGGTACATTAATCTTTTGACATCAAATGTTCAGGTTATTTAATGAGGAATCAAATTTCTTTTTAGATTGGAGAGCGTGAAAGGAAACTTGATGTGGCTTTGATACAGTCAGGCAAGTTCAAAGAAGGTTTGGAATCAATCATGGAATGGCTGGGAGAGATGGAGGATATGATAGCAAACCAAAAGGCACCCTCAGCTGATTACAAGGTGGCCAAAGCTCAGGTGCAGGAGCAGAAGGTGCTGCAGAGGCTGCTGGATGATCGTGCACATAGCGTGACCTCCATGAAAGCCATTGGTACTGAGCTCACCAAACAGGCTGAAGATGAGGAGAAACAGCAAGTAGAAGAACAGATGGCCGATCTCAGTCTACGCTGGGACAAACTGGTCAATACAGCAGACAACAGAACCAAAGCTTTGGATGATGCTCTTAAAGTGGCCAAAGAGTTCCATGACAAGATGGAACCATTCCAGGAATGGTTAGAGTCAACGGAGAAGAAATTAAGCTCACTCGATAATATAGCTACTGATCCAAAAAAGATCAAAGAGCAGATTGAAGATCAGAAGATCCTGGATGAGGAAATAACAGAGCACAAGCCAGAGCTGGGTGATGCTGTTTCTAGTGGAATTGAGCTTCTGAAGCACAGCAGTGGTGATGATACATCCATGGTCCAGGATAAATTGGATGGAGTGAAGAGTCGGTATGCAGATTTAGCTGAGCACAGCAGAGACAGATTGACACAAATGCAACAGGCACTACCACTTGCCCAGGACTTTGTAGAAAATCATGCTAAACTGCTTGATTGGATTCAAACGGTTGAGCCAGAGCTAAGGGCCACAAAAGAGCCAACTGGTCCAGAAGCTGAGGAGAAGATACAGGTAAAGACACCATACATATTTGTCCTAACACCTTGAAACAATCCAAGCAAACCAATTTAGGATATGACTGTGAGAAAAATATTGTGAAAATACTGTACATTGTGAAAAATAACATTTTTTGATAAACATATTTAAGGTATTGTTTATGAAATGTATTCATGTACTTCTGCAGCAACTTCAAAAACAGCTTGAAGCAGCCCGTCCATTGCTGGAAAACCTCAAGGATCATGGTCCACAACTTGCTGCTCTGTCTCCAGGAGAGGGTGCCTCCAAGATAGATGACATAGTCAATAAAGATGACAAGAAGTTTGATAACATCAGTAACCAGATTCAAAAACGGGCTGAAAAGATCACTCTGAAGAGACAGAAATCTATGGAGGTCAGAATCTGATTTATTGCAAGAGCTTTATTTTGACATGAGTTCTGATTTAAGCTTATTAAAGACATGTCCTAGCATTTATGAGAATATTTGATAAGTTTAAAGTGGATGAATATAGACTTATATGCTAATTTATGTTGCTAGCATATTTCACCAGAAGATGAAAGTGACAATGGAGTAAGTGACATGTAAAGGGGTTTGGAAAGGAGTGGTTGAAAAATTGACCAGTACCCAGAACTATCTTGTATAAAGAACACCTCTGATTTCTTTTGAAAATAATCTCTGAATATCTTTTAGTACTGTATTTGAAAAAGATGCAATATATGCGCAATATGCTACACCAAACGTACAATATTTTCATCACTTTTCATTTCTCAGATTTTTTTGTGCACCCAGATTTACCTGTTAGAATTAAAAAGAATTGACCGTTTGTGTACTAACTCTTAATTTGATATACTAAAAAAATTTGAAAAGAAAACAATTACATACATTTTTTATTTGAGAAGTGAAGAGTGAATAGCACATAAACCAATTATCCTCTCAGCACAAAGGTTGATTAGCATGTTATATACCTAGGTATTGATGAATAAACAGGGCCACATAGACTATGTCAACTATCTTTTAACTGTAGCTTGAATTGAATGTCATTACGATGGAATATCATTTTAAAACTTTTATCATAACTCAAACATTGAATGTGCAGTTCTCTCTAGAGAAATGCCCTGAATGAACATCTCAACTTGATATATTCACTTGATTAAATCACTTGATTTTCCAAACTTTGAATAATAATAATAAAATAATAAGACATTTATTAGCACTAGATTAGACTATGTCTGCTCATGGTTTAGGATTGCAATTCATATGTGGCCAGGTTTATATAGATAAGATATGGTAAATGTGGTATAGGATGTCATGTCTTTAGTTAAGGGTATCAAGAATTTGTAATTTTCAAAAATGGTGTTTGTTTATTTATCACAAAGGGGTGTTTTTTTCTGGTTTCATTTTAGACAATGAAAACATGAAGTCTAATAATCCCTTTATAATTGCAGCTGTTGGCCGATGTAGATGATCTGGTGGAGTGGTTCAATGATGCTGAAAAACTGATTCAGGATTCTGATGCAATCAGTTGTGATCCAGAGACTCTCCGTAAACAGCTCAGAGATCATAAGGTAACAAATTCATCAGGTTGTTATGCTATTTAAAGATTCAAGGTCATTAAATTCCATCACATTTAATAGATTGGATATTCTAGACTTTTTATATCTATAAATATGTAAATATATAGACATATATAAATTTTATTAATATTCGTTTGAATATGTTTATTCCAGACCATGAATGATGACATCAATGCCCAGAAAGCTAAGGCTCGAGACATTATCTCGGCAGGCAAACGTCTCAGTCGAGAGTCCTCAATGGAGGAGGATCCAGTAATCAAAGACAAGATGGATGGGTTGAAACATGGAGCAGACAGCGCAGCCAAACTGAGTGCTGAGAAGCTGAGCTTACTGGAGCAGGCAGTACCACTGGCAGCTCATCTCCACGACACCCACTCCGACCTCCTCACCTGGTTTGAGCAGATAGAGGATGATGTCAAGAAGCAGGACACACCTGCTCTCAACACAGAACAGATCAAGTTCCAGCAGGATGAAGCCAAGGTCATTAAACAGGATGTGGCTGATCATAAGCCACAGATCGACCGTCTCAATAAGACAGGCAGCGCCCTCCTTAAGCTGATAGGGGATGATGATGCAGAGAAGCTGCAGATCTTAATGGAGGAGGATAACTTGAGGTTTGATGCTATCAAGAATGCTATGAGGGAGAGGTCAAACTCACTGGACGAGGCCCTCCAACAGACATCTGAAGTATGCACTATTTTATATGCAGAGATAACTTTTATTTGTAATACTTTTAGAGTTAACATTGAGGTCAGTGGATGAAATGAAACATAATTCTGCTTTCCTTTACAGTTCTCAGACAAACTGGAAGGTATGATCGAGACCCTGAGTACAACTGCTGAGCAGGTTGAGAAAGCAGAGCCTATCTCTGCTAATCCAGACAAGCTTAAGGATCAGATTGCAGATAACAGAGCCATCATAGAGGACCTGGATAAGAAATTAGCCTCCCTTGAAGCTGTGCGGGATGCAGCAGCAGAATTAGCAGGACAGAAGGGCATGGATGATGACACTGCACAAGGTACCGGTCCAATACTGACGCTTCTATGTCCATTATATGCCTTAAACTTTAAACAATCTAAAGATTCAATTTTGAATGAGAATATTAATCGGTTTTTTCTTCTTTAAAAAAAAAAACAGAATTGAAGGACAAAGTGGAGGACCTTATGAAGCTTTATGATAAGATCAAAGAGGATGCTGAGAATCGTAACCAAGCTCTGGAAACCACCCTGGGAGTATCAGAGAAGTTCTGGGAAGAGGTAGATAATCTGAACAATGTCCTCAAAGATCTGCAGGAGACCATGGAAAATATGGAACCACCAGCGTTAGAACCCCAGGCCATCAGAGAACAACAGGAGGCACTGGAGGTCTGTATCTTTCTGCCTCAATTGTTAATAAATGCTAATACTCTTAAGGTGCAGGGGCATGAAACAATCAAAGATTTAGGGTAGATGTACATATTAAACTAAGATAAAAGATGTATAATCAAGAAAAATAGGAAACGTTAAATTTACATGTGACTTATGATGGCAGGCTCTACGTGATGACCTTGAGACATGCCAGACTGATGTGGATGGAGTGCATGAGGTTGGTGAAGAGTTAGTAGGCCTGATTGGAGAACCAGACAAACCAGAGGTTGAGAACAATGTTGGAGATGTAGATGGTGCTTGGAGTAACCTCAACACACAGTGGGCAGCCAGACAGAAGGCCCTTGATGAGGCTCTCAGAAAGGCCACCAATTTCCAGGAAGAACTTATGGTATGTGCAAAATAAATATATAGTCTGGATTCATAATTTTATTTAATTTGTTTCTTAACAGAATCGGTGTGGTTAGGTATGTATTAATTACTTAATGTATTGTTATTGCAGCAAGTACTGGTGTGGCTACAGAACATGGAGGAGAGACTTACTGCCATGGGGCCAATTCCGGGAGACACTGATGCTGTTAAGGACCAGATGGGAGAGCTCAAATCCTTTAAGGAAGAAGTCCATCCAAAGTCTCTGGACATTCAGTCTCTCAACCAGCAAGCGACTGACCTAACTGTGGAGAGTCCTACTGAGCAGGGTGCTACCATACGGGAGCCCATGGCTGATGTCAACAAGAGATGGGACCAGCTCCTCGATGGAATGGCTGACAGGAAGACAAAGCTGCAGAATGCTCTCCTTAACCTTGGACAGTTCCAGAGTGCTATAGATGAGTTATTGTCCTGGCTTGGTCGCACAGAACAAACCTTGGACGAAATGAAACCGCTCTTTGGAGACCCCAAAGTTATTGAAATTGAGCTTGCCAAACTCAAGGTTTGTTCTAAAAAATATTACATCAAATTAAAATATATCAGTGATATGTTTTGGAGATGACTTGCTGTATATTATAATTGATGAAATGTTTTAGATGAATGTTTTAGATGAATAGATTGTATGTTCCACTCATTTTTATTAATGTATAAACCTAAATGTTACCAGATCCTGCAGAATGATGTGCAAGCCCACCAGACCAGCGTGGACTCTGTGAATGAGGCTGGCAAGCAGGTCATCTCCAGTGAAGGAGGTGCTGATGCTGCTGCCACACGCAACAAGCTGGATGAACTCGCCACCAAGTGGGAAGATGTCCTCACCAAGATGAGAGACAAACAGCTAGAACTCCAGGATGCTCACAGAGAGGTTGGCAGTTTTTATTTTTTATCTTTTGTTAGGAATAATATTGTAGATGAATCAATTCTTGCTTGAAATGAAAGGTGTCTTTTTTTTAAAAGAAACTTTTTGACAAGTAGAATATGATTCATGTATTAATGATTTATGTTGTATAGGGACAAGGGTTCTTTGGAGAGCTACAGGACATGATAGGAAGGCTGAGTGAAATCGATGGCCAACTGATTACTGCCAAACCTGTTGGTGGTCTCCCGGAGACTGCCAAGGATCAGCTTGAGAGATTCCTTGTAAGTGCAATATTAAGATTTTAAAATTTACATTAATGTTGATGCCGGCAGTCATGGCTGCATGGGTAAAAGTAATGAAACTTCTATACAGACCTTTTTGACATGTGGTGGTTATGCTATGTGCACCTTGATTCAACCATTAATTATGTATTTCAGGACACATGTAATGAGCTGGAGAATCTTGAACCCAAGGTTTCATCACTAATGGATACTGGAGAACAACTACTGGAGAAGTCTCCAGAGTCTGGAGCAGCCAGTCTGCGCCAGAATCTACACAACCTGCAGACAAGGTGGGACAATATCAGCTCCCGGGCCAGGGACAGGAAGGCCAAGTTGGAGGAGGCTGTCAACCAAGCAGACAACTTCCACGATGATCTACAAAAGTTCATTGCATGGCTGACCAACACAGAGAAGACCCTGAACAACCTGCAGCCAGTCAGCAGGGTCCTGGATCCCATTATAAAACAGATAGACGAACACAAGGTAGAGTGATATGCTCATATTGAAAGTGGCTAATATGATTCTTTGGATGAGATGTAAATTTTTTCATCACACAAAATGATTATCATTTATTCTGATAAATCTTTAGCAACATGTCATTCTGTATAAAGGAAAGATAAATTAGGTTCATTACAAAAATAAAATTAAAATGATGTCTAATATATAATATTCTTTGATCACAGGCTCTTCAGAAGGACATCAGTGGTCACCGTGAGATGATGGTGCAACTGGACAAGACAGGCACTCATCTCAAATACTTCAGCCAGAAGCAGGATGTTATCCTCATCAAGAACCTGCTGATGAGTGTGCAGCATCGGTGGGAGAAGGTGGTGTCACGCTGTGCCGAGAGGACTCGCAAGCTGGATCACGGCTTTAAGGAGACCAAGATGTTCCATGACAACTGGCGAGACCTGCTGGAATGGCTGTCTAACAATGAGAAGCAAGTTGACGCTGACCAGGCCATCCACAATGACCCAGACCGAATCAGACAGCAGATTATCAAACATAAGGAATTCCAGAGAATGCTTGGTGCCAAGCAACCAGGATATGACTCTGTTGTCCGTATGGGGAGAAATCTGAAAGATACTTGTCCTAAACCAGATATTCCAGTTATCCATGATATGATTATGGAACTGAAGAACAAATGGAACTCACTGTGTGCAAAATCTGTGGATAGACAGAGAAAATTGGAAGAGGCATTATTGTTTTCTGGCCAGTTCAAGGAGGCCATCCAAGCCTTGCTAGACTGGTTATACAAGGTGGAGCCACTGATGGCAGATGACCAGCCAGTACATGGAGATCTGGATACTGTCAACAGCCTTGTGGAGGAACATAAGGCTTTCCAACAGGAGCTCGGCAAAAGGCAACAACAAGTCTCAACCGTCAGAAAAGCAGCTCGGGAGCTGATGGAGAAGTCGGATGAGGACACAACCCATCTGGAAGCCCAGCTGCTTGATCTGACCACCAAGTGGGACCGGGTGTGCAAGCAGAGTGTGCAGAAACAGGACCGTCTGCACCAGGCCCTCAAGGAGGCTGAGGACTTCCACAAGAAGACACATACCCTCCTGGACTGGCTGGCTGGGGCTGAGAGACATCTCAGGTACCAAGGCAACCTCCCTGATGATGAAGATGAGCTCAAACAACAGCTTGAAAACCACAAAGTGAGGAGTGAACACTTTATTGCTTTGACTATATTTTATAAATATTATATTTCTTGCTTATACGGTTAATATAAAAATATATTTTTTTTAAATGTCAAATATAATTTATTAAAGGAATTCATGGAGGAGCTGGCTAAGCAGGAGAGCAATCTTGAAGCCTGTTTACAAGCTGGTGGTGATATCCTGAAGCGCTGCCATCCTGATGCAGTGACAACCGTGAAGCACTGGCTCACCATTCTGCAGGCACGCTGGGAGGAAGTCAACACTTGGGCCAACCAGAGAGAAGACAAGCTCAAAGAAGCTCTGTCAGACATGCAGAACAACGAGACATTGCTGAATGAGCTGATGGCATGGATGCTGGGTGCTGAGGCAACGCTAACCGCGCAGGACCACCAACCTGTGCCAGAAAATGTTCCTATCATTGAGCAACTCCTGCATGACCATGCTGTAAGCTTGCACTCTTATCATCCCATATTATTTTGTTATTAAACAGCATTTTACATGGTCATGATATTTATGTCTATATTATAATAAAAAGAAGAAAAATTATTTGATTGCAAATGAAGACAGGCATGAAATTCATGTTAGTTACTTTCAGAAGGTTTACATTGAGTTGCAACTTTACAGAAAGGATAGTAGATTTACGATTATGATAGAAGGTCATTTTGACATTTTTGTTCACTATCTGATTTTAGACCTTCCAGACAGAGATAAGTGGTCGACAGCCTGAAGTTGATAGACTGACAAAAGTGGGCAAACGCCGACAGTCTGTGGAACCATCTCATATCCCAATGTCAAGGACAGGTCGTAGACCTTCAGCTAGAAGCCCAAGGTATGGAAATAATTCAAATCTTTTATGTCAATATATTATTTTGTCTTAGACAGTTCTGGACTTAAACACTAAACAAAAAAAATGGCCACTTCATTATTATTCCTTATTATACAAATAAATTACTTTGATTGTGGATGTTGTAATATGCTGCTAGTGTGAGAGTCTCTAGTACTTTGTAATGATTTTAATCTCAATCACGAATGATTCCATGGATTGAAAATCTTTGCCATACATTATCTTGCAGGAAATCTATTGCTGATGGTAAGAAGACACCTGAACCAGAGTTCAAGAATCCGAGGATTGGACAACTGTTCAACAAGTGGCGGCATGTGTGGCTTATGTCCATGGACAGACAGAGAAAACTGCAAGATGCTTTAGACAGACTAAATGAGGTCAGATAATCTGCCTGCACATTATTACCCATATACCAAACCTTTTATAATTTGGAGAAAAGAATATTCTTTTTTGTAACCTGTACAAAATAATGTCTATGGAAAATGTGATGTCTTGACAAGCTCACATGTCAGTTTTATTCATTTACAGCTTGAGAAGATGAAGCACTTTGACTTTGACGATTGGCGGAGACGGTACATGCGATGGATGAATCATAACAAATCTCGTGTGATGGACTTCTTCCGTCGCCAAGACAAAGATCATGATGGCAAGGTGACACGAGAAGAATTCATTCAGGGCATCCTTGCTTCCAGTGAGTATTATCACACGTCTAATTAATCATTACTATCTCATGAATAAATAAAAAGGGTATATTTTAACTGCATGCATCTAAGGGTACATTATAAAGAACACAAGTATAACCATAATCTGCTCATGGTGTTTGACCTTGTTCTAAATGTAGGTCGTTGGGCCAAGTGGCGTCGTGCGGGTAAGGCTTTCCCCAACCAATCAGTGTTGTTCAGTTTTGTTTGCGCCTGGACATTATATAATTTATTTATCAATTTTGTACAAACATTGTCTGACAATGCCAGAGGGCTTCTCCTCTCCTCTGCCTCTTTATTTTTCATCCTATATTTTATTTTTGATTTATTGTTTTGAGTTTTTGATATGAATTTTTGTTTATGTATGGTTCTGTTCTCTAAGTTGCAGCTTGCAATGACTGATACTCTTTCTATGGAAATCTTATGCTCCATAAATAAAAACAAATGTGCCTGTTTAGGTGTCAACTATATGTCATTAGTAAAATAAGTTAGGCTATTTTACATCAGGTTCTATAGTTATTGTGGTTACAGAGATAATACAAAATGGATTTCAGCTTTCAAAATAAATAAAAACAATATTTTTAGCATGTGTTACCATAAATTTGCATGTCAATTTTGTTTATTGTTTAAAGCTGCAAATGGTTTCAAAGTTCTTGCAGGTGTTTTGATACCTCACTAACTTTTGAATCCTTGGCACGTATCCATTTAGAGATGTATAGATGTATGCATGAAGTGTTGTCATGGATATATGTTTGTTGAATTCAAGCAGACTATCCTTTGTTCTGTGTATCAAATTCATAAATTTGTTATTTAGATAAAAATTATACTCAGGAAGAGTAACATTTATAGTTTTGGAGGAAAAGAAATTAACCAGATATAGGATTTCATTTGTAATAAAAAAAAGTGATTTAAAGTGTTTTAAAAGATGTTTTGAATAAAAAATCATCCTCTCTATGAAAAGAAATTCTATTGATCCTGTAGATATACAGTTAGTGCCCTTTCCCTAATGTTAGACTCCTTTCAACCATGCACATTCCTGAACATTGTCAGGTCTTTAGACTGTACACACAATTGCAAAAGCTTTTTGGGACTATTTCTTTTAAGATTATTACATATATTTTCACTTCTGTTTTAACATTTAAAACTAATTGTATTTTTCTTTGATTGCCAGAATTCCCAACAACACGCATGGAGATGGAAGCCGTGGTTGATATATTTGATCGAGATGGAGATGGATTTATTGACTACAAGGAATTTGTCCAAGCCTTACGTCCAGATAGAGATGTAAATAGTGTTATTCTTCTCTTACACTCACTCTCTTTAGCAATACTGTTATAACTAAAATGATATTTCTGTTATTTTGTCTGTCCATTAATCTTCTCTTATGAAACTACTGGTCAGAGTTCTCAGCTATCAATATTTTAAATGTTGTGTTCCAGGGAACCATTTCTGTCTACAAGTGTCTAAATGCACATTTTCTGATGGTTCAGAATTTTCTCTCTTGTTTTTTAAATAAAAATCTGATAGCTGTCACTGAATTTTCAAGGAGATTACCATTTTGAATAACATGCAAAATATCAGGCAATGAAAGATAACAATGAAATTTTAGGCAGAATTCATTTTTAGGCATGATCATTTATGAAGCAATTTGTAGGCATTTCTAGAAAATGTTCACCAACATTACAAAAGAGTAATGATCAGCATAACTTCCTGGTATTTGTTTTATGTTTTGTATGTTAGGCTTAATATTTTTATAGCACAGCTTAATTTTCCAAAAGATATCCAATGAGTTCATAATTTCACAATTTGGCACAAATTATAACTGAATCACAAAATCTATTTTGCAGAAGACGGAACCTAAAGATGATGGTTACAAGATCCAGGACGAAGTACGCAGACAAGTGTCTAAGTGCACATGTACTAAGCAGTTCAGGATCCACAAAATTGGAGAAGGGAAATACAGAGTATGAATACATTAATTAACTTTATTTTCATCAAGTCCTCAATGAGTAATTGTCCCAGCCATGCAGTGTAATAGTTTCAGAATATTTGGATATCATTAAGTAAAATAATTATTTGAAGTTTCTCTCTTTATTATCATACAAAGTAGCAATAGAGATGAAATATGTTGCTCAAGCAATTCTCACTGCTTGAGTTTCAAGATTTATGACCCACCAGGTGCCTCTTGTGTCATGTAGTGCATGTTGTGAAAGGCTTGTAGACATGACAGCTAATGTGATGACTATATGCTGTGAAGGTAATTAATTCATATTTCCACAACAGTCACGGACAGACAAAAAATTAATCAGATTTTGAAATCTTGTTTACATGTCTCCAAAGTTCCCCATGTGTGATAGAGGAGGGGGTATGACCCATTAAAGCAGTAAGAATTGCATCATTAGATGCATATTGTATAATTTCTGTATAAAAAATAAGTTAAAAGGTAAATAATCAAATATAAATGATTTTCCCTCGTATAGTTTGGAGAGTCACAGAAATTGCGGCTAGTGCGTATCCTACGTAGCACTGTGATGGTTCGTGTTGGTGGTGGCTGGGTGGCCCTGGATGAATTCCTGGTTAAGAATGATCCTTGTCGAGGTAGGTGGTGCCACAGACAGGCCCTATATATTATCATTAAAAAATTGGGTACTAATGCTTTTGTGTTTACCATGTTTCTTGGTGTAAGAGAAAAGTAAAGCTGAACATTTGAAAGAAAGAGTTGATTAAATTGTTATCCCACATTTTACATCGTGACTTGGAGCTAACATTAATTGCAGTGTAATTGGAATGTTGAATTGGCTTTATTTTTCCCATCCCAAGTAATTTTGAGAGATTGAAATGCTCTGTAATTGTAAAGCAAGAGGGCACCAATAAGACAGCTAAACCTCTCAATCAATATAAGGCATGTACTTAATTGGGCTTTAGTTATTGTAAGATATTTTAAGGTTTTTAAAGTACAGTTTATGGTGTGACAGAATGAGAAAGCAATTCTTACAATATGGGTGAAATTATATATATATATATATGGATGCAAAAGTTTCCCACTCACTTTACTAAGCCAAAGAGGGACCATCTAAAAGAAAGTTAGTTGTTCTTTCTTCTCTGAAGAGTACATTATTTAAGTAATGATTTGCACATTATTTTCAGTATTGTACATAGATACAGAGAACCCAGAGAATTCTACTGATTTCTCAGTTGTCACTGCTAAAGAACTTATATATATCTTAACCAAATCGTAAGTGGCAGGCCATCTCTGAAGACTGCATTTCTGGTATTACAACTATAAAAATGCTTGTGGTCTTTAAAAAAAATGTCATAATCATTTCTGAATCTGTTAAAGTTTATGCTTTTAGTGTTCGAATAAGTGAAATATTCGCAGTGGATTAACAACTTGCAAATGTAGTCGTCTGTTCTGCTAGATGAATATTGTTGAAATTTCTGAGAGTGGTTCTATGCCTTTGGTTCTGATGTATTTATATTTATATATATTTATGTGTGTGTGGCTTAATGGTGATCACAAAAAAAAAAGAAAAAAATAGTGCATTTTGTACATTTAATTAAATGGGATTCCCCTCTATGGCTTGGTACTGAATACAGGGATATCTGATGGTCAGAAACTTATCCATTCAAATTAATACAAGGGTAAATGTCATAAGTAATGTGAGACTTTTCTGACTACCAGTGTATAAGAGGAAAAGTAACTTGTCAGATAAATCACATGTTTGGAATGGAAATGATGCTTGTTGAATCTTCCTTATACATTTTAGAATATGGCATCATTGTGACAAAATTTTAATGTACTTTCCTATTTGTATGTTCAGAGTATAGATTCCATACTGACATGCCCATTGGTAAACAGTCATGAATGATAAGCATGGCAAAGACATATTATTTTAGAATGGCTGCTTTCAAATTTGTTGCCATTAACTCAGAATATTGTTTTGAAAAAAAAAAAGATAATTTGTTACATTATTTCATTCAAGCATGTGTTTGTATTGCAAGTTGTTATCATAGAGTTGATATTGACATCCATATATAATACAATTTGAAATTTTTTTTTTAATGTCAATTTCAAATTGTGCTTTTCCATTCTTCAAAGCAAACGATGTGGACACATTTTTGACATGTATGGGCACTGAGTAACGATATTATGTCATGGTTGCTATGGAAATAGCTATGCTTGCTATTTGTTTGCCACTAATTGCCCTTGTCCCATTTTCTTTAGTATTGAGTTTTACATTTAGTTAAAGTTTATCAAAGAAAGCTAGGTGTCAGTTACACAAAATATTTAATGGAAAAGCACAAAGGTTTAGAGGTATGAAAGAGTAAATGAGTGCATAGTATTCAGTTTCACATTGGAACAGGTATCTATATTCAAAAGTAGATATTTTATTTATAATGCAAAATGCAGAAGAAGCTTTTATTGAGCTAAGTAAGTAAATTCTGAGCTAATTGTTGGTTTACCAGTAGACACACTCCTAGGTCTAAGACAGGTTTTCTTCAGTTGTTTTGGTTTCCTTGAATATTTAGGAATATTGTTTGTTACAATGCTTCTGGTAGACTAACTTTTCAGTTGATGGGGTAATTCTTTTGTACAGTATTAAATTTGAATTTTCTGTCTCTCTCTGTGGTCTGGCTCTTGCTTTCCAAAGTGGGGCTATGGCGGCGGAAGCGCTTTGTTTTCAAAAGACGGTACCACCTTCCACGGTGTAGGTTGCCAACCTTTTATTCTTGGAATGCCTCAACCTTTTAATATATAAGCCCAACTAATCTTTGATCCCTGTGTGTGTCCTTTACCTAGACCTGATCCTTGCCATATTTTGACTGAGAAGAACCTTAATAATTATGCTACTTATTATATATCTAAGTCTCCAACTGCATTATTTTATCCTGGAATGCATTATGCCAACTTTAATGATCCAGTGTGAAGATATGCTTGCCAGCAGCACCACTAGGGGGCATAGTAGTCTACTCTGGCTTCCCACCTCATTTGCATGCCATTTGCATATTTACGCATATATGAAATTTGCTGCTGCTGGTCAAGGTCAATGCATTTCTTGCATTTCTTCCATGTTCATCTGTTGATAATTCATATATTTCAGCATTTTTCGACAAGGATGGCCAAATATATAAACTACTTTTTAAAAGATAAAATTCTCAATGAATCCAAGTAACACATTAAGATTTCTGTTTCATATTTATGAATTGTATACTTCATCACAAATTCACTTTCTCCCTAGATATATTTATACATAGTGCTTCTCCATGTAATGCTTAGAAGCTATAATTCAAGATTCAAAGTTGGCCATCCTATGTTTGAGGAAAAGTATTTTGATGTCTTTCAAAGTGAAAAATGATAAAATTTTACTGATTTAAAATATGCATAGTTCTTAATCACCAAAAAGAAGTTTAATTATGAAAATGTTAACAAAGAATAATTGCCTATTCAATGATTTTAAAATGAAAATAGAATCTTGTAAATTAATTTTTCTGTATTGTAGTCTAACACCAAAAATGACTAATAATAAAGACAAATAACATAGGTACTGAAATAAAGAAAGATGAGTTGCAAGTAGATAGGTTTGATGGATTGAAAGCATTGCATGTCATGTAGGGATATCAGATGATGAGAATTTATCAGCACAATGTAGAGAGAAATCGGTTTAGAAGTGTGAGAATATTCCAGTTAACAGAGCCTTGAACCAGAGGATAGCATGAAAACTTACCACCAACATTTCGATTGTCGATTTTATGACACTGACAATGTTTTGCTACAGAATAGTATGAAAAAAGGGTTTCCTAATTGTTTATGTATGTTTTTCTAGCCAAGGGGCGTACCAACATTGAGTTGCGGGAGCAGTTCATTCTGGCAGAGGGTGTGAGCCAGTCCATGGCTCACTTTGTTTCCAAGAGTCCATCTGGAGCCTCCAAGAGTCCAGGAAGCTCTCATTCTGGAGGAAGCAGCACTGTGTCATGGAGTGGAAGGTCTGCCAGCTCAGCGAGTGGACCCATCACCAAGGTAACTATCTACACTAATGTCAACACATGCAACAGATTTACTAACTCTTTACTAACTAGTTTTATCAGATAAGACCAATTAATTACATGACTATGTAAGAATCTAGAACACCGTATGAATGATGAATAGTGTGCATTTTGTGTTCAGTCCCGCATACCCAGGAGAAGGGGTTCTCGAGAGGTACGTTTATGCAGTGTCATTCCATCTGGATGTTGTGCATATTTTGTCTCTGCAAACACATTACATTACCATTGTTTTGCCATTTTGCTTAAGCAGTCAAATCATGTTCTATGTAGATGAATTATGTCCTTGTTATCACATTGCATATTAATTTTACTTCCATTTAAGTTTTTATTCTCATAATCAGGCCTTGACATAAAGAGAAAAATTTTGGTTGCCCAGTTGGGCCACCAGAGCATGAGAAGTGGTGGCCCAAAGTTTCTAAGGATAATAGGATTTGTGATACAATAAAGGGTACTGTACATAAGGCTGTATAGTGACAAGTGTCTGAGTGGGGGTTACCAATCAAATGCCCATTGATAGTGATATGAGACAAATATCTATCATGAGCTAGAATAATAAAATCAAGATAGTTTGGGCCACTAAAAGACCAAAATATAGTTGCCCAACTGGTCCACTACAACAGAGCATTCACTGGCCCAAATAGTGGATCTGGTGGTCCCAGGCCACCGGGCCAGTGCATATGTCAAGCCCTGATAATGTTTGTTTGAAAACGCAGCATCTATTTTTTTTATTTTATGATGTTCAAGAGCCACAAATAAGTTATATCATGACTGAATTTGGTTCTGTTTTACCGGTATTTATTTTTTGCATGAATACTTTTCCATTCATTGATGTTGTCATGTATTTTTAGTCTGGTATGAATAGAGTATTTAGCAAGGCTGTAATAAGCTCAATGGTTATTTTTCTCTCGCAAAAATGTGTGTCGTAGACAATAAAAATAAATGAATCAAAAGAGGTCAGTTTACTCTGTCATGATTTAAATTTACTATGTTTTGGTGAACTGGTTCATTTCAGACCATCCATAATTTCAAAAATATGTAAATTATTGTTGAGAAATATACTTCATCACAGACTATGGTTTGCATATATGTCATGATGTTTTAATGGTATTATGTGTGTTGTTTAAGATACGTGAGAAGACTCAGTATGGTGCACCATGGCGACAAACCCCAAGGTCTCGCGTCAGCCCCGACACAGAGGTACGCAACATCATGAGTCCCTCCACCAGTGGACGCCCGCGCACTCCACTTCGCAGCCCCAGGAATCTCACTAGTCCCGGTAAGAGCACATGCCATTTAAAGCATTACTGATTTGCAACCTGGCAGCTTTATATTTTCCAGTTTAAGTAATACAATTACAAGTATTTTATTCTCACGAGTATTTTATTCTCAAGAGTCACCCATTGATCCATGGGAGAATGTAAAACCAGGATTGATACATGTGGTGCCACCTGATATACAATATTTATAAACATGAAATAAGTCTCATGTTGTATCTCTTTGGTTTTGCAGGAAGCACTGCCAGCAGGACAAGTAGTCGGCCCAGTAGTCGGGCAAGTAGCCGGGCAAGTAGCCGGCCGCCAAGTGTCAGCAGCGATATATCCGAGTCAGACGGACCAGAAGTGTACACCACCATGAGATCAGAAACACGCAACATTGCTGGTCGACCAGTCACGACTGTGACTTATCAGACTCACCAGAAACAAACACGGACAATCACAATGCCCACAGCGGCAGCCGCTAAGACTTTAGTGTCCTCACGGATACCAAAACTCAGTCCTGACAAGAAGACCTCATCGGCAAGAAAGAAAACTTCCTCATCAACAACATGGAAATGATAAAGACTAAATAAATGTGGAGTTGTTTCAACATTCCAATTCCAAGTGGTTTTCTGTGGTGCTATATGACATATGATTGGATGTGACAAGATATAAAGATATACATAACTCATTAGTAACAAAGTATTTGTATATATATAACTATGCTACCCAATGTCATGACAAATTATATGACATAAATTAATATTATTCAATGTATATACTAGTACTTTTTAGAATTCAACCTACCCAAGAATTTCTTTATCATGATATCTGCTATAAAATCTAACACATTTAGATTAATCAAATATTTAGAAAGATCATGAATTTAAAATAATGACAGTTAATTATCAAGAATTATATAAAGTTTGAAAAAATCTGAAATCCATGAAAGCTCAAGTATTTTACATTTACATTTGATATGTAATCTGCACGACTATGATTAAATTGAGAACATGAATTTTGTCTGATGTATAAAATGTAGAATGCTTGCATTATATCACCATTTATATTGCTGCAAATGTTGACATCTGCTTTGCCTTTCTGTAAATATATATTACACAGAGATTTTTATGTAAAGAAATCAAATGTGACCTGCAAATTAGATATCAGTGTTATCTATCATCAAAGATTGTGTATTTTTAACTTGCAGAGTTTATTATACTTGAAACTAATCATCATACTGCTCTGATATCATTTTGATCATGGGACTGGTCACATGATTGGAGCAGAATTTTGATTTGTTCTTGCCCAGTGTTTGTACTCATGAAGTGCCATGTCTGTGTAACGTATGACATTATAATGATATGCAAAACAACAAACCAAGTGTATATAGACCTCACTCACATTTAAAGAGCTACTTAAATGTATTATAAGATTGAGGCAAACTGCTGCCATTATAAATGATATCATTTACAATAATGGAATTTTGTAAAGTAAAAGGACAAAATTTGCTACAATATATTTAAGTGGTGTATTTATTAAACAGGTCGATATAATTTATTATGTCCCAAGATGTAAAGATAACATACACTTTTCGTCCCATGATACGGACCGTGATTTGTTGATTATACCATTGATAAAGAACTGAGATTGACACTTGATTAATTTACCACTGTACAAAATGTGTTAGGAGTAGAAACATTATTTAGAGAAGACTTCAGTTACTGCATTATATAAATTATGTATGTAAAAACTCAAACATGTTAGGGTATCATTGTTATAACAAATTGTATTAAACTTGAGTTTGACAAACAAGGTCCAAATACTATGCATGTAATGTCTTAAAAGACAAAAGTAAATACTATGTTTGTATTGTATGTATATGTCTACTTTGTTGTCCAGTGACTGTAAGTCATCCTGCCAAGAGGCTATCAAGTAAAAGGAACCCAATTTACGCCTGATTTGTACATTATCACAGACTGCAGATTGGAGAAAAAGTCTGGAAAAGTTCAGCTCTAGAGTCTTGTTAAATGCTATAGGAAAAGTGAGATTATCTTACCACTGTACTATCTCTATGGCCGATATGATCAGGCTATCATTGGGGACAAAATGGTGATAGTGGGATAGAACTTTGGTGATGTTTATTCTCATTTTTTTTAGTAGTATGCTGTAAATATACATATATATATAGTGTGCATTTAAAACATACATGATAGAACATGATAGATTGGGGAAAATATCTGTTCTTCATTAAAGAATACTTAAATACTTATGTCATAAAATATATCATATTGAGGATATGCCTTGAGAAGAAAATATTTGGCTTTTAAATGTTATGATATATATAGTTAATGTTGGAGTAAAGTAGCCTCATGCTATAGTGTGCTAATTCTGCTAAATAATAAATTTTCACTAAATGAAATTCTCAATTTATTTATCCATCACACATATTCAGAGTCATTTTCATAGCTAAAATGCTAGAAGATAATTAAATCAATATAACATATACTCAACGATTACGCTATATGCCTGTTATTACTGTGTATGTTTGCATTATGAAATGTTGTTTATTCATTATTAAAAGACATCAACTTATGTGTCACATTCACATTGGAATGTCAGTTTTAATTTTCAATATCATGCAATGGTATAAGATTAAATTTGGTCTGGAGAACAGTAAAAGATAGATTTGTAATATTTAATATGCATATTTTTAATTTAATAACTTTTGCAAAGCAGCCAGTAAATGTGCACATTGGTTTGCAATTATTTGTGTCCTATATATCTCCAGATATATAAAACAATCATCTGTTTTGTTATCTTGCTTTTGTGGAGCAAGCAAAAGGCAAATAAAGTACATTAAGCATATGTAAGGATTTCTTGTTTTTGTGGAGTGATATTTCGTCATATTTTCTGGCTTTGAAGCTGGCTTTCACAGTACATCCCATGAAATGAGCTGAGATATAATGATGACCATATATGGCACATCATAGTTTTGTGAAGATAAGCTTAACTGACTTAACAACTTAATAATAACTCAAAATTCATGACAAGATTGAGTTTTCTTGGTTTGGAAGAACCAAGTAAATTCAGTAAATTCTGATTATTGCAATTTTCATATAGCTATAAATGTAAATGCCTTTATTTTATAGGGACATCTAGAATATATAATTTTTTTTACAAATCCACATCTTGGACAGATCCCATATATGGTGCTAAAATACCAACATTTTTTGTTTTTATAATTTGGTTTGGGATTAGACGCGAAATGTACGAGTATAAAGATAGGATTGTCTTTTTCATCTTCTAAAGCTTAACTTCAAATTATGAAATTATAAAGCACTTTGTAACTCTGCTTTGCAATAATATGTTAATGTTTATTTGCAGTTTTCAGATATTTAAACAGATTGGAAAGAGCAGGTCTGCCACTTGGTGTCCGCATGGTGAACCAACTCTCATATGGTCTTGTGCAATCGTTTTTGCACACATTACAATACAGTTCTCCATCTAAATGCTATAAAACAGTACCTTTATAATCTACTGCATCCACTTTATGTCAACATGATGATCCAAGGACGAGAACATGGTGCATTTGTACAAAAAACAGTGAAAATTCCCTTGATAATCTGGCCAAATGGCCACATGTGGGAAAAAAGAAGCGCCGCCACAAGATTGGTTCACCTGGATGATAATGCAGAACTTCAGCTTGTTTCCAATCTCTGTTTTAAATGTCTCTGCTGGTATGTACATGCAAACATTTCTGTTTCAACTTTTTGATCCCAAAGGCCAAAAAAAAAAGTATGAGGTGTCAGACATTTCTAGACGCCAAAATTAATTGGTGACCTTTGAATTGACCTGTGCCAGTTATTTTTTACTTGGGAGATTATGTTTCATTTTATCTCATTATTAAAATCCTAAAGTTTGGAGTGGCGCCATCTACCTACCATTAAATGCGCCGGGGAAACTTTTTATAATTAACATCATGGGACCCTCCCTTAACCCACATACAAAATTTGGTGAGCTTTGAATTGACCTGCGCCAGTTATTTTTTACTTTTACTTGGAATAATAGGATTCATTTAATTTAAATCTTAAAATACCAGAAGTTTTGAGTGGCACCATCTTGCTACCGTTAAATGCGCCGGGAAAATGCTTTATAAATAACATCATTGGACCCCCCTTAACCCACATACAAGATTTGGTGAGCTTTGAATTGACCTATTTGAAAATTATCCTATTTTTCACTTGGAATAATAGGATAATTTTCAAATACTTAAAGTTTTGAGTGGCGCCATCTTGCTTCCATTAAATGTGCAGGGGAAACACTATAAATAACATCATGCCCCCCCCCCTTAACCCACATACAAAATTTGGCGACCTTTGAATTGACCTGCGCCAGTTATTTTTCACTTGGAATATTGCAAATCGTTTGAATTAACAAGGAAGTCTTTTTTTAAAATAAGAATTTGTATACAGTTTCCTTTTTGAAAATGATATTTATATTTTCTCATAATTTTGAAGTTGCCGTAAATGTATAAAACACTGACTGGCATATATTCTACATTTGCAAAAAAAACCATTTCAATTCTATGTTTATTTCTGCAGTTGAGGTGTCCACCAGTCTGGTCTCTGACACTGACAGCCAGGTCCGTGATCTGCAGGCCCCTCAGAAGAACATATCTGTGTTATAATACCCCCAAAAATTCTGTGTTATAAGTCTGTGTTATAATACCCACCAAAATTCTGTGTTATAATACCCACCACTAATTGCAATTGAGTTGAATGTTGTGTCTCACATGTCCATTCCACTGTCTTTCAAAATGTTAAATGTTTTTATTTGATTTCACAGACAAGAGAAAGTCCCAACCACTCTCTTAGTATTAACCTATATAAAAGTAAGTGATATCGCTCTGGCTGCCTGTGGTGGAGGTCGAGACATGTGTGACCTAATTGCCACACCTTAACACTGGATCTGCACCCTGCAGTGTTGAAATTCAAAACTGCTATTACTTTGTCACATTGTACGCTGTCACAACTCTGCTACCAGAGGCGGATCCAGGATTTTTTACCCCTGAAGTAAGGGGCTCCAGTCCCATAAAGTAAGGGGCTCCAGTTCCCAAAAACCCCTTAGCCACAGACCCCCACCCCCCAGTCACGGGGTATATTATAACATAATTCACAGGGTATTTTATAACATAAATTTTCTTACTGGTTTAAGACCTGCATACAAAAAATCTAAAGGGTTTGAGTGGTGCCATCTTGTGACTGTTTATTGCACTAGGAAAACACGTTGTATATAACATCATGGGACCCCTCTCAACCCGCACACAAAATATGGTAACCTTTGAATTGATCAGCACTTTTTTTTTCACCCATGTTTAAAGTGAATAATACTTTGGTTTTTACAACTATTATAATTTCCTTTCACATAATATGGCACAAAATCCAGCACGGTGATATTTGGAACACCTTTTTTGAAATCTAACATGTTGACATAGTCTACTATAAATTTAGAAAAAAAGAATAATGAACTGTGAATAGTGAATAAGTAACAAAGTTCACACACATAAATTAATCATGGATTGGCTATGAGGCTAACCTTGAGCAATTTGAATAAAAGGATTCTGGAAGTGTCCTCTTAAGATTTTCTCAAAACATGTACGTGAGAAAGCGCCTAAATTTGAATTAAGAAAAGAAAATCTCCCCTTCCACCAATTTTTGACAAAATAAGAGAAACATTATTTATTTTCTGCCACTGGATAGCAACAAATCCAAGGACAACAGGGAAAGTATATTTGGGCCAATAAAATGTAAGCTTAACCCAGTTCTGAACTAATTTCTATTATCTGTTCAAGTGAAAATGTCCTTTAGAATATATGCCTTGGTAATCCATTATAGAATGAGGTCCACTATATTTCTCCTTGGATTGTTTTTCTTGTTGAATGTTTCAAGGATTTCAATAGAACTTTCTTTTTTAGGGCATTTAATATATATTTTTATTTTCAGCTACGAAGTATCACTTGTTCTGTATATTCAAGGACTTGACTCTTCCAAAAAGTAGCATTTGACAAACAAGGTCCAAATACTATGCATGTAATGTCTTAAAAGACAAAAGTAAATACTATGTTTGTATTGTATGTATATGTCTACTTTGTTGTCCAGTGACAACGATTTTCTTTTTAAATTGATAGAGGGGGAGTTTTTTATCATTCGTATGGATCAGTATTTTTTTATTTATAAATTGATACCTTCTGTGCTTTAGTAAATATACACAATCGGGATTACAGCGGCACCAAAAACGATTTTTCTTTGTGGTTTTCTTTTTTTAATAGGGCATAAAGCGTATATGCATTTATTTCTGGTGTTAGTCCTTGTATAAACGGGTATATATGTACAAAAAAGTAAAATACAATCAAATGAACCTCACGCTCACGAAGAATAAATGACCTTTTTGCATGGCAAATAGGTTTGCCGTATTTGAGCGGTGGGTTGAAGATAACCTTAAGAGTGCCCATTATAGGCTGAGAGTTGCATTTTTTCTCACAAATTTGATATCTAGTCGCAATTATTTTAGAAATGAAAAGTTAGGTATATTGAAATCTGTGCTGTTGTGAAGAATTTTCTCATTTGGTAAATAAAAATAAACCTGTGACAGCACATGGATTACATTTGAACTATAAGAAAATACATTAAATAGGGAGGTCTGAAAAATGAATGAAATAGCTCTCTTATTTATAGGGTGTTACCCAGACTTGTTCTCATTTCTCCTGGAACACGAACTTTAACTTCATAAAAGAAATATTGTACATGTACGCCAATTAATTTGAAACTTTAGATTGACAGAAATGTGGTACAAGAATTTTCATGCCCCACATATAGACCTATAGTTTAAGATAACCAATAGACCTATTATATATAGACCCATGGTTGACGTCAGCAGAAATGACAGACCATAGGCATATGACATTTTTAATGTGTGGGACACATGCAAAACTGACATAGATAGATAGTCAGTGGTGGGATTAAAAAAATAACTTAGGGAAATTTAGGACTGAGATGTGTGTAAAAATGATACAAATCTGAACACCATTCCAGTCCCTGTATGGACCCTCACAGCATTAAAAAGTTCATAATGGAAGGTAACAGTCAAAACTGGATTAGGATGAAGGTGACAAAACATGCTCTGAATTAGGAGATCTGTTTTAGGCAGAAATCTGAAAAGCAGTATCCTGTTTTAGGGAAAATGAGAAAATATCTTTTCCCGTCTTTGGGAAAATATCAGCCAAAAGGACCCTATTTAGCCCAGCTCCCCCGATAACGCTGACTATGATAGTACCCCCCCCCCCCTGGGGTTTTACTACTCTACAAGAGTCGTGATTCTAATGTGATGGGCAGTGCTTAGTGTGTCTGAAAAAACTGGATTTCAAGTCTATTTTGACGATGACTATGGGTATAGAGCAATTTATAATTTGGACCAATCTGCAAGGGAAATTAGAGGAAATATTTATTTGCTGAGCTATTTTGAAACAAAATCTATAATGACAACTCATTGTTGGTTATGTTGGTTAATTTATGAAAGTACATATTATAATGCATTGAAAAACGATTAATACTGAAAATAAAATGAAAATAAAGTCGAGTGTCAATTTTAAGATTTATTAACAAGCTAAATTTGGTTAGAACTAGCTTGAATATGTATTAAATGTAGACACAAATGGATTAAATAATTGAAAAGCTGATTTCTTTCTTTATATTTTATTCTTTTCTTCAAAAAGAGAAAAATGATAAAATTATTTCTTGAATATGTATTAGTATAAATTGAACTTGAGAAAGTGTTCTATCTTTGGCGCCATTAATGCTAGGACACCATGTACCCACTGCAATAGGAAGTTTTGTACTACCCATTTCATATTCAATGTCTTCCATTTCTAGTGATGACATTGAAAGATAATCGTCGCTTGCCCGAAAATGTCATGTCCCAGAGATGGTTCATTTGTCTCCTCACATATATCGATATCCGTACTTTACACCCCACCCTCATTTTATCTCCTACAGATGACACCACTGTACCAGTCTGGGTTTGGTAACTCTTAGCAACGAGAACGCGCACCTGATATTCCTGCGCTACCGTGACAGAGTCAAAATTGATTTAGTTGTGTATATTCTATTTCAAACCACATTTTAAGTATGATGAACTCAAAATGAAATTTAGGAGTAATTGTTCATGGCTTTTAGTTTCCAACAAAGTTAATAATATACATTAACTATTTTTATAGTTCAGCGTATATCTTTCCGGATGTGAGGCGGGTAGGCATGTAAACACTCCGGTGTCAGTCACACAGATAAGAATCTCAATAGTTTATAGTACCGTTCTGCAGAATTACGGATTTTAGGATTGATATTTTCAACTTCAACATTGTTTACAACGGGGTAAGTTTAAAGATATACAAGTATCACAATGTTTAACTTTATAACAAAGTTTGTCACAACGGCAGTCCCTTGATCATGTCGAACGAGTGGGATGGTTCAATTTTTCACTCTCGCCAGTCTCGGTGGGACAATTCGCTCCAGTCCAGGTATTCTTGCGGGTCACTCAATGCGAAACACATTCATGCACAAAAGGTAACTGCGGTATCTACATGTCCTAATTGTCTCATCCCTGAGAAATAAATGACCAAATTGAGTTACATTACTGACAAGCATGACCAAATGAAGCTACACAACTGATGAACATGACCAAATGAAGCTACACAACTGCTGAACATGACCAAAAGAAGCTATGCAACTGCTGAGCATGACCAAATGAAGCTATGCAACTGCTGAACATGACCAAATGAAGCTATGCAACAGCTGAGCAAGACCAAATGAAGCTATTTAACCACAGTTACCACTGAGCTTGGCAAAATGAAGCTACGCAACCACTGAGCATGAACAAATGAAGCTATGCAACAGCTGAGCATGACCAAATGAAGCTATGTAACCACAGTTACCACTGAGCATGACCAAATGAAGCTATGTAACCACAGTTACCACTGAGCTTGGTGAAATGAAGCTATGCAACCACTGAGCATGACCAAATGAAGCTATGCAACATCTGAGCATGGCCAAATGAAGCTATGCAACCACAGTTACCACTGAGCTTGGTGAAATGAAGCTACGCAACCACTGAGCATGACCAAATGAAGCTATGCAACCGCTGAGCATGACCTAATAAAGCTACACAACTGACAAGTCATGACCAAATGAAGCTATGCAACTGCCAAGTGAAGCTATGCAACCACTGCGCATAACCAAGTGAAGCTACATAACTGCTGGGTATAACCAAATGAAGCATGACCCCAATCCCTGTGCATAATGATGCAATATTTTCACAATGGAGATGAGCCCATATGAAATGATAATATATTATTTGACCACAGTCAATGTACATCTGTTCATCTCAACCAAATCAAATCGCAAGGGCAGCAGAAGGCTCCCTTGTTTTCAATAATCTGAAATTTTTCACCAGTTAATGTATTGTTATATTCATAATTTATTGTTGGTCAAAACATATAGAATCCTAGAATAATTTTAAAATAAATGATAATTGTACCAAAAATGTTTTATTCTCACAGGTCGGGGTAGCTGGAAACAATGTGGAGTTTTAGTGGTAATGATCCTACTGCTTAAGCAGGAGATACTTGAGACTTCTCTGAGCAAAGATTAATGATTTCACATTCTGCCAGTACACATCCTTGACTCCTAAGAGGCAATCATGGTGCGTTTAACAGTGGACCTTATAGCAAGAGGCACATCAGGCTATACCAAGAAAAAGAGGGATGAAAGCATACAACATTATCTCAAACGTCTGACACATCTCTATCTCGAAGACCGCAACATTGATGAAGTGGTAAGTCATGGCCATCCTCATGTTATCTTTTTTCCATTTTAATAGATTTTAACTTTGAAAATCACACTTTACTTTCCAGCAATCATTTTCTGAATTTTTTTGATAATTTGTGATACAATTAAATAAATATATCTCTGAAAACAGATTTTGACCCAAGGTCAGCTCGTCTCCATTCAGTAAGGGCTGTCATCTCCTATACCCAAAGCCACTGTCAAAACAGACTTGAAATCCTTTGATTTTAGAAATACCATGCACTGCCCATCCATTTTAACACACGACTCTGTAAGAACTCGACTTTCGGCAACTAACAATCAAACAATTATGTAACGCTTAAATCAACATAAGATGTCAGCCCTGTTTGAAAATATTTCTTTGTTTTTTCTTGATCTCAGCATCATTTCGCCATTGTTTACGAGTTTGCGCAAAGATGTGAAAGTGGGTCAATTTATTCATAGGAGTGATAGCAACAATCTGGAAACTCCACAACGTTGTGGTGCTTCTGACGTCATATGTAGTTTCTCCCTTTGTGTTTCCATGACGTCATCACTTGGACTCTTCTAAATGCCATTTCACGCTGTCAAGCGAAATGTCAGGTAAAAAACTGAGGACAAGACCCTACAGATAATCCCCGAATTTACATTTACAGACATTATGACTGGGAAAGATGATGACATAGGTCATAACTGCAACAGTCAATCACAGGAGGTCGAGTTTATTTACTGGAGAAACTTCAATATGATGGGCAGTGCGTGGTGTTTCTAGAAACAGTGGATTTCAAATCTATTTTGCCGATGTCTTTGGGTATAGACCTTGGTCAAAACTCTTTTTTATGGATATAAGTGGTTTATCACCTGCTATCTTTAAGTATGAGCCGTTTTTAATGTTACGAAAGGTTAAAACCCAATAAGAAAAGTCATAACAAATAAAATAAATAGCACTCTAGCCTGTTTGGGTATGACATTACATAGTATCAAGATTGGGGCACAAAATCCTGGCAGCAACAATCACTGAGTTTAAAACAAATCTCCAATACATATTGAACAATCAGATGTGCAGATTTTGGGGCAGAAACATATGTGTGTTGAAAATATCTACAAGCCACATGAACATCATAAGGAGTTAGAAATAACCCCTGTCAGGGGAAAATAATCCCCTTACAGGGCCTTTACATTGGCAGTGTGCTGACATCGTAGTGGTATAAATGTCTACAATTCATGCAGTACTTAGCAGGTCATACCCTTCAGCTATGTCCACATCAAATATTGTATAGTCCTTCATTTGTAAATATCCTTCACAATGGCGGAAATAGTGATCATTCATCACTTAATCACATATAAATTGATACAATTAAAAGTCTCTTTAAACATAAATAGTAAAGTACTCACAAGCAAGAAAGAGGCATGCTAAATGGAAACTACATTAATCCAGATCAAAAGTAACATTTAAGAAATATTTCCTTAACACTGTCCATTAAAGTTTACACCTGCATAAATGAGGGTTTTAGCTGTAAATCTAATAGCACTAGATTTAGGCTCATCTCTTAATTCTTAAGGTGATCAGACTATCAAGCATTAAACTGTTAGAAAGTTTCATATTAGTGTATCAGTGTGTGGAATGAAGTGAAGATCATCCTAAAATTTCTTTATATCTTAGAGATTATGTCTCTACCTATAATATATGAAATTATAAGCATATCATATATATAGAGTTACTATGCTTTTGGTGTATTATTTCATATTGCCATTTTCGTTGTGTTATGCATTATGCCAAGACTTTTTCTAATTTTTTTTTCATTTTAATTAGTTTTCATCGGCGAGATCAACAGGATCTCTGAGTATTATAAATCCAATTCTTGAATAATGGTCATGTACTTTTGTAACGGATAATAAATGGTACAGGAGCTATTTAAATGCAAAGATGCCATGGAGCACTGAGGTAGATATACTTGTTCAATCTATCTGATTACCCTTGGCATGCATATATGTGCTTCAATAAAAGATGTTTTTGGTTTGGTGTGAGAGATTTCTGGACCTTTGCCATCATACAATCTTTTGTTTAGATTGATGTCATAAAAAGGAGGAAACTTTCCAATGTAATGTAATGAAATATTCTGGTCTCTAATTAAAAAAGTTGCTATTGATTGTGCCATGTTGTTGATTCTCACAATGTATAATTTATCATTTTCTCACTCCAATAAAAAGTCAATGATTTAAAAAAGAAAAAACATGTAGATCGCGATTAACTGCCAAAAGGATTGGTTTGTAAGTTGCAAATTACTTTTCTTAAATACAATGCATCTTATATTTTCATCATTTCGTTTAATAAAAACAAGTTAAATTTTGGAATTACCATCCACTATATTATAATAGAAAATTTAAACAACTAGACAGGGAATCATCAAAAGTTCATAAAATTCACAGCTCATTTCAAAAGCTTAAATCAGTGCTATAATAACTTTGACACAAAACTTTCAAAAAAATATAACTTCAATGAAGCCTGCATTTAATGTATTTACTCACAGTTGCACAAATATTTGTACCAAATATACTGAACACACAACCAGTGAATGCTCAAGTGAAAACACACTTTACCTGCTATTTAGAATTTATGTTACCCTCTATTCAGAATTTATTTGATTGAGTGTACTTATCATTCATTGACATTTAAAGGGTATCATGTGGAAATGTTGTGATGCATATGATAATTGCCCAGTCAGAACCTTATTTGAATGTTAGACCTCTATGTCAAAGGATAAGGACATACCAGTATGATAAAACATCCATGATATGATATATATGTTTATGCCTAGCTAAAGAAGATGTTTGGTTCAAGCTTGTGAAGTGAATCACTTTATACTTCCGAAATTCTTTAATGCAACTAAAAAATCTATCTGTATTTCAGACATGCTCAGTGTTTTTTCTGAATGTTACAGAGAGATGATCTGTCAGTTTATCAGACACTATCAGTATCATATCTGAATGTTACAGAGGGATGATCTGTCAGTTTATCAGACACTATCAGTATCATATCTGAATGTTACAGGGAGATGATTTGTCAGTTTGTCAGACACTATCAGTATCATATCGGAATGTTACAGGCAGATGATTTGTCAGTTTGTCAGACACTATCAGTGTTGTATATGTATGTTATAGGGAGATGATCTTTCTGTTTGTCCGACACTATCAGTATCATATCTGAGTGTTACAGGGAGATGATTTGTCAGTTTGTCAGACACTATCAGTATCATATCTGAATGTTAGAGAGATGATTTGTCAGTTTGTCAGACACTGTCAGTATCATATCTGAATGTTACAGGGAGATGATTTGTCAGTTTGTCAGACACTATCAGTATCATATCTGAATGTTAGAGAGATGATTTGTCAGTTTGTCAGACACTATCAGTATCATATCTGAATGTTAGAGAGATGATTTGTCAGTTTGTCAGACACTATCAGTATCATATCTGAATGTTAGAGAGATGATTTGTCAGTTTGTCAGACACTATCAGTATCATATCTGAATGTTAGAGAGATGATTTGTCAGTTTGTCAGACACTATCAGTGTTGTATATGTATGTTACAGGGAGATGATCTTTCAGTTTGTCGGAACCTGACAGTGTTATATTTGTATGACAACAAGCTGTGTAAGATCCCCAACATGGCTGCCAACGTGATGCTGACCCATCTTTATCTGCAGAACAACCAAATCAGCCACATAGAGAACCTGGCATCCTGCAGGAGATTACAGAAGCTGTAAGCAATTTATTTCCACTCCTCTTACATTGTCAAGTCGTCATGAGAAAATAATATTATATTTATTCTATGAGTAAACCTTACAGCCCTCAATCACCTCAATCAATTATCATGCATACTCAGAAATTTGTGAGAATCAATATGAGTCAATGATAGCTTTTATAATATAATTTAGATTTGGAATATTTATGACCAAAAACAAAAAAAACTGAATTGATTGAACTGCTGGCACCAGTTTGCCTGAGGCTATTTCTTATTTGATGGACATCATATTTTTCAAAGACTATTATTGATCTTTGGATTTCTAAGTTCTGAAACAGTTGATAAAAACTTATGTCAAAGTATTTTTTTTATGTTGTTGAAATTTTGTCCTAATAGTTCAGTTGTTAGATTATTTAAATCAGATTGTTGTAAGGCATAGGTTAAAAAACTAAATTATTTGATGCTTTCTTTATAAAGTAGATGAAATCTTAAGAATAGGAAGGATGTTGGTCAAACCAGAAGCCTTTGTAAATGTATATCCTTAGCTTGTTTTTTCTGTCTTTATCTTGTTATATCGTGATAGTGAAGTGATGTTTCAGACATGTGGTGTTGTTTGAGACATAATTGACTAAACTTATCTTCTCTGCAAATCTTATAATAGTGTTTGTATCAATACGTTTTTGTAATTTTAATTACATGTAGCATAGCTTCTGCAGTGAGGGGGTCGGGGGGGGGGGGGGGATTTATGCCATTCTGTCTGTCAACTTTGATCTTTTTCTCTGAAACTACTGATTGGAGTTTTTATCTATGAGCAGGAAAGATGCTGTATTTTCAGGGCATTTCTCAGGCTGCATTTCTATATATTTTCCATTATCAAAGAATCATTTTTCAAAAAATCAATCAGCTATCACTGAGTTGTAAGGGAGGCTGCCATTTTCAATGACATGACAAATATTAGCAAATGAGAATCAAGATAACAAGTTGGGTGATATTCAATATGTTACATGCATTTTGATTGTTCAAAAATATCATCTGTTCAAGTTTGCTCTGGGAAAGAATTTAAATGATCTTTTATGAATCAATTTCAAGAAAATGTTCCCAAACATAACAAACAAGCAATGATCAGCATAGCTCTAAGGCCATTGGCCCATGTTTTAAATATTATAAAAAATTACATTTTATCTGAGGCACAATTGTTTGTTTTTTTAACTAGTTTGTCAAAGGCTGGAATTATAGATAAATAATGAGCCTATGACTTCAGGGATGGAAACCTAAAAGCTACTCTTGGCAAATTGAAATGCTGCAGTTGATAGCTTTGGACTTTTGAGCACTGCCATATATATTCACAGGAAAATGTTAAGGAAATTGGTATTTTACAGGACCTTGACCAGTTGCCCTGTACCCATTATCACAATGTTTGGCTTTCAGAGTATTTGATCAGCATAAAATATCATTATCTTAGATGATGAAAGATTAAAATGGGAGAGAGGGCCTCTGTGTTCAAGATTGGTTTAAATCTCCTGGCATTATCACTGTTTTTCCACATGTATAATGAATGCTGCACTTGAGGTCATTGGCCCTCTTATAAAGACACAGGTGTAGCTAAGGTGGCCAAATGTGTTAGATCTTGGACCACAATTCTCTGTTCCTCTTTCCATTAAATTGCCATGTGTTTGCACAGGTACTTGGGTGGGAATTCAATCAATGTACTTGAAGGCTTCGAGAAACTGGATCAGCTACAGGAATTGCACATAGAAAACCAGAAACTACCAGCAGGGGAAAAATTATTGTTTGATCCCAGATCTATAGCAACATTAGCGGTGAGTAGGGACATGCTGTACAGCAATTTATTTTGCCAATTTTAAAATTAAGTGAGATGTTACATGTTAGAGAAGCATGATTAAATCTATCGTATTAAAGTCATGTTGAATAATTGATGGCATGGCCATGTTTTAGAGATAGATCCACTCTACTGGTCTGCTTATACCAGTCTCAGGGTCGCTCATATGAAACTAAGTAAAGGATGAGGAGCTTGACTGTACGATGGTGTGTTTCAGAGTTGCTTGCAGGTTATAAATGTGTCAGGGAACAACCTGGACAGTGTGGGAGAGCTGGAGGTGCTGGGTCAGCTGCAGCAGTTCCATGCCAGTGATAACCACCTGTCTGACATGAAGGAGATGGCTCGCTGCCTCAGCTCCTGGAGAGCATTATGGAGATTGGAACTTATTGGCAATCCATTATGTCATAAGAGTAAATACCGCGACCGTGTCATCATCATGGCACCCACATTAGGTAATCTCACCACCAGTGAACTCCTAAGACATATTATCAACCCATTTTGGTTGGATCCCATCAAAAGTTGCAATCCTTCGGTATATTTCTTATTTCTCTTTTCAAGCAATAGAAAATCGTTACTTACAATATATACCATAATTATATTTCTTCATTACTGATAAAATTGAAAAGTATCAAGGAACATTGAAGCAATCTTTTTGTCTATTTAGTGATTAAATAAATAAACGAATAAATAAGTACAGATATTTAGAAGCATTGGCTGAGAATACACATGTAAATTTCTTCTTTATCTGTAATTTTTATTGGTCTGAATAAAATTGATGGCAGAAAAATCAATTTCTCACAACCCATGACACTAAAATTTAATGACTTTAAGTTGGTCGCAATATGCCTCAAAATCTTAAAGGGCCTAACATGTAATTATACCATCAGAAGAGATAACAGGCATTTAAATTATTGATCAGTATAAGTTTGGTGGACATGTTGTATGCATAATTTATTTTTCTTTTGGGAACCAGATATTGATCCCATAGAATTATATTGATTAAAGTTCAGGCTATTAAAACATATGCAAATTAGAAAATATCTCAGACAGAAACAGGTAATTACTACAGGCAATATCGTAAAATTCTCATAAAAAATTACCTCATGACCCTGCCAAAATAGAATGTAATGGTTGACATAAAATTTGTATTTAATCTTTGTTTTGTAAGTGGTTTTAGAAATAATAGGAACAAATTTGTGTTGTAGAAATGTTAGATGGCAAAGAAATCACAGAAACCTCCAAACAGTTTTTACGAAACTGGCAAGCTAACAAAGAAGCAAACAAAAGGAAGAGGAGCAGCATGTCACGACAGATCACACAAGGTAAACACCCGCAGCTCAAATATCTTACAGACAAGATTCTGAATGTCATGATAGAAAAAGATCAATTATGCTGTTTGAAATATTTGTTTTATCCAACATGGTTGATATGATGCTATTCAGAAGGTGCTTGGTGCCATTATTATTGGCATTATCATATGGTTATTGAAACATGTAACTAATAAGCAATGTATGTATGTATGTAGATTAAATAATATCTGGGAATTCTTGGAAGAACAATTGTGCATAAAGATAAGAAAAGATTGACCCCTTACTGAATAAATCATGTTTTTTTTGCTCAATGAAGTGAATTTGGCATGCAACTTTAAATGAGATAGATCATTTTTTCAAAAGCTGTTGCCATCATCATGTTATTGATTCATGATATTTTTTCATATCATTTACAGAAGTTTTATGGTATATTTGAACTGAAAACTTCTCTGAAGAAATTAATTTTAAGTGATCTGTTAGTAACATTTATGTGTGAAAACCAGTTAAAATTTTAGATTTTATAATATTATAGTTTATAACTCAGGCACTGGAGTTGATTGTATTGATGAAAATGTGTAATGGAAAGGATTGGTATTAAATGATAATGATTACTTTGATATAACTTTTAAAATATTGCATTTCAGAGTATGAATATCATCGGGTTTCAGAACCCATCAGCATTCTTGTTGGTATGGCTAGAATAACAACCATTAGGCTAAAATAGCTAAAACCTTGTAAAGTATTTGATCACATTAGAATCCATGAACCTTAAACATTTGATGCCAAACCTCCATGTGGTCATGTATAAACATGACAAAACAAGGTCACACATTTGGTTAAACATAATTCAGATGTGAACATGATCACTTGATGGTCCATAAATAACCTTAATTATTTGTCATATTTCTCATTTTGTCCAGTATAGAGCTGATCCCAATTTGGATTCTAGCAATTGGTATAATGTGGTCAAATATGATATGTACTTATTTCCCTTCCTCTTTTATTTGTCAGATACAAACCTGTGATATAATGCATGTTGTATAAAAACAAACCCTGCTGCCTACCATATGTATATATATATATTACACCCTTGTAGTATATAACCAATATCTTATTGACAAGATGAGATATATGATTTTATCATAAATCTCCCTGTAATACATGGCAGTGAGATACTTGTTCAAGTATCATATATAAGATAAGCATAAGAACATGCAGGCAGATGTGAGATTCTGTCTTCTTGACTGATAGACATATATATGTGTCACATTATATATCTAGTATCTGATCAGGTGTGCAATATCATGTTTGCTGACTGCAGTGAGATACCAAACAATTTACATTGAGAATGGTGAGATACATATACAACTGATTCATGAAGTATTTGTCTGACTTACAAACAGAAACATACCATTTTTGATGGAGTCTGTGTCATGAAAATATTTTACCCATGAACCTACAACCATGCCTTAGTGATTTTGACTGATTCTTGTGTTCCCATCATATTTATTCACAAACAAATTGATTCAATCAGTGAAATATTGCATCGGACAAAATATATGTCACCAAAGCTAAATAGATTATATTCAGGTTAACTGATAAACGCTTATTTTTTGGGCCTTTTGATCATAATAACACTCACATTATACTCATTTTAAGCTATCAAATGTCGATATTATACCGTACAAAACTAACTTACACGTACAACTTCTGTATTTGCAAGGTAACATTATAACACCCCTGTCACATCTAGAGGGCACTATTACCAATATACAGTGCACCATATGTCACAACATCTCGTATAAATGGTGCATTGTAGCATAATAACTCTTATATTGGTACAGTGTAGTGTAGCATCCTCCTCATATCGGTGACTGGGACATTCTCTTTATGCAATAGAGATGGTATAATGGAGAATAACACTATTCTCCTTCAAGGATGTGTTAAGGAGTTGAATGCCAAATATTTATTGCATAAACTTGACCAAATCTGGTCACACGTCAAAATATATATCCCTGGTCATTGAAGCAACTCTATCACCTATCATATCTCCCAGGTCATTGAAGCAACTCGAGCACCTCTCATATGTCCCAGGTCATTAAAGCAACTCTACCACCTCTTATATGTCCCAGGTCATTGAAGCAACTCTACCACCTCTTATATGTCCCAGGTCATTAAAGCAACTCTACCACCTCTTATATGTCCCAGGTCATTGAAGCAACTCTTATATGTCCCAGGTCATTAAAGCAACTCTACCACCTCTTATATGTCCCAGGTCATTGAAGCAACTCTACCACCTATCATATGCCCCAGGTCATTAAAGCAACTCTACCACCTATCATATGTCCCAGGTCATTAAAGCAACTCTACCACCTCTTATATGTCCCAGGTCATTGAAGCAACTTTACCACCTATCATATGTCCCAGGTCATTAAAGCAACTCTACCACCTCTTATATGTCCCAGGTCATTGAAGCAACTCTACCACCTCTTATATGTCCCAGGTCATTAAAGCAACTCTACCACCTCTTATATGTCCCAGGTCATTGAAGCAACTCTACCACCTATCATATGTCTCAGGTCATTAAAGCAACGCTACCACCTATCATATGTCCCAGGTCATTGAAGCAACTCTAGCACCTATCATATGTCCCAGGTCATTGAAGCAACTCTAGCACCTATCATATGTCCCAGGTCATTAAAGCAACTCTACCACCTCTTATATGTCCCAGGTCATTGAAGCAACTCTACCACCTCTTATATGTCCCAGGTCATTAAAGCAACTCTACCACCTCTTATATGTCCCAGGTCATTGAAGCAACTCTACCACCTCTTATATGTCCCAGGTCATTAAAGCAACTCTACCACCTCTTATATGTCCCAGGTCATTGAAGCAACTCTTATATGTCCCAGGTCATTGAAGCAACTCTTATATGTCCCAGGTCATTGAAGCAACTCTTATATGTCCCAGGTCATTAAAGCAATTCTACCACCTCTTATATGTCCCAGGTCAATAAAGCAACTCTACCACCTATCATATGTCCCAAGTCATTGAAGCAACTCTAGCACCTATCATATATCCCAAGTCATTGAAGCAACTCTATCACCTATCATATGTCCCAGGGCATTGAAGCAACTCTAGCACCTATTATATATCCCAAGTCATTGAAGCAACTCTACCACCTCTTATATGTCCCAGGTCATTGAAGCAACTCTACCACCTCTTATATGTCCCAGGTCTGGGTAGAAGTAGTTCCTGCACATTATATTTCCCAGGTCTTAGAGAAAGCAGTTACTAAATGTCTATTACCATAAATATTCCAGGTATGACAGAAGCACTTCTAGCACCTTTCATGCCTTATGTTATAGTCCGGTTGTGGATCACCATCTTGTCCCATTCAAAATAACCTTATGAAAAAAGTGGAATCACAGTCAGTTATATCACTTTATAAAATGCAATTATTAGAGAAATCAAGATGGTAACTTGCAATCAGACCATAGGACAGGTTTTGCCAGAAGCTCTTATATCTCTCATACTGTAAATATTCCAGGTCTGAATGTCCCATATCCCATTCCATTCTCAATATCTTCTCTTCTATTTCAAGAAATGACTGTCCCGTGCAACCAATATCTGATCATTGTCTTTTAAGCCTCCCAACTATTTTAATTAGGTCTCCTAGATAAACCAAAAAAGAAGTTTGTTTCCAATAGGACAGTAATGCTGACAATCTTCTTTATCTTATTATTGTAAATGTTATTTTTCTACTGTTCAAAACTGAAAGGAATTGTTGTGATAAAGATTATTTGCCACATATAGTAGTGCTATAAATTGTAATGCCATAAATAGAAGGATCGTTATTTTATTAAAAATTGTTTGCTTTTAAATGGTCCAGATTGATTTTGCTTGGTAGCATTTGGAAAAGAGGAGAGAATAAGGAAGATATGTTGATTTTGTTTCAGGGGAGAATGACTTACCGCCAGTCAGCGTTATGCCTCGGTCCAATATTCCAGGTTACATGATGCCAGGTAAGTCAATATAATATACCATATACCAAACCTAGGATACATGGGACCAGGTATGCTAATATATTATACCATGTATCAAAGCTGGGATACATGGGGCCAGGTAGGTAAATATATTATACTATATACCTAACCTGGGGTACATGAGGCCAGGCAGGCCAATATATTATACTATATATCAAAGCTGGGATACATGGGGCCATGTAGGTAAATGTATTATACCAGAAACCAAACCTAGGGTACATGAGGCCAGGCAGGCCAATATATTATACTATATATCAAAGCTGGGATACATGGGGCCAGGTAGGTAAATGTATTATACTATATACCTAACCTAGGGTACATGAGGCCAGGTAGGTCAATGTATTATACTACATACCTAACCTCAGACACATGGAGCCAGGTAGGCCAATATATTATTTTATTCTATGATCACTGTGTATTCTGTGCTGTGATTGGTCAATTCCTGGTCACGTGAGCTTCTCTAAATTGTTGTAATGACCAGATGCATTATATTGCACGTCAATATACTTTCCACTGCACTGATGGGGAATTCCATGACGTCACCATACAGACAAACTCGTCCCTTTCATGGCGGGAAATGTTGGGGAAGCCCTATAATGACGTCACCATACAGACAAACTCGTCCTTTTCAGTTCTCACTTTTAGAATTAAACCAACAATGGCAGTAACTAACACAGTGATCATAGAATAAAACAAATATGTACCTGGGTGTCGTGCAATATGACTTTTTATGGACCTTTGGAAAGTTATATTGCACTCGGCTGCGCCTCGTGCAATATAACTTTCCGAAGGTCCATAAAAAGTCATATTGCACTCCTCCCAGGTCCATATTTGTATAATATACACCAAACCTCAGACACATGGAGCCAGGTAGGCCAATATATTATACTATACACCAAACCTCAGACACATGCAGCCAGGTAGGCCAATATATTATACTATACACCAAACCTCAGACACTTGGAGCCAGGTAAGCCAATATATTTTACTATACACCAAACCTCAGACACATGTAGCCAGGTAAGCCAATATATTATACTATACACCAAACCTCAGACACATGCAGTGAGGCAAGCCAATATATTATACTATACACCAAACCTTAGACACATGCAGCGAGGTAAGCCAATATATTATACTATATACCAAATCTGGGATGAGTGGAGCCAGGTTGGCTAATATATTATACGATACATATGTATATTAAAACTGGTTAACATGGTACCAAGTATTTGTGTTTTAGCTTAAACATCTGAGCTAGAGCTTTTAAAGCAATATGTCTTTACAAGTTACAACCAATAAATTAGAAATATGGGATTTTGATAACTTTTATAAAGTTGTGCTTTTTTGTTTGTTTTTCGTTTAGCATTACCGAGAAAACAGTTTGCAGAAGTACTGGCAAGGTCATTGAGTCAACCAAACTCTGCACTTCATGGCCGAGGGCTGACTGGATCCCCTCCCAAGTGAGTCATATGTACATTTTTATGAATTCCAATTATTAATGATACTTGTGTCTACTGAATGATTTAATCACATATAATATAATATCATAATGAAAGTGTTGCTAGGCAGAAATATAATTTGTAAAATACAATCATAGGTAGAGATCACATTTAGGATATAAAGTTTCTGAATTTAATTAATTTATGGGTATAGAAGAATATGAGTTTGAGACACTTTTGACTTGAATGTTTTTAGGAGCTCACCTGCAATTCCATATAATTCAAGGTCTGTTCTCTTGCCTCAATAAATGCTTGAACTCTCAATATCATAAAGAGTATATGTGTTTTATCACTTAAGATTACAAAAATGTAATGTTCATCACAAAATATCACTTCTTCAATGGTGTTGGCACATTAAAAACCACTTTTTAATGTAAAATGGATGCAGCTGTCATCCATTGAGCCTTTCACCAACAAAAACAATAGGATCCCTTACATTGAGATAGATTGATATAAATATTTAAATCGCAAATAAGAAAATAAATATTAATAGAAAAGGTGCATTGGAATTGCAATTGTCATATTTGTAATTTGTATATTGATGTTCATAATTGACAAATTTTCTATCACATGACTTAGTGGCTGAATTTGTTTTCTTGAAGAATGCTTATACATCTTTTATCCTGAATTAACCAATTACTCAATGTCTTACATTGGATTAAAAAGATTGATTTCCAGTCTAGATGATATATTGAACTTTCCAAGTATTGTTGTGATGACAGGTAACACATATGTACCATGAAGGCTGATGGACCCAGACAAGACTACTTTGAATAGCTTTCAAGTGAAAATCTACATTGCTATTTGGTTTGCTCATAATGTTGCAGAGGTCGAGGCAGTCAAGCAGGAACTGCACTTAATCCCCTTAGTGATGGACACTTTTACTAGAGGGCACCACCAGCTGGATTCATATCACCTTATAAGGTCCTTTATAGATTGCACTTTACAATTCATTTCAGCTGTAGGACTGCTTCTTCTGTCATATTTTTTTATCATATTGATATTGAATTTATGCAACACAACAAATATGTAACACAATGCAACATGAACTATTAATATGTTGCCTTGTGTACATAGAAATGATGCAATTCTTTTTAAAAATCACAGCAAAAATGCCTTAAACATCTCAGAAATATGCACCACAGTGACAACACATGAACCACATAGTAAAAAAACAAATCACATGAAAGCAATATAGGAAATATGCACCCTGTGATACATAAGGCATCATAGAAATATATAGCACATAGAAACAAATCAAATCAGTCACCAACAAATTATACATCATTACATCACACATTTGATGTTTGATATTTTAGATTATATGTTAAGGCCGAGACCTCTCTGGCTTTTCATTTCCAGCAAACAGCAAGCATTTTTACTGTAGTCCCATTGTTGTAAATGGAAATGTTTGTTGATTTGTGTTTCTTTGTTGTAAGTGAATGTGGCCCTCAATCCTGTGTACCAAATTCCTTTGCAGATTGCCAAAAGTCAGCAATGCCCCATTCATTACTGCTGTGCATGAAGACACTCCTGCCTGAGTGTTGATTACGTCTAGGAGTAAGACATCACATTTTACCGTGTGACCAAAGAGTGGAAATAAATACAATTATTTGAAAATCACTTTTCATTTTGTTTGGTGAAACTTTGGTTATACTCAAACGATAGTGATAGACTCATATAATGTAAATAATGAAGTGATGTTAACAGTAAATAAGTTTTTTATTGCTGTGTGTGGTTTAGCAATGATTCCCAAGTATTATAAATCCAGCATCCCCACTTACCTGACACTGTGGCTGACACATCCAGCATCCCCACATACCTGACACTATGGCTGACACATCCAGCATCCCCACTTACCTGACACTGTATCTGACACATCCAGCATCCCCACTTCCCTGACACTATGGCTGACACATCCAGCATCCCCACTTACCTGACACTATGGCTGACACATCCAGCATCCCCACTTATCTGACACTATGGCTGACATCCAGCATCCCCACTTACCTGACACTATGGCTGACACATCCAGCATCCCCACTTACCTGACACAATGGCTGACACATCCAGCATCCCCACTTACCTGACACTATGGCTGACACATCCAGCATCCCCACTTACCTGACACTGTATCTGACACATCCAGCATTCCCACTTACCTGACACTCTATCTGACACATCCAGCATCCCCACTTACCTGACACTATGGCTGACACATCCAGCATCCCCACTTACCTGACACTATGGCTGACACATCCAGCATCCCCACTTACCTGACACTATGGCTGACACATCCAGCATCCCCACTTACCTGACACTGTATCTGACACATCCAGCATCCCCACTTACCTGACACTATGGCTGACATCCAGCATCCCCACTTACCTGACACTATGGCTGACACATCCAGCATCCCCCACTTACCTGACACTATGGCTGACACATCCAGCATCCCCACTTACCTTACACTATGGCTGACACATCCAGCATCCCCACTTACCTGACACTATGGCTGACACATCCAGCATCCCTACTTACCTGACATTATGGCTGACACATCCAGCATCCCCACTTACCTGACACTGTATCTGACACATCCAGCATCCCCACTTACCTGACACTATATCTGACACATCCAGCATCCCCACTTACCTGACACTATGGCTGACACATCCAGCATCCCCACTTACCTGACACTATGGCTGACACATCCAGCATCCCCACTTACCTGACACTATGGCTGACACATCCAGCATCCCCACTTACCTGACACTATATCTGACACATCCAGCATCCCCACTTACCTGACACTATGGCTGACACATCCAGCATCCCCACTTACCTGACATTATGGCTGACACATCCAGCATCCCCACTTACCTGACACTGTATCTGACACATCCAGCATCCCCACTTACCTGACACTATATCTGACACATCCAGCATCCCCACTTACCTGACACTATGGCTGACACATCCAGCATCCCCACTTACCTGACACTATGGCTGACACATCCAGCATCCCCACTTACCTGACACTATATCTGACACATCCAGCATCCCCACTTACCTGACACTATGGCTGACACATCCAGCATCCCCACTTACCTGACACTATATCTGACACATCCAGCATCCCCACTTACCTGACTCTATGGCTGACACATCCAGCATCCCCACTTACCTGACACTATGGCTGACACATCCAGCATCCCCACTTACCTGACACTATGGCTGACACATCCAGCATCCCTACTTACCTGACATTATGGCTGACACATCCAGCATCCCCACTTACCTGACACTGTATCTGACACATCCAGCATCCCCACTTACCTGACACTATATCTGACACATCCAGCATCCCCACTTACCTGACACTATGGCTGACACATCCAGCATCCCCACTTACCTGACACTATGGCTGACACATCCAGCATCCCCACTTACCTGACACTATGGCTGACACATCCAGCATCCCCACTTACCTGACACTATATCTGACACATCCAGCATCCCCACTTACCTGACACTATATCTGACACATCCAGCATCCCCACTTACCTGACACTATGGCTGACACATCCAGCATCCCCACTTACCTGACACTATATCTGACACAGCCAGCATCCCCACTTACCTGACACTATGGCTGACACATCCAGCATCCCCACTTACCTGACACTATATCTGACACATCCAGCATCCCCACTTACCTTACACTATGGCTGACACATCCAGCATCCCCACTTACCTGACACTATGGCTGACACATCCAGCATCCCCACTTACCTGACACTATGGCTGACACATCCAGCATCCCTACTTACCTGACATTATGGCTGACACATCCAGCATCCCCACTTACCTGACACTGTATCTGACACATCCAGCATCCCCACTTACCTGACACTATATCTGACACATCCAGCATCCCCACTTACCTGACACTATGGCTGACACATCCAGCATCCCCACTTACCTGACACTATGGCTGACACATCCAGCATCCCCACTTACCTGACACTATATCTGACACATCCAGCATCCTCACTTACCTGACACTATGGCTGACACATCCAGCATCCCCACTTACCTGACACTATATCTGACACATCCAGCATCCCCACTTACCTGACACTATATCTGACACATCCAGCATCCCCACTTACCTGACACTATGGCTGACACATCCAGCATCCCCACTTACCTGACACTATGGCTGACACATCCAGCATCCCCACTTACCTGACACTATATCTGACACATCCAGCATCCCCACTTACCTGACACTATATCTGACACATCCAGCATCCCCACTTACCTGACACTATGGCTGACACATCCAGCATCCCCACTTACCTGACATTATGGCTGACACATCCAGCATCCCCACTTACCTGACACTGTATCTGACACATCCAGCATCCCCACTTACCTGACACTATATCTGACACATCCAGCATCCCCACTTACCTGACACTATGGCTGACACATCCAGCATCCCCACTTACCTGACACTATGGCTGACACATCCAGCATCCCCACTTACCTGACACTATATCTGACACATCCAGCATCCCCACTTACCTGACACTATGGCTGACACATCCAGCATCCCCACTTACCTGACACTATATCTGACACATCCAGCATCCCCACTTACCTGACTCTATGGCTGACACATCCAGCATCCCCACTTACCTGACACTATGGCTGACACATCCAGCATCCCCACTTACCTGACACTATGGCTGACACATCCAGCATCCCTACTTACCTGACATTATGGCTGACACATCCAGCATCCCCACTTACCTGACACTGTATCTGACACATCCAGCATCCCCACTTACCTGACACTATATCTGACACATCCAGCATCCCCACTTACCTGACACTATGGCTGACACATCCAGCATCCCCACTTACCTGACACTATGGCTGACACATCCAGCATCCCCACTTACCTGACACTATGGCTGACACATCCAGCATCCCCACTTACCTGACACTATATCTGACACATCCAGCATCCCCACTTACCTGGCACTATATCTGACACATCCAGCATCCCCACTTACCTGACACTATGGCTGACACATCCAGCATCCCCACTTACCTGACACTATATCTGACACATCCAGCATCCCCACTTACCTGACACTATGGCTGACACATCCAGCATCCCCACTTACCTGACACTATATCTGACACATCCAGCATCCCCACTTACCTTACACTATGGCTGACACATCCAGCATCCCCACTTACCTGACACTATGGCTGACACATCCAGCATCCCCACTTACCTGACACTATATCTGACACATCCAGCATCCCCACTTACCTTACACTATGGCTGACACATCCAGCATCCCCACTTACCTGACACTGTGGCTGACACATCCAGCATCCCCACTTACCTGACACTGTATCTGACACATCCAGCATCCCCACTTACCTGACACTATGGCTGACACATCCAGCATCCCCACTTACCTGACACTGTGGCTGACACATCCAGCATCCCCACTTACCTGACACTGTATCTGACACATCCAGCATCCCCACTTACCTGACACTATGGCTGACATCCAGCATCCCCACTTACCTGACACTATGGCTGACACATCCAGCATCCCCCACTTACCTGACACTATGGCTGACACATCCAGCATCCCCACTTACCTGACACTATGGCTGACACATCCAGCATCCCAACTTACCTGACACTATGGCTGACACATCCAGCATCCCCCCTTACCTGACACTATATCTGACACATCCAGCATCCCCACTTACCTGACACTATGGCTGACACATCCAGCATCCCCACTTACCTGACACTATATCTGACACATCTTTTACAATTTTGCAATTATTTCAACATACCTAAAATTACATCAGACATATTCATTGAGCCCTTTTTATCCAGAAATAGGTCCAGATATTGTGTGTTGTTTGTTTTATGCATTAGTCCAAGTGTTACCATATGGGTTTGTAAGTTTTGCACTGTGCTTTTGCTGTAGTTTTTGCACCATGTGTTGTGTGATTTGAAACCACTTGAGCTCCACCTTGTGATTGAGAGTGTTGTTATATACCTTATTGATATATATATATATAGATTTATAGATAGATAGATAAATAGCATTTATAATAAGATATAATGATGTTATTGCTTGCATATTTGTTGTTTCAAACTTGGAGTATAATGAAAGGAGTTGTGACGTCATTAGATCGAAGGTGCAATGTGTGTTGCCGACGATCCATTGTGTCTTATGATGCCATATGTGCAAAAAACCTGAAGAATATGACGTTATTTAACTTTATGATATTTTGACCCACCATAACCAAGAGATGTTGTGAAATGTTCTACTTTCTCTACTGATTATGAATATATATATTTTATTTCTCTGCTCCAAATGTAGACCTTTCTATAACATGTAAGAAACGTCCATGTCCATGTTATCAGAATCAGACACCCAATTCATGAGGAGCTCAATACAAATGCATTGATTACATTGAAACGTTAGCCAATTCTGTCAACTCACACAACATTCACATTTAGTTTACACTAGCAACGCGTTCATTGGCAGGCCTATATAATGTATAATTTTTTTTAGATTCCCAAAAACTTATTCATTATGAAATAATAATTATTTCTTTTAAATTCAAAACCTCAAAAATAGCTCCAAAATAGGCAGTAACACACATTGCTTCAAAGGTCGAACTACCCCATTGTTCCAAACAGTGGGTTGCTATGACGTCAAGCACAAAAGCTATAATGTCACAACTCCATTCCTTATATTCCAAGCTTCAAATAACACTAGGTCCCATGTGAAGTGAAATTCTCCATCCCAAGCCCATTCTCACTATATGATAAATATTTGATTAATTAATTTTGAGTATAACTATAATTGTATTTATAAGAATACAAAGTACTGTATCCTTTGTAATGTTTCTTATGATTTGTCACAATATTTTAAATACAGTATGTATTGCATTGATTGCAATATGTTTAACATATATTATTGCATACAGTACATGAGAAATTGATTGCACTACATGTTGAAAATTATGTCCTCTTTCATTTTGATAAGGGGACATAAAGTGATCAATCCATCTGTTTGTGCATAGGTCCAAACATTTTAACCTTGGCCATATAATCTTACAAGATCAAGCTTTCATCTTATATATTTGTCCATACACCTATTATATGTTTGTTGGTTAACGACACATGTTTGAAAACTTATCGTGGCTATATTTCAGCAACCATACAAGTGTTAGGCTATATCACCATATGATACATGTCATGTTTGGATCACAATTATGTGTGCTTGTTTTGTAAGTCTGGCCGTCAACTTTTATGTCAGGGACTTATTTACTTGTTCATACTAACCTAAATCTTGATCTTCTAGGACTGCAATTTGTGTTGAAATGTTAAGACACAATTTGTGTAGACATATGTTGCTATTTTTTGTCTGTCTGTTCATCCATCAAGGACACATTACTGAAAACTTTAACCTTTGCCATATCACTGCAATCCTGCCACCCTAAGAGGGTGAGCTTTCATCTTCAGTTAGAATATTCCTCATGACTGGGACACACTGTTACTTCATAATGGCAGGAGCATATGCTCAAAGCTTTAGCTTTGCCCATATCGTTGTGATTCATCATTTGTGAACTGGTACCTTCACAAGGATTATTCATTGTGAGGCATTACTTTGTGTATCAGAGGGGCATTTTGAAAACCTTAACTGAAACTGTAAAATGGCTTATAGTCATTGCAACTACTTTTACATGCTTACCACAAATAAAAGTTATTTGTACATCACAGCTTTTGTATGATAAAGCCTTCTACTATGCTGGAAAATTTAGTAAAATATTTAATTTTATTGTCAAAGGTTTTGAGACTAATAATGTTTTTTTGGTCTATTTCAGATATTTGAATACATTGGGCACATTTTACAACAGTACGTCTGCGTCTATAGGCAAGCGATACAGCACTGCTTTAGTTAACCTTGGAGGAGACTACTCCTCCGGGGATATGAGAAATCATCAGTCGTAGACAACTTGGGGTGGGACTCCATGCACTTATTTGGAATATCAATGCAAGTAATTTGGGAAAGACTTCCTTAAAGACTATCAATGTCTAAGACATTTGGTGAAGATTTCCTTGTTAGATGTGAGGAGGGATTATATTATGAGTTCCAGGGAAGACTTCGTGTAGCTGTTAGGAAGATCCTAAGTCGGGGACATTTGAAGTCTAACATGGACCTTTCAGGAATAGACAATCAAAACCAAGCAAGGAGAGACTTGTCCTGCAGGAAATCAAGTCAAAGACAACAAGTCCTTGCTTTTGCAAAATGGGGAATGCAGCTTCTCTGACATTCCAGGGGAATTGTTTGATATTGACAAACGAGCACAGTCTCCAATAACCAAGGACCATTCTGCTGAATGTCAGCCACATATATATATACAGTATATGTATTGTTTATCATTTTTACCAGATTATATATCAGAATTTTCTTATATCAGATAAGAGTTATGTGTATATTATTGAACAATTTAAAAAAAAGTTGGCTTACCTTTCACAGCATTGCCATTGGCATATATATATTTGCTCAAATAACTGCATATTGTATATAACTATAAATACATTTCCAAATGATGTAGGTAATTTTTTGGCATCAATTCCTATTTTCAATAATATTCCTTCCTTACTCAACTAAAATGTTTTAAAAAGATCAATTCCACATTGAGTTTTCCAAAATGAACTTTTTAGTTTCAAGTTCAGTTTCAGTTTCATTTGTATGTCCTTTTGCATTAAAAAAGATTTATTATTGAGTCCAATATGCATCAGTCATGCTGTAAATGATCAACAGGAAGCAATGAGAAATATAAGTTCTGATTTTTTGTGGCATATTGAAGGTGGGGACCATATCGTGAGGCATATATAGAAGATATGGGGACTGCTGATCTTGTTGTACTCCCTCTACTGGGCCATGGTATATCTGTGCCATTATTACCAGTATTGCACAGATGTGATTGCTCTTATGACAGTATTATTGCCTACTCCATGTGTGTTCACAATCCTCACAGTATTCACTTGTAAATATTAGACATATCAGAGTGTACAGTATTGCTCCAATGGTTGTATTTATAATCATAAGCAAGTATAACCTTTTTTTCTGATAACATGCCTCCAAAAATAGGATAGAGGATAGATATGTTTTTCTTTTTTTTTTCTTCTGAACATGATCAAATATTTTGAGAATTGAGTAATGCACAAGAAATTTACATTAAATTATTATTGAGACTTAAACATTTCGCTGTGCAAGTCCATAAAAACTTTAGGGTCGCTGGTTTTGACCTCAGGAGGCAAGAACTCTGAAACAAGCTTCAACTTTTTTAAGGCCTGATAGCAAAACCTTGATGGTACATTTTTACCAGATCTCTGTTAAATTATTGAAAGCAACAATAATGCTATACTGCTGTTTGTCTTACTGTCACACTATTTGTGTGTGGAGGTGGATAGAATTGTCATCTTGAATCAACACCTTGGCCTGACTGCTGGCAGTATTGTTCCTCATAATTATTACAGATATTATTTTTTTTAGGCAAGTTCAGAATATTCATCAATAACACAGCTCAGCGACGGAAACCCACCCATAGTTTGTAAGAGTTACTTATTGCAGAAATTAGCAATTTAGCTCAGTTTGTCTAATGAGTCATATGAACTGATTACTAATTATCTCAATAGTAAAAAAAATGATTTTATATATTAATTGCAATTTGGTGCATATTGAATTATATTAAATCTGTTGAATTTGTTCATTTGGTGCAATTCCATTCATGTCCTGATAGATTTTTCTTTAAAGATGAACAGGAGGGATTTTATCCTTAGATTTGCATTGGAAATAGTACAAGAAATAATGGACAGATGTCCATATTATCATATAAATGAAATAAAAATATAAAAAAATACAAGGTGTTGCAATCTTGGACATGATAAAAATATGATTCATGTGTAATTTAAAAAATCACCCTTTTAATTTCTACAAAGTACTTTATATGTTTTAAAAATGATTTATATTCAACAGTCTATTAAAATACTTGACATGTGAAAACAGAATTTAAATAATAAAGTTACTTACATGCACTCATGTATCTAAAAATATGCATTTGAAAATGTTGTTATATATATATATATATATATATATATATATATATATATATTGATTGTGTTGAAATGGCCAAATTGGTAAAAATAAAAAAATAATGTGGCCAAATTGGTAAAAATAAAAATATTAACATAAAGATATTTTTAGAAAGTTTTGGTCTATAAATTTAACTTACCGTAGCCTGCTGTGTGAAATTAATGAATATCTTCTTTCATAAAATAACTTGATATAGTGATGACGGTTTGTGTGATTTACCATTGAGAAGATCAAACCATGCTTTTCATAATAGATCAGTGGGTAAATCTCCTATGCTAATAGTCACGTGTTCAATTCCTGGTTGGGACGAGTACTTTTTTCATACTGAAGATGAAATCTTTATTTTGAAGTTTTATTTTAGCAATATGCACATCAGATCATATAGAATTGAAATGATATTTTGCAAAGGCAGAAATTGCACATTTCCTTCTTCAAGCAAATCCGCTCAGCAGACGACATTTGGTGAAAGTTATGACCAGGCCATTTGATATTTGGGGGATGGAGAAATATAAATGTAATTTTCAAGAAGGAAATTATATACAAATTATTATTATTATTTTTAATGTCTTTCTCGTTAATCTCTACCACTGATACCCAACCCTGAGACTTTGTACTCTGGAACTGTAAGATTATATCTTGGAGTAATTATGAATGGAGGCACAACAGCTGTTATTTGAGCTATGGCATCATAGCAACGCATTGTTTCACATAATGGATTCAAAATCCTTTGATCCTATCATAGTTGCCGACTTCAGAACGGCAAAAAATTGAAGATTCATATTTAAAAAAAATAAATTGGCCAAAGTTTTATTGAAGTATTATACCACATTTTGGTTTATTTTTTTAAAAGAAAAATACAGAATAGTTCCTCTTGTGAAGCTTATAATACCATCCACTCAAAATTACTTTATATAAATCTGTTCATTTCTGTTCTGATTTCTTCAATATTAGATATTATGAAAAAAAGAAAAATGCATATTCCAAATCTTTTATTTTTTGTACATGTTTATAAAAAAATCATGATTCATATTCATATTGCTTTTTGTAAACTTTTAAAACAAAATATTGTTAATGATATAGCATTTATAAAATTTTTGTTGCATTTTTTTATTGTTATTTTTTGTTGATTTTAAATGATGACATTATATGTATTAGGTCAATTTATTTATAACGACGTATATATTGGCAGGGCTATAAATTACATTTTCTGATAGTATTTTTTTCACTGAACAACGTAGTATAAATTTCTAAGCTGCCAACATATGCGCCAATAATTAAAAATAAACTGGAAAGATAAAAATAACAATAAAGTACGTGATTTCCTGATAATGTGAGGGTAAAACAGAAATATTAACTCATATTCCTAAATATGATATGAATTTGCAAATCTCTTCATAAAATCGTCAAAACTAAGAGCAGAGAAATAAAATTTATATCCCCATAATCCGCATAAATAAATAAACATTTCATTCGCGATATGTGTAGCTTTAAAATGTAGTTTTGATAACTTAAAATAGTTCTGAAAAAAGATTACGTCAAAACTTCCATATCTTGCACCTATATGGCGTCATTATAACAATGCCCCTGGCAGCATCTATGACATCCCCTTTGATCTTTCCCCGTCACCCCTCAATTCATTATTACTCCAAGATTATATTAAGGTGATAAACATGATAATATTATTTACTATTAAATGTCAAATTGCTGTGAGTTTTATTAGATTTTGCTTGTTAATTATTGAACATTTTCCCTCAGTCCTCAGGACATAATCACAAACCTAATTCAATATGTCTGTTCATGATTTTTTGTTTAAGTTTGAAAAAAAAAATACAGCTGCACATATTTGCATGACGTGAACTCCCCTAAAGAGAAATCAAGCACTTTCCCAACCAACATTCAGCCATCTTGATTTCTGTTATGAGTGAACTCATTGAGTACATATCAACACATTAACTCCCTATGAAACTAACATCCTACTGGACTACTTTCCATTTGACTTCTCCAGAAAAATGGGGATCACTCCAGTAACCGATTTTCTTTGGCTTATTACAATTCTCTGTTTTATGAGTTCGAGTGAATATATAAAATGTGTATGGACATTATATGACACACCTCATATTCATGAGGTACATGCCAACCTTATATACCTACCTACAGAGAATCAACTAGAAAATGGTTAGATTTAAATGAGAGATGAGTCATAGATATCTGTTTCTTTTGATCTATTTGCATTACTATTGATATCATCTTAGACAAACTCTACAAATTTAACTTTGGCTGTTGTGTGAAATAACTGAATATCCCTTTATAAAATAACTTGACAAAGAGATAAAGATGTTGACTATTTGTGAGATGTATCAGTGAGAAGGTCAAATCATACTTTTGAACATGGCTCAGTGTGTAAAACATCTGTCTCCCATGCTAAAGGTCTGGGGTTCGATTCCAGCCAGGAACAAGTATTTTCTTTTTCTATTCATGCGGAAACTGAAATCTTCATTTTGAAGTTTTATTTTCGCAACATATAGAATTGAAATATTTTTTGTTTTGATAGAAATCATAAAAAAATAATGACTTTATACAATAAACAAAGGTGAAATCTTCATGTTGGGATCTTTTTAGAGCAAAATGAAAGTCAGAACACTTAAAATGTGTTTTCTTTTTTTTTTGCAAATGGAGATTATACAAAAAATAAAATAAAATGTCTATTAGCAAAGAAATTGAAGAATTTAAATTTCCATACAATGCTGTGACGCCAAGTTTTCTACAGTACTGACACAGGGTGATACATGGCTCAGTGGTCATGATGTCTGTCTTCTATGCTAAACATCCAGGGTTTGAATCCTGGTTAGGAAAAGTGTTATTTGTCTATTGCAAATGCAGGAAAATAAAAAATAAAAATGACTTGATACCAAAAAAAAAGAAGAAAAGATGAAATCTTTATATTGGAGTTCTTATTGAGTAATTTGCATATCAGAAGAATATAATTTTTAGTATTTAATTTGCAAACATAGACAATATGAATAATATTGACTTAATATAGTAAACAAATATAAAATCTTCATACTGGGGTAATATTTGGGCAATATGCATGTCAGAACATATGGAATTGAATATGTTTTTTTGCCAACATAGAAATATAATAAATAGTAACTTTATGCAGAAAACAAATATGAAATCTTCATATTCCAATTTTATTTTACATTGCAGTTCAGACAAAAAAAGAATTATAACATGGATTCAATTTCAAGATTTAATCATAGAGTTTAACTTCGAGTCAATTGATCATGAGGCCAACCTTGATCATCTATGAATATATCCAGTGCAATGCAATAGTTCAAAGTGTTTCAGTACTGTCATGTTTCTCACAGGTCTGATGATATGCTTTGACCTTTTCTCATGGAACGATTGGTCACTCAACATTTAGCCTGGATCCACATTCAAAAATAAACAGGGACTGTACCTATCCAAGGTGTTGTTACAATTCATCAACCCTTAAAACATACCTGCAAACAATGCTCATTCTTAAATACATTCAATCAGATCGGTATATTTTATATTCCAAAACAATATTCAAGAGTTGTCAATATTTGACCATATCAGTCACTGACAGGATGGAAATCAACAGGTCACATGTCACCTGCATGTGCATTTTCGCTCGCGTTTGTTTTGCCTTTAGGGCTAGATGTTTGAGGTTTCAAGGTGATTAAGCCGTAAGTCAATGGAGCCTACCCCGATTATCGGTCCATGGCGGCCATGTTTTGGCTGATTAATTCTGATTACACCGTCAGATGTCGCTTTTGTTTGAGAAGTGATTTGTGAGTGCGTAGTAGAGTAAGAAGATTGGGATTTTGCAAACTTACGCGAGCTTGATTTTTTAAAATCAACACTTGTCTCTGTTGTCCAGCGAGATCAACCAACAATGCATGTATTCATATGTGCAAAGATCAGCTCTTGGAAATGGTGACAATGCCTCTAAAATAGTTCTCTAGTTTCACAGTTGTTTAAGCACTATTAACAATAAAGAATTAGAATTTCTATATTTGAAATAAGTTCAAATATTGTAATCATTATTGTAATTGTCAAATAAAACCACAATTTGATTAAAAAAACGTGTAGCAATAATGTTCAGATGTGTGTTCAGTGATTTGCCCACTATTCTTGACATGTGAAAGTGACCACACACCCCACTAATCTTAGCACTAATCTCAGCAAGCAAGTGTTCCCATCAGGACACCAGCTCATATTTTTAATCTCTACCGCTGGTACCCTTACCTGAGACTTTCCTATTTTTGTCAGGTATGTTGGCTTAAGGGAAAAACAACATATAGCCCTTTGATTTATTTTGGCAATACCCACCAATAAGACTAAATTTCACAAAATTATCACTTTTTTCCAAACTTGTTATTCCCAATGCCATATGTAGTCAATCAACACATCCTAGTTACTCATAGATTTGAAAAAAAGTTATATTCACTCAAAACAGCTATATGCATCTGTTTATTTTGATATCATGCACAAACTTATATGTATGTTTTTCATTATTCTTTTACCACAGATAAAAGCCATTGATATATATGTCTTTTGAAAAAAGGAAACAGTGCAAACATCCCCCAAGGTGCATCTTTTATGTTTGGTTTACGCTCAACTATTCACTCAACTCTTCATTATTTTCAGACAACTTTAACACTCCATTAGCAATTACCATTAGATATCATCTTTGACTTCAAATCTCATGCTTAGATTTCAAGTCTCTTTGTGAATAAAAAGAGTTAACAAAAGTGCAGATATTTTTGAAAACAACATCCCCCCACATGTCAAAGACAGCATGAATCTAAATGTTTTTAAGGAAAGAATCAAGGCATGGGACCCATGTGATTGTTTACCATGATTTTAATTAGCACATATGACTATGAACATTGTATATAGTGTATAGCATGTTGTACATATTGTATTTTTATTCTGTCACAAAAAAGCTTTTAAGCTTGTGTTATCCTGTTTTAAAATGTGACCCTAAATAAATATTTTTGTATTTGTATTTGTATTTGTATTTTTTTTGTATTTGTATTTGTAAACCAAACATCATTCAAAATATGTTCAAGTACAATTAGTTCATGTTCAGATTTTCATTGTGCCCTAAAAGTCTCAGGCAGATGGCGCATACAGTGCTGTGCAAGACAAAGTTATTCAATATTCACACCCTTTTATTTACCATTTAACATTGTGAACAATAATTGGTCCACAAATGCTAACTGTTTAGAGTGCAAGTCTGTGGTGATTTTTATATATGAATAGACACCACACTTAACAGAATGACTTACAAGGGACATCTAAGAAATATCATGCCATGTTTGTCTGTCTCATAATTGTTGCTTCAATATGGTCTGCTGTCCTTACACGTAGGAGCAAGTATAATAACACTGTTCAGGCTATATCAGGTGAGATGGGAACCTTTCACTGAGACACAATGCCATACTCTTTTCGAAGTGTGAGTGGTGATCCTTCTTTTACATTATCACATAGACATGATAACACAAACCACGGCATTTGATAACCAGTCACTGATTAGAATATGGGGAACACCTTAGTACTACGTGCCGTCGGCTGATATGAGTCAACTGACGAAAGGTTCAGTTACAGACCTTAGATTTGTCGCCATGTGTGATCGACGATTTCATCATTTTAAAATAGGGCTCATGTATGATCAATCATATCGGGAGTCTCATTAGCAGGATGTGAGTCATGATATAACCCTACATTTCAGTCCTTTCTGATGTTTTATGTTAAAAAGCAAAGGGGGGGGGGGGATCTCATAGTCACTCTTCAAAATGAGTTGGGCATCGAGTCCTGGTGGTCGTTTGTCTTTCTCACCTGATATAACCGCAACCGTGCGGAAATAATTAATCTGAACAAATAAACCATTAAGTATGTTTTCTTTTTGAGACAGATGCAATAGATAAGATACTTTCATATTGGACACTTTTGTAAAAATGTGTTAGATTCCCTTGGTGTAAAAAACAGCTGTTTAGACAAATATCTCATTTCGCAACATTAAAGCTTTGTATAAGATTTGGCACGCAAATATTAAGTTAGTATGAATGTGCATGTTGTCTTTGCCGCACAAAAATGGTATTAGAAGTACAGTGAACAAAAAGGATTTTGTAATAAATAGATTATTTCTTTTAATTGTTTTATTTTCTTTAGTTAGAACTATCATGCAATAGCCATTACTTGCCTTTTAATCATAACAAAAGATACGGAGGCCTGGCACCGAAGAGTGGATGGGGATCTTTTGAATTACCACAAAGACATATTACCGCAGATTTGACACTGTCGGGGCACTATAAAATGTTAACAAAATTATCAAAGCTGATCCTAACTTCAGCAACGTATCGATTAAAATAGAATGGCTGGTAATTTTGCAGAAATGGAATCAAATATTAATTTATCAAATAACATGTGAATCACAATACAAATCAACAAACGGTCCTATCAGTTGAACTAATTTATGTTTTGAGCTATTCACCAAACATCTGTTAAATATCTTAGCTCTGTGAAAAAAAACCATAATCATTTGAGTATATATAGTTATGCATGTGTGTGTGTGTGTGTGTGTGTGCCTGTGTAATTCTTAATGGTATCTGTTACCTTTAAGAATTGAATTAAAATATATCATTATGTTAAGTTGTGCATGGATTGTGCCCAATGTCTATATAATCTCCATTGTTTGTCAGTGTACTGATGTTATTAGACACTATTCGATCGCCATGGCACCCTTGAGTAGCACTGAGGCTGAATCCTCTTCAGTTTTTTTCAATATTGACAACCCTCCCACCTTCCACAATGCCACAGGGGCTGAGGGTGCAGGTGCAGTGGTAAACACATCTCAGCATATGTCCATGATCTATCTCACCATAGGGATTGTAGGTATCTGTGGAAACATATTGGTCGTTGTGGTCCTTGGCAGCCATCTTAGGTTAAGGAAGAAACTGACAAACTTTTACATCATCAATCAGTCTTGTCTGGATGCAGTGGTGGCTACACTCATGGTCCTGCTCAATGACATTGATGGGTCTGTACCTTATCCTGGTCTGGCTGGAGATGTATACTGCAAGCTGTGGCAAACCAAAGTCTTCCTTTGGAGCTTCATGAATTCCAGCACATATAATTTAGTGGTTATGACCATAGAAAGGTAACATAAGATAATTACGAAAAAAACATTGTATTCTTGATCAAACCTTATACTATCTCTGTTCATATAATATCAATAAAGCTGAAAAGTTTAACATTTTATTGTGAGATAGGGCTGCTATAAGAATTTCCAAAAATACATAGATTTCTTCAGGATTCTTCACTGATATCATTTACTTAATGATGATTGTTTCAGATATGTTGACATAGTTCACCCATTCTACCACATGAAGGCATTCACCAGAAGAAAGGCTTGGTTGATGGTGACAGTGGCGTGGCTGCTAGGACCTATCGCCAGCATCCCAGCTGCGGTACCCACCAGCACCATTATAAATGGGGAATGCCACTTCTCATCACAATGGCCATCTCAACTGGCAAGTATCAAACATTCACACCATCTAATCTATTTTAGAATCTCAATTTCCGATAATACCATATCATTACTCTGGTATATGCCATTTCAGGTTCAGCAGATTTATGGTACTACCGTAGTGGTAATTCACTTTTTCATCCCGTTGCTCATACTCATGTATGTGTACACTGCCAGAGCCTGTAAACTACATCGCAAATTGACTGATGATCAGATGGCAGGCAGCACTACCAGCTCTGCAAGGGATGAACTTCTTGAGAAGGGGAGAAGAAATACTATTAAAACGCTCTTCTTGGTTGGGGCATGTTTTATCATCTGTTGGTCACCAAACCAGGTCTACTTTCTGCTTTACAACCTTGGGTTTAGCACAAGTTTCACCTCTGATTTCTATCACTTCACTGTGGCTATGGTTTTCCTCAACTCTTGTATAAATCCATTTGTTTATTGCATTCAGTACAAGCAGTTCCAGCACGCAGCCAGGAAACTGGTGTTGAGGTGCATGCTTCACTCTCAACCTGAGCAGAGCAGCACAGACCTGTCTATGAGTCGGGTTACCGCCACATCTTCAGCCCAGACTAGCATCACTAACCGCCACTAACACTCAACAAAATGCAGGAATATTCAGTTTAATAAATTGCATTATATAAGACAGGTATGGAGGTATAAAACGTTCTAATAATTTTTGACTTGAGTTTTGATGCTTTGTGTTTGTCTGAAAATACAACCTTCAGAAACAGTATTATAGGAATTGAATCACATGATGTATTGCAAGATATAACATAAGGGAAATGTCGATCAGTGTGAGAGAATGAAACTAATTTAACTATATTAATAAAAACTTCACGGTAAAAATGCTTTACAAATATTTAGTTTTTAACTAGACCTGTCACAAAAATGGCATGTTTAACTAGACCTGTCAAAAAATGGCATGTTAAATATATTTGTTAAAACCACCTGGCGGAGGACATTTTATCCTCATTTATTATATGATATCTTATAGTTTAAAATTAATAATACAAATGCAAAAATGCTTATAAAAAAACCCTTCTCTCTCTTTCCATATAACCATATAACATAACATACATGTGTTGCAAGTGAATGGTGTGACTAATAATATTGCTGGTCCAAAAGTTTATCATATTCGCAACCAAGTAACCATGCAACGAAACCATGTTATTGTGATCATGAAAAAGAACAGTCTTGCACAAGAGCACGGGGAGAATCATATCGGCACCCAACCGTGGAAAGCATTTGCTCGGTATCGATTGGTCACCACTGTGCGATGCACTGCGTAGAATGCTGTGGGAAATTTTTGATGACTAAATATATTATCTGGTCATGTCTTAAAAATGGCCTATTCTACGGGTTGTTTTGGTCGATATTCTTACATTTGAAGGAGGCAATAAATTGGACAATACATCTGACTGGATACAAACCTTACACCTAACACTACAGATAAGGGGAATTTGTACAATATATACATACAGGTATGTACTTTTCGAATGTATATGAAATATTCAAGCTACTGCTGCATAGTATGCCTCGGCCAAGCACACCTGCACATTTGGAGCTAAGCTATAAATTCTGTAGTTTTCACGAGCGTTTAACTTATTTGTGCATCTTATGATAAGAATATGTTTGACCTCAGCCATATATATATATATATATATATATATATATATATATATATATATATATATATATATATATATATATATATATATATATATATATATATAGAAAGAGATTGTATCAGATATGGGGTTTTTACCAATCTCAGGCCTGTCTTGTGGGGCACTGACCTACTGTGAGGCATATAAAATACCCCACTCTTCATAGTGCAGCTGCTTAGTCACAGTTACATAAGTTACCTGTACAAGGCCTTTTTGAACAAACATGTCTGAGAAGCATATTTATACAACCAGGCCATAACTATATAAATCACTGCCATCTAGTGTCACAGTTAGTAATAAGTGCCCTGGTGGTGGATAATGGCATTAGCGCCATTGATATGAACGTTAGATTTGTGGGGTATGTAAAATAATTTCATTATTAACACCATATGGCACTCTCCTGTTACACACATTAAAGCATTGGTGAAACCTGGAAAGTTGCAGGCAATTTTACAGTGGTTTAAGGTATCTGAAAACAATATATGATCTTAAAATTGACATACATACAGGCTATCTATCTGAAATCCACTAAAGAACATCTGCCCTGAGAATTATGATTTTTTGTGACCACCAAGTACTGCCAGGACTAAACAGGAAGTGTGTTGTGTGACCTTGACCTTTGAACTGTCAGGGGGCTCCGTAAGTCATAGGAGGTGTTGTTTACCAATTGTCAAAATTGGAGCAACACATTTTTGGCCATTTTTTTCCACTATTTAGAGAATGAATTGGAAGATAATACTTATCATGATGATAGTGCCTTTTCTTGGCTTTCTTTTGGTGGTAAATTTATTAAAAACGGATGAATATTTATGAAGTTATAAATGAAGAAATCAGTATTTTTTATATTATATATGTTTGCAAAAAAAAGTTTTAAAAAATTCTATACAGCCCAGCTTTTAAGGTGGAATCCATGCAGCCTTTGATGTCTTCCCATTCAATGGTGTGAAAAACCCCAAATTTCATCAAAGAGGGTCATATCATAAATTTTACTGATACCAATTATCAGCATTCACAGTTTTGCCATTCAAAGTCATTGTGATTTAAGGCCAAACCAGTGATCAAAGGGTTTAATGTCACTTTTTCAATATCACGGCCTTCAAGTTAAGGGGGATTCCATGCAACCTTTGAGTCATGTCTTCCCTTTTTGACAGAAAGGTTTTCATATGCATAAGATACTTTTCAAATAAATAGTATACTTTTCCCATAAATGATATATCTTTCACAACCATAAGATATTTGTCACAACCATAAAATATTTTTCATGGCCATGAGTTATTTCATTGATTCAAATAATATTAAAATAATCTTATGTTGTTCTGAAGTATACTCCTGGCAATAAATTGATAAATTGTACAAAACATCTTCACCCTGTTTCCCAAGCTGGACAGGTGCACAACTGGTAACTCATTAGGTGTTTACACAAGATCACATACCAGCTAAACAAAGCTTGTTGACAAAGTGTTCAATTGCTGGTGTAGGTTTTAGCAGACAACTGATCAACTTTCAAGTGCCACAGAAATTTGTTAACAGAGAATATTTTGGGTACTACTACATAAAAGCACTGTTTAGGGTATAAACATTCATGTTATGTAAAGAAAATGTGTCTGAAAGTCAGGTTTCACCAATGCTTTAAGGTATGAGATGGCATCCCATAATGAGGTCTGACAAAGATACCTCCAGTACCTCATATCTGTACCAGCTTCTAAATATATATATATATATATATATATATATATATATATATATATATATATATATATATATATATATATATATATATATATATATATATATATATATATATATATATATATATATATATATATATATACTCGTGACAACTCAAGTGGATAATTAATTATGCATGATGGCCAGAAGTTGTGATATGGCTGGTATCACTGACCGTGACTACTGTTATCTTTGACATATATATGTATATATATATATATATATATATATATATATATATATATATATATATATATATATATATATATATATATATATATATATATATATATATATATATATATATATATATATATATATATATATATATATATATATATATATGTATGTATATGTATATATATATATATATATATATATATGTATATATATGTATATATATATATACATATATATATATATATATATTCATATATTGATATATATATATTCATATATTGATATATATATATATATATATATATATATATATATATATATATATATTGATATATTGATATATATATATATATATATATTGATATATATATTGATATATATATATATATATTGATATATTGATATATGTATATTTAATAATAATAATACGTTTATTTAGCGCAAATCCCAGGCATAGCCCGTTCATATATATATATATATATATATATATATATATATATATATATATATATATATATATATATATATATATATATATATATATATATATATATATTAAATCAATTACCTTTGTGCATTAAATTTGAAATGTGTTGCGTTGATAATAAATTTCTTGTGTCTGTTGTTCTACTGTGACAGTATATTGCTTTGACAAAACACTCACTTACAGCTAACAAGGGCGCATACATTCTGTACACGGTTATAACAGGAAAACCTCATCCATGATAACAAGTACATTTGAATGAATATACTTTATAATGACATTGACATTCATCACAAAAGCCCTATCCGAGGAACTTACAATAAAATATTAACTAATATGACCTTATATCGTGAGGAATAAACCCTTCTGAGGTTGATGCCATTTTTCTCCTGTTATAACAATGCTATGGTTTTAAGGGCTGAAAATATTTCATCAAATTTCCATTTATTGTTAGTACATGTATATTTGGTGTACGATGATATAGCAGCAAATACAATTGTGTAAATTTTGAATAATTCTCATTGACTTCAGTTTTTTATGAACTTGTAGGATCAAGAGTGTGCAACTAATAAGAAGAAAATGTGTTCAGCTAAGATTGGAGCCTTACTCCACAAGTTATCGGTAATCCTCACGACAGAGGGTTCACACAAACTCAAAGAAACCATGAAAATACTACAAAATAGTGGAGTCGACTTACACAAGTGTAATTCAATTCGGGAAAATTTGATGACATTGATTTTGCTGCGACATCCAAAGTATGAAGGTCTGCAAGATTCAGTAAAGTTTTTGCTTGATACCGGTGCAACTGTGTCCTCAAAGAACTGGTGGGGTAAAACCCCCCTGCACTGTGCTGTGTCTAGGGGCCTGGAGGATGTGGCGGAACTGCTCATCTCCAGGGGTGCTCAAGTTAATGCTAAGGATATCAACCACTGGACTCCGCTCCATCGTGCAGTTCTCAGGACTAAGTTTCAATGTGTGGAACATCTCTTGAGGTGTGGTGCCAATGTGAATGCCAAGGACAGATTAGGGAACACTCCACTGCATCAGGCAGTCTCGCTTGACAAGCCTGATCTCGTGCAGATGCTAGTAAGGAATGGAGCGGATGTTGGTCTCACAAACAATCAAGGAATGACACCGTCCTGTAAAAGTCTCACTAAAGACCAATACTACAACGACGCAGAGACCCAAAGTATGAACAGGTTTTCATATCTATCAGCAAACACAGGGAGTGACATAAGAGAAAATGTGATCTCATCTGCAAAGGAAAGGAGAGGGGAAGTGAATAAGTTTGTGAAATCTTTGTTGATGGATCCTTTCTTTGGATACGTACAATATGGTAAAGGAGAGGCTGCCATTTGCAATCAGGTAGAAATTTTGATGTCCCGTCTTTGCATGAATATTGCAGACAGGGACCCACGCTTCACTGCTGACATAGATCTGTCTGGAAGTGTGAGGGAAGGAACAAAGGTTGGGTACCTAGACGAACTAGATTACATGTTTTATCTTCCCTATTTCGCTGCTCAAACTCGACCAGAGGCAACACATTCTGCAGGATTCATGAAGTTGCGTAATGAAAATAAAGATTTGGACGATTTGTGCAATGAGAGTGGCTATGTCACAAACCTGGCCCTTGTGAGGCGCTTTGGGAAACTAGTCGGAGAATGTTTGTCAGAAGATAGCATATGGAAGGATCTAGACTTCTATTGGGTGGGAAGTTCCATGATTGGTGGCTCAAGCCAGATGACGAAGGTGTACCTATACTGGGCTGGTGAATTTGGTAGACACGAAGGTATAAGTGTGGATCTAGTTCCAACTGCCTCTGCTCTTGACCCTGTGGGGTTCAGTTTGGTGGCAAAGCGACTTGATAAGATACCACTGCAGGAAAGAGATTCTATGTTCCGCATGAGCTACTCAAACAGGGAGACCCTTATCATGCGGGCTCTCCCATTTCATATCAAGATGGCCTATGTCCTCTCAAAGTGTATGGTTCAAGCTTCAAATGCGGACGGCATCTCATCTTTCATGTTGAAAAACGCCCTACTGTGTTCTCTCGGTAATACTGTTGAAGAATACGACCCCTGTTATTTCAGCAATGCCGGAATATGCAATAGAAATGGTGACTTTAACTCAATAAGTAACTTTCCCGATATCATATATCATAGACAGATAACAGAAAATGAAGCCAATAACATCCGTTTCTGGGCAGTTCAGATATTTGAGAGGCTGGAAACTTGGTTCAGGATTGGAATCATCCCGACGTACTTCACCCCAGACTATAATATAAATGAGACATACAAAGGTGATGCTGTCAGGAATAAAATAAGATCAACTAAGTGTAAATACTTTCAGATCTTATTGGAAGAATGATGCTCTATGCTTGAATAAATTACGATTTCACATTATTACATTACATTAAATCAAGGAGGCCACGGGCCGTGGCGCAGTTGGTTAGAGCGCCAGCTTATTAGCACCAGTTCCTCTGTGGTGATCCAAAGGTTGTGGGTTCGAATCCCGGCCGTGCCGGTATTCAACTCATGATACAATTTCCCACATGAGCTGAGGCCCGTGCCTAAAGGGTTAACCCGTTGTCCTTATAAATCTGTGACCGGGTGGGTTGTCATGTCAAGGACCTGCGACATGACAATTCAGTGAGGCAGCACTATATCTGCTACAAGTAGGTCTCATCACGAAATAACTGAAAAAATGTTGAAAGTGATGTAAAACCCCAAACAAACAAACATTAAATCAATACCTCATACCTTATGAGGTATTGATTAAATGTGATTATAAGGCTTTATAACATTGTAATAATGAAAACAAAGAATCCCTTTTCATCTCAAAATGATTGTATGTATTCAATTTTGATATCGCTCATTTTATGTTTCAGTTTCTTTTTAACAGTAATTATCTGATTAGTAATCAATTATGTAGTAATCAATTATTTCAAAAACAAAACAAAATCATTTATCGTTATTCCTTAATCATACCAAAATATCTAAATTTAAACATTCGAGAAATACGCACCAGATCAATCCTAAAGGGCCACGGGCCGTGGCGCAGTTGGTTAGAGTGCCAGCTTATTAGCACCAGTTCCTCTGTGGTGATCCAAAGGTCGTGGGTTCGATCCCCGGCCATGCCGAGATTGAATTCATGACACAATTTCACACGTGAACTGAGGCCCGTGCCATAGGGTTAACCCGTTGTCCTTGTAAATCTGTAACCGGGCGGGTTGTCATATCAAGGAACTGCGACATGGCAATCCAGTGAGGCAGCACTATATCTGTTACAAGTCGGTGTCATCACGAAATGACGTTGAAAGTGATGTAAAACCCTGTTGAAAGTTATGTAAAACCCCCAAAAAATAAACAAACATCAACCCCAAACCTGCGAAAACGAATCTCAGATTTTTCTTATAATCTGGTTGACATATATATATTTGAGAACTTTCTGGTTCGTGTCGCAGAGTTTATAATTATCAAACAAGAACAATTTTCAAATATTTATGAACAAAGTAATCAACTTCTTTGTAAGACCTTCATAACATAAAATATATTGCATGAAATAAAAATGCAGGTTTTTATTAAATGATGAAAAACGTCACAATATAGAAGAAAATGTAAATGTGTATTCAGGCACAAAACATGTTATTGTATTTAAAAAGCAACATTCGGTTCTTCTTGGATTAAACTTTTCTTCGCTGATACTTTAGAATTATCTAAATATAAACTTAACATTATTGACTTTTGTACTCTTTATGTGAAATTGCATAAAATAATGATACATAGATTAACTATCTCAAATGTAAAGTTTACAATCAGTAAAAGAAAACTGAGTTGATGTCATAATTTCAGATAAAAAGTATAATGTATAAATTCGTATACAAAAGTCATTTCAAACAAACAAGGAGTTAGATAAACTAAGTTTTATTTTATATATTAACTTTGTCATATATGACCAGAATATGTATTATAAACTTCATAAGTGTTAAAATTGTCTGTTCAAAGTGCTTTTCATAAAGTTGGAATTGATGCCTTAAATTTAGCTTTATGAACAATAGTCTGTGATGATTCAGTTGTGGAACACCCTCTTAAAATGGTTTAGCTTAATGAAGTCCATCATGGTTTAGCTTAATGAAGTCCATTACATTGCCCCAGTGAGCAGAGGATTAAACCATTCTGTGGGACATCTTTATATTATTTATCTTCCTCTAGAAAATCACAGACTTTCTTGTTTTTATTCAAATTAGATAACCTTAACATTAATCAACATTTGACTTGGATAGATTTTGAAAGATAGAATTGAAAATGTTGATGCTAGAGAACAATAATAACCAGATTTTATGGGTCAACCATGATGATGATGATGATGATGATTAAATCTGAGGATGTACTCAGATTTGAAGCCATACTTACCGAAGTTTGCTTCCAAAAGTGAAGTATTTTTGATTTTTTCATCATGCTCAGAACCTCAGTTGTGCTTAATTCACGAAGTATTTGCTTAGACTTGAAGTACGTACTTGAGCCATATGACGTCATATTTCCATTGTTCATGTGTGTTTTTACAAAAAACCACTGAAACACTACTCTTAATTTCACGAAGGAGATCGTTTCATAGTAATGCCCCAGAACGCGATGTCCTCTGTTCTTTTTATTTGAACGTGAGGGACCTTTTTATTTGAATATGAGGGACCGTAAGACTGCAGAATTCTAATATGGGAATATCAGACGGTAAGTATATCACGCCTGCAAGGTCGCGTCGTACCATTCTGAGCCTAAATGTGCCATTTAAAATTGAGGTATTCTAAATATATAACTATCATTGGCACTACAGTGTGATCAATTAAAATCTCTTCGAACTTAGAAAGCTGATGAGGGAACATGGTATGCCCGATCACGATTATTATACTTTGACCTGGAAAATAATCCACACTCTTTGAGGACAGGTGGGATAAGACTGTGGTAAGGACATATATGTGGGATAAGACTGATGGATTTTGTTATGTGTGAGTGATTCGATGTCACATTTCACGGTCTATTTCTTCGCTGTTGTAACAAGTGTGCAGCAAAAAGGATGAACACAATATTTTATCGTATACCAGATAGAGAAAAACGTGTCATCATGGCTTGATAATCATTTTCAAAACTACAATCTTCCATAATGGTATCATCTGGTAAGCAACTTTCACCATTTGATTTGATTAAAAGTAAATATACTCATTAACATTGTAAACACCTCTATATGATTAATGAAATGGCGCAATAGCCGTATTGTCCAGTCTTTCGAAGACTTGAATTTGGATTACTTGTATTGACATTATAACATCTCTGGATAAGATATTTATTAGAAATACAATATGTGCGCCACTCAAAAGATTTTGTAAGACTAAAACAATTATTATATATTGGGATTTGTTTACCACATCAACATGAGCATCAGAGCCATTGGCGATCATCTCTCAGTCCCATTTCACATCTCGTATACCTTGCTGAGGTCTGTGGTTTGTTTATTCAGGACAGGTTGGCCTGTTAGTGATAGGGTGTCTGGTTGCCTCAGTTGTCTCTGTCATTGCGATCCTCCTCATGACGTGTGTTGGGAGGTATGAGTCTCATCACTTACTGTCTGATATACTAAACATCTATATATGAATATATATTAAGGTACATTAGATTTTAAAATAAAGTTTTATAACAGTAAGCATTTGGTTCTAGATTACTTGGTTATTCATGCATAACATTTCTTTTCAGTGGACATTTTAAATGGCTGTCAGAGAAGGAATTACCCAAGATGTCTCAAAGAAATAACGACCCATCTACAAGGTCAAATGAGAATAATACTCATGAATCGAATATTTAAACATTTAAAGACTAGTTACTTATGGACTATTTTGTATTAGCATCTAATCAAAGCAGTCATAAATCAAGTAACTGCCAAGCAATAAGCATTGATTATTAATGATCATTCATCTTCCTATTACAATAGTGACTGATCAATAGACGTATTCTCATTTTCACATGCACTCGAATATTTATTTGCATGAGGAGATTAACCATTTGGTGGAAATGGGCATTCCCCTTTATAAATACACAGATGAGCATGCCTGTACAACTGTTATTATGAAACAGGATCTCATTGTAGTAATGATGTAGAGCTCAAAATAAATTATTCAAGTGTCAGTTAAAAGTTTCATTCTGGAGTGTTTAATTTTGAAGAGAGGTCAAATCAACATGAAAATATATTCAAAAACTTCCTGTCCCACGTCCAAATGGATAGATTTTTGTTTTATCATGAGGCAGATAGAAATATCCAGGTGTCATATTCATAGATTCGAAGTTTAAAATCCAAGATATTTATAACGCCTTTAATATTTAGCGCCCTATATTCGGCAATTAAAGACTTATTCGTCTGGTGATATGTTTGCATCTATCTATCGATTTGCATTCTGGTAATTAGCTTAGCTTAGGCTGCCATGTGAAATATTCCAAAAGCAATCATATATAGGCTGTGCTGGGCATTTATTTAAAATAATTGTGGAAAAATCCTTATATGCACATATCTGGTTATTTACAGATCGAGAACAATTAATGTAGCAAAATAATAATGTGGCATAAATGAAAAGAATTGTACACAACATGCCGTGTAGACTCCATCACCCCTTCATTGCTTTTCTATAGAGGTTTTAAACCGATGCCATATTTTAATGAGGAAAATGTGGCACTGGGTGTTAGGGATTTCTATGCAAGTGAGAAATAATTCACTGTTTGATGCTGTATTTTCTAAAATCTTATAAAATTAAAAAAAAAATCTGGGATAGAATTCATCGACTGATAAGACTACACCTTACCTGATGATATAAGCAATCTGACCAATCGTTTCAGAGGAGAATATTAAATGTGACAAACAGATAGAATGTAAGAAAATTCCATCTCATCCACACAATCTATGCTAACATAATCAAGCTAAATCTGACATGACATAAACTGACATGACATAGTATATCTTAAAAAGATAAATGTCAAAACCTTTGGAGCTTTTTGATATATACTGACATCCATTCAGGATCCAACATATGTGATAAGGCCACTATGCGAACTAACTGGTTGGGAAAAGTCATTTATTGTCACACGTGTAAAGAGTGTTCATGACAATATCATCATCCATCGCGGTATAACTGTCAGATGAAGACCAGCTGTGACAATCCTCTCTCGAACCTTTCATATCCATGTAGGTGCAAGGTCGGTTATCCGTTATCAGCGAGGACTGTCCATTCAACGTGGTTATAGAGGGCAGCACTTGTACGTAGTATGGGTGATCTGCGATGCAGGCGCGGTCTCTTGTTGCTGACTCCATATGTTTCTCTGAACAAGTGGGGACTGCAATCTCCTTGTTGTCACCAGGTTTATCGCCACCAATGTTTTGATATCTATGTTGAACTATCTCTCCTTTGGTCTGTGAACAGTGGCTTCTACCCCCTTTGAATGGCAACAGCCAAGATGGGACTGGCTTTTGGTCCCTTCCCTGGCGTCCAGCGAGTGCATTATCTCTGGGGTTACTGTGCTGAGTATTTTCTGGTGATTTGGCATTTCCTTTTACCTTTGGGGTTAACGCTCCAGGGTCATTCCTGTAGTCGCTGTTCTGAATGTCCTCTGGTGATTTAGGATGCATATTTTCTTTCAACCCTGGAGTTAACACTCCAGCATCATCACTGACCTGCCTTCTTGGTTTATTCTTGGAGTAATTATAATTACTCCAAGGTTTATTTAAGTCATTTTGAGACGCTCCAACATCATCATTGGTTATTTCGTTATAGATCAAGGAATTTCTCTTCGGAGGTTCCGCTTGTCCCTGGCTTCTAAGTTGCGGAGCCCGAAAGTTTCTCCAGAAGACGGAGGAAATATTCACACTTCTACCAAGTCCCGAAGTCCGTTTTCGGAGGGTGGTCATAATATCGAGTGGTTCTTCATAAACGTGATTTCTTACTTCACTGTAATACATTGAAACAGAAACGATACTATTATAAGTTATTGAATTGTAAACACAAATCGGATGCCTGCCAGGTGAGAGTTTCAAGCTAATATGACTACACAATAGAGCTGAGAACAATTGTACAAAAGAAAATGTTGGACATTTATATTCAATGGATATTTCATGCTTTATCAATTTTCAAACCCGTTACAACACAATATGTAAAGTGCTTTAGTACCGTGTTTTGCCTACTTTGATGACTGCCAACAGTGCAACCAGAATTATAAGAAGGGTGGCTCCTCCTATTCCGCCATACACCACTGGAATTGTCAAAATATTGAGTTAACTGTCTTGAAATAAAGATAGATATCATTTTCTTGAACTAATATCTATAATTAAAATGACACTTACTGACTTGGGTGATTGTGTCATCGTCTTTGAGAATTTTTTCATCGATATACTGTTTGACTTGATCTGAAAAACATCCGCCGTATATTCAATAAGGCTTAGTCCAAGAGTGCACTGTCGATTGTCGCATATATTTACCATTACCGTAACTCGTTAAAAGGCTATACTGTTCAACTTGATCTGAAAAACATCCGCCGTAAACATTCTATCACAAAATAAGGAATTTGAACAAACTGGTGTATGAGTAGATTCATCAAGGCTTACTCAAAGAGTGCACAGTCGATTGTCGCATTCCTCTGAGCAGGGGTTTTCCTTTATTGAGGAGACTATATTTACCATTATCATAATTCGTTAAAGGGCTTAGTCCCAGAACTAGGTCCGATTTAATTACACGTCTTGTTGCAAAAGGTTTTATGGTGTTTCAAAGATGCAAAAGGTTTGATGATGTTTCCAAGTTCAAATTAACCGAATAACAATACATCTTGAATAAAGCTAATTATTTATATGATTCTATTGTGTATCCATACGTTGATGTCTCCATAGTTATGGTGTGTTCATCCAAATCAGTCCTAATTTTCTTATATTCTGCTTCTTAAAAAAATATAATAATTTTATGATTAGATATCTAGATGTAATAGAAAAAATAATTTATCGTGATATCATTCACATTTATTGCACCATAGGTCGCATTAAATTCTTCCTGTGCATCACGCTCTTGTCTCATAAAAACTGAATATATCAAAGATACGAGGAGAGTTGTAGTTAATCTTTTCAGCCAACATCTTCTAGGTTGTGATGAATGCCGAGACTCAAAGTTCCGTTTTGTTATATATATTTTATATATTAGCGTAAACGACATTAGATCTACTACCAAATATATATATATATATATATATATATATATATTTTATATATTAGCGTAAACGACATTAGATCTACTACCAAATATATATATATATATATATATATATATATATATATATATATATATATATATATATATATATATATATATATATATATATATATATATATATATATATATATATATATATATATATATATATATTTATATATATATATATATATATATATATATATATATATATTATACATATACAGTTTATTGGAACTAGTACCATTCTGCATGCCACATTTTCATTACCTTGGCTTTTTCTCCCATCATCACTAGTTGTTGCAACCACAGTGTACATGTACATATGGTTATTTGTTCTTTCCGTGGAGAATATTGTTATCCAAAACTTGCTACCTTGTGGTAGTTCACATATTTCAATGATTTTTTCAGATCGTAAATGACGCATTTTGTTTTCTACTTCTGTGATACCAGATGCTGATACTCGCTGCACTTTAACATTGAGGAATCTGGGTAACCTTTCATCTAATTCTTCATAACTGATGTTTATACATGTATTAAAACTATCCTTGACCATGATATTTTCCATGGAACCATCTACAAAAGATCAAATTTTATCATATATTGTAGGTATGATAATCCATCTTACAGGTATCGATTTGTTTGTCTTATCTGCCCCATGAAATATTAATTCAATATTAAAAAATAATTTTATGGCAGTATTGTTGAGGTTTGTTGTTATGGAAAGACATTTTCATGTATGATCTAAATTGTGTTTGCAGTTTTTTCCTACTTAGTTAAGTTCAACCAATCATCTCAGGTGTCTCTCAAGTGCATGCGATGATATAGAAACAGGATCTTAGTACTTTGATTACCAACATATGAAAAGGACACCATCGGTTTTTTTTAAATCTCAAAATATTTAGGGTTGAACCAATTGTCGCCCAGATTTTTTTATTGTCTCCAGAAACAGTGTTCCAATCGGGAGGTAGCCCGTTGTAAGCATAATATAACAACACAACATTGTGTGACAAAGTGTTACATGGATATTTTGAATCTACTTCGACATTTTTAACTATTTTAAGCTACGTGCACTAACATAAGCTGAAGAAAACATTTTTGAGAATTTGATTTGAAACCTTACATCATATTACATTTTGTCTAACCCTTTTACAAGATAGGCTAAATCTAGTGCACCCTTTAAGATCAAATGTTGTAAGTTAATCCAGGAATTGATTGAGGAAGGGAGTATCATTAATATTACATTTGTGCATTTAGGGTGTTGTAACTTTACTTGTGTGAAATATAGAATATAAAGGGAGGAAAACGTTTAGAAGGAACTATTCGTTCAGCATATAGACATTTTGTGACAAGGATCATATTCTTAGGACATCTAGTATGATACAATAAATTAAATTTTGGAGTAACCCTGTATATTTCAATATAGCCATAATTCCAATACAATCAAATACAGAGATATTTCCTTTACATAAACTAAAACGTCCACGGGTTTTATGATCTATTATACATGTGTGTATGTCATTTTTGTCTTTTGATATTATTGTAAAATAGATATATTGAATACATCTTGGCATAAACCTACCTTTGATGTCCAGGGTTATATCACGGGAAGGGGTAGTACCCATGATGTTAGTAGCTTCACAGTGATATTCCCCTTGTGTTCTCAGTGAGGAATTGGTGATCTCAAGAACCCACAGTCTACTGTCATTTTTATGCGGGACTGAAGAACATGGACACACGAAAGTACATTGTAAATATTTTCGGATAAATAACTCCAGCTGATATGACACATCAAAGTTGTCATTTGCAACAGACAGAATACAATTGTTTTAAGCACCCCTCCTGATTTCAAAATACAAAAAAAAAACAAAAGAAGAAAACGAAAATGTCATTTTAACGTCCTTCTGAGGCATATTCAAATGTCATCATATGAACATTGCCTATTCCTGAACCCAAACATACAAAATGGTAGCCAGCTGTGTGGTGTGTGGAGAGCAGAAGGATGATGCCCTGCCAAGGATGGATAATCAAATTCGCTGTGATGAATGTGAATCCAAGCAGACCACTGCAAAATCTGTAGATGGGACTAATGGTCACAAGGCAAGTGATGCAATAGTGATAAATGAATTGCTGTGCTTTGTGCAATGCCATCTAAGCAGAACAACAAAGGAAAATATTGTCCAGTGTGTTGGGAGATTCTATTCTCTTGATGCTGTGACTGAGGCAAAGGATGTGATTAGTGGGATGTATGATGATATCCTTACCACTAAGATGTAAAACAGGAGAAATACTTCAGCCAAGATGAAGCTGGATATGATGATTGATGATATTGTCTCAGCAATGGTTGAATTAGATCAGAAAAGTGTGAAAACGAATTATGTTGCAAAGGATATATTAAAACTTCCTAAATGTGATCCAAAGGATGTAGATCCGTATACTACCTTGCAACGGCTCCTGATGCTGGAGACGAGGATGAGTGCTCTGGAGGCTGATGTGGGAGAAAATAAGGCAGGGATGATTATTCAGAATGATACGGTGAAGAAGCTTAAGGAGTCAGTGGATAAGCATGAGACACTGATCAGTGGCAACATTCCTGATGAGCCTACTTTTGTGGCAATTGTTGCTTCGGATCAGAGATCTACTATATCAAGTGATGTTGCGGAACCTGCTTCGGGTGGCATGGTGCCGCCCCCAGCAAGTACATTGTAAATATTTTCGGATAAATAACTCCAGCTGATATGACACATCAAAGTTGTCATTTGCAACAGACAGAATACAATTGTTTTAAGCACCCCTCCTGATTTCAAAATACAAAAAAAAAACAAAAGAAGAAAACGAAAATGTCATTTTAACGTCCTTCTGAGGCATATTCAAATGTCATCATATGAACATTGCCTATTCCTGAACCCAAACATACAAAATGGTAGCCAGCTGTGTGGTGTGTGGAGAGCAGAAGGATGATGCCCTGCCAAGGATGGATAATCAAATTCGCTGTGATGAATGTGAATCCAAGCAGACCACTGCAAAATCTGTAGATGGGACTAATGGTCACAAGGCAAGTGATGCAATAGTGATAAATGAATTGCTGTGCTTTGTGCAATGCCATCTAAGCAGAACAACAAAGGAAAATATTGTCCAGTGTGTTGGGAGATTCTATTCTCTTGATGCTGTGACTGAGGCAAAGGATGTGATTAGTGGGATGTATGATGATATCCTTACCACTAAGATGTAAAACAGGAGAAATACTTCAGCCAAGATGAAGCTGGATATGATGATTGATGATATTGTCTCAGCAATGGTTGAATTAGATCAGAAAAGTGTGAAAACGAATTATGTTGCAAAGGATATATTAAAACTTCCTAAATGTGATCCAAAGGATGTAGATCCGTATACTACCTTGCAACGGCTCCTGATGCTGGAGACGAGGATGAGTGCTCTGGAGGCTGATGTGGGAGAAAATAAGGCAGGGATGATTATTCAGAATGATACGGTGAAGAAGCTTAAGGAGTCAGTGGATAAGCATGAGACACTGATCAGTGGCAACATTCCTGATGAGCCTACTTTTGTGGCAATTGTTGCTTCGGATCAGAGATCTACTATATCAAGTGATGTTGCGGAACCTGCTTCGGGTGGCATGGTGCCGCCCCCAGCAGGTGATGGGCTAAATGTGCCCCCCAGCGGTGATCAGCAGGGGTCTGCTGGTGGTAGAGTGGCGCCACCTACAGGCCCGGGTCAACCTAGACCCAAGCCACCAAACCCACGCCAGGGTCGTCAGTCTGTATACACAAAAGGTCAGAGAGGGGTGCAGGCTGCTGGTGTGACACAGGATGATGGTGCCTTCATTGTTGTAGGGAGGAATGGTAAACCCCTGTCTCGACAGAAGCCTCAGGCCTCCAGACAGAGAGTTCATGGATGTGCTGCAAATGGTGACATTCGTGGAGCCCCGCCCCCAAAGCGAGACTTTTTTGTTTCTCGTGTGCACAGAGACACTGATGATGAGCATTTCAAGCAATATATCACCAGAAAAGGAGTGAACGATGTGGAACTGACTTTGATGTCAAATGTGAATGCTGCTTTCAATTCATACAAACTATCTGTGCCTGTTAGTGAAAGACCAAAAGTACTGGCGGCTGAACTGTGGCCATGTGGCATTTGTGTGCAGAAGTGGAGAGATAGAACCGGTGGTAGGAATGTAGCAGCCAACCCACAAAGCTAAACTATGGATACCAAGGAATCCCAAGGCTGCAAACTAACTTTTATATCTTATAATTGTGAGCATGCTGATGACAGTAGACTGCCTTTTATTAAAGAACTTTTTGACTCATGTGACTTTTTACTATTACAAGAGCATGGTTTATACAAGACACAGTTTCACTGGTGGGATAAACTGTGTTCTACTGGGGTAGGAAAACATGGAGTTAGTGCTATGAATGAAGATGTGCTACTCTCTGGTAGACCACATGGTGGCTCTGCTATAATCTGGAACCTGAATATTAAAGCAAAGGTAGAACCTGTTATGTACAAGTCTGATAGGCTATGTGCTGTCACTGTTGATATGGATGGTGGTCAGAAGTTTTTTAGTGATATGTGTATATATGCCATGTGATGACAGGCGTATGAATGGTAATTTAAATGAGTACATCAGAGTGCTAAATGATATTGATACATTGTGTCACAGTGTAGATGTTGATTTTGTGTGTGTGGGTGGTGATTTAAACACTGCCTTGTGTAGAGACAGTCACCAAACTAAACGACTGATTGATTTTACCAGTGACCAAATGTTTGATTTGTGTGTAAATGATCCATACAGTTCTGTTGAATTCACCTATTGTCACAAAGGAACTGGAATCAGATCATTGATTGATCATTTTATGTTAAGTGAAAATGTAATAGATTTGCTTTTATCTTATGATGCTGTAGATGGGGCTAAGAATTTCTCTGATCATTGTGCTGTAAAATGTGTCATAGATGTTGATATGCACTATAATGTGACTATTCAACCAAATAGAGTACATAATAGTAAGCCAAGCTGGCATAAGGCAACAGACATAGACATTGCTTGTTATCAGCAAAACTATGGATACCTGTCACGGCTCTAGTCCAAATGGTTAAAATTTGTGAGGATTACGCTGACAGATATGATGTATTGTTCAATGGCAAGAAGAGTATGTTAATCATATACTGTTGTAGTGGTAGAAAACCACCTGATCCCATGATTTATGTAAATGGTATGAAAGTAGATATAGTTGAGAAAGTTGTTCATCTTGGGCATCTTATGTCTGAGAATTTTTATGATTTTAACTTATCAAAATGTATTGGTGATTTTAACCGTCAATGTAACATGTTTCTAGCTGATCTTAAGTATACTAGTTCTCATATTAGAAATGTATTGTTTCACAAATATTGTACAAGTTTTTATAGCACACAGATCGTGCCACTATTTGATAAATGTATAAATGATCTATACAAAGCTTGGAGAATAGCTGTCAGGCGAGTGTGGCGCATTCCATGGCAAACGCATTGTATTTTATTGCCATACATTGCTGGTGTTATGGATCCTAAATATTGGTTTGCCAAAAGATGTATTAATTTTATCAATATGGCTATGCAATCTTCTAGTCAAAATGTAAAAGTGATAAGTAATATGGGCAGATTTGGTATGTATTCTATAATGGGTGGAAATTTCCGAATGCTAAATGATCTATATGGTATGGATGTGACAAATGTGAATGATAGATGGAAAAGAGAGATGGCCCAAAATGATGAAGTGTTAAGATTATCAGAACAGATAAAGGAGGTGGTGCGAATGAGAGACACATGCTTGGAAGGAATTCTAACTAGGAGTGAATGTGATGATATAATTACATATTTGTGTACAGAGTAGGTGGAGTTTTTCTTTTTTACTATTGTATATATGAATGTATTTATTTTTTAAATGTGCAATTATTTTTGCGAATAAAGAATGTCAAACAAACAAACAAACATGTGTATGTATTAATTAATGAATAAATTCTGTACCACAAGGCTCATCTGATGCATTTCTAGATAACATTACTTCAATTCACGAACTTCTCCCAGAATTAGCGACACATTTCTTTCACAATTGTTTATCATTTTAATATATCTGAATAAAATCATTTTAGATTACCTGAGAACATTCGATAATTTGGATTGTCTTGAGGCAGTTTTATATGATTCCTAAACCAGAGTACTGTTGGCCGTGGATTCCCCCTCACCTCACAGTACAAGGGCACAAGATAACCACTTCCGCTCCTCATTGACCATGATTCTTCCACTACATGAGGACGATTTATAGAAATATCTACAACCACAGAGTAGTCAGTATATAGTTACATTTTATCATGCAACTGGGCTTTCTCAGTTTAATTGGTTTATTTCAAAACAAATAAAATACAACCCACCCAAAGTGTTAGGAAGAACTGAGAGGTGACTGGTGGCCGAAGTGCCGCCGCACAAACATTTAAATACCGCGTGATCTTCTTCTTTCGTGTTTAGTATTATGAGCTTTGATCCTTTGTCATTCTCGTAGATATTATAACGTTCATTTCTGTGCAGATTATGGTATATTCTTTGGCCATTTCTGTGCCAAATGCACATTTTGTCTCCATTTTTGTGAATGTTTGTTTCGCAGTAAATGGTGCTTTCTTCACCAGGTCTTACTATTTGGAATTCAGGAATAACTTTTACCAGACCTAAAGATAAATGTTAATTATAAAATTAGAAATTTAATTGAAATCCATGCTCTTCGTAAATAGCTGAATCATATTCTTCAAATAAGGCATATAAAGAGTATATATAATATATTTACACCCAAAATTTACTCACCTATAGAACATGAGAATTTCACGAGGAAACAAACTATTAGAGAGGCTATTTTTTCACCCATTTTCCGGAAGATGTTACACCACGTATTGATAGATTGAAATGATGGACAATATTCCTCTCCTCATATTTATATGACATGCTCAAACAACAATTAACATGAACACCCAGCACGCAGCATCGTATAGAATAATAGCTTAACAATATAGGATAATCAATCTTTTTTAATCAGACGACAATTATTTTGATAATTCGTAATATTTATAGCATAAAACACAATGTACACAATTAAGCTAATCTCCAATCATTGAAATATATATGAATTATCATGTATGTATTCATTCATACCAGGATTTCCTTAAACTAAGTGATATTGAAACTGTTCACATGGTATTTTGACAAGGTACCCAAATTTAAACCTGTTTGGGGTGATAAATTGCAGAGAGACCCCTTAAGAAGATTAGTAGAATAATCAGTTTATGTCGAATAGGAATAGGTGTCTATTAATTTATTGATATACAAAAAACTGAAAGCCAACCAGAATAGAAGTTTCAAATGTAGAACTCTTGTTCACTAAACGTTGATTGCTTTGAGAATAGGTATGCCCTCTTGTGACAAAATTAAACCAAGCTTTTGCAAAATTCAACGTTCACATGCATTTATAGAAATTTCATGATGAGCAATACCTCTGACGTATGTCATGTATTGAAAGTACACACTATAAGTGAGTTAATTGATTTTATGGTGTATTCGATATTGTTGGCTTTATCAACTTTTAAGTCTTCACCTTACTGATTAAAACTATGTAGCACCATTCTGTATTAAAATTTTGGAACATTATATATACCATGCCATCCATAGCTGCCTCAAATACACCTGTTGCAAGTTAAGCTTTTTGAAAATTAAGCTCATTATTGTAACGTAAAAATAACTGTTTTCAACCAACGTGACGTTCATTTAATATTTGATCTGTTTTCATTTATTCCAGAAATAGATTATAGTCAATATTTATTTATTTGTTTTCCGCCTTATGAAATACTGCATTCTCTATTTACTTCTATATTTGAATAATATGTCGGTCTTGAAACTGAAACTGTAAAACATGATTTGATACTTATCGAGTTATGAAAAGTCCCAAATACCATTTATCATATGTAATGTGTTGACTCGTTCCGTCGCCAGACATTTGTGGCAATATTTATCAGAGAACTTTAAAAAATCAGATTTAAGGCGAATTTAGAACTTTTGTAGACTTTATAGTGTAATCTATTTGTGTTAAAGTGTATTAATGCGTGTCCAATCATGCTCAGATGTTATATCCCTCACCTGTGCAGCTGTCTCTCAATTGTGCAGCTATCTCTCACCTATGCAGCCATCCCTCACCTATACAGCTATCCCTCACCTGTGCAGCTGTCTCTCAATTGTGCAGCTATCTCTCACCTACGCAGCCATCCCTCACCTATACAGCTATCTCTCACATGTGCAGCTGTCTCTCACTTGTGCAACTACCACGTGTGCAGCTGTCATTCAGTTGTGCAGTTGTCTCTCACTGTTGTAACTATCTCTCACCATGTGCAGCTATCTCTCACCATGTGCAGCTGTCTCTCACCATGTGCAGCTGTCTCTCCCCATGTGCAGTAATCTCTCACCATGTGCAGCTATCTCTTACCATGTGCAGCTATATCTCTCACCATGTGCAGCTATCTCTCACCAGTGCAGCTATCTCTCCCCATGTGCAGCTATCTCTCCCCATGTGCAGCTATCTCTCCCCATGTGCAGCTATCTCTCCCCAAGTGCAGCTATCTCTCACCATGTGCAGCTATCTCTCACCATGTGCAACTGTCTCTCACCACGTGCAGCTATCTCTCACCATGTGCAGCTATCTCTCACCATGTGCAGCTGTCTCTCTACCATGTGCAGCTATCTCTCCCCATGTGCAGCTATCTCTCACCATGTGCAGCTGTCTCTCACTTGTGCAACTACCACGTGTGCAGCTGTCATTCAGTTGTGCAGCTGTCTCTCACTGTTGTAACTATCTCTCCCCATGTGCAGCTATCTCTCCCCATGTGCAGCTATCTCTCACCAGGTGCAGCTATCTCTTCCCATGTGCAACTATCTCTCACCATGTGCAGCTATCTCTCACCATGTGCAGCTGTCTCTTACTTGTGCAACTACCACGTGTGCAGCTGTCATTCAGTTGTGCAGTTGTCTCACTGTTGTAACTATCTCTCACCATGTGCAGCTATCTCTCACCATGTGCAGCTATCTCTCACAATGTGCAGCTGTCTCACCATGTGCAGCTGTCTCTCCCACAGCTATCTCTTATTTATTCAGCTATCTCTTATTTATTCAGCTATCTCTTATTTATGCAGTTATCTCTTACTTATGCAGTTATCTCTTATTTGTGCAGCTATCTCTTATTTATGCAGCTATATCTTATTTGTGCAGCTATTTTTCATGTCTCAATACAGCTATCTCTCAGTTATGCAGCTATCTCTTATTTATACAGCTGTCTCCCAAGTATGCAGCGATCTCTTATTCATGCACAGCTATCTCTTATTTATACAGCTATCTCTTATTTATGCAGTTATCTCTTATTTATGCAGCTATCTCTTATTTATGCAGCTATCTCTTATTTATGCTGCTATCTCTTATTTATGTAGCTATCTCTTATTTATGCAGCTATCTCTTTTTGATGCAGCTATTTCTTGCTGTTGTAGCAATCTCACTATCTCACATTGTTTCTCACAATCGTGCTGGCTAAAAATATCTGTATTTCACCCATGTAGGCTCCTTTATACAAAACCTAGTGGGACCTCAATAAATAGGTCATTAAATAGGTCAAATTGCTGATGTTGAAAACAAAGCTCTAATACAGAAAAATAGGCATATTGTGGGTAATATCTCATATCTAACATAATCCTGATAAAAATTGAGAGAAAACAACTCTATTCCTAACGTACATATTGTGCAAAACATCGCATAAACTTGCAAAATAAAACTGAGGTGGAGACTGATCTAGCGTCCTCCAGAGGGCAATGTAAAAACGCAACAGCGAGATCACACACTCTTATCAGTGGCGAATTTTATTGCAGTCAATACCTCAGAATGCAACTTTTTTTTTTTTTTTTCAAATCTCTTCACCCTTCCTCTCTGATCACGTTCATGCTTTTTTTATATATGTATGTAACCAATCTGAATGAATCATTGAAGAATGACAATGAACTACAAATAACCAATACAAGTTTTAAAATGTATACAATGCATTACACGTGTTTAAATAGTTCCAAACATTTATCTCAGACTTGGCGCCTCAAGAGAGTGTCCTGCATTTTACGTTTTTAATGATAAATATCTTGTTTCATGTATCATTTGAAAAAAATACAGTAGTTGTCTGAGGTATAAAAACAAAACATGCCTCATCGGGTCAGCTGTGTGAGCGCATTCAGTGAGTTGGTGATGGCGGAAGGATACCCTTCGCCTTCGGCTCAGGGTATCCTTCCGCCATCACCAACTCACTGAATACGCTCATCCAGCTTCCCCGACTCTAGTTTAAGAGAAACGGCATTTGGTCCTCCTTGTTTCTTTTTGGCTGGGCTGGTCGGAGCAATATGACCGTTTCAGTGTCATCCCATTCACACATGAAGAGATTCCAAACCACCTATCTAGTGTGACATTCTCCTTACAGATATGGATTCACAAATAAAAAAGTTGATTTTCTGGCATTTTATATGAAGTAATTGGTATATTTATATCTTAAAAATGATGATGCGGCTCTTGAATACCTGCCGAAAATGAAAAAATATCTCAAGACTTGAAGACAAGAAGACAAGACTTGTTGATGTGGGTGCCATCTTGTGTCATGTGACAAAGGTGCTTGAGGTGCAGACGGGGTTTCAGCAAATTAACACAAATCATATGGCCATTCACATCTGTTTGAAGTCTCCCACAAAAAATATTCTTTTTCAATGTTTATCTGGATCAAAAGTGAGCAATTATTTCATGTTTGGCAGCGCTTGTGACAGAATATAGTTTCACACGTGCAACCAGCTTGGGGCCTCTCCATGAACTATTTACGAAACAGCCAATCGTGATACACACTCCAAACACCTACGATGCCTCATCTGTGGGAGGTATTCACTGCCTCTGAAGTGCAACCCCAAATAACTTCTGCAAATGAAATATTTTTGATCCAAAACTTACAAGAAAGCAAGATTAAATGTGTAAGATATTTGCAATACCTTAATAATAAGTGTAGAGTGTGTCTGCTGTCCACACTGAGGTCGCGACACTGTGTCACGACCTGTCTCTTCACGAGAGATAGGGGACACCTCACAACCCGACGTAGCCTCCAGAGCTCTGCTCGCGCAAGTCGGGGTTCCACAACTACCCCGACTCGGTATGTTTTGTTATAAGATATTTCTTTGCAGATCACCCCTCTGCCGAACTACTTTCCTTTTATCATTTTTAAAGATTCTTTTCCTATTTACAATTTTTTTAAATGTATAAAATATCTCTTTAAATATATTTGTGTACAAAGGTCATAAAACATGTCAATTATATAAAAAATGTAATTAGTCTTTGGCCAATTCTTCAACAAATCATGTGTTAATTTCTCTGAAATGAACATGCTGGGTTTGTTTTGACCTGTAGCAGACGACATTTTAGATTTGGGTCATGGGGACCTTGAAACACAGACATGTAGGACCCCTGTTGGCAGAGACTGCAACCTTTTGTGGAAATCTCGAAACCATAGGGAATCTGAAAAGCTAAGATAGTGTCGAAATTGTGTGATCAATGCAATGTCAATTCTCCCATTACTCATATACAACTAAATGGATGAAAGCTTAAATCACAACCTTGGATGAGATCACTTTTGTTCCATGTTACTCTCCATAGCAGATCCAGGATTTGTACCTGGCTCTGCAAGTATTGACCATAACCAGTATCGCCCATAACTAGCTTCTTTTAGCAGCCAAAAGACACCAAGTAAAATATTTTGTCACATGTAATAATACAATCAATCGTGTCCTTGTTTTGGTTAGAAAGTGACTACAACAACAATTGGAGGAGCGTGAAGTTACTTATTCACTATTCACAGTTCATTATTCAGATTTTTTTTTTCAAAATCGATAGATCAGCTTGCCAATATGTCACAATTGCAATATTGTGTTCAGAATTTCACTGGGATGTATTTTGTAACACTTTATATTGATTAAAATCCTGAAAATTAACGTTATCAACACATTATATAAAACGAGTGGCACAAAACCTAACATGGGTTAATTAAATGGTCACCAAGTTTAGTTTAAAAAGAAGTTAAATTCAAATATTTGAAGTTAAAAAAAACTATCGGAGGTCAATTCAAAGGTCACCAAATTTTTATGAGGGTTGAGGGGTGCCCAAATATGCTAGCCATAAAATATTTTCCCAGCACAATGAACGGTTACAAGATGGCACTGCGTACAATTTTAAAATTATCACTATTAAAAATACTTTATAATATTCAAAGTTTAAAAAAACACAAGTGCAGTCAGGTCTAAGAACACCAAATTTGGTATGAATATTGTTAGGTGTCCAAACATGCTAGTCATAAAATATTTTCCTGGCACAATGAAAGGTTACAAGATGGCTTTTTTATCATCATAGTTTAAAATCTTTACTCATATTATTGGAGTTGATAGAACTTGTGCAGGTAAATTTAAAGGTCACCAAAAAAAGGTTGAGAGGTTTCCATATCAGCTATTCGCTCGTCATAAAAATATTTTTCAGTCACGATGGATGGTAAATGGCTGACCATTATTTATTCGGGAGGTGAAGTAAAAATATTTTGCAGATTTATTTTCTCACGATCGGCCATAAATTCTTATTTTGAACAAAACATATTTCCATATTTTTTTCTTAGTTGATTGGGCAACCAATTGTTTTTCCCAGATTCACACATCCTCATATATATATATAATTCTCTGTGTGTTGATAGATGTATGATTTATTTTCACTAATTTATAGTTAAAACAAATATTTCAAATAGTCATGTATTGAGGCAAACAGGACCATCCACAGAAGAATATATCTATGGCTAGCATATTTGGACACCCTTCAACCCTCATACCAAATTTGATGACATTTGAATTGACCTCTGTTAGTTTTTTCCACTCGTTTTACATAATGTGTTGATAATGTTATTTATAATTAATGTAAGGTGTTTTTAGTAGTTTTAGCTCTCTTTGTAACTGAATAGTTCCAAGTATCCGTTGGGCTATCATAAGAGCTATAAAGAACCACAATTAACACTGGAAACTCAGGGCGAGAACCATTGAGATTTTCAACGATCCATTTTTGCACCAAGGAAACTTAGGAATTCAATTGCCCACGAATTAAAAAAAATGTGGATGAATTAAATATTAGAGTTTCAATATACGAGCTGGTGCACGATCTGTTCGTGTAAAACATATTAGATTTACATTGATCTTCAATGATTAATTACAAATGACTACAAACCATCATAAACCAAGTGTATAACTAAAGCAAAGTAATAAGCACTAAAATAAATTACATCAAAATTTGTACAACAATTAGTAAAATATTCAAATAATGAAACTCTCATCTACGGGTAAAACGTTGAAGATGTCTACAAAACGACTAATTGCCTCATAATGGTAAAAAAGATTACTATAATTCCTAGTTGCATTAAATTTGGATAGAAATATGTTCAGAACTCAACTAAGGTGCGTTCTAGTTGTATTTCATTCTTAACTATTATACCTGTCTATCAACAACAAAACAATTTCTTAAATTTGCTGCTTGGTGACTGCTAAACGACTTGCCACTTCTTCACAAAACTAAATTGCACAAAAATCAAATCCTAGAAGAATGACCCGAAGCTAATAGTGCAGCCATAGTATAGGGACCTGCACTCCACCCCACAAAATCCATTCAAAATGGACAAAAAAGTTGCACCGGACTATTGCAAATGCAAGTCCCCAATAAGTTACAAACACTTAAAAGGCCACAGGCCATGCCGCAGTTGGTTAGAGCACCAGTTTATTAGCACCAGTTCCACTGTGTTGATCCAAAGATCATGGGTTTGATCCCTGGCCGTACCGAGATTGAATTCATGATACAATTTCACACATTTCGACATGACAATTCAGTGAGGCAGCACCATATCTGCTATAAGTAGGTCTCATCACGAAATGACTGAAATAATGTTGACAGTGATGGAAAACCCCAAACAAACACTTAAAACTTCTTACATAAAACCTGTTATACTCAAAAACCACCTTTCCACACCCACAGGCCAGATGCATGTTAATGTTCCACTTTCATGCCAGGCCATGCCGATCATCAGATTCATGTCTTGCATTAGGGAAAGGTATTGAATGTGTGAGGATTGCGTCCATAAACTCATCATTTCCAGTTTATGTTTATCAGTTGTTGATTGGTTGCAAATCCAAGTGAATATTCAACATATTGATTCCAAGCAATGGGAATCAAGGTAAACATTCATTTCAGGTTGAAAGGAAATGACGAAGCCATGGTTGAAGTCCAAGGGAGAACAGTGAGTTGCCTGGCCGATGTGAGCTGAAATTACAATGTCTTGTGGCATGTTACTCACAACAAGGGAGGCGTAGTATAGTTTACAGACTATTTGAGGAAACAAATGCAAGTTGAATGTTCAGTTTGGTCAAAAAGGCAAACAAATCATGTTAAAATGTCAGTCAGTAAAGTATCAAGAATGCGTTCAATACCTTTCCCTAACGCAAGACATGAAACTGGTGATCGGCATGGCCTGGCATGAAAGTGGAATATAAACATGCATTGGGCCTGTGCCATACCCTTAAATGTTGACTGTGTGGCAGCGCACTGCCGAATGACACAAGCTAACCTTTGACCCACCACACCTCACACACAGCACCTCTGTCATGTAGCCCTTTACTCACTCATACTCTGACCTTTCATGTGCAGTAATCAATAGAACCCAATTATTTCTTAATGCATTCTTCAAACAGAAATAATTATGTGTGACTTCAAGTTCTCCCTCAACAAAGTGACTGATGACATCTTCTATTTCGTTTAAATGACCTTTGAAAGGTCATTTATTTAACAAATCTTTTACATTATAAATTATAAGAATTATCCTCCGATTGCATGATATTGCATATGGTAATGAATGATATTTTCAAAATTTATCCTCGTGTTAGTGTAAACACGTTTCACCAACAAACTGAACAATCTTCACCTTGGTTGAATAATTGGAAGAAGTCTCGTTTATGGGTATTTTTCAAAATATTGAAATCCATATGCATACCATTCTGAACATTTCAATATTTTATGTTTCCAGACATATGTAGCAATAATGTAGAAAAAGGGGTCTTCTGTGCATTTTGGAGTTAACAGTCATTGGGAATTAAACAATTGAATGGGGCATCGTCGTGTACTAAGCATTCGTACATTTTGTGTTACCCGCACAATAATCTGTGGCAGCCAAACTAAATGTAGCGTAAGAATATGAGTTGGTAGAAAAATGGCTTAGAATCTCTTTGTAACATGTGATGTTACAATAGTGAATACCCCCCCCTCAAATAAAAGCAGAGCTACCCCATGTCTTTATTTCTCTATAAATCCACAGAAGTTGTAAAACATTTCATATCAAAATATTCAGAGAGGTATGGATTTCTATATTCTTTATAATAATAAATTAGAACAATATGAAAAACTTCATGTTTCTTGAGACTTTTTAAAAATGTAAATATGAAAAACTTCATGTTACATTTTCCAAGTCAAAGGATCCATATATCTTTTTCTGTATATTGAAATTGATGGTGATTTACTTTAAATTTTTTGGCGTTGTTGTGGTAATCAACTTTTAAGGTTCTTGATCAGGTACTGATATATCTCCAACCGAGTTTGCTGAATAAGGTATGTTTGCTTTGCATTTACTTTATGCATTCACCGACCTATAAATTTATGTTAATTGTTACATTTGATCTATGCCCTGAGATACCAGTTCAGTTACTAGCCCAATATGCAGCAGATAGGATGACACAATGGACGCTTATTTCTTTTTCATAATAATTGTCCAAATTAGTGCATTTACATGTGAATGTAAGTTTATTGTGTAATCATGAATATGTATCATTAAACCTTTTGTTCTTGTTAAGTATTAAGTTTGTTCAATGGTGCTTTTTTGTGTTGTCTTGTATTATCTTCCAGACGTGCATGGTTTGCAACATCTTCTCACATTTTTTGTTATCAGACACATCCACAAAGACAGGACACACATTGAGGCATAAAGAGCATGTCCAAATCTGGCCAGAGAGAACCAGTGTCCAAGAATTTGCTGTGGCTACGTTCTTTTGTGAGTACAATGGGAATGCATCTGTAGAGTTCCGGTGGCGGAGAGGCGGGAGGGTTATGAGGAATATCTGGCCCTACCTGAGTTATGATATACCTCCCAACGGGAGCGCTCTCCGGATAGAGCCAGTCAGCCTATCACGTGATAATGGTACGATAGAATGCGAAGTCCTGATTGGCAAAAAGATTAAGGGAAGAAAATGGGCAAAGGAGAAGACACACGCCACACTCATAGTCTACAACAAATGTATGTAAAACGGCATGTTCATTATACATTGGTCAATATTTTATGCATTTGTTACTGAATATATAATGCAGATCATTTAAGATGTTATATTTTAATTTTTACACGACGTATGTTATAGTGGTTATCGTAGCCAGGAATCCACCACCTTATATTGTAATTACAATGGCCGATCCAATACCTCACTCATTTATTCCCTAAATAACTTGCCCTTTCCATGGGATTTTTTCGCTTGCGTTTGTTTTGACTGAAAATTCGAGGTTTTGACATGATCAAACTGGAAGTCTATAGAGCGTACACCTATTATCGGTCCATGGCGGCCATGTCTTTGACACGTTATTTCTGATTACACCGTCAGATAGCGCTTTTGTTTTTTTGTTTGTTTGGGGCTTTACATCACTTTCAACATTATTTCAGTCATTTCGTGATGAGACCTACTTGTAGCAGATATAGTGCTGCCTCACTGAATTGTCATGTCGCAGGTTTTTGACATGACAACCCACCCGGTCACAGACTTACAAGGACAATGGGCTAACCCTTCAAGCACGGGTCTCAGCTCATGTGCAAAATTGTATCATGAATTCAACCTCGCCACAGCCGGGGATCAAACCCATGACCTTTGGATCACCACAGAGAAACTGGTGCTAATAAGCTGGCGCTCTAACCAACTGCGCCACGGCCCGTGGCTCAGCGCTTTTGTATAAGAAGTGATTTGTGAATGTGTAGTAGAGTAAGAAGTGTTGGATTTTGCATTGGGATTTTGCAAACTTATGCGAGCTTGATTTTTTAAAATCAACACTTGTCTCTCCTACTTTATAATGGAATTTAACTGTACTTCCATGGGAAATCTGCTTTTTCAATTCTCCAACCTTCTTCATGAAATTCACTGTGTCCATCATAATCTGGCACGGACATTTAATAAAACATGACTACAAATATTCCTTACCCATTTTTGAACACGACTGCCTTTTTGATCCAACTTTTAGATTTGCATAAGTCTAATTAATCAAGCATGACAATTTTAATTTCCCTACAAGAAATTTTGAAATGTTTGTAATAGTAACAAGTGTTGATTTTAGAAAATCAAGCTTGCTAAAGTCTGCAAAATCCCAATACAAATTCCGAGGGCAAAATCCAAGAAAACCTTCTTACTCTACTACGCACTCAAAAATTACTTCTGAAACAAAAGCACTATCTGACGGTGTAAGCAGAAAAAATGTGCCAAAAACATGGCTGCCATGGACCAATAATCGATGTATGCTGTTTTATACCTCAGTGATGTGTGAATCGACTAGATTTCCATTGAATACAACCATGCCGGATCCGTCTTGGTGGATCCAGGCTGTGCGAACTATTTTCCTTCGGCCATCTTTGATGGCTGTACTAGACTAGTCCCCCGCCGAGTGTCAAGAACATCGTGGATACACAGAGGGCGGCACCAGTCTATGGCTGTACGCACTATTTTCGGGTCACGTGACGGGGTCAAATGAGGTTGTGTATTCATGCGCTTTGTTTACAATTGCAAAAATAAAGTGATAAAACATTTTTAATGATAAATATCTTGTTTCATGTATCATTTTTTAAAAAATACAGTAGTTTTCTGGGGTATAAAAACAAAACATCCCTCGTCTGGTCAGCAATGTGAGCGGATCCAGTGCGTTGCAGACGGATCCTTCTGCCATCCCCAACTCATTGGATCCGTTCACATTGATTCCCAGACGAGGGATGTTTTGTTATATTGCCCAATCGCCGTCACATCCCATAGGCGTCATGGCAAATATCCAACTAGGTCAAGAAATATCCAGGGTCAAAGTTCAAATAACCGGAAATGATATTTGTGACTGACCCATTTAAAATATCAATCTTTTAGAGTCGTATGCAAAGAGGATTTTCGTGCAAAGATATGCATCAGTCAAAATCAATGACTTGAGAGGCACATCTTATTGAACCAGGAAAGAATATTGGCATGGAATATGCTGAGACAAAGATTTCAAGTTACGTAAGAAATCATTTACATAACGTTTAAACAGTAATAGCCACTTGCTAACCCTTGTAATTGCACTTCATGCTTTTAACACCTCGACTCGGTCACTCAGGTTATGAGTGAATTTTAAAACCTTTACTTGCATAATAAGCTTTCAAAGTGGGAATGCTCAAATACTATTTGTTAACACTGTGGTGGCTGCAAAGGATTTGTAACTGATTTATAACCATTTATCTTTGCTTGCGCAACTATGTGCGCCAATATGCACGATGTGCATATTGGTCTTGCTAAGAGAGGACCAGCCTGGGTCAAAGTTTTGACGGAAATACTATTTGTGGGTACCCTACCCTTGTCCCATCGCCTTCAATATGCAGTGGATATTTTCATGACGGCCCAGGGACTGTCAATAGTCACTCCAAAGTAGTTTAAGAGAAACAGCATTTGGTCCTCCTTGTTTTCTTCTGGCTGGGCTGGTCGGAGCAATATGACCATTTCAGTGTCACCCCATTCACCCCTGAAGAGATTCCAAACCACTAACCAAGTGTGACATTCCCATGACCTATATGACTTGACAAATAAAATAGTTGATTTTCTGGTAGTTTAAAATGATCAACTGGTTATTATCTTAGTATAAGATTATGGAAGGGTGATGCCAGCCGAAAATGACAAAGCTCTCAAAAACAGAAGGCAAACATTTTTGATATGTATGTCATATTGTGTTGTGTGACCAAATGATTGGAGGTACTGATAGGGGTTCAGGAAACTTACACAAAATAAGTTGCAATTTGCATCTGCTTGAATTCTCCCACCAGAATGTTAATTGGACTTATTCCTTGTTCAAAAGATATCTGGACCAAAAGCAAGCATTTATTTAATGTTAGGCAGCACTTCTGATGAAATGCTCTTTTACATGTGCAACCAACTTTGGGCCTCTCCTCGACCTACTTACGATACAGCCAATCTTTTCGCACACTCCAAACACCGACGATTGCTCATCAGCGGGAGGTATTCACTGCCTCTGAAGGGTAACCTTAAATAACTTCTTCAAATGACTTGATTCAAACATGAAGCTGGCCAGAAAGCAAGATTAAGTGTGCGAGATATTTGCTATATCTTAATAATAAATATACAGCGTGTTTGCTTTCCACACTGAGGTCGCGACACTATGTCACGACCTGTCTCTTCACGAGGGATAGGACACACTGCACAACCCGACGTAGCCTCCAGAGCTCTGCTCGCGCAAGTCAGGGTTCCACAGCTAGCTCCAAAGCGTGCCCAATCTCCCTCAAAAGTTTTGGATATTGACAGCTTTTGGACCATGATGGCAATTGAGTGCAGCATATGCTCCATAGACTTCCAGCTTAATCATGTCAAAACCTCGAACATTCAGCCCTAAAGTCAAAACAAATGCAAGCGAAAAATACCAGGAAACATCATCAGATGAAAAGAGCAGTAGATCGCCATATCCTCCATTTTGTCCCTGGATTTTCAGAGGGTGGAGGTCGGAGTATGCCACCTTCTGCCATTTGCTCCACACGATTACATTGTAATACTGTCAAGTGTTCATTCAGACCTTGATGAAGCCCAACCCAACACTGTAACAGACTTATTTGATGCTCAAGAAGATATCTAAATATTAAAAAATTATGGTATGTTAAATGCAAATCAATTCAAAATAAAAATCAGTTTCCTAAACATTTTAATTTCATTTTTGTTGTGAAAATCAGTGTTGTTTCTGTGTTAGTTTATGTGTAGAGTACGTACCCCAGGTAATGTTTCAATTATTTCAAAACAATAAGAAGTGAAATACTTAGGCAGTTGCATATTATATCTTTCAAAAATATTCTTTCTTTATCTGCAGACTGCAGTTGATAAGCATTATGAATTCAGATTCATTTGAAGTTAATCTGTTGTCATAATCTTTGCTAGGAGCATTACTGGAAATATCAAAATGTTATTTCCCTGTCTCAACATTTTTTCTTTATATATTTAAAATTTTGGTTGTCCAAATTTAGTTTTAACTATGTTTGAACATTATATACACTATATTTAATTATTTGCTTTATATTTGTTTCATTAATAAAACTAATTTGGATAAGATTTCTTAATTATCCAAAATCAGTGTATACAGTTTGTAGAGTACTTACCCCCTGCAACACGCGTATGTTAAGCAGCCATAAAACTTCAATGGTATGTCCTTGTGCAAAAAGATTTTGGATTTAGAACAAGGAGACCTTGCATTTTAATAAAAAATAAGTTAATAATGCAGGTCACAAGTTTGATTTTTCATGTTAAGTGACTGCCTCTAGTGACCTTGATTGTGTTCATCCCGATGACATGTTGCAGCCTCAGTGCCTCCCGGATTCCCACAGATTCTACCTCACACACAAAGAGTCGTTGAGAAAGGTGACTCCGCGGAGCTCCCTTGTCAATCTGATGGCAATCCACCTCCTACAATTAAGTGGACAAAAGATGGCAAACCTGTAAATAACCCAGGAATATCCCTTCGAGCATCGGGTATTATTTTTTCTTTTGTATTTGAAAAAAATAAATAAAAAAACTATAATGAAATTCCTGTCATGTTTTTGTCTAAATTAGAGTTTCAGGCTTGACTGTTACCATCCCTTATGAATGTGTGTCCTTGTGAACCTTTTTTATGATGTGAGGGTCCATACTAGGGCTGTAACTCAGTCAAGTTTCGGGCACAATACAAAGGGTTTTCAAGGGCACCTGTGTCCCCTGACAATGAATAATTATTACCACATAAGATAAAACGTATCATTGAACCCACCTCATAAAAGCGGAAATGTCGATCTTATTGGTTAAAAATAACACAACCCCCCTCTCCCTGCACATAAAAACGAGAAACAAGTGCCTTTTTTACTGACCTTAGAAAGAAACGAACTGTGCTTATGAAGTTATTAATTAATCCAGGTACTTTGTACTTCGCTGAGACAATTGAAGATGATGCTGGAAAATATGAATGTCTTGCATACAATGACCTCGGCATTGTTCATTCCAGCCCTGTGTTCCTGCATATAAGAGGTAAATAAATAACTATTCTTAATTTATCAGCTTTTATATTTGCACCTTGTGACTGTTGTCACTTTTTAAACTAACTTTCGTTTTTTGATGGAGTTTTTTCGATGGTGTTTATTTTCGGGTTATTGTAAAATGCAGGCAGAAAAAAAAGAAAATTCCCATGTAATAAGGGCGGTTCGTATGATGAGTTCTTCAAACTCTCAACAGCTTCCGCCTTGGTTGTACCACCGAAATTACTTTCCGGGATTTTGTTTGTATTCTCCACTCACCAATTCCTGACAAGCCCAGATAGGTGATCTGGGGAGGTTTGTGAAACATGCAGGGTTGCCTCTGTTTAACCAAATTAAAGTTTGGTGGACTTGATAGAGCTCTTGTTCAAATGGGTTCAACTCGGTCGTTTAAACGGGTTCAACTCCATTTAAACGGGTTTAATCGGCTTGTGCAGTGGGCGACTGGCGTCAAAGGTATATATTTTCTTTATTTCATATCATCCAAAGAATAATCAAGCTTTTTTGGGAGACATTAGATATAATTATACATACAATTTTAATTACCACTGAAAGAGTTGGGCATTTATAAAAAAAATCATGCAAACGGGATTTGGCGTAACCAGTCAGTCCTCCCCACAACACCTTGCCAGGGATTGGTGATTGGAAACATCAAAAGGGGAAGATTGGTCAATGTCATTAGATAAAATGGAGAAAAAAAGTTTGGAATAGAAAAGATAAATTAGAATAGTTTGTATGTAGTGAAAATAAATAGATCAGAATACATCTCATTGGAGTAAAATGGATGAAAATTGATTAGAACAGATTAGAATACATTACATTAGAAAGGTAAGAAATAGGATGACTTCATAGAACAGATGAGATTATATTGGATTAGAATGGATTAGAATAGATTGCTATGGAATAGAATACATTAAATTAAGATCCCCAAGAAACGGTCAGAAAAATCTCAAAGTGATTGCATATAATCAACCAGTTCTCATTAGTATAAAGCTCATAATTTCAAGATCTAATCAAAGATTTGAATCTTCGAGCATGTCTTTCAGGTACCATTATCTGTTTTCTATGCTAAAATTAATTGAATGTTGATATACTTCGATCCATTTTGAACGGGAATGGAAAGGGTTTGTTCTTGTGTCCCCTGCATGAGTAACATTTAATTCGAGATTATGCACTCAAATGGAGGCACTAGTATTTTGTAAGCTAGTGGCAGTGTATCATGCTCTCCATGCATAATGCTATTCTCTTTGTCTAAACTGGTAATTATCTCAGGGCTGTATTTTATTTACACGTTCAAAATGTTGAACCTGTTGATACAATATAGCCAAGAGTCCACAGGGGAATATATGATTATATTTTCATACGATGCTGCCCTCTGTTTAGACTCGGTATTATTCACGAAGGATGATTTTTTTACACAAAATGCTACACTGTCCTAAATATCTATGATGATGTCAACGAGGGACCGAACTCTATCGCACGGCTTTCAAGATCTTGATGTGTTCATCCACATTCCGTCAATCTTCGGAAATCGGAAATCAATTTATAAGTTGACACACGTCTTTTCAAATAACAATATTTATCAAACCCAAATAATACACCATGCAATCATCCCTTTTGTATTAGACTCACCTCTCTATTTTGTTCTCTTTTTTTTTTTTTCATTTTCTGTACAGTGGGTAAGGAGGATATGGTGGGTGGTCATACCTACCCAGCTCCGCTCAACTTACAGGTAGAGAGGCTCTCAGTTACCTCAATGCGTGTCACCTGGGATCCCATCACAAACAAACAACCGCCCGTCCAGTACTGGGTGCATTACACTGACCTCACCACTGCTGACATGGACCTCTGGTATAAGGTGGAGTGCTCAGATATGGAGACTATTGTAGCTGGGTTAGATCCATATGCACAATACTCTGTTAGGCTGAGGGCAAAGTTTGCTGATGGACAATATGGGAAATATTCTGCCATCAAAGTAGTACCGGTTCTGTCATCATCTGATTAAAACTTTTGTTAAAACGCTCAAAGAAGTTGGAAGTGATTGTGGATGAGGTAATAAATAATATCAAAACTGAAAACATGGTTTTTAAATTTAATTAGTTATCCCAATAATCCCCTTCATATTATATCAAAACTGATTACAGCATCCCAGTTAACAATTTTACGTTTTTTTCACGATGTGAGCACGTTGTGTTTTGGTGCTTAGCACGTTGTAACCTGACGTTGTATGGACGTAAATCTGTGAACACAAGATAAAAGTGTTAGCCCATTTTGAGCACGTTGTAACCTGACATTGAGAAGGTAGATCTGTGAACACCAGATAATGTTTAGAGCATGTTGTGTTAAAACGTTGTATTTACACATTCAGCTGTGAACAATTCAGCAAACTTCTGCCAAATCTAGTACGAAGTGAGGATTGTCGCTTCTGGAGCCTTTTCTAACACATCAACTGGTATGTTATGCTGATTTGTTGATATTGTCTGAAATTATATGGATATATATTGCAGGTGATAATAAAAATAAACTTATATCACAATACACATGATCATTTTTTGTTTTTTTGTTTTCTCATTCAGAAAACTACGACTTGTCTATTAAAAACACTGTACAATTAAAATTGCCTAATAACTAAGTTGTTGCAGGTCCCTGTGGTACCTATTGGCCAATTTGTAAAGTTTTATTTTGCGTGCTCACCACATAGTAAGCATGTTGTTTCAAAACGTTGTAAGACAATTTGCTGACAACATTGTGAGCATGTTGATCATGAAGGAAAATGTTGTGTTCCGACCTGATATAACAATGTTATCCTCCAACATGTTCACCATGTCATTAGCATGTTGTAACATGAACGTTGTAATGTGCTGACAACGTTGTGAGCATGTAGAAGGACAACGTTGTTATCATGTTGGAACACATTTAAAAAAAAACATACATGATCTCTGGAAACCAACACTATTACCCATAAAGATGATTTATTGGTTACTATAAATAAGAATAATTATCACAGTCTACTTTCGAGAGACGTTGGTTACGATGAACACGGTTTTAAAACTACATTTTAAGATTTAATACAATTTTATATCATTTAGAAATTATTTTGATTTGATATGCCTTTACATTTTTAAATTTTTTTGATATATCTTGTAACTATTTTCCTATTTAATGATATTACATTGTTATCTTAAAATTCAAATAAAAGAATTTATAGTAACCATATTTTGATATAGTTTGACAAATTGTATTAGATCAGGAGTGACAGGTAGAAGAAATACATTTAACCTAGCGCCAATATACTGAACATACCAAATGAATATAACATGAATGCTCAAAACCAATCCAAAGTATTGTCCGGAGTATTATGTGCGTCTTTGTCATTTGTATGTAGTGTTTCTACCTCAAGCAACCAGAATGTAGTGTCATCAACTTGATGCGGATCCAGGCCCTGTATTTGAGGTCTGAGGCGTGGCACTAGGCGGCGCTCCAGTGTCAGGGCTGAATCAGCCTTCATACAAGCCCACAACAGATGGCGCTTCCCCAGAACTTCCGCATAAGTGTGACCCATAGATGCAATAAGCATATTCAACAAGCCAACTACGATAACTATGAAGAAAAACAATACAACACGAGCCGCCAAAAGAAGAACATCATCATCTATCTCTCTGACAGAGGTATCCATGTCAGTAAGCCCAACTGTTTGACGCAACAATGTCCAAACTGTCAAAGAAAATGTACCCAGTTCCTCGGGGCCCTGATTCTCGGTGGGGTTGGTTACGATGAGAGCAATAAATGCGGTGCCAAAACCAATCATTATCACGGAAAATGCGAGAACAAAATGGAGAACATCACCAAACAAAAGTCTCACTAACATCACATTAAAAATTCCCAAATCCTGAAATGGTCTTGTAAAATACAAAGTAAAACACCAGCCAATGATAAGCGCTGGTGCGACAACTAAATCAGCGCCCGATATATTGGCTAGTCGCAACAGGAACCACGCTATAACCAACACGAAAATGAATATGTTGAAAAGACGGAATGCATCGAATCTGAAAAAGGTAAACCAAGGAATGTCCTGAGAGGTTGGTGTTTTGCTAGTTCTTGGTGCTTTCTTGAAGTGTATTAAAGTCTGTATACCCAAAACAATATCAATTCCTTCAAATATCAGCATTCCTATCGCTGCAAAAAACACTACAATTTCTATTCCAAGAACTGTGTTGTTTTTTGTTAATTCACTAACATAAATTGTTTCATTCGAGTTTGTCCCTGATGTCTGGTTATTCAAATTATGTGGGGGTAAAACAGCGCAATATGTTAAAAGAGTCATGAAAATGAGGTGTATTAAACCCCAAACCCAGAATAGTTTCTTATAGGCATTCCACTTCAGGCGAATGAGGGTAGCCACAGGCTCAACGTCAAGGAAAGATAGTCTGTCATCGCTTGGCAAATAAATTAACATTTCAAGTCCCGTCAAAACAAGCGTGTGCTCTCGAGTCCCCTTCGCGCAGGTGCTGAGCTCTGTGACGTCATATTGATCCTGTGATGCTTGCCCATACTGCCAGTCGGGAAACTTCAATATATTCTCTGTTTTCATGAACACTTCAAACATTTCAGTGGCTCCTAGTCTACATGCGAGTGTTAAAGGTGTATAACCCATGCAGTTCTGTTTCTTTAAAAGTCTTCTCCAGATTGTCATGATATCTGTCTCTTCAGACGAAGCCCTGTTCTCTACCCATGCCTGTACACTTCTATTGGTCAACAGTGCCAGATACACGTTTCTGGCAGACTCGATCCTAGTGACTGAACATTCAACTAAAGTGTGAAAAATGTTGTTCCCCGTGTCAGAATCAGTATCGTCCACATCTGCTCCATACTCAATCAGATCCTGTAGAATTTCAACATGGCCGCTCCATGCTGCTAAAGCTATAGGTACTCCACTTAGAGGAAATGCAAACTTTTCTTTGAAGAAAGTCCCCTGAGTCTGCCTCGTAATGAATGATTTAATTGTCTTCTTTGGTAACGCGTTTAACATCTTTGTTATAACCTCCCTTTGTCCTGTGACAATGGCTAGATGTAAAGCAGTGGTGGATTGAAATTTCTCACTCAAATAGGGTTCAACAATGAGTTCCTCTCCTCCCCTTGTAATGAGAATATCGAAGACATCAGCACTTCCATGTATAATTGCAATATGTAGACATGTTTCCTTGTATCTCGCACCCTTCAGTGTGTGTGTTTTCATGTCGCTCGGTAGACAGTTCAGTAGAATAGTCAATCTTTGATGAAGGTTGTGAGAGCAGACAAACATCAACTCGTGAGTCAATTTCACGACGTCTTTATTTTCCTTAATCGTCTGTTGATATGTGACAGCATCGTTACTCTTTAAACGTACATCCACTTGTTTATTCCAAAGTCTGTCCTTCCACTGTTCTTCAAAACAACTGAACATTGTCTGTGCCATGGGAGACATGTTCACCGCAAGTGTGTCGATTATTTCAACTTTTCTTTCAATTGCTGGCAGTTTATTTTGCCTGCCCATTGTAATATCAACAATTGGTATTGGTAAGGCATCGTTTTCATTTCGTCGTATCTCAGACATGATAAATTTTAGGCACCTACAACATTTTATAATGTATCATGATTTCAGTTCACCACGATTTTTCCGATTTTGCAAGACCACAAATAGCATGTACAAAAACAGCATGTACTATTGTATGCGTATCATATATCATAATTCACGCCATGTTTAGCAACGCCTTGACAACAGCTCTGTTCAAACTGGATCAAATGACTAGCTTCATATTAATCTGTAGTATAAGCCTTGTTTGAATCGTCTTACTGCGCAAAGGACCATTCTTATATTTGGCTTGAACGAAGCAAACAATCAATTGGTTTGGATTCGCCAATTTGTCTGAGGTTATGATTTGTGAATGAGAGGATTATGTAAACAATAACAAAATCTACTTGAATGATATTCAGTACAGATATCAACACAACATAGAATAGAATGCACGGCACAAGCTTTCATGCTTTCATACGCAGCTATATTAGAATATAAACTGATATTTACAGAAATGATCCTTTCAAATCTTGTATCGTTTTGTGGACAATATTGACTTGTGGCCTAAAAACGTATGAATATGATGCTCGAAAAAGATTCTGTGTGTAATGCTCACCAATTTGTGCAATTATAGTTAAAGTCCAAAGTTAATGAAAAATTCGTCGCTGTTGAATCTTGGAGTATAATGAATAGAGTTGTGAGATCGTTGATTAAAGCATTCATGAAATGAGGTTTTCAAGCACATTCTCCTTGCATAATATAAATGTTTATACTCTAACCTTTGCGATCAAAAGTTATTACCCATCATATTTCCCCAACATATATTTCTGTGCCATTTGAAAGTGGGCGAGTCTTCTGCTAAAATCCAAATCATCCATTGGACACTTTGTCAACAAACTGTGTTTAGGTGACCAGTGATTTTGTGCTACACCTGCTTAGTAAAGTTTTTCTAACAATGGGGCACCCTAAATTGGGACAATGGAGTGATTTGGCTAACAGAGCCGTGTTTGTCCATTAATGACTGACCAAAATTTGTTTGTCCAATGGTACAGGCCTAACACCCTGACTGACCAAAATTTCATGGCCACATGTCATTTGAGCATACCCCAAACCTCTGTAAAATTGCCTGTGACCTCAGTGGTTTCATTAATGCTTCAATGACGCTGTACCTATTAAAGCTCTATCAAAAGTAATTAAATACTACCTGTGTCATGACGCATGACTTTTATCTTGACGCACAGATTGTACTGGTCCTTCTTCAGAATTGGGTCAAAATATGAACCTGAGTTTACAACATTCACAGTCACTGTGTCATTCATGGCACAAACATGAAGGGAAATAATATGGACGTGTGCATTTTGGGAGCTGGAATCATTGGCATGTCTACAGCCGTTCAAATGGCTGAAAGACTAGCCATGAAGGGAGGCAAGGTGACTGTGATAGCTGATAAGGTGACTCCACATACAACAGGGGATGGCGCGGCCGGATATTGGGAACCTTTCCTGTGTGGTGAAACTCAACCTTACAAAATCAGGTGGGTTCCTCTTAAAATCTACCCAGCATTGCCAGGCCTATTATCTCCAATACTGAGCCTGCCTCTTTCTTCTAATAGCAGGCCTAGCGCCAACATTACCAAGTGGCGTTCAAATTGAATGCTCACTAATTTTTCAGTCACGTGAGTCAAGAAGTTAGATTTTCAAGCACTTTGCCTAGTATGATATAAATGTAATTACTTTAATCTTTATGATCAAATGCTATTTCCCATCATATTACCTCATCTTAAATTTCTGTGAAGAAAATAGACAAGTCTTCTGCTTAAATCTAAATTATCCATTGAACACTTTGTCCACAAACTTTACTTAGCTGACCAGTCTGGTGCAGTCACCTACTTTGTAAAGGTTTGATAACAACGGGGCACCTCCAGATTGGGGCACGGGAGGGATTTGGCTTACAGAGGCCTAACGCCCTAACAGACCACAACGATTGTCACATGCTTATACTCATGTGACCACTTTCAACAAAACGCAATAATTCTGGCAGGTATATTTTGGTTGATTTCAGAGAGATTGATTGCTTGTTTCACATTTTCAAGCCCACATTATTTAAACATACCCCAAATCGCCTGATACCTCTGCGGGTAGGACAGAATTAAAGATATGTGAGATATAAAATTTATGTAATTTTTGCTTTGATAAAATAATAATATTCTTCTGGGCTTTTGCCTTCTCCAGGTCTCACAGGGGTATCGAAAGTTCACATTCTGTCCATGTGAAAAATTCCTGTCTTATTTACATAACTAATTCATCTTTTCTATTCACATAAATAATTCGTCTTTCCCATGTGAACAATTCATTTTACATTGCATATTCCACCAGTTAACCAATTTCTTAGATTTCTACCAGAAGTCCCTGTGGTTTTCACGTGGCGTGTTTGTTGGGAACCTTCTGCTGGAACTGCAAAAACTCTTGTCTTTGAAATATGATATATAATTGCGCAAGGCAATGGAACAGATAATTCCAGAGGTAGATTTGTACCGCGCTATACGCAATACAGGTTTTTATTACCCTCAGCCCCTGATGTAATCAGGCTGAGGGTATTGCAGTACTCCTGGCGTGGGTATGTATGTATGTATGTATGTCTGTATGTATGTATGTCTGTAGCGAACATCCTTGTCATCGCGATAACTCAAGAACAAATGATGGCAGCTTCATGAAACTTGACACACATATGCATCTGGTGAAAACCTCGGACGAGTTCGATGGACGGCGACCTTGACCTATTTTTCAAGGTCACATGAACAATTATGTGAAATCCCAAGAATCACAATAACTCAAGAACGAATAATGGTAGCTTTATGAGATTTGACACACATAAGTATCTGGTGAAGACCTCAGAATTTTTTCTGTGAAACATGATCTTCACCTACTTTTCAAGGTCACAGGGACAATTATGTGAAATCATCTTGTCATCGCGATAACTCGAGAACAAATGATGGCAGCTTCATGAAACTTGACACACATATGCATCTGGTGAAAACCTCGGACGAGTTCGATGGACGGCGACCTTGACCTATTTTTCAAGGTCACAGGGACAATTATGTGAAATCCCAAGAATCACAATAACTCAAGAACGAATAATGGTAGCTTTATTAGATTTGACACACATAAGTATCTGGTGAAGACCTCAGAATTTTTTCTATGAAACATGACCTTCACCTACTTTTCAAGGTCACAGGGACAATTATGTGAAATCATCTTGTCATCACGATAACTCGAGAACAAATGATGGCAGCTTCATGAAACTTGACACACATATGCATCTGGTGAAAACCTCGAATGAGTTCGATGGATGGCGACCTTGACCTATTTTTCAAGGTCACAGGGACAATTATGTGAAATCCCAAGAATCGCAATAACTCAAGAACGAATGATGGCAGCTTTATGAGATTTGACACACACAAGCATCTGGTGAAGACCTCAGACTTCTCTTGATGGAACATGACCTTCACCTGATTTCAAGGTCACAGGGACAATTATGTGAAATCATCCTTGTCATCGTGATAACTTAAGAACAAATGATGGCAGCTTCATGAAAATTGACACACATAAGAATCTGGGAAGACTCCACATGAGTTTGATGGACGGTGACCTTAACCTGCTTTTCAAGGTCACAGGCCCATATCAATAATTCTAGAGTAAATGATGACAGTTTCATGATACTTGACACACCTAAGCTATCAAAGGAAGTAGATTTTATGGGTTTTTTACCCCTGCATCAATTTGCCTTGGTGCAGTGACGTTTTGTTCACAAATATTGTGTGGAGCGAATGTTGTGCAATGAGTTACCAGGGCTGAGGGTTGATGCATCTCTGATGCCTATGTTTATCTTTTAAATGACATTTTTTGTTTTAGAAATATCAAGTTCTCATATACCCTCCACAGCATGACTTCTCTGGCATATCAGTCCCTGCCACCAAAAGTATAAAGGTGCGCACAGAATCGAACGCAAGTCATCAGTATTCATAAAATCTGGCTGTCCACTCATTGGTGAAAGAATATAATAGATTTGTTTTATACTGGCAGTTGTACTGATTTATCAGTTTATGTACCAGACGCCTGATTACAGGTTTTGACCTGCTGTTTGTCAATTCAGATTTGAGGATATTTTTGTGAGCAAGGCAAGCATTTATAACTCGGGGAATTCCAAACTTTGAATGAGATCAAAAACAAGGCAATGACCCCAGAGTTAGTAATTAAATACTACCTATGTAATGCGGAGTAATTCTCATAAGGCATGCCTTTATCTTGATGCACAGTTTGTATTGACCCTTCTTGAGAATTGGGTCATAATATGAACTAGTAAGTATGTCAAACAATAACTGTCAATCATGGCACAAACATGAAGGGCGATAATATGGACGTGTGCATTTTGGGAGCTGGAATCATTGGCATGTCTACAGCCATTCAAATGGCTGAAAGACTAGCCATGAAGGGAGGCAAGGTGACTGTGATAGCTGATAAGGTGACTCCACATACAACAGGGGATGGCGCGGCCGGATTTTGGTCACCTTTCCTGTGTGGTGATACTCAACCTTACAAAATCAGGTGGGTTCCTCTTGAAATCTACCCAGCATTGTTCAGTGGTGGATCCAGGAGGGGGCTTTGGGGGCTAAAGCCCCCCGGGGGTCTGTGGCTAGGGTTTTTTGGGAACTGGAGGCCCTTACTTTATGGGACTGGAGCCCCTTACTTTAGCACATTTGAGCCCCCCCCGGGATAAAAAAAATCATGGATCCGCCCCTGTTGCTAGGCATGTTATCTCCAATACTGAGCCTGCCTCTTTCTTCTGTTTACAGGCCTAGCGCCAACAATACCAATTGGCGTTTGAATTGAACGCTCATTAATTATTCAGTCACGTGACTGTCGTCATGGCAACAGTCACTGACCCTATTTAAAGCCACTAGAGTACATAAACTCCACTTTAGGATGAATGTACGTTGAGTTTGCAATATAGAAGGTCATAACCAAAACATTCCCATCTCGTTAATGAGAAGGACGTACCCTTTTTTTAATGTGTCACACAAAAAATTGATCAAAGAATCTTCAAATAAGAAACTAGCATTAGGTGCCAGGTATTGCAATCAAAGTGTGTAATTGTACTGACAAGCTAATCCCACACAAATGTATACTCTTATGTATTTATCTGAATAATGTAATTTGATGAGCATATTGTAGAGAGTGGGGAGAGGCAACACTTAGGCACATGTTGAGTCTGAGTAGATCTGAAGACGCAAGAGATGCTGGAACCTTCCTCATCACAGGATGGTCCATATGGAAGAACAAATATCCTGTAAGCGATCTGTTCCACATTCAATAGGTTTAAGACATTGACATAAAGGTCACACTTGTTTTCCTAGCACACACACACACACACACACACACACACACACACACACACACACACACACACAGAGACACACACACAGACACACACACACATATATGTAATCTTTTCCCTATATTAAACATAATTCAGGTTTTATGGTATTCATCCTCTACTTCCTGTGTAAATTTGTGCAAATTACTCTTACTCGAATGTCAGTGATGATAGAGCTAACCCATCAATAGAATGTGGATTTAGTCACATTCTACAAAACATATGGGGCCAAATGGGCAAAAATAATGAAGTAATCAGTTAGTTATTGAGTTACTGCAGTTACCCCCCTCAGAAAACATTGCCATTGACACAATACGGATGCCACATGTTATATCATATCATCAAGATGAATTTTACTTCTCCAAGTGCAGGAAGACATTGACAGTGCAAGTGCACTGACAGACTTTTGATCACAAGTTTGGTGAGAGCAGAGGGATGGGTGTGATTAGGTCATTCCAATAAACACAAACAGAAGACAGGACTGTCATCTCACATAAAAAATCCTGATCTTTTGAATGATCTGGTCTAGGCTATTTAGATTCGTGGATAAAATATAATGAAAATAATTGTTAAAATATATAGAACATATGCTGAGAATGAAATGTCTCATCCCATTTTTATGATAAGAGGACATATACAGACATGAAGGAATCCATAGAGACTTTTATGATAAAATTTATGGGTAGATTACAAATATACATATGTTAATTAGTGCTGATTCACCTGATTCTGCTTTCATCTATAGTACAAGATGACTGTTCTGCCTCAAATGGTTGGTAGAATCAAACAAGTGATAAATTATACAACTGACCATCGTTGCGCCTCACCAACATGTGGGTCATGCATACATTATCAGGTTGTTCAGTTTATGTATAGAAAGTTCAGAGGGGTATCTTTCAGTTTAATACGGCCCGAGGATATTATAGGTTGGATTTAGGAGAAGTAACCGAAGATGAAGTTGTTCAGATCTGGTTCATCTCATTTTTGAAATATAGTGTTACACAAATAGGCAAATAGGTATAGTGAATTAGGTGTAGTTTGTAGACTGAATAGATCAGGTTGTTGGATAATAAAATGCTTAAAAATGATAATTATTGAATGATATTAGAGATGGGATTCTTCAAATGTAACAAATGTGAAACTTTTTAAATATATTTTAATGGGAAAGATAGAATTATCGGAATTTATGAAAAATGGACAAAGATTCATCGGCTTTTCCATAAAAGAATACAGCTAGATTTTCTGATAAATATAATGTAGACGATAGATCCAATTTATTCATCGAAATCAGTTGTTGGAATATATATATATATATATATATATATATATATATATATACCAACAATTAGGATTAATGGGGTTGTTGGAAAATCGATGGGGGTATTAATTGGCCATGACCCCAATGAATGTTTGATGATAAATGTTAATACTGCTGCTAGAAGATCTCAACAATTTCGGTATTTTATCTCCTGTAATATAGCTTTATTACGTGTTGATAAAATAATCTTGTTCACTGTTTCATTATTTTGAAGGACCCTATATGGAAGGACATTGTTCCACACTTCAGACATTTAACTAAGAATGAGTTGGATGCTTATCCTAAACACAGGTCAAACATAGTGTATAAGTTACACTCTTTATTTGCTTTTGGATGGCATGAAATGTAAACATTAAAGATTAATGATGCATGAAAAATTATCACAGCAAGTAACTATTGTAATATACATAGACGACAATGATTTCTTTCAAATTTGTTACTTGTAAATTCAATTTATAACCCCTGTTGAAAGGTATTGCAAGGATATATGGAGATTGACATGAACAGCAACATACAGTAAATTAGAATACACTTACAATGTGTAAGACAAAATGATTTTTTCTTTCTGAAATTTAACAGATATGTACATACATAATTGCAGATATGGCTGGGAGCTTACCACAGCGATTACAGAATGTAGGAAATATCTGCCATGGCTCACAAAGAGGTAATTTGGGGAATACTTTTGAAAATCATAAGCCATAGAGTACAATCATTTAGTGATTTTGCGATGTGTATTACAATGGTTGCACCTTGACCTTAATATGATAAAGATGATGACGTTACTGAATCGTTAATCATTTTTATGACAGGTTTATCAGCCTTGGTGGCAGCATTATCATAAAAAAGATCCTGACGTTCCAACAGGTAATTTGAGTAATTTGTTTCAGATGATATAAATTAGCATCCGTACAGCTATATCAACTGTGTATATATCACTTCCAAAGAATATTATTTTTCGATTAAAGCATTCATGAAACCTGGAAGGTTCCAGGCGATTTTACAGTGGTTTAAGGTATCTGAAAACAATATATAATCTTAAAATCGACATACATATAGGCTATCTGTCTGAACTCCACTCAAGAACATCTGCCCTGAGAATTATGATTTTTTGTGACCACCAAGTACTGCCAGTACTAAACAGGAAGTGTGTTGTGTGACCTTGACCTTTGACCTGTCAGGGGGCTCCGTAAGTCACAGTGTTGTTTACCAATTGTCAAAATTGGAGCAACACATTTTTGGCCATTTTCTTCCACTATTTAGAGAATGAATTGGAAGATAACACTTATCATGATGATAGTGCCTTTTCTTGGCTTTCTTTTGGTGGTAAATTGATTAAAAACAGATGAATATTTATGAAGTTGTAAATGAAGAAAAATCATTATTTTTTATATTATATATGTTTGCAAAAAAAGTGTAAAAAAATTCTATACAGCCCAGCTTTTAAGGTGGAATCCATGCAGCCTTTGATGTCTTCCCATTCAGTGGTGTGAAAAACCCCAATTTTCAAAGAGGGTCAAATCATAAATTTTACTGATACCAATTATCAGCATTCACAGTTTTGCTATTCAAAGTCCTTGTGATTTAAGGCCAAACCAGTGATCAAAGGGTTTAATGTCACTTTTTCAATATCACGGCCTTTAAGTTAAGGGGGATTCCATGCAGCCTTTGAGTCATGTCTTCCCTTTTTGACAGAAAGGTTTTCACATGCATAAGATACTTTTCAAATAAATAGTATACTTTTCCCATAAATGATATATCTTTCACAACCATAAGATATTTGTCACAACCATTAAATATTTTTCACAACCATGAGTTATTTCATTGATTCAAATAATATTAAAATAATCTTATATTGTTCTGAAGTATACTCTGGCAATAAATTGATAAATTGTACAAAACATCTCCACCCTGTTTCCCAAGCTGGTCAGGTGCACAACTGGTAACTCATTTAGCTGGTCTGTGATCTCGTGTTTACACGAGATCACAGACCAGCTAAACAAAGCTTGTTGACAAAGTGTTCAATTGCTGGTGTAGGTTTCAGCAGACAACTGATCAACTTTCAAGTGCCACAGAAAGTTGTTAACAGAGAATATTTTGGGTACTACTACATAAAAGCACTGTTTAGGGTATAAACATTCATGTTATGTAAAGAAAATGTGTCTGAAAGTCAGGTTTCATGAATGCTTTAATCTTAAAGTGTTGTGATATACCATGGCTTAACCAAACTTTACCATAAAATAACAGATGACTTATAAATTGAATACCAATCTCTCAAATTTTATCACAATATTTAGATATGTAACAGCCATTATTCTAGTTTCATATATGATTGGTTAAGCTTGCAGATGAGAATTATGACGTCATCATCAACTGTACAGGATTGGGCGCTGGCCAATTGTGTGACGACATTAGTGTCAAGCCAATTAAGGGACAGATAATGCGGGTCAGTGAGATTACAATTCCGTTATTCTTACCCCTGACAAAACTGCCTTATTAGTGGGGGAGCCAGATCGTGGATTTTGGATTCCAATGGTACCAAAAGTATAACAAATAGCTTTAAATATTAATATCATTTTGTAGGTCAGACATGGAGCTTTGAGAATCTGGGCGGTGTATAAAAAATGTGTGGTATTGCTGCTGAACTACAGCTTTTGCCATGGCAACCAATCACTTTTTTCCACATATATAAAAAATAGACCATATACTACATAACCCAGCGGTAAATTCATACAGCTCATTCAATTTTGGTATTTGAAAGGTTTCATTGGGATGCACTTTCTTTTGGATAAATTACATTTCTGTCTCTCTTTTGGTAAACCATAGTAACCAATGATTTGTGTAAAAAATGGTAAAAAAATAGGAAAGGCTTTTTATATCGTTGTTCATTATGACTAAAATATCAATTTTTTTTATTTGACACCCTTTTATTTGACACCCTTTTGTGTGTTTGTCATGAAACAATTCATTATAATATTCATTTAACCAAATACAACAGGAAAATCATTTCTAAACATTTTTATGTCAAATTGTCTGTTGCCATGGTAATACTATCATTATGATGGTTGTCCTCAGGGGGAACGCAATGAGAGTGCACATTCATCAAGGATCGGAGCCCCATAAAATTCACCTGTAACCTTATAAAACAAAGATAAATTTGCACAGCTCATTTCGTTCTGGTATGGTTGAATGTATCTTTTAGGAATACATATTATTATGAAGAAATTCGATTTCTCGATAATGTTTTGGTTTCCATGGCAACGAATCAGTTTTGCAGAAACAATGAAAATTGACACAAATTTAGGTTTAGTTCATCACTACAATGTTAATATATGAAAAAGGGGTTGATGATATCATTATCTAAAGATTCATACATACTCTTTTTAAATAGAGCCTATCAACATCATTCAAACAAATGAAGTAAACACTTTTTTTAAAATATGGACATCAACTTCATGGAACATATTTTAAAAAGGACTGTTATTTACTAGTTCCCAAGATGTAATTCATGTAGAATGATGTATTTGCAATAGAGTATTGCTAGTGTTACCCTGACAAAAGTAATAAACGTATTCTGTGTTTTATTTGGAAGGTACAGGCACCATGGATGAAACATTTCTTGAACTCCGATGATGATGACCTGTACATCATACCACTGTAGGTTTTAATCATTAAGATTGTGTCGTGGTAGAATGAAATTCTCAAGTATATGTGCAGATCTAAACCAGATTATATTCTCCTATTATCTCAGCTTTAATGGAAGTCTCTACTGAATTATGCAGTATCTGCAGGTAGCAATATTAGCAAAAATATATATATCAAATATATTTTCCGTCACATTGGATCGTTTTGATATGAAACCGGTGTAAATTACTATTTTATCTTCATTCGGATTAAGTGGCAGGCCTTAATTTTGTGTTTTATTTTGTATGTGAAATGTTAGATATTATTTATTTTGTAATAAAATTGTTTTTTTTTGCATTTAAGAATGTTTGCAATCTGTTGTCATAATTGAAACGAAATAATTGGATTCCTATTAAATTAGCTGAATTCAAATTGAAAAGTTAAGAATAACGTGACATTTGTGATATTTCATAAACATCGCACTTATTATGCTAGAATATATCTCAACAAAATAAGTCATTATTTGATAATGTGATAGCTTTCTACATGGATGCGTTACATAAGGATTTACTCACTAAATTAGAGGGTTAACGTTATTGTAATCCAATTTTGGAAAGGAGAACGTTAGTGTTATTTCAATGACCCACTTAATGGAGTTGATATGTTTATTCCGATAAAACTTCCTTGTGAAATCCATATGATAGCTTCATTATTTTAGATCGGAAACGGTGGTCCTCGGAGGAACTCACGATGACGCATGCTGGGATACAGATGTATCTAAAGATCAAATATCTCGGATATTTAATGGATGCTGTGACCTTCAACCTAGCCTTAAGGTATTGCAGCCTAACTTGTTTCATTAATGAAATTAGCCATACAATGGTTGCAGATATTATATAATTTTAATTTATTTTTGTTATATTTCAACATTGAACAGAAGGCGACAATAGTGGATAATTTTAATTTATTTTTGTTATATTTCAACATTGAACAGAAGGCGACAATAGTGGAGCATTGGGCTGGTTTACGACCAGGAAGACCATCGATACGACTGGAGACAGAACTCGTCAATTGTAGTGGAACATTATTGAAGGTGAGCAACATATAATGCTTCCCATATTGTATGATAAACTTATCACTAGGAAGGTTTTTTTGGTCAATATTTCATTGGTGTTTTGTCATAATTCTCTTTTAAGAATTTCTTCATAGTGGCGATATTGACGTCAGGGCCGCAGCATGAATATGGATATGTTAATGATTATTGCACACTCAGCATTTGGAATATAATGGATTGGGTTGTGACATCTTAGATTGTACACAAGCATTGACACATGACGCAGTAGCAACAAAATATTTGAAACAAATGAAAAAAAATAGTATTTGATGTATGTTACCACCAAAAGCAGGCTACAAACGAAATCGTATCATAATGAATAGGTTTATGATTTTCTAATGGTGTCATTTTAGATATCATAGATTTTACAGATAAAATTCCCTGCAAGCCAATGTTGATATATATATACAAGGAAGATTTTCCAAAATATTGAGCCTATGAAAGTTTTATTTGTAGATGTAAAATATTGAGGTTTTTATAATATAGCACGAGAGATCAACCTCGATATGTACCCAGCGCGTACCTACATAACTAGCTTGCAGTCATCACACTCATGCCATGCGTTGCCTAGCTTGACTACATGTCTATGTTGTGCGCGCCCAATAAAGACTACCACTGGACACTGTCATTGCTGAGTCTGCAGCTAGGTATTGGCCCCACCAATCATAGCCAGCGAACTTAGTTTCCCTATATCTCTAGGTTTCCCCAGGTATTAACAGTATCACATAGGCCTGCCATTGAATGCGTTGATTTTCTTTGGCACATGGCATCGTAGAACGCAATGGATTGACGGTAACACACCTTGCACTTGATCTCATGGCATGACATACCCTATTCATTATACTCCAAGCTCAGTGTAAAAAGTTGATATTCTGGAACATATCATAGTTAGAATGCCGTAACAAAAAAAACTTTAAAAGGTACTGATTTCATCAATGTTAAGACTAATCTTTGTCTTTTATTCCCGCCAGGTGGTGCATAATTATGGTCACGGGGGAGCAGGAATTACTTTGCATTGGGGATGTGCCAAGGAAGCTGCGGAACTTGCCATGCGTCTACATGAAAATCCCCAATCCAAGTTATAGACCTCTAGATATAAATATAGTAGAAATTTGAAATAAAAAACATGATTAGAAAGAGCAACATATATTCTTAAACTCAAGACAAATTTGTTTCTTCTTGACAGGCAATGTGCTATTTTTTAAGCTGACCACAAAGATATGGATCATGTCTTGGAATTTACAGTTGGTATTTTATTACTTTACCTGTTTCAGTGCCATGTTCTACATTACCATGTATGCATCATATTAATAACCAAGAAAGTTCATTATCTCATTCGTTTCAGGGTCCAATTGTAAAAACAAAATTACGATATCTGCAAACCTCCATCTGATTTCATTGTAGTTTTGCTCAAATATCTTATCTAATTAATAAGGCGAAATATAATACGAACAATTTGGTGTAACTTATACTATTTGAAGAGCACCATAATGAAGAAATACAATATCCAACAGCATTTCTAACAAATCTAGCCATCATTTCTAACTACGTCATCACTTTCTAATTTGCACAATGTAAATCTCATGTCCCAGGGTTAAATAAATGTGCAAAATAGAACCCTATTCTCTATATCCATGTGTTGAAAAAGATGCTATATAAAAGGAAATAAATCAAAATGGTGATCTCCATGTCGCGTATTATGTCTTGTTATATTTGGAGGCAAATATCTAATCATATCTATGATATATAAAGGAGATATGCGCGATTATATACTATGAATTATACTTATGAACATTCCTCTGCAGAGGGTCTAGGATATACGATATTGCTTTAACAATAATGTGAAAATGTGCCAGACATTGCTGTCATAACTATTTGAATATTTATGGAACACCGTGCAGCAAGATAAAAATCCACTAATATACAGAAAATCCATTAATAAGTTGGTTATCACAACAATCAGTGCCACACAACTGCTGATCAAATGCCTTGCTTTATGCTATTCTTCTCATATGATAATCTTAAAGGTAACTGTATGTTATGAATAGAACATTTTGTCTCAGTTTCACGCCTCGATTCGATCAAGTACTCTAGATTGTACTACAAAGGTTCAACCAAAACAATGAAATTCTTCAGTATATATATTTATTTTCCTGAACTAATCAATACTAATACTCTACTCCCACCCCCGTGTTGCTTTGTGAGGTAAACATTCTTTTTTAGAAGGAGTGCAAACCTTGTACATTAAATGCAGGTCACACCAGTTCATACAAAGAAGCAAGGATTTAATGATATGACAAGCTTAACAGATGATCCGAGGTCATATTCTGGCAGAGCTGTGTGCTTAGAGTAATTAGGAGTCGGGCATCACGCACTTCAATACGTTGACGTACTTGCCACGGCTCCAAGAGCATACGAGAATAAAAGAATGATTATCTTGGAAAATGAACAAAATGAAACTGACCATTTTAATTGATCCTAATGAAATTTCACTCTTTCCAAAATAATAGTATTGATACATATGATACAGGTGCCGGGATAGATTATAAGAAGGAGTGCAAACGTGGAGTAAATGCACGTCAGATTGGTTCATACAAAGACCCAGGAATTTAATGACATGGCAAGCTCAACAGGTCATCCAAGGTCACATCTTTTACAATTGCTTTTGTGCAATTTTATTTCATTGTTTTTTTAACAAATCAAAAATAATGTATGGTCCATGTCAAACTATTTGGCTTTTTACCCCTATTTCTCATAGTTATCTGAATGTTACATGTTATTATATTAGAAATGTACAAATGTACTCCAGCATTGACAACATAAAACCCTTCAAGATAAAACCAACTTTAAAATCGAAGATAAGTATAAATCCAGTCAATTTCCTAAAAACCTCAACAGTCCCTAACAATGTTCTATGTATATCTGTCGCTACTCTAGTATGGATTAGTGTTGTAGATAATTTATAAATGGAAATTTATCACAAACTGTACCAATTGCTTTGAATATTTTTATCAAAAATTAGAAATCACTTATTCTTGATCCATGTTCGAAGGTGTATGATTTCTATATTTTTAAGGTTTTGCGATTATATGTGCCATTTCAAGATATAATTTACTGTAAAAACTTTGTGATATAAATTGCAAATGGAAAAACAATTCATTCGATTGATATTGTGGTTTAATTCAAAGACAAAAGGTTTATGGTAATAGATTTTGGCAACGTTAAAATTGTATTCTGGTTAAATAAAGTGAACTAAAAATGTAAATTGTGAGATATTTCTTGAATGGCAACATCAACACTTCCTGATGAATTATTCAGAGTCCACTAAAACTAAAGTACAAAAATACATATAGAAAAGCCCAAAAAATATATCTAAAATGGAAAAACGGAAAGGATAGATTGAAAAGCTTGTTTGGGTGAATAAAGATGAATTCCTTGTTTGGCGTACCTTTAGCTGCTTTGAAGCTGTAATTATCTTCCTAAAATTGGATGGATCCTTTCCTCTCATCATAAACACAACAAACACCGCCAACTTCACAAAACTAAACATTTATCGTCAAATATTCAATATACATAATCTTATTATTGTTTCATAAACATTTGAAACATCTTAGAAAGTGATGGTTGATATATGTGTTCTGTAGCACCTTTTACGGACATAGAAACATGACATTGTAAAAGATTTTAATAGGTGTAAACAATTAAACATATTCTGTCGCGTCTATAATTAAACGGTTTTACAATGTTACAACATATATCAAAACTCTTACATAAATCGTTACGAGTATATCTATATTTATATAACATATTTTGTTTGCTGTATAACTGAGCAACAAGTGATCAAACACATTGTTTGTAATATATATAGATTTATATATTTGTATATAGGTAATATATATATTTATTTGATTGGTGGGGAAACAATAGCGTCCTTCTGTCTCTCTATCGTTTTATTAATGTCCACATACATTCGGCAATTAGATATAATCCTCCACTTTGTGTAGAAAAGTATATTAAATCTCGTACCAAATCTAAAATGGCGACATAAATCCTCTCGCCATATATATATATATATATATATATATATATATATATATATATATATATATATATATATATATATATATATATATATATATATATATATATATATATATATATATATATATATATATATATATAAATGTGTATTCAACTCAATTCAAAACGGTTGAAACACGACAAAAAGATACATTTTGTCCGGGTGATATGATTTCATATCGGTGTAATATATTTGTGTGTCATTAATCAAATAATAATTTTTACATCGGTAAAAATGATGATCTGTGCATTTTATAAGCTTAATTTTGTCTTGTTCTCACAAATATGAATAGCTCATATGTTGTCGAAGATATTTGATATACGCCTTCTTATACAGCGGCCTCCTCATTGTAAATGTCATCATTGTCATTATCATGTTCACCCCCGGATTCACAGGATCCGTCCCCGAGTAACCTATAGTCTGTCCACTGAGAATCACAAGCATCGGGGTCTATATCGTTCTTTATTGACACTCCTCTGCTCAGTGTTATTGATGAAGTCCTTGTCTGAAAACTGACTTGTCTGTTCTTTTTCTGATTGATGATAAATGTCCCTCCTGGCAAGCAAGAATATATGGCGTGCTTGAAGCTTTCTCTGAAGTTCTTGGACATGAATGCATACACAATAGGATTGACACACGAGTTGAAATAGGACATGAGAACGAATGCCATCCTCAGGTACTTGAGGTGGCCATAATGGTAGCGATCTACGTGCTCAAATGACACGAGCACATTGTCTATAAGGGTAGGTCCCCAACACAGGGCAAATAAGATGATCACTGTCACTAACATCTTGATGACCTGAAATATGTCCACACACACACATATATATATGTATATATTTATATGCATAAATATATGTATTTATATATAAATGTAATAGTATATCTACATCTGTTTTTAATATTTTGGTTTAGTTTTAAAACGATAAATAGAGGTATGGATGGGAATCAGTATGAATAACGCTCAATTAGTGTTTTCCGTCCCTTCAAGGCACATACATCCACACTGAGGCTTCACATTTCATAAAGAGCTTTGAGAAATAAACATTTATAATATGGAAATGCAATCTATGAACACAACAGAAATTATAAGTGCATGTGCTTTTACTATGAAATACAAGAAAACATCAAAGATGTCACCAATCTGCTTTTGCCATGAATGACACATCAATAATTGGGTTTGGGTTTCGCAGGAGTGATTTGCGGTTGTGCATACCTGCTTCCTGGTGCGATCATCGTCAGAGCAAGGCTTCCGGCGCCTGTGTAGTCGTATGGGTCCTCGGCTCATCTTGGCATTGTGGTTCACGTAGCTCATCTCGTGCTCATACTCACTGAAAGCATTCACACATACAGCACTATTATCCAATCCAGAGAGGGGAATGCTCTGTTCTAAACACACGGCTTTATTCAAACACATTAAGCGATCAGACTCATCGGACCAATCAAATAATTATCAAATCCAAATTAGTTATAATAAATATTTGCCATATGCGATATAAAACTGTGGCATTGATGAGCTAGAATTTTGTGAATAGTTACCTCGGTTAATTTGCAAATGCACACAACTCAATTCTCAGATTTCAATGGTTTCCTCCTTTATCACACCTTGTTAAAGTTGTGGCAGTTTAATGAGAAATGTTCTAAATGTGCTCATTAAAAATATTTATGTATCATATCCAAGAACAAACCCAATATGCATCTCACTAAACATAACAATGGCAATCATTGGTTTGGATTTGCAAGGATTCCTTCTAAGAACTATCACTGGTACATATCAGTGTCAATTGTATAAGTTAGCTTGTAATGTGTTGTGAATTATATATCTTGGCAGACGACAAACAAGTATAAGCCAGTCTACTGACTTCCACCTGTACATTAATAACAACGCTTAATATTGTTTATATGTGTTTAGAAAGTTAATTATCTTCCAAACGTAATTATATCTCTTACATAAGTCATCATCAAAATGTAGATTGTTACTACAGTACATTTTTGAAGATTCCTCCTTTATTTCAATTATTATTTAAATCAGATTTAGGTTATTAAAGCTAACATATAAGCTCTCATATATTTTCAGAGCCAGATGGGAGCTTCCGGGAGTTTTCAGGTTTGCGAGACGGAACAATTGGTTAATCCTATTACAACCATAAATAGATTTCTGATTGGTCAGACCATCTTTAGATTGCTTGATACTATCCTTTGGAGCCATGAACACTTTCTATTGTGATTGGCTTGAATTCGAGGCTCAATGTTTTAAGTTTAAATTGAATAGGCTCAGTCTATGAGGTATCTTAGTTTAATTATAAAAAAAATTTCCACCCTTTTTTACCATAAAATGACTCTCAAACAACACAACTGGAATACGTGAAAACCGAATGTAGCTCGTGACCGAGTGTATAATGGACCAGGCATCAAAGAATGCTTTTTTTGCATATTAAAATAGTAAATGGACTATATTTTGTTACAAACCGTCCAAAAATCTGCAAGCATTTGTGTACAGAATGAACAACTTGTAGGCTGGCTTATAAACAACTTGCAGACCTGCTAACAAACAACTTGCAGATCGGTCCAGTCATGTGTGTCTCAGTTGAAGATTGGTATATTCCCAGCAGACATGCCACGCGAGAACCACGTGGTTTTCTGGTTGAAATCCCAGAAACTCTTGGGCAAACTGACGTGATTCTAAAGATGTGAATTTCTGCCCAGTTTATGACGTGGTTAAGATATGATTTCAAGACATAAAAATATTTGGTTACAAATGTATGACATGATTAAAATTTCAACTTTAATCATGATGTTATTGTTCAATATAAATTACAACCCTTATCAAAATGGTATAGAATAGATCAAATCCTCAGATATTCAGAATTGTACCATTTTTGCACACTTTTCAATCCTATATTTCCTCAAGTTATTTATATAAGTTCCACTCATTGACTATCCAAGTCAGTTTTGCAAGTTACTTGTTCAAAGGAATATAAGTGTCACCTGTTGGGACAGTAGGCCAGCACTGTATGAACCCTCACAGATGATGTCGATAATGGCCAGAGAGCTATTATCTTAATTAGAAAAGCAAATATTGTATCACATAAATAATTCCAATCTTCTCCTCATGAATAATTAGCCTATATTTCACATGGAAATGGCCATGTTATTTTGCAATACTTATACTACCAGTTAACCACGCACGTGCAAGTTAAACCATCTGTGAAATTCACGTCAAAAGCACGTCATTTCAACCAGTTTTCCCTGTTGGGATGATGCTTCTCGCTTTCCCTGTTGGTACAATGCTTCCCTATTTTTTCAATTATATTTCCCCAATTTCGACCACTTTTGTGCACTTCATAAGCAATTAACAGTAACTCACTCAACATGGCGAACCCCTGTTGCACGCATCGTTGCCCTTCGTGACGTCATTACCCACAATTCAATGCATATGTTGATGTAAGCAAAACTGATGACGAAAAGTGGGAAGACAAATATTAAAAGAAGCATCCCAATCTCGTATGTCTGGTCATACACAGGGTTTATCCACTCTTTGACACACCAATATGCTTTTCGCTGAACCCCAACTTCTTTATGGATCTGCAAATATAACACGTACAAACATAGATGTACGAATAATCCAATCTAATTAATGTTCTCTCGCCGTTAGAAAATATGCCCTCTATAATTAATTGATATAAAATAAACAATGGCCATTCTATTTTTGACACAGCAGGTTGAAATTGAGTCATTGTTTCATATTTTAAATTAATGAGATATCATATTATATAAGAATGAATTTTTATTCTATTAAACCTTGGATTTTCTGTGAACTGTGGAGAAGTTAAGATGCTGTTTGATGTTGAGTTATCAGCATAACTGACAAAATCGTTACGTTCCAAAAACAAAATTACAATCTCTGAGTCAGCCAAACATTAAACTTTATTTGCGCATCAAATAATCCAGGTTCAATTTCGCAAACATGAGGGGTACATATGCCTGAGTGCCCCCATTTGTATTCCGTGAGTATTTCCTCAATGTCCTCAGCTCTATTCATTGGCTTTAATACATATGAGCAATGCATAGATTTGAGTATTATTTGATCCACCTTACCCAATTAGGTTGCACACCTTCATAAATGGATGATAGTATGCTGCAATAGTAATGGCAATGATCTTCCCATAAATGAGCAAATATGTGTCTGTATGGAACTCTTGTGACATTCCCTTATCGATCTATGTGTATTATAGAATCCTTACTTTCCTCTGCGTGCATTTCAGGATGCTTATGAACAACAATGATGAGCTATACACTTAGCGCGTCACCATTCTATTGTTTATGACAATGATACTATTTGCGAGAAGCGAGGCAAGGCAGTTGCATGGCTCTAAAAGGCAAGGCAGTTTCATGGCTCTTATCAGATACGTCTGATGCGCTGTCATATATATTGCTTCTAGTCTCTATTTAAGGATAGAATAATTGAATCATGAAGTAGATAAAAGCAATCACTAAGTATCATTTACTCTTTATGAGATAAACATTGTCACATACAAACCTGGCCAAACAAGATTGGAAGGGCCAAAATAAAAGAAAGAACCCATATGATGAATATTGCTCTTTTGGCCCGATGGACGGTGCATAGAAATTTGGCTCTCATTGGATGTAGAATAGCATAATACCTGAAAAGATAATATTAATATTATTTAGAATTAGCATATGCTGGGCCGAGCAAAGCAGAAATGAGAAACTTAGTTTTTATATTAGACACTACACAACTGACATTGGCTTCTATTCTGTGCGTATATATTATACTATTAGGTAATAAAAAAACTTCTACCCAGTATCATAAATCTTTAACCTCTGCTGGCCACATCTGAGTGATAATACTGAATGATTGATAGAGTACATTACATATCTTTTATTATCTTTAATTTCATGTAACTTTTAAAACCTCATCAAAATGACACGATCACAAACATTAAGTATTTATATAATATTTCACTGTATTCGACAATATGAGACTAAGGATCTCAAAACCTAATCTAAGAGATTTCATATTAAATACTGGTGCGATGTCTTTTTCTGTACAGAGAGATACGTAGTCTATTGGGTATGCACAGGTGACATGGCAAAGATTGGAAGCAACTATGCAGGGCCCTGGACAATCCAAGAAAGCCATTATTGTTGCAGATATGTCATGATTAATCCAACACCATGGGACAAACCACAACCCTTATCTTCTAACTCCAATGTGACCAGAAAGTATTTACTGTTAAAAGGGAAATCGTCAATCAATTAAAACTGTTTAGTTTTAACCATTATCGAATACACATTTCTTTCCATTCAGCAAGGAAATAATTTGATCTATGGAGACAATTTGATTTCGATATATCCATGCAGTATTTGGCATTACAAAAAATAACAAATACAATTTGGTGTTTAAAGTATGATCTACCCCTGTCTGAATTACATGAACGTTTTTTTTTATATCTGTGTAATTCAGTAAATTCAGCAACAAACATGGAAATTGAATTCTCACTTTAAAATTATGTGACCAAGCTGTTTCTTACATTGAACAAAATAAATAATTTAATTTAAGCTGGATTTTATTTCAACAAGATATAGTACTAATATATATTTCGTCACCAATGTACTTGTGAATTGTATGATAACTTAGGTATCAAGTCAGTTATTATTTTTAGCTTTAATTGTGTTGAAAAGACATGAATGATAATGTCTGATACTCTTGCGTTCATATGAAGAAATGGTGTTGTTTGTATGAATGACCTTTTCATCACTATTTATGCTCCTACAAGTCAGATAGAAGCCTGCCACCGGGACTGCTTACTACCCTGGTCGCCCGCAGAAGTCTCAATGTTCTATTCTATACGAAAGGTGACTGGGGATCTTTCTTTTGTGTTATCATTTTGAGAAATGAGTAACTGAAAAATGTTTCCACTTACCTTTCTATACTCATGCCGGTCAGTGTAAGAACTGAGCATATGACTGACACGTTCTGTAGATAATGAACCATCTTACACAATACCTCCCCGAACTGCCATGTAAATGTGAACCACTTTGCAAACTGAAATCAAAATAATATTGCCAATAGGTATTTTTATATAAAAAATCATTTTTGTGTGAATAATGTAGGATGATTTTGTTGAAAAACAAATACATCAGTAGAAATGAAAGACAGGCCTATAACGTCTTTACTGTGTGGGATACTTTTTTAAATGATTCATGACTGAATGTGGACCTTTGTAGGCTATTTTCATAAAATATTACCTGTGACCTTGAAGCGACCTTTAAATTTCCTTAAAAACGAAACTTTTTGTCCACAGATTTTACTAGACATTTTGATAATTAATCATCTGCAGCTTTCGAATGCGAGCTTATAGAGTCCTTATTCATCGCAATCCGTCATAATTAACAACATTAGAACAATATATATATTTTGGATCAGTTTTCAAGGGAAAGTATAAGAAAAAATGCCATGCCGGGCTATTTTGAAACAATATCTGTAATAACAACTTATTGCTGTAGAAAAGGCAATGTACCCCAAAGACGAGGTCGACAACGTTCGCAACTTATTGCTGATTAAATCAAGAAAGTATCTATCATATTGCATAGAAAAAAAAACTTTAATATTGAACAAAAACTGAAAACGAAGTCCCATCAATTTTGAAATTTATGAACAGGCTAAATTTCATTTGAAAATGCCAAATTTAATTTAAAAAGCTTGACTTTCATATAAGGATATTTGAATAATTTAAGTGTAACTTAAAACAATGACCCGAATAAGTTGCTCTAATCATAAAAGTACATAAAAACTGATAACAGACTCTCAAAGTATAAGAAAATGTCTTGTTAGATGGCCAAATTGCAACAGAAAAATATCAGGTGATAACATATGCATTAAATGTAAATGATATTAGCTAACTCTTTATTAACCGATACCTTTCTGAAATTCTTTCTGCAATAAGGGGAAGATGCTAATATAATTTCATGAATATGTGTATAAATTGGAGTATTTGCTCTTTTTTTGGCAACATTTATGCTGGGTAAAAGTGACCCTATGTAGCCACTGCGCTAGGAGGCTTTTTACCCATTTCATATTCAATGTCTCTCATTTCTACTGATGTGTTTTTGTATATTCCTACAATGAAACCTAACTCTAAAAAGGTTGTGAACTGAAATCCAAACAACTTCTAACCGGGGGTCACTTATATTTTCGCTGAAAGTGAGAACCTTTTTGGGTCAATGTATATCTATCTCAGATTGACATGAATCTTTAGTAATGACTGATAAATGCTAATAACCACTATATATGGCATTTTCATCATATATGCTTGCACCTTTAGTAATAAATTAAGAAAAAATATTGTATTAAATATAGGGCAAAACCTTTGGGAATGGGACTCCACACCGATAGGTAACGAGTAAATGTATGTGGCTATATTAACGTATTATCCCTTATGCGTTATCTTGCCTCCAAACATCAGCATTAAGATATCCCTACAATATTTCATTCTGAGTAATAATTGGTAAGGCAAGTTCCTTGCTATGGTCATATTGTGTTTTCTGTTTGCATATGTCACTTGATGTATTGGTATATGATGATGATTGGGTTAAAACTTTACAAACTATTTTGAAATCCAATTGGAATGAAACACTTTAAAAATCTCTTTAAATTTGGCTTCATTAATATACTCTCGGTCTCAAATTGGTCCTCCTTATGTGAGCACATTTAACCCATTAGTGGAGACACACTCATTGTTATAGCTATATAAAATGACATTTTATTCAAAAGCATTTTCTCATTTAATATGAAACAAGACAATCTGTTCATGTCATAACTGTGCCATTTGGAACCTACTGTGGAATCCATTTGTGGAAAGGTACCCAAACTTTTCATCCATGAAAGTTTTGACCTAATGTCAGTTCTCTTACACTAAAACAATAAAGCCATGTGGTACTGTGGTACAATTCAAATAATCAAATTTAACCACCAATATATTGCACTGCCAAACTGAAGGCCAATATGTTTTGCCCAAAGGCTTCATGGCAAATATCGAAGTAGGTCAAGATATATCCAGGGTCAAAGTTCAAATTTGCGGAAATGATATTTGTTGGTTCCCCATCCAGACGGAAGTACTATTTGACAATTCTCCTTCCCTATCGACTTACAGAGAGCCATTCTGTGTATTGAGATTACTCCCTCTCTATTTTATTCAATAACGCATTCCTACCTGTGCGCTGTCAGAAAGTAATTGCTTCTTATTTTGTATAAGATTGTCAGGATGTGTAACTTGGTTGGTCACCCATCCTTTGCTTTTCACATGTTTAATTTCAATGAAAGGGGACAGTTGATGAATTTTGACAAATATGAACCCCCACGGCTAATCGGCGTCAATAGTCAATCTGCTAGGTGTCATGGTAGTGAAAAACTGTCATTATCCAGTGGATATTTCTATGACCTCAGGAAGGTCAATAGTCGCCCAAAAGCTGCCAGGTGTCCAATCTTCGTCAGATGTGGATGTTGCCAGCTTTCGGACCATGACGCCGATTGGGCGCAACACAGTAGACTTATTTTCACCAGCCAATTAGTTGCCAGGTGGTACATTTCGTCAGAGTTTGTCGGGTCTTTCTGCCTTCCCTTTTTTTCCACAATTCAATCACTGACTTTATCGCATTTTCGTCAACTCATTGCAGGGTTATTGCATCAAATAAATGTTTATTTAAATAGCAATGATTACTACTTCCTCAGCTTAGCACTAGGCCAGTAAATTAAAATGATTTTATGCATATTGAAAAGCCTATTTCCAAATTGTTACGAGTAATCATGCCCTAGTTTTGTAAATCATGGTAGAGACATATCTGACACGGCGGATGTCTGTGTATCTGCCCACCCATCATTTGCAGACGGCACACGCGTATATAGATCAGACCTAAAATTGCCAAACATGGAATTAGAATAAATAGTTTGGCTATGGTGCATGGTAGGCTATTATACGGCTATAATATCTTTAAATGTCATACCAGTGTAATATAAAACATTATAATGAACAGATAAGCGAAAGTGTTGATGATTTGTATTAACTATGTTAGAATCCACGCATTTGAAGCAATTTTGTAATTTATATAAAGGCATTTTCGAAGTGAGTGTATCTTGTCTCTGTTATCTATTCTATCTGCTAATTGATAACACATGCGGTTAGTTAATCTGGCTGCAAAAGGATTAGAATAAGGTTAATGATATGTTATGTAGTCATCCATAATTCCTGTATGAAGGTACTTTACACATGTTCTTCTTGGATATTTAGCATGCCGGTGGCTGCTTGCTAATTACAACGATTGAATCAAATTAGATTGGAATCCTCAGAAAGTGGGTCATTTTATGGATATTATCATGTTCATATGAACAATTTAGTTTTTAATTTGTCTATGACTATTTTGTGAATTTCGTTGAATGTTCTTGCTAACAATGATCTCGAAGAATAACCGCTGTGATTCTAGTTGGTCAAGACAGATACATACACCATGGTCCAATATAAACCAACAGATTTTCTATTGATTCTTCAAAGATAACTTATTAAAATGACAAATGAAACTAATATACAACCAGAAACAGACAGGTCGTATTTTTGTTTTCGGTTGTTCAAGCCTTTCACGATACATATATCACGTGTATAGTCTTTATGAATGGAAAGTTTTGCTGGTGAAAGGCAATCTCAAAGATAATATGTTTGAGTCTTTTTTCATCTTGTGTATCGTTTTATATTGTTGCAAATTCATCACATCGACTTGTAACCCCTGTCCCAACGCTTGCGCCTGAAGGTGCACTTAATTTTATTCTGGTCGTAACCTTTAAATATCTCCAAGCTCGTTACAAATGAGTCCTGCATTTCTTGAATAACTCCTTATGAACGATTGGGTAGATATTTTGCGTGAGCTGTTCATTTGCTATTCCGTGGAGCCAGTGAGGGCAGAGGGATGTCAGATAGGGAGTCACTTAGGCTTGGGAAGCCGTCCCTCACATATCTTTCATTGGGAGATGGGGTCATTGTGAATGACACCTGGCAGGCTGATTAGCTCCCTCAATGACCTCTTTACAAACCTGTTTGAATGGCCATAATACTAGTGGGTTGCCATCATTCAGGTCACATCATCCCACCACTAACTGGCTGTCTCACCATCTCGTCTAAATGACTCTCTCTACTCCTCCGGTGTTCATCGCCCCTATTAAACGGCTAATAATGTATGCTTCCCGTGAAGAGGATGTCATGGTGCCAGGAATGATTTGCTGATATTAGTTTTTGTGAATATTGTGCCAAATGTTATTGACATGATGACCAAATATGAAAAGGTTCCCAGATATGATTTATTATTTTCATCGCTAAGCACTAGGGTTGCACAAATGTTTCTGGTCTGATGTACGACTATTCATTTTTGACTTGATGATCACATATTAAATTAATCTGACATGTTAACATGAAGAAGACTGAATTATTTGCCAATCTTGTCTGATCATTTACCAATAAATATAGGATTAGTGCAGTGATTGTACGATAAACTGGCACCCTTATTTCACAGTATTTGTATCAGTACACCCACATAACATGGCCACTTTGAGAGATATTCCATTCAGAGCACGTCTTGAACCTTTAAAGATTTGTAATTGCTAATGGCGCAACATAATTACTGCTCATTCAAGCAAATATGGGGCCCTCCTAATGTAACAATTCTCAAACGCTTATGATAGAAAGGTTTATCAGCCTGGAATAATAGCTTTTGAGCAGATTCTTGGAGTTCCTTCCAAGGCAAATATTTACTTCAAGAAAAGGTTTTTGACTATGTAGTTTTTGTAAAAGCATCACTGAAGTGAAATCGTTGAAACGTTTCCCTGTTGGAAGATTTTGAATTAGGTTTTAATTTGAAATGATGTAAAGTTATTCCTTCAACACATTTGTCACGAATACCCCATTATACGTGTTATTGTTTAAGTATGTTTGTATTATGACTTGTTCATCGGGTTTGCCATGTCTCACAGTTAAATATAATGTGCTCAATGAACCTATTGTATAAAAGCTGGCTATATTGACATTTCTCGGTATTTTCTTCAGCATTTTGATTTCTAAATCACGACCACTAAGAACACATATCTCCATAAGAGTGCGATAATATATACTGCAGAGAGCTCTACAGCTCTACATTTGAACCTGTATACATGGACAGAGCTATAGAATATATTCGTGTACAGAGCTTAACACCTGTCTATACTGAGTTTTAATCTTTTATACTTGAGCAGAGCTTTACAATTGTATTCCTGTACAAAGTGTTTTGCACCTATATACATGTACAGAGCCTTGCACCCAGACAATATATTCTTGGTACATCAACCGACTTTTGACGTATTAACTTGCGTGTCAAACTATTGTTTCTGTCGTCCCAGGAAGTTTATCCTTTGATTGGAAAAATCAGACACTCTATCTGGTCCAAAACACTGCATTTGACATCCCGAAAGGGATACAAGGTGACATAAAACTCGGAGTTGCACTTAGATGTAATTATTTTTATATCGTTAGCGCCGGATGCATTGATTGACCATTTATGTCAAGTCCAGAAGCTGTAGAACGCTGTTAGTGTTAAACTGTGCGACAAATCGACAAGTTCCTACCTAAATATATATATATATATATATATATATATATATATATATATATATATATATATATATATATATATATATATATATATATATATATATATATATATATATATATATATACACCATATATACACCATATATACACCATATATACACCATATATACACCATAAACTATTGTTATCTACCTTAAGATTAGTAAAATATAAATCTCTTGAAATTTGCTATTCATCCATATGTATATTTGGAAGGAAGCAATCACGGGCGGTCATTTGCAAAGTGCTCCAATCTCTGTAGACAGTCATCTGAAAAGCCTATTTTTACAGCGAGACGGATTAATCGAAGGTCCTAGCCACAAGTTTCAGCAAATAGCTGGTGCTAATATTACCACATATTAACCTCCTACATATGTCTGAGAGGGGATATATTTTGAGATGTGGGTGATATGAAAGATATGTAGTGATATTGAATACATACATGTTGGAAACAGTGTGTCTAGAAATTGCCATTATGATTGTTTGCATTTCATGTAAAATATATTTTTCAAATGATGAAGCTTAGATGAAGCCCCTTTCCCTTTCCATAATATAAATGTTAATACTCTAAACGTTGTTGTTAATCGTTTTCCCATTATATTTCCCCTACATTAATTGTTGTGCCATTATTTCATGACAGGTTTGTCCCTGTCCATTTCTTTTGGTAATTATGACTTGATCTTTATTGAAATGCAAAATAATATTGATAAATTAGCTATTGAATTACTCATTTTAATTTTTTTGGGGGAGGGGGTATTTGCATTATTCTGGCAGTTATTATAGAAACACCACTTTTGATCCCAGTATCAACCCATATTTCAGTTTCAGGCATACGTTAAATTATAACTTAAATCTTTCATGATATCTCCAAAACCGTATGCCCTTTCTCTTTTCGTATTACGGTATTACTCATAAATAGCATAATAAAAAGCCAAAGTTTCATTTGGAAGTAAAAACAAATATGAAAACAAATTGTGTTACAAACGTAAGGTGTTCAGAAATTATATTTGGTAGAAAAATGGTAATACCAGCTGGTACTTTTTATGGACTATAGAGTGGGGGAAAATAGGCTTTTCATTTTAATTGAAAGTACATTTACATGGCAACAAACGAGAATTACCGAAGAAATATGTAGTTCTGTACATAATATTTTAAAATTTTAAAATTAAGACAAATTATGAAAAACATCCCCCATATTAGCTATAACGCTGAATGAAATGAAAAAGCAAAATCTATCTCTTGCATTATCCTTGGAGAAATTATGTATTACTCCAAGCATTATCACACAGACATGGTAACACATACAGCAACTCATTATAAGCCATCATTAAACAACCCATTATAAGCCATCATTAAACAACCCATTATGAGCCATCATTAAGCAACCCATTATAAGCCATCATTAAACAACCCATTATAAGCCATCATCAAGCAACCCATTATAAGCCATCATTAAACAATCCATTATTAGCCATCACTAAACAACCCATTATAAGCCATCATTAAACAACCCATTATAAGCCATCATTAAACAACCCATTATAAGCCATCATTAAGCAACCCATTATAAGCCATCATCAAGCAATCCATTATAAGCCATCATCAAGCAATCCATTATAAGCCATCATCAAGCAACCCACTATAAGCCATCATTAAACAACCCATTATAAGCCATCATTAAGCAACCCATTATAAGCCATCATTAAACAACCCATTATAAGCCATCATTAAGCAACCCATTATAAGCCATCATTAAACAATCCATTATTAGCCATCACTAAACAACCCATTATAAGCCATCATTAAACAACCCATTATAAGCCATCATTAAACAACCCATTATAAGCCATCATTAAACAACCAATTATAAGCCATCATTAAACAACCCATTATAAGCCATCATTAAACAACCCATTATAAGCCATCATTAAGCAACCCATTATAAGCCATCATTAAGCAAACCATTATAAGCCATCATTAAGCAACCCATTATAAGCCATCATTAAGCAACCCATTATAAGCCATCATCAAACAACCCATTATAAGCCATCATCAAACAACCCATTATAAGCCATCATCAAGCAATCCACTATAAGCCATCATTAAACAACCCATTATAAGCCATCATTAAGCAACCCATTATAAGCCATCATTAAACAACCCATTATAAGCCATCATCAAACAACCCAGTATAAGCAACCCATTATAAGCCTTCATTAAGCAACCCACTATAAGCCTTCATTAAGCAACCCACTATAAGCCATCATCAAGCACTAGCTATTGTAGGAAACAACTGAGTAACATATTACAACCCTTCTCATTCGTACAACTGAAGACTCAACTGGGAACTGCATATTACATGGGGGACAGATGTCTTACCAAATGAACTTCTGGAAATATAATGGTGAACGACGAATGTCAATTGGAAAGGTGAGCAATAACAGGTTCATAATTGATGTTAATAATCATGACAAAATCTATAATTGTCTTCTGAGTTGTCTAATATTTCGGTATTTGATCTTTGATAAGTTGTTGCTTGTTTAATTGCTTCTAATAGGTTTCATGACCTCAGTCTTGCGCTTAATTGATGTAATAAAAAAAGCATAATTCAAAATTGAAAGCACATTTTTGTTCTTTGAAAAAAAAAACATCTTTCTTGAAATAGGTTTTGTGTAATATTTCTGCTTCCGGTAACATTTTATCTTACAATGGTTAGCTTATATTAACGCACTGAGTGAATTTATTGACCAAATGTCATTGTATTAGCTCCCCGTGAAATCAATATCACATCGGACTGCTTTACATATTTACAAGCAACCCTTTCATACCAATCTTCCCACACCTCTATTACATAAGTCTATCACATAACAAGTTTTTACATACCTGAATAACAATATTAATTGTCAAATAGCTGTGTGACAAGGTCATTTCACTCAGTGTTTGAATTAATAAATAGAATCTGGCTATGTTGATATATTGGATCAACATTTAAAATTTGGTAAATATGATGCGGCCTATGTTATAGGTAAATATATAATTAAAACAAATATTAAATTATCATGGTCTCCCATCTCATATATATAAAAAATCTTCTTATTTCAAAATAATACACTTGTAACATATTTCGTATTTTGTCATTATAACAACTTAAAAGCAATAACAGAAAACAAAACCATGAGTTATACAAATTTAACAATAGATTGCCTTTCTTATTATATCGAGGTTGCCCATTGCATTGACCGATAGAAATCAACAAAAATCTAGAATGCATTTAAGGGTCAATATATCACCCTTTTGAGCAATATAAACCTTCCAAAGGATGTAAGCTCTCCCTTGTTCTCAGCGTCCATTTTTTCAAGGATCTTTCAAAAAAATGCATTTTAAAGGGTTTCTGATTTTATCCATGCTGTCACAGGCCCAATGTTAATTTCCCCCTCAAACAATCATTTTCTCCTTCCCTTTCTGACCATTAGGACCATTCACAGTGCAGTAAAATATATATGCAGATTCATGCTTTGTAAACAAACAGGAAATGACATCATGATGGATGACCCCAAAGCTATGTAGAACAACTCTCATCAAAAACCATTTACAAACACATGATAAACCTAACATCTCACCAACTTTCCAACACAAAAACATTAATAGGGGACTTGTACAGGTCTGTAAAATATTGTAAAATATTAATAAGGTGAGTTTACTTCATGAAACTGTACTGAGAATACAAGGACTTGCTTAATACCTACTCTCTGTCCACAATCACGTGGAAATAATGGCCTGGAATGTAAACATGCATTAGGCCTATGATGCTGTCCAAGATCAGTTAAAAGTGTACTCACACGTGCACATATAACTTCTTGGAAATGGTGCTAATGCGTCCAAAAGTAGTTTATTTCATTGTTAAATCAGTTTTAACAAAATAGAATTAGAATTTCTACATTAAAAAATATCAAATATCTAAACCATTTTTATATTTTCAAAGGAAACCATGATTTGAATGATGAAAGGTGTGGCTATGGTGGTTTTATGACAAGCAAAAGTGATCAAACACACACCCCAACTGTCTAAGCATGCCAGTGTTCTCAGAATGAAGCCAGCTCACATTTTAATCTTCTCTCTTGGTATCCTTACCACAGACCTTCCTCTCTCAGTCAAAAGTGTTGGCTCAAGGGAAAAACATGTCATGTGCTTCATATTAGGTATCAAAATTATTTATTTTACAAAAAATCATATATATGAGTCCTTACCCTTGTATTAAGCATAATTCTGGTCAAAATGTGTCATTATATGATTAAAACCTGGACTGTTTTCAAATTGAAAAAAAATTCCGACCTCTTAAAGCTGATTGCCCTTGTTGGTGTAATAAACTTTGAATTTCTCAAATTTAACGGAAGGCAGTGATCTCTTTATTTTGCTAGCAGAGTGTTCCCTTCGAAATAAATGTATTCTTATTGATATTAAATACCTCTTATTCTAAACCTCTGTTCATGTGTGCCGTCTGCGCATTATACACTACAAACACGTTCCTCTCAGCTTTAGCAGACGAATCGAGCAGTCTCAAACATAACTATTATCATAAATCAAGCATACACTTTTCTATATGCTAGGATTAGCCGTTAGGTACACATCGTATGTTTATCATAAGTGCGCTTATTTGTATGCTATTTGATATGTGATTTGTGCGATCATTGGGAGTTTAAGTAGTCAATAAAGCATCCCTGTAGGGTTGTATCCTATCTAATGGTAATGGAATACGTTCAGATTCCTCTCAGATACCACGCACTCATCAAGTCTTTCAGGAAATGACATGGCTCGCTATTGTTTTAATAACATTATAAGATACCATTGTTTTTCAGCAATGACTCATTCTTGCCCACATTATGAAAAACAATCTATTGTCGATCCTAATGAAACTAATTTCAGTAAATGACACCGTGCTTCATAAATCACGTCTTACTGCTCACATCAGTATAATACAAAGTTGACATTAAAAAAAAATATCCATGCCCATGGCAATACAATATCATTGTTTTACATACATTGACAAATATTTTCGAAACATAAATCTGATATGATTATCAATAAGGGACTTTGGTCATGCACCAATGTCGTTTCTTTCTAGAAGATTTATTTACAAATTAAGATCATTAAAGAAAAGTAATAGAGTTTGATATCAATTAAATATTGTAATATATGCGATCTCCCCATTGGTAAATCGGAAAATGTTTATGTTTTTTATGATTACATCACGGTTTTACCTTGGAGTAAGATGAATGGAGGTGTGAAGATCAAAAGTGCAAAACGAGCTGCAGCCAATCTATTGTGATATGCGCCGTTATATGGGCACAAATGAAAACTAAAATAACACATTACGTTATTTAATTTTGTGATTCTTTTAAGCGAAAAAGTGATATGGAACCAGTTGAATAAAGCGGAAACAGTGGAAACGTCAATAACTTTGGTATCTATTGACCAGTTTGATTATGGTGCTAGAAAAGGTGCCAGACATGTATATAACTGAAAACATTTTTCTTACGAAATATAAACCACCTAAAGATGAACGACCAGACTTTCACAGATAGTATTGAAAAAGGTCTTTTTTGAGAACATGGATTTATACGGCATCACTCTGTGATTGTGCAAATGATTTGATTTTGTTGATAATAAGCTATTGCGACGAATGGCCCGATATCTACGGTAGCTATATTATACAACTTATCGTCGCGACTTAAAAATCTGCAAGGTAAGACAAAATTCAGATAAATTCACTATGTTTGAGAACTTTATATCACCCAGTTGCGCCACTATGGGTAGCCCCCGCTTCCGGCTCAAATGGGACTTAAATGAGAACAAGGACGCGATTAGGGCATCATAGACCCCGTGGGCCTATAATCCCCTTCCTACATTTTAATAATCTGGCGTCTCTGTCATTCTATGCAACAGTCATAAATGTCGCAAGTCCACTCTTGCTAAAAATGAGTGCGCATGCGCAGAGGGCCACTGATGTAGTAACTCCAGGAAGCGAAGTCCGGGTAACTTCCCTCTACAAGTCTTCAGCAGGAACGACGAGAAATTGCTTGCTCTTTGACACTACCCCAGTGACACCGGGGGTCTTTTTACTGTGATGAAAGCGTGAAATCAGAAGCGGAAGTGGGCACAGGCTACTTCCTACCCAGACAATAGCATGGCTCAGTGTGACAGAATAATGTGTCTCATTTCAACCAAAAACTTGATTCCAGTCACTCTTATTTTTGTTAGTGGGGTGTAAAATACAAGCTAATACAATAAAGGCAAGCTTGAAACGGATTCATTTCTCCTAAATCATGAATGGCTCTTTTCGTGATATGTTTGAGTCAACTTTTACTTGCCAATTCACAATACTGTTAAACATAAGGTGTGATAAGCTCTAATCAGAGGCTTATCCAGGCGGGGGGTTGAGGGCACAGTAATAATAATGATAATAATAAAATTTATATCGCGCTGATACCAGAAAAACTGTTCATAGCGCTAGGTTCAGAACATGGGTTCTGAATAGGTGGGTTTTCAATCTACTCTTAAAAGAGTCAATTGAAGTACTAGTCCTGATGTCTTTTGAAAGGACTGACTGATGAAAAGGCCCTATCACCTACTGTTTTTAGGTGAGTTCTTGGCACACATAGGTATAAGTACCGTCATTTGATCTCAGACCCCTATCACCCCCGTGGGGTCTGTGGCTGGGGGGCTTTGGGAACTGGAGCACCCTCACCCCCCACCACTTTTTTATTTGAGATTTGAGATCTGCCCCTGCTAACGTTATCGTGGACCCCCAGGATGGACCCATTAATCTTTCCAAGTGGGAGGGGGAGGTTGATTGTCCATACAAAAACAGTTGTAAAAACAGATATTACTCTCTCACTGAGAAATACTATTGACAACTACTCTAATTATACACTGGCTGAAAAGTGTCATTTACAAAGATTTACATTCATTATTTTCCTAAAGGCCAATATAAATCTCTTAGCTCTTACAATACATAAATATGTTGTATTCTAATTATTATACCATTCAGGATTTCACCACATATTGGTTATTTGTAAAAAGGTAATTAACATGACATCTAAACTGCATTATAAATCATTCATGACCAACGATTGACTTATATATTAATATCTCAAAGATATCTTCTTTATAATCTTTATGTTGATCTTTATGGTGATAAGACTTTATGTGGATAGGCCTTTTCAGAGTGAATATTGACTATAAGCCCACAATATTAGCAAATCTTGAAATATTAATCACAATAAAGGGTATGAAATATCAAAATCGTGAATGCTGATTTTAAACATTTTATCGTACAATAAAACACTAAGATCTTTTAGATATCTCTATTTCCAATGTTGGTTTGTAAATTACATTGGGGAAGTGATCCATTCTGAGAAAATATTCTTGCCAGCCTCTGAGACATGTACACATTATCCTTGTCAGTGGTATTCATAAGTAACCTAGGCAACAAGGGGTATTTGCCTTCGTATGTCACTCTTACACATTAGCAGTCAATGTCTCAGATATTTTGGGGTTAATCAGATATTTTGGGGTTAATCAGATATTTTGGGGTTAATCAGTCTATAATCAGACCTATAATTCCTGTATAACGTCCTGGAAAGTTACCATTGGGCAGAAAATAATCATACCAGGACCAGGACACTTGTGTGTCTTGTTAAACATTTTAACACACTTTATCAGACATTGCATGTTCATTTCCATACAGGAGCGGTGACAGGCTGAAACCTCCACATGCCATTTACATATCATAGTTCATTTAACAATATGAACTGAGGCAGTAGAAAAAAGAAAATACTGAGACATTGTTTTGCAGGGCATTTTCATTCAGAAACTATCACCTCCAAGGATAAACATTATACAATCAAATTTGATTTTATTCTGTTTCAGGATTACATGTTAATGAACTACAGCTATTTATTGTCTTTATACTTTATTGTTCAGGTTTTGTTATCTTGATATATAGCCTCACCAGGTGCTTATATTTTTGTATTTCTATATTATTTGGAGCAAATGAAAACGATATATTTCGTTATTCTCAGAAACAGGGAAGGGATTGTTATCAAGTAAAGATGCTTTGATTCTGAGATTGTCAAGAATTTCAATGAGGCAGAGAACTAGTGCTACCAAAAAAACAGGTTCACATAAAAGCAAAACGAAATACAAGAGTAACCAAATCAGGCATATTGAATGATATCTTTTGAATAATATCCCTTGAAAGACCATGACCTTGAATGATATCCTTTAAATGATTTCCTTTGAATGATATGAATGAACAGTTTGTGGGCTGTTTTAACAAGGGATTTGCTTGAAAAGGATATATACTATCAAGGTCAAATATAACATACAACCTACCCTGTCTTTTGTTTTATTTTAGAATTGCTAGTTTCAGAATTACAGTTTGTTTTGTTTCAGGATTGCTGGTTTCAAATAAAGGTCAATGACCTTCCAACATTCTGTGTAACGTTCTTAAAAGGACCCAGAATAAAAGGTTAACATAACATATGAATGATTAACATACCTTGCATTTTGTCATGTTTCAGGACTGCTTGTTTTAATGCAAGGTCGAAGACCTTTTCTATTTTGCACACTGTTCTATCAAAGGCCTTGATTGGAAGGGCACAAACCATTCAATATTTTATGAACTGTAATCTACCTTTTTATTTTATTTTGTTTCAAGACAACTTCTTTGACATGAAAGGTCAATGACCTTTTACTCTCCTTTGCACTAACAAAGGCCTTGATTTACATACAATTCAATGATACCAACTACTGAAATTGAACATGCATTTTTATTATTTGGTTTAGATATGCAGTCAATGACCTTCTTTCACTATGAGGACTGTTTCAAAAAGGCCCTTGATTCATAAGGACTGCTTATTTTTAGACAAGGTCATTGACCTTTTACACATTTGGGTACAGATCTAACAAGGGCCTTGATTGAAAAGTTCACAAATAATTCCAGGATAATGTTCCCATTCAAGGGCTTTGAACCTGTATTTTAGAAAACTTTAGTGCAGGAAAAGCAATGACCTTTTACCATTTTGGGAAATGTCTTTCATAAGTGTATGTTATCTTTTTTCTACAAATCATTTTCATTTCAGACAGATTGTTTCAGAAATCTTATTTCAATGACCTTTTTAATTGTGATTACCCTAACAGTGCCCATCTGTGCTATTATCCATACGCCCTCTATTATCAAATCTCCAAATGCCCTCAGGAAAAACCTTAACATATACAGGCCCCATTGCAGGCAGCATTACTTTCACACTGGTTAAAAGGCTCGAAAGTCAACCTGATATAGTCATAGTTGCTGAAAGGGTCGTAAAAACACTTCACATAAACCTTTAAATAAAGATATAGCCTTTTCTCTCTTGCTGTCTTTAAAAAAATGTATCTTAGCTAAGTATTGTAAAGTATTCATATGCATCTTGTTCATCTTTACATGCATATAATGTCTTGCATTTGTCTTATTTATATGAAATTAGTCATCTTTTCTGATTTTATAAAGGCTTGAAAATTCCTTTATTTACTGTGTTTGATGCATTCTTTAAAGATCTTGTAAATTGGCAATTTACAGTTTGTAAATATGTTTGAAAGGTCATGTTAATTCCAAATTTACCTCAACGATATGTACATATTGGCTTCTTGTAAATCTCACTTTTCAAGCAGTGACACTACTGTAGAAATTAAGGGTTAAAATGAAGATTTTTTGAGGGGTAGAGTAAAACAATGTTGACCATTTAAGGAAAATATACATAAGAATATGCATTATAAGAGAGACTCAATAATCAGTACATGATTTTCCTTCAATACCCCATTCCTAATACTCTGCATGGCGAGTCATATACTCTGCCGCTGCCGCAATATGTTGTTCTTTGCACAGAATTAGTCCACACATTAGCATGCAATTACCATATAGTTGGCCAATTGATTGGCTCATGTACGTGCTCATGTACAACAACACAACTGTACACATGCTCATGCCGATTTCATACGTTCAAAAGAGGCCGCGGGCCGTGGCGCAGTTGGTTAGAGCGCCAGCTTATTAGCACCTGTTCCTCTGTGGGGATCCAAAGGTTGTGGGTTTGAACCCCGGCCATGCCGAGATTGAACTCATGATACAATTTCCCATATGAGCTGAGGCAAGTGCCTGAAGGGTTAACCTGTTGTCCTTGTAAATCTGTGGTGGGTTGTCATGTCGCAGGTCTTTGACATGACAACAGTGAGGCAGCACTATATCTGCTACAAGTAGGTCTCATCACGAAATGACTGAAATAATGTTGAACGTGATGTAAAACCCCAAACAAACAATACGTTCAAAAGTAATTAAGACCATTCGTAATTTGGGAGGGGAGTATATTTGAAATATCTGGTTGAAAAATTATCGCATTGATATCAATTTATTCAGGGTTTTTACATCACTTCCAATGCTATTTCAGTCAGTTTGGTTTCCTCCTCCTCCCTTAAGGATTAATGGTCCATCCCCTGCTGACTATATTTGTCTGACTATTTTGGTACACATGTCACTAAAATCTCAATCCTTGTTGTACCCACTTTCTTATAGTAATAATAATACCAATTAGCCATGTTACCCCATGTGATGAAATATTTACTCATTGTGTCCTGGCTGCTTGCACTGGGTGTGGCCTCTGGCCACTCAACCAAAGAGTTGAATCTGCCGTTTACTTGCAGAGCCAGGTATAAATCCTGGATCTGCTGTGGAGAGTACATCCCTTAATGCTTAATGATCTATACCTGACATATAACTGGGAATACTAAATCATATACCTGGATCACAATAATACAAACGCGCCACATAGCTCTGATCATTTCCAATTACATTTGGGTTAAGATAATATACACAACATAAAATCTGCTCTGACGATATCGTACGAGAAAAGTAAAACCATAACAGAAAGGTGACTAAAGCTATTTACATTATTTCATAATATGGTCCAAAATCATATCTTCTAAATCTTTCAATATGATATAAATGGGACGCAACATTTCCAAAAAGTTATGCTAAATTATGTTAATTCATAGCACTTTAACCTAGGAAGTTCAAAATATGTTGAAACTTTGTATGTGTAACATGAAGGTGAATATTAAATGCACACCTGGATATCTTCGATGATATCGTGTTACAATCTGAAAAAACAACATTGTTTATGTTCTGTACCAGTACAGCTCTACAAAAAATACAATATTTAAATGTGAAAAACTAATATATTATAACAATATTTGCATGATGCATGTATCGATGCTTTAATTTGTCATTGACTATAAATCATTAGCTGGATATATTTCTGTTCTATCTGATACACAACAAGCCATGTTGATCAAAGTGACAGATACAGACATCTGCAGCTGGGGATTATGTCAACCACAAATATATTGATAACAAAAAACATGTACAATCCATATAAAGGGTTTTATAAATGAAGCAATATGCCTTTACCATCAAATATATTGTTTATAAAGCCTCGAATTGGACTACTATCACCCTAATCGTTCAGGGGGTGGAACGTGGATCAGTTGGTAAGACGTTTGTCTCCGATCCTTAAGGTCCAATCAGAAAATACATGCCTAAAACTTCTTTGACGTAAAATAATATGACATGATCCCAACGCAGGTATATAATATCATCCTTTACAAAATACTGGGTATTTTGTTACATTATTTGCAAACTCAAATACCTAAAGATGCATAGGCATAAAGGACATTTAATCGCATATTCTATATTAATATCACAATTGAATTTCAATATATATCTCTGACATATGAAATGAAACGTAAAGTATTAAATAGCTCGCCACTTTTTTCATTTTACAAAGAAACAGGTAACTATATGTTTAGAGAAAATAAACTAACCAAATTAATTATATTTTGATTTCGTGATTTAGAAAATATATCAAGGAAACAAAATGTCTGTAAATGAAACAAAGAGAAACAGTTATATTCAGCATTTTGGAATCCTTAATGAAATACCCAGATAAAAGTTATAAGTTAAAAATATATAAAAAGTCAAAAAGATACAGTGTAGTTGATAAGTTCATGATGAAACTTTTAAAAATGATTCTGTCATTTGATTCTTGTCGTTATTTCAACATATTGTATGCTTTTGTATGAGTTGTAACTTTAAAAACTTGTCGCTTGCATCTGCCAGTATCATATGATAGTGTCATATTATATTTGCCAATATTCCACTGCATTTTTAAGCCCTATGAATTGAAGATCTTAAGAAGTCAGGAGTTTCGGTTATTCACGATAGACGGAGTAGCTTCAGCATTTCGTTCGAAGATTTGCATGAAATAGAAAAGCTGAGATTTTGCTCATTCCAGCAAGTTCCCAATAGCTAGTGGTACAAGCTCGTGTGTTATGTAATCATGATTTTGTATGATAATACAAAACATTATTTTCTGAAAAGGTAGATATGATTGTCAATTAGGTTTCTATCTCTCCTGATATATTCTATAATGTTGTGGAGAAATCGTTAGAACAAACATTTAGATAAAGGATTATAGATTGGTAAAACCATGTAATTAGACATGAAAAAATTAATTTAAATTGTACAGTTGTTATCTGAAAACATTTTACATTATTCCCTGCGAATTAATTGCTGGGCTAGTATTTTCTTAGTGAATGCTCTGATACAGCCATTTTTTTTAACTTGAGCGACAATATCGGTTTTCATCTGCATCAACTTTGCTATATTGTTGATTTCAATAAGGTGAAAACAAAGTGCTTGAATCCATAGAAAGGTCGTGTCCAATCGCAAGAGAATGGCGCCGGAAATTGGACGAGAATAAAATGTTAATCCTAGAATAACGTATTGTTGGTAGATTCATTTGATCGCTACCATACCCCATTGTTGGTCCTTGCTTTCTTGCACCAAAGGTATAAAATGAATATTTCACCATTTTCTGATTGTAGTTAGATGATCATAGCAGTTAGAAGCATTACGGATATTACTTTTTTAATAAAAGAGACACAAGTTGATAATGGCTTAAGAGGGAATCGATAATAATCTGAGAAATATATGGTCGTTAATGCCTTGATGAAAATATGTTAACTACCGACCATTAATTCTCATGTTAACTGCCGACCATTGATTCTGCCGATCATATATATATATATATATATATATATATATATATATATTCTCTTGACCAATTAAGACACGAAAATCGAAAAAAAAGTGTGAATCGATTTCAAATTAAATTGAAAGGGGTCAAATGCATATCACGGATCATCAACTGGTTACGTTTTAGTATATAGATTTAACAACAAGCACTGCAATCATCAGATCTCATTAGGCCTTCTTAAGTTTTGACTTACTGTGAAGAACAAGATTGTATACAGTATTCCATTTAATTTTAAGAACACACTGGAGAGAACTATTTCTTAGCGGCCTTCTCAACTTAATCAGTAATATATTACTCGATCTCAGTATTACAAATGATAGTTGAGAAATAGTTAGAGCAGACACACAATAAAATGAATGGTTCAATTTGTCCTGTTATCCAGGTGTGCCTAAACTCTTTGAAATTGGCCAGATGTTGGATTCTTTATATTGGTTTGCACATCATTTCAGTGTTTTAGATAAAGTGGGTGGCCTTAAGGATGTGCTGTGCTAGTGATGCCTGTTATATGAAAGCTCGCCTCATGTATATTGACAAAACCGCATATAATTTATATGCTTGAATTGTATGTATATGTGTATGTATGTATATATATATATATCCCGCTCTACAATTGCGATAAGATGGAGCTATCAGAATTGTATTATCTTAATGGCACATTGTGTTTATAATATAAGAGATGTGTATTGCTCACAGTGACCCAATACGTTAGTCTATAGACTCCAATGATTGTCTAATGGTACGCAAGCCTGTTCTATGACCAGTAAATATCGGTTCAATCATTTATGGCTGACGTATACTAGCAGTGGCATATCCTGTGCCGGATCGTATCGAATTCTGTGGAAAAGCTCATCATCAGTGTCATCATATCCCTGTAGCTCCCCATTACGGGCTTCCCTCCTGTTCCTCTGATAAGAAAAGAAGATCTATAAATGGCAAATTCAATGATAGGTAAGGTAGGAATGGGAACCGTAAATACACAAATAGTCTGTCACTTCTCTACATGTATATGCCTGGCATATAGAGTTGAATGTCAGCTTATTATTAAATTATATATAACTTCCTATTGTTGACCTCTTAAACTATAATGACCTTGTATTGATGCACTGTTGTAAACCAGTCATGTGAAATTTGCACTGAGAAATTTGATTCTCTTGTCTAATGATATTGTCACGTGTTATGTATGTGTACATAATGAACCTTTTGAGATCATTTTACTCTCTATGAATGTCCTTGGAATGCGGGGAATTGCTCTATAAAATTTGAGACGATATATTGTAACATGGTGATTGCTGTATATCACAAATTCTCTTAATGACCCATTCACAAGCCATGTCTCAAAACATGATATATTGCCTGCAAACATTCTCTGAAGGAAATGTATAGCTCAGAAGTTTGTAGACGTGCACCTTTATGCACCAATGTAGGGGTACAAAGACAGCTTCGCTTATGTATGTAAAAGGTGTAAAATGTATGTAAAAGGTGTCCAGATAAGATATCCATAAAGGTGTCCATAACTTCGAATATCAATTGATGCCCATTTGTGACCAAACATTGTCCAGAATAACAATTTACAATTCTTTGTCAAATCACATATACTGTTTCATCCACAGAGAAGGTAACCCAATATAGCCGAACCTTGATGTATCTATTGAATTTACTACTGCAGTTGTATTTCAATTATACACATGTTCGATGATATGTCACAAATGTCAAAGTCATCAACAAAAGATAACCAACATGCTAGTTCTCCTGCAGCAAACAATACTTTCAAATCCAACAATGAAAGAAAGCAACAGGTGAAATACTACCCTAAGATAAGCACATTGCATGATAGAAATCAGCAGAATGTGATGGACCAACAAGTAATGCAAAGTGCCTATTTGATAAAAAAGCAGATATTCTACCCTTTGAACCCATTTTATATATACATATCATTATAAAATGACTGTGAATGAACTAAATGGTCAATGCAAAAATACTAAAATACAAAATACTAGAAGCTACCTATGCCAATTTGCAACATGAAAGAAAATCTGACATGTGATAAGTCTTACTAATCCCTTATTTCTTCTTTGGCTATATGAGGATATTTATATGTAAACTGTATGTTAGTTGCAGAGGATTTTCTCCAGGCCTTGCTGTAATGTTATATCTGTTTAAAGCGGGTATATTAACTTTTTGAAACAAAGGGTCGGAGAAATGTTAGCATTGATGCTTTGCTTATGAATCAATAATGAATTTTGGTAAAAATCAAAACATTTCTCAATGTATTTTATACAATATATAATTGTATAAACTGACTTTTGTAATAGCCATATGAGACAATTTCTATATAAGGAGACAATAGGCCTCTTGTTTTTCAAGAGCATATGTGATTTTATATTACTGGTCAGCAATAAGCTAATGTAGCTCAGATTAGAATCCTCTTTGTGTATATCTAGGATACGTGTGTTAAGATATGTGTGACTTCTACTGATATATTCCAACATTTCCTTTGCAATAAGAGCTTTCCTCAAAGGTGTGATGGTCATTAGAGGAGAGATGGCCAATTAAGGCCAATTATCCAAGGCGGACGTAACATTTACTTCTATCACTATGCAAGGAAGGTCAGTAGGTGATCCACGTCTGCCTACCCCCCTTTCATGGGTAATTGTCCAAAGCCCATGCCAGACAAATTGCTATCTGAGTAAGTAGCACGGTCCAAAACGAATTTATGTGCATGTTGACTCATGCCAAGATTGCTCTCTCAAAAATCCACATTTGAGCCCAAACATGGATTGCACTCATGCTACATGTTATGACAATTTATTAATCCTGAACACATACCTGTAAACATCATTGGGTCTGATATACAGTCCATCAAATTGTCATGTTATTATTCCAAAGCAATATCATTTCACATTTTTGATGTGCAGTAACTCTGTTATTATGTACTGGCTGCCATCTTGAAAGTGAGATCGACATTGACAGGTTATGTGTCACCTACCTGTGAAATAAATCCTTTTTAAACTAAATCGGAAGTGAAATCTTCCACTATTTTCAGTTATTCTAACAATGTTATGGGCTCACTTAATCTAGAGATATCGTCTCTGTCAATTCTTGTTTTCTGTGTTGACCATTAATGTTTACATATCCATCATATTAGGCCACGGGCCGTGGCGCAGTTGGTTAGAGCGCCAGCTTATTAGCACCAGTCCCTCTGTGGTGATCCAAAGGTTATGGGTTCGAACCCTGGCCGTGCCGGGATTGAACTCATAATACAATTTCCCACATGAACTGAAGCCCGTGCCTAAAGGGTTAACCCATTGTCCTTGTAAATCTGTGACCGGGTGGGTTGTCATGTCAAGGACCTGCGACATGACAATGCAGTGTGGCAGCACTATATCTGCTACAAGTAGGTCTCATCACGAAATGAGTGAAATAATATTGAAAGTGATGAAAAACCCCAAACAAACGAACAAATCCATCATATTATATACTTAAAGAAATTTTGAGGTTATGTTCGACAGCCGTCATGTTTTAATGCTTTCACAGCTCAGGTAATGTAATCACAAATTAGTTTGCTGCTGACAAAATACGTGTGAATGCATTCATGGTTGTGCCCTATTAGCATTTTTGAACCTACAAGACTGTTCCTTACTCCAATATTTCCTTACTCCAGTGTATATTCTTTTATGAAAAACACGTCATCATCAACGTCTTTATGACTAGTTATTTTAGGAATTCATGTTTTTATGGGACAGAAATGTGTTTTATGTATGTATACATAAAACACGTGTTCGTATGGTCGATGACGATTAAGAAATAAACGTGCCGTCATAGTCGTAATATTGGTTATTGCATCAGACTTTCTTGCAAATGGCTTGAACATATCTTGGAATATAATTTTACTCTAAGAACATATGAATTATTTTTCAAGAATACATGTAAAGAAGAATAATCATATCACTGCTTTGAATTCTGAACAAACATGAAAATATAATATGCTCTGTAGATATTAATACCAAACATAGACACATTATTAAACATTAGTTGGCCATTCCTTTTTTAGGTTAACGTATCAATTATGAAAGCCGATGATAAATGTTCTTTTTCTGTTTCTTCATGAAGTAGATATGTTATGATAGTCATTTATTTTTTACTAAGATACATTATTTGAGTTAGAATGTGTTTTTACCTCGTATTAATCCCATGATTCTGGTGGTAAGCATTGAAGTTGTAAGAATAAACACGGCGTGCTACCTCCCTACCTCACACCTCATGTGATATTTCCTGATATCTTGCCGTGCTTCCTGCTTCCTCATTCAGTAGGGAAGGGGTCAACCCAATAATAAAGCCCTTCATTTACTCAAGGGAACCCAGCGAGCTTTTTATCAAGTAGATTTTATACATATGGAGCGTTAGTTACTTGGACGTTAGAAAATATGTATGTATATGTTTATATTTACATGCATATATAAATATATATACATTAATAAAGGATGTCTCATGATTTGACAACACATTTTATGACATTATTTCAGTTATTTCATGATGAAACCTACTTATAGCAGATATAGTCTTGTCTTGCTAAATTTCCTTGTTATAGGTCCTTGACAATACAATCCACCAAGTCACAGATCTCCAAGGACAACGGGTTAAACCATATGGCAAGGGCATCAACTGATATGATAAATGGAAACGTAAAAGCAATCTCGGCATGGCCCGATATCAAACTCACAACCTTTCGACGTTCACAGAAGAACTGGTGCTAATAAGCTTGCACTCTTACCAACCGAAGGGGCTTTGCTACGTGACAAGAAACAAAAAAGAATATTAAAAATCTGTAAACTCCGAGTCAGGACATTGACCTTTCTCGTTATAAATACTAAGCAAACTTAAATGTTGGAAATATACCCAATACCCAATGTACAGCTAAAATTTGACAATCAAATAACGAAAAAATACACACAAAAAAATATTCTATTATATGAATAGAGTGTGCTATAATATATTTGATTGAATGTTGATATTTAGATTGAATACAATAGACAATCGAAGACAACTGGCATTGCAAAGCTATTCCTTTTTATTCCATGCAAACAGATCCTGATGATAATTATGAATACCTTTACATATCTTTACACGGAGATTAGGCTACCAGACAGGAAGATAATTATCATCATTACAAAAGACATTAGGTTACATACATGCATATGGATTCTCTAACATTTTAAGGGAGAGTGCTACGTCCGGCAAAAAGTGAATTATATATGTTGGTATGTCAGCCATTTTCTCATATTCTTGTGTATACTATTGTATACTATGTATATTATGACATTATTATACTGATAACACATTGATTAAAACTAGGTATTTTCGGAATTGCCACTCCCCATTGTATTACAGGCAAAATTACGCAAAAGACAGTCATGCCTTTACGTGTTAGGCAGTCACAGCCACTGTGTTTTAGTGCTTTCACGGCTTGGCTCGTGCTCTAACAAATGATTTTGACCACAAAAGATGCGAATACTTTCGCTGTTGTGACCTATTCAACGTTGGTTCAATAACAAAGACTGCGGGCAAAGACTTTCCTCTCAATGTTTGCTATTTTCTCAAGGGTATTATAACACGTTGAACACTTTCTTGAAGTGTTCGTATTTCTGACGATAATAAATGCGGTCCATTGGAAAAATATTCATTCAATATATTATATAATTTATCTGACATATCAAACATATATTATTTGAGCCTCCAAACAACTTCATAATGACCATTGTGGCCTTAATATAAATAATCAGGTTATTTAACCAAATGTTGGTCCTCACATCCTATGCAATAGCATGATCTAAATTCCTGTTTGTGTAAAAATCACCAATGAAATTACAATACTGTTGTAGGTAGTACATTCGTTTTGCAGTCAACCTTCTAGCCACATTTATTATCATGTTTCTTGAAAAAACTTCTATTCTATAATAAAATATCACATTCTCGTTCAACTACAATAATTACAATAGGCTGAGGGACATAATTCCCATTCTCAGGTGTGCTTGCTCTCCTCTCTACTATCACCAATTCTCTCTCCAAAACTTCTGCATCATCGATGATATGATATTTGTCCAAAACAATGCGGAGTATGGTTGGCTTTAATTAAAGGAAAATGGTGTTCAGGACATGAGGATTTAATCATTATTTTAGGGCACAGTGAAATATTTTATTATGAAACATTCTAATTCGCATAAGCCATACATGTTGGTGAAAATCACACCAGGACGGGCTCATCTTTAATAAATAATGATTTGAAATATTGACTACGTGACAAAGGCTCTATGTTTTGTGTGAGCTGGAGTGCCTATGAGACAGTATCACAGCATGGTCAATCCCCTTGTCTCCATGTAATGCATTTTATATTTTGACCTAATATGATTCACCATCGACAGATATGAATAATTCATCATTGCACACACATATATACAAATTTTCAAATCTTCCATTTACGTCTATATGTTAAAAGTATAGTTGTGTAAAAAATGTATACTTTCCCGTTAGCTGGGTTATTAATATGTGTAACCTTGGAGTAATAATGTGTAACCAAGACATACGAAGAAAGTCATGATCAGCTTCCATTTTCAATATTAAACATGATATACCTTAATAAATATATATATATATATATATATATATATATATATATATATATATATATATATATATATATATATATATATATATATATATATATATATATATATATATATTATGGGTTATGAGATGGAGAGACAAATGGGAAAACCCCTATCTTTGTATTAGCATTATTCTTTTTCCAAGCTTGAGTGGGGATTAGAGTAAAAAATTCCATTAAAAAGCACAGATGTGACTTAACATCAAACACAGACGTCCAATTTCCTTAATTTCTGTGCTTGATTTTTTGTATTCATAGAGGACTACCACATTTTAGATGCAGAATATACACGAGTAGCCACAATGTAATAAACTGAGTTATCCTGTCCACCCTCTATTCAAATAGCTCTAGGACACCCAGAGATTGGTTAATTTGGTCAACTTCCAATTACTCCACGTTGGACATGTGTAACAGTAAACAGTGTTTGAACAGAGTTGATTCTCCGTATGCTAATATAATGTGCACACCAACATCCAGATGCTTGCTACCATCTTACAGGCTACAACCGATCTTGAAACTATTTGTAGTTTATAGCAGTTTTATGGTATAAAAATGTTCCTTACAGCTGCGTCTATAAAAACAAAATGCTTTCAGTGTCTGATCGTATGCCATGGAGGTATGATTTAGATCTTTTATGAGAACTAAGGTTGTCATATATTAGGTTTGTCTGCACATTTGGAAAAGGTGCCGATGTCCTGCATAGTCAAATACAGAACACTCGTCTTATCAGAGTCTTATTAATATTGCCATGGCGGGGGAATGGCATAAAACCACTAAACAATAGTGTACCCGTCTTACAGTGCGCCTGTCTGCAGGTATCGACATTGGATAAAAGTTTGTTTGGTGTCAGGGTCGCCTATAAGTCACAAGATATCTCCGTGTTGCTGCAAATCTAAGTGGAGTGCCGTTTTTCAAGCAAGGCCCTTAGAAAATTCATCAGTCTCAGAGTATAGGTATACGTTGATAAAAAGGTTTGGGTCTAAATTACCGCATGAAGAATGGAAGTTGGGTCATCCGCCTGACAGCTGTCATGCTGAGTAAAGGAAGGATAAGGAATGATCACTGTTAGCCACTGGGTGGAGAAAACCATCCATTGCTTTTACCTAGGTTTTATGTAGGAGGTAGAGGACATTAGCATTACCTTGAATAGATGCAAAAGGTCCTGACCCACTACTCATCATTCTTTGAGCTCTACCCCTTCTACAACAACACCTGTGCTCCCAACTTTATCAACTAACACATAATTTGCAGCGATCTCAACTTGAATCTCATATCAGATATATGAATAGATATGGTCGTTAATGTCTTGATGTAAAAAAAACTAAAATCATAGTGACGAGAGCTTTGTCCTTGTTCACGATCTTGCATCAGGCATCATATTCTGAATATGTTTTCACGCATTCCACTCAGATGAAATGCGAATAACTTTACTTTAGTATTCAGTATGAACATTTTGGCATACATACAAGCTGCAGGTAGAAAGTTTTAAATGTCACGCTAACAGTGTTACTATTGGCCATGAGTCATTTGGAAATCAAAGCCATTTTTATGTGTATGGACCTAAATACACGGATTCTAAGCTACGACAGGATCTGCCTGCTCCAAAACAACGAATGGCTTTATCTATTCACGAGCGGTATATGGGCTTCGTGGATACCATTGAGTGGGCAACAAAAGGACAATTGACTTTCATAAGAGTGCATGATGTTCACACTTTATTCTCATGGGTATTCGCATGGTGTTTAAGGTCACAAGGACAGAATAACATGAGTGACAATACCACAGACCCCAAACTGTACGCCTGATGGTGCTCAGGGTGTGTTTGCTTGCAGCAGTTGTGACCATGGGACCAATAAGTGAGGAGATGAGATCCATGAAGTGACCAATAAAACAGAAGAAAAGTGCCATATTTCTATTGATTTCCCTCATATATCTTACACACCTTTCAAACTACTATGCACAAAATATGGCATTATGTGATAAAATATGATCGGGCACCATCTCCTTCATCAGTCCTCACCATCTCTGCACATGGAGCAGCCATAAAAGCTGCTGTTTACTTTACAGACAGGAAGCCAGAGTGCGATATTGGATCGAGAAAAGTCTGCTCTGAAAGGTCTGTAGCGATTATATGGTAACATCGGGTTTGGTTGGGTATGGAGAGTCATATCTGTGCGTAAATCTCAACCTTTATGGAGCGATCTATTCCGCATACACACAACTTAATCTGGTCAATCACCCGCTGCTCCGGGATGGAGGACGCTAACATAATGAAGGCAAACAGATTAAGGAACGGCCAACGGGAGCCGCTGAGCGATGCGCGTGTGGCAGCAGGGGTGACTGCAGCGTATCTTGTCACACTTAAAACATGTCCATTTTAGGCAATAGCGACCAACATCAAAGCTTATAAAACTACTTTATATACATAACTCATTATCAACATGATGGATATGCATAAGCCTATTTAACAATCCTATTAGGATCTGATGTGGATTTTATTTGGCAAATAAATAGAAATATTCAGCGTAAATCCTAATGCTTCGCGGAGGTCACAAACTAGATTATCACTACAAATCGCTTTTTGAGATTGAAGATTTCTGTAATTTCCATCCTGGAGAGTTTTTATTTAGCATTAATCAGATTCTATGAATATATAATTGGAATAATTGATTTTCATAATGAGTTGATGAATTTGGCAAAATACAGTGATGGAATGATACTAATGAACAAATCATTGCTTCTTTTGAAAACATAGAATTAACAATTCACATCTGATTTTAAATGGGGTTTTTAATCGGTTCATTTATCAACGTAAGGCCCATATGTGGCGTTACAAAATCAGTCATGATCTGAGATCAACATAGCTTCCAATCTGAGATTATGATTTAATTTACATGCAGAGCATAAACAACTTCTAACAGTCAACAGAGTTCATAAAGGACACTAGACACACCTCACTTCAGCATATGACACTGAGAGAAGCTAATTTGAGATATACAAGAAATGAATACACAAGAAATGAAACTTATGAGAAATGAAGCAATATCACATATGTGGAAAAAGCAATATCAGATGGTAGAATACATTAGGATATCTGAAATCCTAATGCAGAGAAACGAGTGTTCAAGATTTTGTTTGTACTTTCATTTTTCTATCATCTTATTTAATTCTTAAAATACCCTGCAATAAGCCCAACTTATTTTCTGAATTCACGTATCACGTGACTTTAAAACTGGCCAGAAAGAAATGGATTACCACTGCGTAATTATGTGCGTGATGTGAAATCTTGTGTGGCACAAGGAGGAATTCCAACCTCTCTCCAGTCATTATCTCTGTGAACAATCTTGGTGAGAAACTGAAACACTCAAACCCGAAGCTTTCTTCATATCCAAGGCAACTGGACAGACATATTTTTATACCGTTAAATATATACCGGTAACAGCTCCTCATGAAAAATGCACAAGTGGGAATGATGCAAATACATCTTGTCTAACAATTTCCTGAGATTGTCAAGAATACTAGGTAAAAACCGCCTCCTGTAAATTTCTTTGAATGTGAATACATTGATTTTCCACAAAAGCCCACAATACGCCGTGTTCAATCCATTCCCATCTTCTCCTAAACAACCCGAGACACCATTATTTATCAAATCAAAAGGAGACATTACTTTCTGTCATATCCTGTTAGTTAAATAATGTACATCTAGTGCCAAGAAAAATTATGAAAAATTCGTTAACATTATGTGTTAATAAAAGGACTCAAAGTATTTCAGCACTGTAAATATACCATTTCCAAGATGTATGTTTTAAAGGGCACTCATCAAAAAGCCACAAAATACCCTTAACCATGAAGAACACTTTCACCTCCACCACCTAAACGTTCATCCTCGAGATGCCAATTATCAGATTATTTTAACAATTATTTTTTCAAATATTTTAATTATTTTTCCGATTTTTGTGATCATCATGTCATCAATTAATTGTTTATTTATCATTTTACCGAATTAATGAAAATAAAATAGTATGTCCATATGAAAATTATAGGAGCCTTGTGAACTAATATTGAATAAAATGAGATAATACAGAAGCTATACATACAGCATGGCTAAAATGCATTCAGACAATGTTGGTTCAACTACATATCATTATATTATTGATATAACGTTATTTCTCATGGGGAACACAAAGTACAGCTGATCAGGTAGGTTACAATTTGACCAGTTTAAAGATTTTAAAACTGGTCAAAATACCATTTTTGAGAGTTCGATATTTAAATCTCAAATCCCTCAGTTAAACATTGATTAAACATTGATTTTATGAACAACCCCGTTTTAAAGCGTGTACATCTGATTTATGGATTATGAAGTATGCTGTGCTTTGGCAATTTGGCATGCAGTCCAATCAATAACGATTTGTCCTTCATTTTGTGTATGTGCTTGAGAGACATTCATATTGGACATTCACTATTCAGTGGTCCGCTTGACTTTCGTCATGACTGTCAATGATAAAGTCATTTGGTGAATTTAACAACGTCACCAAACGCTTCATTTATTCATAAAAACATGGTTATTCTTCGGCAAACAAATTGAATTTTCAATTCATAAAATGTAATTGCAAATGTATTTCATTCACATCAAAATATTATATTTCAAATTCGAATCACACTCACTTCACCTTAATCAGATCTTAGCAACATGCTTACTTTTTTCTTTGGGCGTCTTTTGTTATATATATTACCAACAATGCAAACTTTTTTAGCAATTCAAAATGAGAATGTGTGCTATCAAATTTCTTTGCTGATCCGACAGCGACCAACGCTTTAAAAAAGAATATTATTTACTTAAGAAATCCCACAAGAAAGCCAGAGTGTCTGTGTCAGTCACGTCGATATTAATCTCAGCATAAATTGATTGTATATAATCTCATATTTCATATAACATCATCTATGAGCATATTCTTAAGACATAAGATGAAAGTTAACTTCAGAATATGAAGGCAGAGTTTTAATATCTTTCATTTCAACGGGTGTTTACAGGTTCAACGTCAATCAATAAATATGTGCACAATCAATAAATTTGACATTAGCAAGCGGTGGAATATATAATAAAATACACATCAGGTTCCACGACATTTCACATGATATCTGTTATAGTTCTTTCAACTCATCATTACGTTGTATCGCCCAATACAGCGTAACACAACTCATTAGTAGAGAATAATGAGTTTTGCTTTGGATTTATATATATATATATATAAAGGTATATCATATTCAATATTGAAAATGGAAGCTGATCATATGAATTTCTTCATATGTCTTGGTTACACATATCAATAACTCAGCTAACAGGAAAATATACACTTTTTATACAACTACAGTTTAACATATAGAAGAAAAATGGAAGCTTGGAAGAATGGAAACAAGAACGATCCTCTTTATATCTGAGATGTCTTCCATTCATCAACTATCTGTTATACTATCTGTGGTTATGTGTGGTATGTGGTATAATTTTGAAACTCCAGCAACCAGAATATGACAATATATTATCACTTGGATCAAACATTTAACAGAATTAATTAGTAACAGACAAAGAAATAAATTTACTTAGAAAATAAAGTAAAAAAGGATCATTCCTTATTTTGGTCTGAACTTATTGCATCGTACATGAATATACTCACTACTTTTATGGTGCTATCACATAGTTACATAACTTGTGGAGCGAGTAGATGTTTGTGGAAATCGTGACGTGGAGAAAATGCCAACGGGAGGGATGCTTTCTTGTTTGAGCGAATGAGGAACTTTTTCTTGGCTTGGTGCTAACGTGATTAACGCAGTTGTGACGTTACATAGAAGTTTGTGTTAAACTTGGTCACAACGATCAGGCAACGAGCTGACCGAGTCTCCCGGACTGAGTCTATGAAATCACCACTGTATTGTACAAAAATACTATAGCAAAGCTGTCACTTTTCTTGCTCGTTCCTTGCCCCCTGCCACAACGTCCACCAGGTAGGAAAAACATATGAAATTTTAACAACGTCTCTGGAACGTCCTAGGAACGAGATGGAAACAACCTGTACGCTTGAGTTTGTCACAAACAAGGTTCTCACAAACGGCTACTCGCCCCACACGTTACATAACTGTGTGACAGCACCATTACTGTGCAATTCTCGCTGTCTGAAATTTGTTTTAATGCAAAGAAGGGCTCTTAAGAGTCAAATTTAAAATTACGGCCCAATTTTTTTTATGTGAAATGGATTAATCATTACATGTTGAACTGGGTTTTTACCAGAATCGTCGCGAATCATTATGGCGTCAATTTCATGGCCTCAATATTGTCCAGTTGCATATTGACAAGGATGAATCTCCTAACTTTTATCTAAATAAATTGTGAGTTTATGTAATATTTTGCTTTGATATTTATATATTTTCGAAGTGAGTAGGGAGTAAAGAGTTTCTCGACAGTCACATTGTGTATGCCAGGGCATTCCGAAAATGCCCTGCTCCATACTTTAAGATTATAATTTCGCATTTGTAAAACACAAAGTATGATCTATATATACATAAGCTGCAAACCGTGCAGTTTATAAGACCTGTTGTTCTATCATATCAAATGTCTAACCCATGAATGTAATTATATGTGAGCAGACTATTATCATGCATACCGCTGCCATGTACACTACTCTAATTAAATGGATGATAAAAGTGAAAAGAAGCTTTATAATTCATGTTGATACTACAGCCTAGGTCACCCAGACCATATTACACCGTCCGAGGAACATAAGCATTGTATTTAGTCTCGGTAGCACAGGTTTGATGATACATCCTGCTTAGTGCACGACATTGTTACCACAGTATACAACCTGGGAAGTGCGGGCGACGGCATACAATACAGCGTGTTCAGGGCAGGCTACACTATAGAGCGTGTTCTTCGCCGGCTACACTATAGAGCGTGTTCTTCGCCGGCTACAGTATAGAACGTGTTCAGGGCAGGCCACAGTATACAGCGTGTTCAAGGCAGGCCACAGTATGCAGCGTGTTCAGGGCAGGCCACAGTATGCAGCGTGTTCAGGACAGGCCACAGTATGCAGCGTGTTCAGGACAGGCTACGGTGTACAGCGTGTTCAGGGCAGGTCACAGTATACAGCGTGTTCATCACAAGCTACAGTATACAGCGTGTTCAGGGCAGGCCACAGTATACAGCGTGTTCAGGGCAGGCCACAGTATACAGCGTGTTCAGGGCAGGCCACAGTATACAGCATGTTCATCATAGGCTACGGTATACAGCGTGTTCAGGGCAGGCCACAATATACAGCGTGTTCATCGTAGGCTACGGTATACAGCGTGTTCAGGGCAGCCAGAGAATAAATGGTGCTTATGAGCGAGTACTCAAACAAATTTGCACTCTAACCAACAGCTACTAATTCTGTTTGAGATGACATAATTGGTAATAAACACATTGGGGGTGCAGGTTACTGCAGGTCAGCATGGGTAATGTAGGTCAGAGTATACGGCCTGGGTAGTATGCAGGTCAGAATATACGGGCTGGTTGGTATGCAGACTAGAGTATATGGCCTTGGTAGTATGCAGATTAGAGTATATGGCCTGGGTAGTATGCAGACTAGAGTATATGGCCTGGGTGGTATGCAGACTAGAGTATATTGCCTGGGTGGTATGCAGACTAGAGTATATTGCCTGGGTGGTATGCAGATTAAAGTATATGGCCTGGGTGGTATGCAGATTAGAGTATATGGCCTGGGTGGTATGCAGATTAGAGTATATGGCCTGGGTGGTATGCAGGCCAGCGTAAAGAACCTGAGAAGTGGAGGCAATGATTTTCAGCCTGGATTGTGCAGGCCCGATTAAACAGTCGTACCAGTGAAGAGCCAATTGAACATTTTGCTAATATTAGCGACACGATAAAGCCCGCATCTATAAAGTGGCATGAGAGAGCTTATTGGGTATTATGACAATGGTCGTGGTGTGTTAGAGCCTATTCAAACTGAATATCTAAAACGGTGCATGGGCGAGCCCACCAAACTTTATACTATTGCTTATTTCATCACAGAGCCTATGCTAACTCCATATCAAGATAGTGGTATAATTAAACTTATTCTAGTGGCATGATAAAGACTATCAAAACTATCTAAAAAGTGGCATGGTTAGCCTATCACTAATCATACTGATGCAAGTGACCTGATGCTGCCCATTGTAACTGACAGTGTAAAACAAAATGACATGATGGGGTCTGTTACACATTATGTTAGTGATAGTGGCACCATACAGCATTAATTGGCATGAGAGAGCTCGTTACACTATTCTGATGCTGGTGGCATCATCGTGCCTGACAAACACTATCTAAAGGATCATACAAAGAGTGTTACAATTAATCAGCAATCAGACAATGTCTAGACGAGAAAACGGCCATAACTTTGACACATGCGTTTGTGACCTCAACCTTGGACTATGGTAATGGTCTACTGGCTGGCCTACCGAAAAATGAAATTAAAAAACTACAATATCTGCAGAATTTAGCGGCCAGGGTTGTGGGGAAGATAAGAAAATTGGATCACATATCATGGAAATTGAGAGAACTGCACTGGTTGCAAATACATGCAAGAATAAATTTCAAAATTATACTGACGACCTGGAAGGCCCTAAATGGAAAGGCTCCCCCTTACATAAGAGACCTCTTGCAAGTAAAAACTGGGGAGAGGCTTCTACGGTCGAACGATGGTACTTACCTATGTGTCCCTGATACCCGCCTGAAAACGCCAGGTGATAGGGCATTCTCGGCCATAGGTCCAAAACTCTGGAACGACCTCCCCACGGACCTCAGGACCTGCACTTCAGCTGACCTTTTTAAAAGCAAGCTGAAAACTCACCTATTCAAAACACACGTTTTGAATGAAGCGCTATGAACAGATTTATCTGGTATTCAGCGATATATAAGTTTTATTATTATTGTGGTTATTCTTGAGATTTTTGCCACAAAACTGTGCTTCTCATCATCGACTGTCAATCTACACATATAACAACTATAAATCTATATTTCCTTTGCGTATTAATGCGGTTGATAATCCATGATATCAAAATAGGTTAAAACATATATATTCCATTCAGACCACAGTTTACTGCCTGGATAGTGCAGGTCACGGTATACTGCCTGGATAGTGCAGGCCACGATATACTGCATGGATAGACCAGGCCACAGTATACTGCCTGGATAGTGCAGGCCACGGTATACTGCCTGGATAGTTCAGACCACGGTATACTGCCTGGATAGATCAGGCCCTGGCCCTGGATAGTGCAGGTCACGGTATACTGCCTGGATAGTGCAGGTCACGGTATAGTACCTGGATAGTGCAGGTCACGGTATACTGCCTGGATAGTGCAGGTCACGGTATACTGCCTGGATAGTGCAGGTCACGGTATAGTACCTGGATAGTGCAGGCCACGGTATACTGCCTGGATAGTTCAGGTCACGGTATACTGCCTGGATAGACCAGGCCACAGTATACTGCCTGGATAATTCAGGCCACGGTATACTGCCTGGATAGTGCAAGCCACTGTATACTGCCTGGATAGTTCAGACCACAGTATACTGCCTGGATAGTTCAGACCACGGTATACTGCCTGGCAAGTGCAGGCCACGGTATACTGCCTGGATAGTTCAGGTCACGGTATACTGCCTGGATAGTTCAGGTCACGGTATACTGCCTGGATAGTGCAGGACACAGTATACTGCCTGGATAGTTCAGACCACGGAATACTGCCTGGATAATTCAGGCCACGGTATACTGCTTGGATAGTTCAGGCCACAGTATACTGCCTGGATAATTCAGGCCACGGTATACTGCCTGGATAGTGCAGGCCACGGTATACTGCCTGGATAGTGCAGGCCACAGTATACTGCCTGGATAGTTCAGACCACGGTATACTGCCTGGATAGTTCAGGCCACAGTATACTGCCTGGATAATTCAGGTCACGGTATACTGCCTGGATCGTTCAGACCACGGTATACTGCCTGGATAGTTCAGACCACGGTATACTGCCTTGATAATTCAGGCCACGGTATACTGCCTGGATAGTTCAGGCCACGGTATACTGCCTGGATAGTGCAAGCCACGGTATACTGCCTTGATAATTCAGGCCACGGTATACTGCCTGGATAGTTCAGACTACGGTATACTGCCTGGCAAGTGCAGGCCACGGTATACTGCCTGGATAGTTCAGGTCACGGTATACTGCCTGGATAGTTCAGGTCACGGTATACTGCCTGGATAGTGCAGGACACAGTATACTGCCTGGATAGTTCAGACCACGGAATACTGCCTGGATAATTCAGGCCACGGTATACTGCTTGGATAGTTCAGGCCACAGTATACTGCCTGGATAATTCAGGCCACGGTATACTGCCTGGATAGTGCAGGCCACGGTATACTGCCTGGATAGTTCAGACCACGGTATACTGCCTGGATAGTTCAGGTCACGGTATACTGCTTGGATAGTTCAGGCCACAGTATACTGCCTGGATAGTTCAGACCACGGTATACTGCCTGGATAGTTCAGACCACGGTATACTGCCTGGATAGTTCAGACCACGGTATACTGCCTTGATAATTCAGGCCACGGTATACTGCCTGGATAGTTCAGGCCACGGTATACTGCCTGGATAGTGCAAGCCACGGTATACTGCCTTGATAATTCAGGCCACGGTATACTGCCTGGATAGTTCAGACTACGGTATACTGCCTGGATAGTGCAAGCCACTGTATACTGCCCGTGGGGCAGAGTATACAAACGTTAGTGTATGTCACCAGATCATTAAGAAGAAAGGCGTCTCTCTCATGCCAACAAAATCATGTACGCATGTCAATGTCACTTTATTTCCTGAACTAAAATTGTTCAGGTAAAAACCAATCTGAACATTGCATGTGATTGAAGAACATTTATGCATATTACTTCATTAGAAATAATAAGATAATTATTGTGTTAATTAAAATAAGAGTGACCGATATGAACTATGGACAGGAAGTATAACATCACTGTCCATAAATATTACATAACTTGTTAATTAATAAGCTGTAATAATAATAACTATGGAGATCAATGTATAAAAGAAACCCATATAATGCATGACAAATCCTGGAGTAATTATTTCATATAACACACATTTGTATGTATTTCAACGTCCAAGATTGCTTATAAATGCACCGCAGTAAGTTTTTAAAAAGTTCAACTGTTTCCAATGATTTCATTCACGTACTTGTTAATACCAAAAGTATATGATCTGTATTGAGCGCTCAACCATCCCATTCAATAAATAGCCACCCCCTTAAGCACGCAGACCAGAATTTTCACGTCATCTGACTTGCAGCTTTGTATGATTAATTCCAAATATTGATGTGATTCTAAGGTTTATACATTGAATTTTGATGTTTTTATCAATATATTCATTTTGTTTATAAAATTCGATGTGAAAATTTGTCCTTTGCTTTTGACCCTTGCTTTTCAAATATATTCAACCATACAACTACAGTCTTCATGCAATGATTTGCTCATTAAAACAAAGTAATGATCAATATTTTGGGACATGACTCATTGAGGTAATTACCACTAACTGCTCAATGATGAGAGAAAAGCAAACTTTGGCGCGGAACCATTACACATATAATGTATATACATATATACTGTCCTAAATGGATGGCATAAATAGGCTTAATTGTACAGTTAGGCCATGGCGTTAGAAGAAAAATTGACCATAAATCATTTGGAGTGGGGTAGGTGGCGTCGATGAAAAGAAAAACTTGTTTTCCTTGTTTGTCAGAGCCCAATCTCAATATTACATCCACATATTTCCCAGCAATATATGTTTACCGCTTTCCATCGTGCTCCGATTGATGAATGGTGCATCTCAATGCCCGTAGAATTCGAGGTGTCCTTATTACCCTTGTATCTACCCTTGTTTAAAAGTCTTTTTTTCATTGAAACCTATATCAATAAACAATATTTTGTGTATTTTCAGATAAGTTTATATTTAACATAGACAATAGCAACATATCTCTATTCTCACCTTAATTGGAACACACAGTAGTACCAGAATCAGATCTGCAGATGCTAGAGATGTGAGGAAGATGTTGGTGACAGTCTGCATTCGGCGGTACCTTAATATAGAGAAGATTACAAGGGCATTGCCAATCACTCCAAGCATGAGGGTGAGGCCATAGACTATAGCCACTGGGATGAGCTCGCCAAGTGGAAGTGTATTCACAGATTCATCATAATCATATTCGTAGATATATTCATCATAGTCACTCTGTGACTCAACTGAAAAGTTGGTGGATCCATTTGGAGGAAAGGGCTGGTACGGTTGAGCGACTGAGTAGCCGATGTTGCTAAGGTTTGCGGTTGCCCCCATCGTTGGTGATTTCCGGAGTTCTGGTAGGTTACGGTGTAATAATCACTGATGTAGACTGGGACTGATTTGCGTGGATGAAGTTCACTATTCTCTCATGGTTAAGCGGGTGTGATGTATGATAGGATTTGCTGACCGCTGAGCAGTACCATCCTACTCAACAACTAGCTAGTCACTACAGGCTGAGCTGCTCACACCTTCTCCCTCTCACTACTCACACACCTATCTACTGTCACTCTCTCTTTCCTAGTGGCCGTGGCTGAGATGTGATCATATGACCTAGTACCACACCAAAGATACACAGGCTTTCATTTCACATTAAATCAACGAGAAAGCAAATTTCCAAATAAAACATAACACGCCCAGAACATGCAAAGAAATAACAATGATGGCAAAGAAGTGCACAATGAGCGTTTGCCCCCGGGGTCAGCTGATTGGCAATGGTGAAAATGTGATTGGGGCTACACGGTGCCCACAGATGCATCCACCGTAAGTTTCACAACATGTCTCGAAGCCAAAGTGTGCAAGAGTTAGCGCTCACCGCTATCACCCGTCTTACGATCTATTAGTGGGGCTGGCCAATCAGCATGACAATTATAGGCTTATTTCCTTGTAATTGGCATCACACACTCAGACTACAGCAGCCATTCCCCTAAATGTCATGCCCCCAAGTTTACTCTATGCTGATAGAATTTTGCTATTTTTTTGGCGGGTTTATTCAATTTTTAGCAACAAATTGGATAACGTAGGGCACCAAGGATTCAAGAAAAATGAATAAGAGAGAGAAAGCTCTATTTTGACTATTATTGTGAAGGAAATAAAAGATGTTGGTGAGTACTAAAAGCTGGTTCAATCCCCAAAATGCACTGAAAGTACGACAAGAAATTCCTATATTTTGACGTTGTAAATGTACTTTATGTCTGTCAAGTGTATTACTGAAGAGCGTCCTCTGCTGCCAGATATAATAAAAGATAAATAAGATATGAGCTTTACGGGACTTTGTAAAATATATGACACTGAAAAAGAGGAATTTGATAAAAGATACAAGTATCAATTCAAGATCATATCCTTCTTGTTTGTAACTCCGATAAGACATTAAAAATGCAAGACGCCAGCCAGGGACACAGACTCCCACTCTGACCTCATTAAACTCCCAGACAATTTACTTCACCTCCCTTACATTTTAGATTGTGAAAAAATAGGACGTTTGTTTTAACAATTTTATACTTACCCTTTAATGATTCGATCAGGCGTGTGTCTATCATTCATGTGTCTATCATTCATGTGTCTATCATTCATGTGTCTATCATTCATGTGTCTATCATTCATGTGTCTATCAGTCATGTGTCTGTCATTCATGTGTCTGTCATTCATGTGTCTATCATTCATGTGTCTATCATTCATGTGTCTATCATTCATGTGTCTATCAGTCATCTGTCTGTCATTCATGTGTCTGTCATTCTTGTGTCTACCATTCATGTGTCTATCATTCATGTGTCTATCAGTCATATGTCTGTCATTCATGTGTCTATCATTCATGTGTCTATCAGTCATGTGTCTGTCAGTCATCGATCTGTCAGTCATGTGTTTGTCAGTCATCGATCTGTCAGTCATGCATTTGTTAGTCATTTGTTTATCCGTCATGTGGCATGCATCTGTCAGTCATGTATCTATCAGTCATGTGTCATCCAGTCATGTGTTTATCAGTCAATCAATTATAAGGCAGCAACTTAACTAACCAATTGTCTAACCATGGGTATTCTTCTTTAGTTGTCATTTGTAATATATCCATCCCTTTTATTCACATTGTTGTCGGGGCCATGGGCCGTGGCGCAGTTGGTTAGGGCGCCAGCTTATTAGCACCAGTTCCTCTGTGGTGATCCAAAGGTCGTGGGTTCGAACCCCGGCCGTGCCGGGATTGAACTCATGATACAATTTCCCACATGAGCTGAGGCCTGTGCCAAAGGGTTAACCCGTTGTCCTTGTAAATCTGTGACCGGGTGGGTTGTCATGTCAAGGACCTGCGACATGACAATTCAGTGAGGCAGCACTATATCTGCTACAAGTAGGTCTCATCACGAAATAACTGAAATAATGTTGAAAGTGATGTAAAGCCCCAAACAAACAAACAAACAAATCACATTGTTGTCACATCGGAGTATTCAATCATGGTAGTTAGCATAATAGCACTCCCAGAGTCCCTTGTTTAATTCATTGTCTGTTCCCATTTCCTAAAATGTCTTTAGGCCCGTAAAAAATCCTCATTTATTTTTATTGAAAGGCAAAGAGGTATTTTTTTGTGTTTTTTTAACATAAACTCATGAGCATTAGTATTATAATTTATTTTATAACTTGGCTGAATAATATACATTTTCTATGGTAAAATTATAGAATGTTTGGGGTAACAGCTGCTCTTTAAAGCTTTTGATTAGGCGCATTTTTATACTCAAAACCAGGAATAGGGATTGCATGAGAAACAAGACTTATTTTCTGGCCTTAACTCTGATCTGTAGCCTGGAAACAAATGGAAACAGAGTATTGTGTCTTCACATATCTTGGTGCCCGGGTAGTAATGTCTCCACAAAATGTCTTGTTTCCTTTCATCGAATCACAACAACCAATAATGTGACCATCGCATAAGTCCATCAGAACCATGGTCTTATATAAAATGATCAATCTCCGTCGGGGACCCTTCCAAGAGATTGAGGGTAGACACTCTTTATGCATACACTGAGAAACTGTGATGGGGGCTTGCCATCAAAGACCTGCGACCACTTAGCGACCGGAAACCAGCCGTTTATTTGAAATAAAGGCCGTTCGCATATGTAATTGCTCCCAAATTCCGTCAACCACCAGACGTTGCTCACCTTGTGCGGTCGATAAACATAACTAAATGTCCAACATCAGTTTATACATTTGACAGGTGGAAAAATGGATATTTTTTATTTATGTTATTCATAATGATACATGAATTACAATTTTGAAAGGACATTTTCTAATTTTTTTGGCGTATTACATTTAAACCTATTATTTCATGACAGGAAACTTTTCCAGATAGAATATATTTGTGGAAATCAGACTCGTCCTGTCGAAGTTATTTAGGTTAGCGCATGGATGGGAGCGAATTCCATTCCTACCTCCACTGGAAGCCAATGTAATTCCATCAATTATCTTGTTATATGATCATCTCCCACCTGGTGCAATACAAACATCTCCCAACTGGTTCCCACAATACAACAATCACCCACCTGGTTCCTGCAATACAAACTGTATTTGCAGTATTGCAGGAACTAGTTGGGAGATGCATGTATTGCAGGAACTAGTTGGGAGATGCTTGAATTGCAGGAAATAGTTGGGAGATGCTTGTATTGCAGGAAATAGTTGGGATATGCTTGTATTGCAGGAACTAGATGGGAACTACATACTCATTCTGGTGATAAAGTTGCAACATACTCATTCTGATGATAAAGTTACACCATACTATTTCTGTTGATGATGCTGCAACATGCTCATTCAAGTGATAAAGTTACAACATGATCATACTGGTGATAAAGTTGCAACATATTCATTTTGGAGATTAAGTTACACCATACTCTTTCTGTTGATAAAGTTGCATGCTCATACTTATAATAAACTCACAACATACTCATTCTGTTGATATAGTTGCAACATGTTCATTCTGGTGATAAAGTTGCATGCTCATACTTATAATAAACTCACAACATACTCATTCTGTTGATATAGTTGCAACATGCTCATACAGGTAATAAAGTGACAACATACTTATTTTAGTGATAAAGTTACAACATACTCATTTTGGTGATAAAGCTACAACATACTCCTACTGGCGATAACATTCCAACACGCTCAATACTTATTTTAGTGATAAAGTGACAACATACTAATTTTAGTGATAAAGTGACAACATACTTATTTTGGTGATAAAGTGACAACATACATATTTTTGTGATAAAGTTACAACATACTCATTTTGGTGATAAAGTTACAACATACATATTTTGGTGATAAAGTTACAACATACTCATTTTGGTGATAAAGTTACAACATACTCATCATAGTGATAAAGCTACAACATACTCCTACTGGCGATAACATTCCAACACGCTCATTTTGATGATCAAGTTGCGACATACTCATTCTGACGATTAATCATTATCAACAAAATTTGTGAATTTCAAAATAATAAACTTTATTGACTTTCATACCATGAGACATAAAACAGCCCGTCCTTGGATTACACCAGAAATAATCAAGCCAATGTATGAGAGGGACAAAGGCTAACTTGGCGACTAATGGTGTCCGCATACGTGGCTTACTGGACTACTAATGATGTATTATGTTCAATAATATTGCTCTCAGGTTCTATGTGTGACAGATATAGGCAGCACAAACAACAGAAAGGACATCTATGAAAATCGTTCAATTGTATTTTAGATTTGATCGAAGACAGAGAATTGACGCATAACTGGAATAAAACATTAAGAAAATATAATAAATGTTTATCCACTCATTGTGATACTTGTCTTTCTATACTGGAAAACAGAGTGTAGCATTCATCATCAATTGTTAAGATGGGCTGGAAAAGACCAAATATAGCCAGGAGTGTTTGGTAGTTACGGAAGATGAATTTGTAGGTTTTAATCCAAAATATACATTTTTTTAGCACGAAATACAAAATGAAATCTGTGAGGAAGTTATCACCACATTTTATGAAAAGTTATCATATTTTTTATTTATAGGACTTCTGGACTGTTACCACCGCTTAAGAACCATTTTGTGCTAAGAATAAGATAGAAATAAAAATGGTTTAATTTAGATGAAAATGGAAAAAAGCTTAAATTAACCCACCATAGGGTCATTTGATCACAGGGTCGCCAAGCAATGTTCAGTAATTTGAATTTCCTCCACCCCTCCCCCCAAATAAATAACGATCTGTCCCTTTGTTTCCTCCGAAATTCCAGGTATCGATGTCTGATTATAAAATGACCTGACCTGCATTAATAAAATGGCAAGACACTTAGTTACAAGATATAGTATTTTCGCAATAAATTCCTGATTAAAATATTTCACAGTTATGAAAAAATATCATTCGAGGTTAAAATGTGACTTGTGCACAAATAAGGTGAAGGTGACAGATCTTTTAAGTTGACTTTTTCAGGAGGTAAACATGTCTGGTAAGGAATGATTTGTCGAAAAAGATCTAATGAGATTCATTAACAGCAAAATAAAGTTGTATTTCTGAAGTCTTTTTTGAAGTGTGAAAATTTAAGTAGATGTTTGCTATGTGTTTTGTTTTGTCAAAGAATAACATCAATACAATGTGTATCATAACATGCTGTGTAGATCATGAACCTAGTATGCGTCATTTCTCCTTTTACAGTTGGCATGCGGGAAATGGCAGATACCTGGAACCTTCAGAACAGGTGTACAAATATTCTTGTCTCAATATAATGTGTACATGACCAATACAAATCCGTGTGTATTGTGGGTGAAATGTCATGCCAATAATGGAAAACCTGTATACCATAAGTTGGAAATGACGTGAGAAACGTAAACTATAATCTCTTAGATATACTGTTACATACAAGATATAGTTACCATTCATTATTTCCACTCAACCCAATCTAACATATACAAGAATCAGTGAAATGTTCTCCTTATTAAATCATTGGATTGTTCTTTATACAATGAATCGTGTTTAATTTTAGACGTCACCATGGCAAGATTGTGGTACATCTAGAAAACATTCCAAGCTAATCTGAAGGGGTATATATAGAGGAAATGTAGAACCGAGTAACAAAATGGACTTCCTGGTTTTTATGGCAACCCAGCTTTTTATGGGAGTCGACATTTGCTCCTAATGCATATATATGCGCGACCTCTAGTGGAGAAGCTCGTATAACATGCAATTATCATGCTTTACTCTGATGTTCAAACAGAGGAAAATGCATCGCCATATGATTTGGTGGGTGATAATTTCAATGAGGCGCAGTTCGCGCTTCACATCTATGACAAATCAACAGCGTAAAGTTGGAGAGCATTGCCTCTCTCTCTTGTTTCAGTGTCCTCTCCAAATAACTAAGTAGGAGACTGAATCTTAAAAGTTCTCTTCGAAATTAGAAGATGGTCATTTGTCTAGAATAATCGGCTCACATTCAATCAGTTATACCTTAGCTTGTTAAATTACCTGCTTGATGGTGTGTGACAAAATGACAGAAACTAAAATCGTGACAAATTGTGGTGGCAAGTATTGTTGGAAAGGTATAATCATATTGCAGCCAAATTGATATCACTGACTCTAAATCCAATATCTTCAGAGTATCCCTTCATTGTTTATCATAACTAAACCTAATCCGCACTCTCTTTGGAGTAGATCTTCATTGTTTATTATAACTGAGCCACACTCTCTTCAGAATAGACCTTAATTGTTTATTATAACTGAACCCACAAATCCACATGCTTTTTAGTATAAATCTCCATTTGTCATCCTACAAACTAAGTAAATCATGGAAAATAATATTTGTCATCACAATCAAAGAAACTTAGCCTATATTTTATGTGACTACATAAAGCCTTACTTATATTTTATGTGACTACATAAAGCCTTACTAACATCTCTCCTGTCTCACTAGATCATAGAAACCCATCCATCTGTTATTGGAGTACGTCAAAGCAGTCCATTCCCTACTCGGACCAGAATCTGAGAGACCAAATTAGAAATGGTTGCCGTCGATTTGTGAAAGCCATTTGCGGCTTGATTTTGTAAATTGGTACTGATAGACAATCACTTGGCCAAAAGATTGCAGTAACTGGAAGACACGGTGTGGAGAGAAGTGATTGTGGTGGACAAACGCCTGCATACCTTCCCCACACAGGGCATAAAGCAACGGCCACCTTAAGCCTCCCCTTTCAACTTCTATATCACTCCGATAAGGCGGGTCGATAGAGCCACAGGAACAATACCTCATGAAAGCCTTCTGATTCCAGCATTGTAATTATTTCAAGGTGAACGTCAATATTATCTATCCATTGTATTATAAGTTGGAGAAAGTTGTTAAAGTAAGAAAGACGACCCGTTGTTTCAAATTACTATAAAGATGAAGATAAATCCTCAAGTTAATTGCTGTTTCTGTTCTGTACATTTTAATACGTCTAAGTTAAGTATCTGCACGGATGTTTGCAAGGACTTGCTCATATGTATGTTGGTGACACTTGGTTAGCCTCATTCACATATTTACATAAAAGCATTACACTCATAAATATTGTTACATGGTAGGAAATATATGAGGAAAAGCATTGTCACATATTGGCGAAGTTGGCCGAGTATCTCTTACCTCCTAAGTGATATTGTAGGAGACATGAAAGCGTGGAGCAATTAATAGACATGTTGTTGTCTGTGCATGTATGAAATACAGGGAAATAGCGCCTCACCCAGCAAACTCATATTTGTTATGTGCACTCTACAAGAGCTCACTCATGGAGATGATGTGGAAAACAAAGTGATGATATTACATTACGTCTCAGGCTCTTAAGAGATTTTGAGGCTTATCTCGACCAACTTATTGCCGCCATGTTTTTTGTTTTCACAGCTTTCTACCATTATCACAAATACGTGCAAATGCACCCGCGACCACGCCCTGCTTCAATATCAAAGACTTTCCTTTCTTTATAATAGGGAAAAGCAAGACATACAAGGGTATATTGATGTCTAAGCAATGATCGACAAGTGATCATAAAAAAGGCTCATGCAGTGACTACACAAGGACGGACAAGTAACCACAATACGGTACATTCAATGACTGCTCATGGTACATGACTATGACTGCACATGGTACATGACTATGACTGCACATGGTACATGACTATGACTGCACATGGTTGGAAAATATTTGGTATTCCCTTTTTATGGAAAAACAAGACATACAAGTGTATATTAATGTCTAAGCAATGATCGACACGGCACATGGTTGGAAAATGTGCAATTCAAGGTACCATCACTGACAAGACAGGAATAGACCAATGAGCTTTACAGGACAAAGCAATCCCATCCCATCCCATCTGTTTGGGAATCCTTGTGTTTAAAGTTATATTCTGTGATTTTGATTTTTAACATCTTTTCATGATTTAAATGTGCCAAGGTGTCATTTAATTTGTTAATTATTGTGGTGGGATGAAATGAGCTAATTTCCAATTTGTTAGTAGCGATATTTAGTAGGGACGGTTCCTTACCATTAGAATCCATTAAAGACTGATTAATGTTGCTAATGGTTGCTTCTTGCACCATAAAAGACAGTGATTAGGACCTCATCAAGCAGAAAGTTGACACACACACCGGCAATTACCTCTTAATTCAAGACTGTATCCCAGGAAGAATAGCTAAAATGCTTGATAAAATTCTCCCAGTGAACCACCTTCGAAATGGATGTAAAGCCAACTCAGCTATGGTTAAAAGTTCTTATTTTTCATACGACGTGCACGCACCGATCCGACAGCTGCTGGATATTGGCACAAGGTCACGATAAGCAAAATGCCTCCCGCATAGAGTGACGTCCACATATTGAAATCCCAGGAAGAATAAGGTTCCTAGCGACCTGAATGAAATGTGTTATATTACTTTTCCATGTTTGTGTAATATGTTCTACTTGTATCGATGATAACCAATTTTAAGGCCGAGGACCTGGGGCTGTTTTTATAGCAAGGACAAAAATGTAGCAAAAGAAGGAGATAGGTGCGTGATAGACGGACTGGTGCATTCTCCATGTTACAGTTGTTGAAAAGTGAGAATGACTAATGTTAATATCATTAGTTACAAACAGCAATTCTCGTTCTGATAGTTCTTATATAATATATATAAGTGGGATTTTAACTACACCTTATGTCAAGTTCCAGATGGGGGATGAAATAATTTAGTTGTTTATTGTTAGAGTAGCGATATAAGTATTCTAACTTTTTGCTGACTTGCATCTTGCTGACTTGCATCTTTCAAATGAAACAAACTCTGTGGATTAGTATTCAACTACTGACACAACATTTAATATTCAATGTTTTCTTTTACTCCGGCCATCCCTCACGAGACGTTTTTATGCTGTGAGAGTCCAAACAGGGACTACATAAGCACACCTCCCAATTCTAAAATAGCACACCTCCCAATTCTAAAATAGCACACCTCCCAATTCTAAAATAGCACACCTCCCAATTCTAAAATAGCACACCTCCCAATTCTAAAATAGCACACCTCCCAATTCTAAAATAGCACACCTCCCAATTCTAAAATAGCACACCTCCCAATTCTAAAATAGCACACCTCCCAATTCTAAAATAGCACACCTCCCAATTCTAAAATAGCACACCTCCCAATTCTAAAATAGCACACCTCCCAATTCTAAAATAGCACACCTCCCAATTCTAAAATACTTCAAGTTATTTATTAAGGTCCCATCCACTGACTTGACCCTCCCAGTCTTTAATGCAAGCTTCTTTGTCAAATGAGCCCAGGTATTACTTACGTAGACAGTCAGCCCAGTGCCTATCAGTCCACGCAATAACTAAGCTCCTGCCACGCCACTGTGCCTACTTCGGTGTGCCTCATATCATGCATGTATTAGGCCTTTCTGAATAACTGTCAATATGACTAACAATTCACTTGCCATGCAATAATTAAGCTCATACCATGCCATGCAATAATTAAGCTCCTACCACGCCACTGTGCCTACTTCGGTGTGCCTCATATCATGCATGTATTAGGCCTTTCTGAATAACTGTCAATATGACTAACAATTCACTTGCCATGCAATAATTAAGCTCCTACCATGCCATGCAATAATTAAGCTCCTACCACGCCACTGTGCCTACTTCGGTGTGCCTCATATCATGCATGTATTAGGCCTTTCTGAATAACTGTCAATATGACTTACAATTCACTTGCCATGCTTGACTAATTAGGTCACTTTGATCCTTAACTTACTAATAACTGATTAATATTCATGACGAGCAGCTACTGCTCTAAGATCTAAACACTATCTCAACCTGATATGAGGGGTGGGCCCGAAACTCTTCTCTTAGTAGCCATTATTCTGAGCACACTGTAAAATCTAATTGTAGAAAATGTTTGTGGAACCTGTTTCATCCATTATGCTAACTTGCTTCATATACACATTTGTGTGTATTAACGAAACCAACAGGGTTACTTAGGGAATTCTTTGGATAATACAAATCTCGTTTGTTGGTAACGTGATTTGAATTGCAAACAGGTCTGATACGGTGAGAGGCAATGTTTTCAGACTGAGAAGCCCAACACTCGATTTGCTAGTGATAATCTCATGATAATACTAATTAAAAAACATAAAATAAGAATGTGTACATTACTTGCTGGATGAAATCTTCATTTGTCTTAATAGGTTTTAGCTTGACGTGACAATGCCAATAATTCGATGTTTTTTTGTGTGAGAAATTAAGTGAACATCATTTTAATTCAATTACAACAAACTTGTATGACCTACACAACCTTACTCACCTATTGAGTAAAAACAGTGATAAGACCATCATATATACCTCGGCATTTCAAGGTATCCAGGAGTTAATTTTTTGCCCAAGGACATATGCATACGCTACACAAAACCAAATTTTGCCTAAGAAATCTATCTCGGGCGAGTTGATCAGGTCAGAACAGAATATTGATTAAATGTAAATTGGAATGACGCCCAACAAACCAACTTAGGGAGAGAGAGAAAGAGATATGTGATACGTCTATCTTATCACATCCTAATTGAATTGTGATGAAAAATGCACTTATGTACCTAATACTAATTTGAACAAAGTGTCCATATAATGTATTGTGTTTACATCGGAGTTGAGATACTGATGTAGATATATTTTGAATTAGTTATTTGGGACATTAGGTTATTGGTTATTTTTCGAGATATTGTCATGAATATTGTAAATAATATGGAAATACGCTGTAGTTGTTACATTTATATGAGTGTGCTGTTGCATTTGTTTAATTCATTTCAACCACTTACATTTCATTGATTTCGTGTATGATTATAATTCAGTAATAACTTTAGGGTCGTGTAAATTCGTTATGCAATATCTTTATGAGATGGTGGTGCATTTATTATGAATGAATTCCATTCACTTAATTATTTCATCAATATCTTGAAATACCTCTCCACTATCATAATACATTAGTCGTTTTCTGACAATTTATTTTGAAATTATTTCACATGAAGTGTCCATGAGTAATTTTGGGTCCCATTATAGTCTTAGATCGACCACATCATATTTGTATACAATGGAAAGGAAATATCGTAAGCAAGCAAATTAAACACTGTTAAAATATATTTTTTGTACATGTACCAAATCGTAAAAGAAATAGAAAAAAAAATACTATCCCATCATTCTCACTTCATACCTCGGTCAAAAGTTGATATTTACTACTACATACATACATACATACATACATACATACATACATACATACATACATACATACATACATACATACATACATACATACATACATACATACATACATACATACATACATACATACATACATACATACATACATACATACATACATACATACATACATACATACACACATACACACATACACACATACACACATACACACATACACACATACACACATACACACATACACACATACACACACACACATATGCATACACAGCATTTGGCAAATCTCTCGGCAGCATTTGATACCATTGACCTTCAAATACTGCGATGTAAGGTCATGGATCATGCGTTGGACTGGATAATGTCATAATTAATGGGCAGAAAGCAATGTGGTAAGGTTGGGCAACATAGGTCCTCCCTCAGGCTTATCGAGTCCCACAGGGATCGATCCTTGGACCCATCCTGTTTATGATATACATGTCCTCTCTGGCTGATATTCTAGCAAGGTATGGTCTGAGCTATCATATCTATGCTGATGATACCCAGATCTCCATTCCAATGGTGACATCAAGTAGACATGTCTAGACATAAAATGGGGGATTGCATCCGTGGGGTCAGGTCCTTCCTGATCTCAAATAAAATGAAAATAACTGATGGCAAAACAGAAATGCTGATTTCTCGTAACAAACACAGTACTGGTAATGGAGGCACAATGTTTCTACTGTGAGGATTGGGGATGCTGACATCACACCTAATAAGTTGGTGGTTGACCTTGGCATCACCTTTGACCCCAATATTGAAGTCTCAAATTAAGAGAATATGTGAAAAGGGACATTATCACATTCGGAACACAGCTGCCATCAGACAATGTTTAGACGATAAAATGGCTGAGACCCTGACACATGCCTTTGCAACATCCACCCTGGACAATGGAAATGGTCTCCTGGCAAGTCTCCTTAACTCGGATATAAAAAACTGCAATGCGTGCAGCACGGGTAGTTGGGAGGATGAGGAAATATGATCATATATGTGATAAACACAGGGACATCAGGGAGTTGCATTGGCTCCCGGATAGTGTCAGAATTGATTTTAAAATCTTACCCGCTACTTGGAAGGCCTTAAATGAGAAGACACCTCCTCACTCGCGTGACCTGCTCTCTTCGAGACAAATCGAAATGGCCCCCAGGTCCAATGATAGTGCGTACCTGATGATCCCATAGTCTCGCCTAAAACAGTAGGGGATAGGGCTTTTTCCGCCATCGCCCCGAAATTGTGGAATTCTTTGCCTACTGAAATTAGGAGTAGTCCCTTAGTTCATACATGTACTTTTAAGGGTCCACTTTTAAGAGTAGACTGAAGACTCATCTCTTCAGTGGGTACTTCCGGGCAAAGCCTTATGAACATAAAATGTTTTTTTATTTTATCAATTCACGAACAGGCCACAGAAAACAAACACTTCGTACCCGACATATTTTCACCAGCTTTGTCTCCATATAGATGCACTTCAATCATGAAAGTAATACATGTAATCCACAATACAAAACCTTTCTTATAGGATTTATCTTTGAGGTAGACTTCATTTTGTGCTCTATATGTTGCAAATATGCCTTACCATAACTGGCCTCAAATGTAATTATAGGGCTACAAAGGCACGTGATGGAACTAATTATGCTAATGTGGAGTGATATTAAATGAGCAAAATGAAAATAATAGACAAATTATTCGCCAATAACTAAAGGGACATGTGTGTTTTATAGGTGTCCATGTATTTATATTACTAGACAGGTGCGGCTCTTGTAATAGAAACACAATAATAATGATATATATATAAGTATATTTCTTTCTACGATTTATTCTACAATATTCTCCAAAACATCGACAGAGATTTTTTTCAGAATATTGCATGATTTAAGTAATATACTTTTCTATTTCAGGGAAATGGATCCAGTATTACTGATGATTTATAATTATGTTACTTTCATTAAACAAACATTGCAAGGCTGCAGATCATATGAGAAATTGTGACCCTCAGACTCCAAAAGGAGTATTTATACCATCAAAAATGTAATATTCGATTACGTAATTTCTGTATGAGAATTATAAGCGTATTTTAATTGCTTTATTGTGCTGTTTAAAATATGTGAAATGATAATGTAAATATCAGGTGGTTTTGCATCAACTCCCCAAGGATTGGATTGTAAAAAGACCGAAAAATATATTCAGATGTGAAATGAGCATAATCTCTTCATTTCAGAGTCTCCAATTGTTCGCTCCTGGATTTCATGCCTGTAGCCCATTGGTCATAATCAAAAGGTAGTTGCTCATCAATGCATGGACTATTTGCCTTTATATTTGAATTTGATATTTAATCTATATGTGAATTATTGAAACATGTATTTTGAAAAACTAGTCTTTTTTGCAGACCGTTTGTAATTACCAGATTTTAATTGTCTATAACGTATTTGATTTTGTGACAAATCATACTAATTTTCCAATAAGAATTTATTTGATTTTATATATTCATACAAGAATTATCACAAAATCACTAAATGATTAATTCTTAATGACATTATGGAGGAGTGGGCTCAGTGAGGCTGGTTCCATGATGTCATGTCATATTTGCATTGATTTCGTTTAAAAGGGACAAAGCGTAATCAAGCGAGAAGATAAACCCAACTACTTAAGACGATATGTTATTTTACCTTATTTCCAGACTGTAATTGAAATAATTGACAATTTTGTTTTTAATTTCCCTTCCAACTATTGATGTTCAGATAATCACATGAAAACGAAATTATCATAAACTAGCCATAATCTCAAAGTGATGTATCATTTTGACTATATATAAAGGTTTATTTAGATAAGATTATCATGAGATATTGCATACATTCTAAAGCACATTACCAAAACCCATGGCCACAGAAAGACTTTATTTGATGCAATAATGGAATAAAAAAACTCACCAGATGTCAGTTCACATTGCGAGATACTTTACTTCTATGTCATGTAATTAACCATGAAATAAATGTGGACACTCTGAAGCAAAGATCCCAAACTAAACATCAGAGAAGATTCTACAGAAATATGTCCTCAATAATATGGTACAAAATGTTCGTTTAGATACCATATGGTTCGTAGGTCAGATGCTTTCATTGACGTATATATTTATTGTAATTACATTGAACAAATATGTAATCATTATGTGTTTTCCCTTAAGCCAAAATACCTGACAAAAAGAGGAAGGTCTCAGTTTAGGGCACCAGAGGTTGAAATTAAAAATGTAAGTTCGCGTCCTGCTGAGAACACTTGCTTGCAGAGCTTTGTACTCAGATTAGTGGGGTATGTGGTCACTTTCACGTGTCTTAAATAGTGGGCAAATCACTACACACACATCTGAGCATTATCAAAATACACATTTAAATTGCAAAATGTACAGTGAGCAATCAGGTCATGAGAAAAGGTCGAAGCATGTCAACAAACCTGTGATACGCATGCTAATGCTGAAACATTTATAACTATTGCATGGTATCATATACAATCTATGGAAAATCTTGAAATTGGATTCATGTTATAGTTTCTTTGTAAACGTATCTGGGCTCATATAAAACTATTTTTTCATATTTTCTATGCAGCGCTCATTGTAACTAAGATTTTAGAACTGATGGAAACTTTATTTCAGCTTAATTTTATCTGCAAATTGGCTTGTTTACTCTCATAAATTGATTTATCTCCGATATAAATATAATAATAGGCTCGTATATTTCTGTTTGTCCCATAAATAAATTATCCAAAGGTCAATACTGATACTTCGGGATTATTATTCTTTGATGATCAGGTATTGAGGAGTATTGTCACATATAAAATATGGATATGGTTTGGAAATGTTATCATCATCAATATCAGTGATTGTCTGCATCCATGACATCACCTTTAACACAATATGACCGTCCAGAAATGTGAAATATGTCATGTTAGGGTCACCAACAACTCCATGTTTAGTTCTAGAAAATTTATTTTGAGCTTTGATCAAATTTGGCCAAGTTTAAAAAGCTAATGTGAATCATATATTCATCCATATGCTATTCCTCACTATCAAAATTGGTTATATTAAAATTTGATGAAAATTTGTTTGGATTTTTTATGTATCATATTTAAAAAAATGGCAAAAATGTGTAATAAGTAGCATTTCGGGTTGCTTTTGTAACTTTTGTGTCTTGTCACGTTCGCATCGCAATCCTGTATTTTCCATGGCCATTTTTATTTCATTGTTTTGCACCAGATTTATGGTTGTAACATTTATATCATTGCCCTTTCGACATGATGGCAGGGCAAAATACCATTTTCCCAATATTCTATCTCTATTGGCTGTATTATTGTGATACTGTGACCGACATCTAGGTTGGTGATACATCACCAAAGGTGGTGCACCCAGGTGGTTTAATGCCTCTTTCTTTATTTTTGGGAAACAGAAACTCCTTGTTTCAGCTTTTTAATTCCTATCTTGTTGATTTGATCAATCATTAGACACTCTCTATCACATTTGCTCGGAGTAAGTTCTCGAAAATTTATTATTTTAAGGATAAAAAAATATTTTTCTTTACCCAAGAATAGTTTGCTTTTGTCTTCACTGCCCTGCATTTGGAAAAAGTTACATTTTAAGTCATCATCTGTTTGATCTTTCAAATCGTTGACAGAACTTTGTCATTAATCATTTAAAATTAAATGTAATTGATACATCAAAATACATTTTCATTTTCTTCAAAATTAGATATTTTCTGACCCCCTTAAATCCCATCTAAGTTGTACATTTTTATTTAAAGACCATCGTATCTTTCAAAATCAAATATGACTGTATCACCTTGAAAAGGGCGCATATATTCAAACCTTAAAGATATATCGACTTTTTTTCGTTGCCAAAGACATTTACTCTTTTTGAAAACTGATATTCAGCATGAAGGCATGTGTTTTGGGAACTATATTCTCTGACATTTCCTTATCATATTTCTAATAAAGTATTCAATGCTTATTGTCACATTCATGAAAAATTGATTGTCTCCAGACTTATTTATATAAGAACAATAATGCTAAGATGAGAAACAGTATTCATTCAACATTCCATATATCACCAACTATTCTAATTTAACAATGACTTTGAATGGAAAGTTTTTGATACGGAACCAGCGCGAGAGATTAAAAGGTTGATATATGGCATACAGGCGAATGCATTATTTACTATTTTGTACATTTGTGATACTGGTAGTCAAGCTGGTGGCCGCAATTTTGCCTCAAAGACCTAAAACTGGTCCTAGACATTTTCATTAGAGCCGTTTCGAGACCAAATAGAAAGCACCATACTTGAGGCACTATCTTCTTTAATCTTTCTTTTAATTATCTCAATAGAAAATGTTTATGATAAAACTTGCCACGACATATTTTCTTGTTTAAATATATTTTGTTTAGTCATGCTTTTAAGCTATATAAGACACCACACCGCTACAGCCTGACATAGATTTTAAAATCTCAAACGATATCTGATATTGTCTTCATGATTAGAAAGCATCCAGTCGAGATGAAGGAAAAATATATATTTCAAATATTGTATTCGTATCTGTTTCATTGCCCAAACCCAAAATTCGTAAATGAGTAGATGATCAAATGGTCTATTGGTGTGCATTTAATGAGCGTTTGATGATGATTGATTTGCATACACTAGCGGTTATTGGTGAAGACAAATATTGATTTCTTCGACATTGAATTATACTTTCGGCACTTATTAATAAGTATAGTTGATTCCGTACTGATGAAATATTCATTGTATGGGTTTACACGTTCGTACCTTAGGTATAAATGAAGCCTACATATCAAAATCTCACAGAGCACACATTTATTTTCACAAACAATAATCACAGTCCTACTCCCATCAAGATATAAATCAAGGTTATTAACAAGGTAAGAATATATGAATTAATACCTTCCTTCCCTTCAAATATGGAAGGAAATGTTAACATTTTTAGAATTATTACAAGTGGTGTTACATAAAAAGAGAGCATTGCAAAGAACAGTTCCAGGAAAGAGTATAACTTTATCTTGAATATTATCTTCTATTTCTTTTAGGAAAACAACAAAACGATATTTGGTTTTTAAGTTGGAAAGGTCAGCCATTTATTTATGCAATTACCTATAATATTGTTTCAGGTTTGTAAGATAAATGAATACCACTTTAACTAGTTGGACGCTTTCCTGTGTTGTCTTCAGCCGAAATATCATCCCTGTTACTTCAGATCTATTTCTGAATATACACATTTCCATGAACATTAGTCACCATTATGTGTTAGTATCATATTCAACAGGCAATATTGTAAAGGGATCAAAGTTCCATCATCAATTGATTTCACTGCCTTTGGCTTGGTAAGTTGTCTGGTTATAATGTTGTGAGGTTTGGTTCTCCATTTGTTAAATATATTTTATAATTTAATAACATACCTCATATATAAAAACATTCCTTGCTGCTCAGTTCATCAATACATTTGGGCAAACGTGAAAATTTTGCCTGAAAAGATTTTACAAAGTATTCGCCACAGCATTGTGAATTTCGTATACATTTTAAGGGGGTATATTATAAAGGGTATATGCTAGTCATAAAGCAGAAATTTGAAAAATATGAATTGTTAAAGCAGATGCATTTTGTCAAAGATGCATTTTGTCAAATAAATAAAAACCATCACATTAGGTATCGGTACAGTCCATATTTATTGCTGGTGACGTAATGTTTTTATTGTTATATATCTTTGCCACACATGTTAGGAACAAATAACATATTGGAAGTACACACTATAACACACGCAGGTGACATTTGGTGAATGGCAGCTGACATAACAACCAAGCTCCCTGCAGTGGAGGATACATCTCCTGCAAGCAATCCTGACTCTTGGTATGAATTTGCAAATACCACATCATGCCATGGACTAAGTCAAATTGTAAATGCATCTGGCATTTTGAGACGAACATTCTGGAGTTTGATAGTCCTTGGGTTTAGTGCAGCACTGTTAACCCAGTTATACAATGTCCTTGATGAATTTCTGGAATGGAATCCTGTGACCATAGTTTATGTTGAGGTGAGTCAATTATATCACATGAATGAATACAAGAGGATCTATCCATGTATTTTTATGTAATTATAATATGCAAAGATATAAATTTTATTTAATCACAAAATAAAAATTGCTTGCAGATAGGTAAGTACTGTCATTAGACCTCTGTCAGTCAGGTCTCCCTCACTCTGTCTGACACAGAGTATATCTCACATACAGGGAGCCAGTGTAATTCTCTCGGTATCTCATATAATCAACTTTCCTGATCCTTCCCATTACACGTGCATGTAATTGTATTGAAATTTATTAATGTCTACATTAGGCAGACCAGCTAGATGACAATTTCCATACTCGACAGTGAATGGGTTGAGGTCTCAGCAGTTTTGTCGTCTGGACACTGTCTGATGGCTGATATATTCCTAAGGTGATAATGTCTAATGGTTGATATATTCCTAAGGTGATAATGTCCAATTTTCCAATTTATGTCAAGATAGGTCTACATGATGTCCACTAGTGTCATCCACAGGATGTAGATCTAGGTATCATCACCATACATATGATAGCTGAGCACGTCTTTTATACAAGGAAGTTATCAAGTGGAGACACAATATATTGTGAAAAGAATGGGTCCCAAGACGGATCCCTGAGGGACCCCATACTTAACAGACTTTATATAGCGAGGATATTTGGCATCCAAACTTGACACATTGCTTCCTGTCCATATGACCTGATATGTTCCAAGGCTTGACCTCTGACCTTTCTGTTATCAATTACATCATTAGCAAAGCAGTCTCAGGACTGTGATATTCTTTATAAGCTGGTTGGAACTTGTCAGTAAGACCATTCCCATCAAGGTGTGATTCGAACCATTTGGTTGGTTACTGCTATTTTGTAGGTTAGATTTGAGACAGGTCTATAGTCTATAGTCTATAGTACACTATACTACTGCCTTCACAAAGAGGTGAAGCTCATTAGATAAAATTTCTTGATTTATGGTAATATAATATCTTATAATTAAACGTTATTCTGTTTTTGTAATTTAGACTGATGATAACGTGGCATTTCCTTCGGTCACAATATGCAACTATAATCGCTTTACCAAGTCAGGCCTAAATAATCGTAAGTGAAGATAATAAATCTATATTTAGATATAACATTGAAGAACTCAAAGCTTACTTTTATTTTAATGTGTGGTCTAAAGCTGGTCATGATCTTGTTCCAAATGTTATAACGAAGAACTGAAGGTCCTGTTACATTTCTACTTACAGTATCTCAAACCTATGGCGTCGACGAGTCAGTGTTACGTAAATACATGATGAGTTTAATAGATGAAAAACAACGGCTCACAAGAGATGATCTCTTATCATTTGAAAATCTAGAAAAAAATATCAGTTCTGTAATAGGTGGTCCTATTAATATCACAATTAGAAAGGAGATGCTGGACATGGCGTCACTTCCTCTGGACAGGTTTATTCCAAAGTGCAGATTTGATGGACGGCCAACTTTGCCAGACTGCAGCAAGGAACAATATTTTACTCCAATTTACACAGATATGGGAAAATGTTTTACATTTAACTATGGTGGAACTTTGGGTCTTGTACAGAAGGAAGCAGGCGCTTTTTCCGGTTTGGGTCTTACCATCGACATAGCAGGCCAGGAATATACAGGTACTGTGTGTATAAATATTCCACATGAAATTGGATATATATCAAAGATGTGTGTGTGTGCGTGTGTGTGTGTTTTAAATAGAAAAAACCATAGAATAAGTATTGTTAAAATGTCAAATGCAGCAAACTCAAGGGCTGTTCACATGTTTTATAGATATGTTATTAAACTATGTGTTACAATATTTATTCTAAAAAGAATGTGGGAATTATCAATATCACAAACAACTAGGGCCCAAAACCTTCTCCACCAATCAGATAAAAACCCTCAAAATAGTAAATAAGCCACACAAGTGGATTAAACCATTGATGTGACTAACTAGAATCTGGTAGGCCACCGCATCTTTTTTTAAGAATATAAAGAAGGATACATCGACGTGCCTGAATTCTTGCCATAATTTTGATCCGTCTGAACATTTTACAGGGTCAATATCAAATAAAGGTTTCTGGGAGGCTGGTATGTTGGTGCAGGTTCATTCCCCTTTTGAAATGCCTGCTATTCGTCAACTAGGTTCCTCATTAATGTTTGGAAGCAGCCATTTCATGGCTTTGAAGAAGACGAAGGTAAAATTGAAAGCTAAGATTCTGTATGTGGAAAATATATTTGGTGTTAATTGCTCATCTTAAAGATTTGTTATTCAAGGTCAGTTACATGTTTTCAGTATAAACAAACGATGCGACCATACGGAAAATGTGTGAATAAGAAAATGAAGTATTTCTCAGGATATACTAGGGATAATTGTGTCAATGAATGCCATATTGACAAACTCATTGATGCCTGTCTCTGCCGGGTGCTAACATTGCCAGGCCCAGGTATGTATACACCCACTTTAAAAAGAATAAAAAGTTTTGCTTATGTAATACATAATGCAAAGTTTTGCATTTATAATTATTATTGCATTTATAATTATTATATATATATATATATATATATATATATATATATATATATATATATATATATATATATATATATATATATATATATATATATATATATATATATATACTTGGGAATATATATATGCATTACTTTGCAATATGTATTACATCATCAAACGATAGTTCATAAAACAATGGCTCTGTGTATGTTCAATTAATTTGCTCTAAGTTCTAACGGCTCTCTTCTGACATTATGTGATAATATATCTGCACGGTGTCCCCAAAATAAAATTCCGTAGTAAAGATAGGGTGGGGTAAGAGGTAAATAGATATTTGGTAGACTATTTCACTGGCTATGGTGGAAACATCCTGACAACTTTGCATTTTCTGTGAGGTGTTTGTCTCAAACAATATACTCTGAAGGCATAATGTCATTTGGACACAGATAAATACAACTGAACTGTGATTTTAAATACCAGCAAGAGATTCGTAGATCATCATTTCTTTTTTATCAAACCATTTTAAATTATATAAATTCAATTACATCAAAGATCAAAGATTCAAAACTACTTTCCTGGCTCCCCAGCCCAATCAAGTCACTAAAACGTATTGGAAAATCTTGTCCTGTTACATTTGCATTATTATTGATTCAAATAAAGCTTTCGTGAAATCATTGTGATCATTGGTGATTTACAGTGATTAAGGGCATGTGTATGGCCACTGATCGCGTGTAAACACGTACTTACATTGACAAAGATTTGGTGCAAGGATTGTATAATTCATTAACACTATATATAGACACATGTCTGGGATCAAACCAATTCCTTTGCACAGCATCGAATCTCGATAATATGCAGCATTCATCCAATCATATAAAGCATCCAAGGACATCCATAGACAGCATCCAATAACCAGGATATATAGAGTTCATATTCAATTACATACAGCACCCATTACTGGCCAAACGCATCATCCATGACCGATTATATAAAGTATTCCCTGTCCACCATCCACTGCCAGCATCCACTGCCAATAATACATATCAACCTTTCATACTTTTCAAACATGATAACCAACATCACATCATCATGCACAACATTCCCTGTCCATGATACACGGCATCAATCATTTTACACATCAATCAATGGTAACTATACTATTCGTCAGCCTGGTCATTTTAGATATTGTTTAATTTTATTGATTGGATTTATTACGGAGAAAAGTATTTATCTAATTTTGGCAGGGTATGCACCCTTTTTATATCCTGTTTTGACCCGTATTATAGAAGTGTATAAACTTAGAGGTATATTTTGAAAAAATACTTCAAATATTAAATATCAAACATCATTTCCTTTTCGTGTTTATTTCTACAGATGAAATAGAGTATTGTAATCCGATCCAAATGGCCAACTGTGTACATGATATGAGATGGAATATCACCATTGCCTGTTTAAAAAGTTGCGAACAAGGATGCCTGAGTGAGGAGTACATTGCTTCTCTATCCAGCACTTCTATACCCAACCCAGCCGTGGCCGCGGAACTGAAGACACTCTTCAACATCACATCAGAACAATTCAGGTCTAGCTTAATATGACATATATAAATGCACTTTTATTAATGAGAATTGGTAAAATAAGATATAAATACCGCTCTATATTTCAACTGGAATCAAATGAAAACTGGCATCGATGACCTCCAATTTGGTACCTTTAATGAATCATTATGAAAAAAATGTCACACGAAAGATAAAAAAATTCTATATTGCACACACATCTTTCAAATCTTTAGATTTAACTCGGATATTTAATTAAAACAGTGTTCATGGTGCTATATATTTTAGGTCACAATACAGTCTTGTTCAGGTTTACATGTCATCAAACAACGTTTACACAGTTGAACAGAAGGATGGTAAAACTGTAGGCGATGTTCTAGGTAGTATAATTTCAAACTTTTTTAAAGATTATATATTTTCCGTACCTGTCACAATAAGCGTGAAATTTTTCTGATATTATATATTTCATATTTGATGATTTTTTTCAAAAGGTGCCAACAATTATGTACCAGTATACCCCTTTTGGTACCTGGTGAAAAAAGTTGTGCTAAAGGATATTAAATATATTATATATATATATATACATGTATTTATATATATATATATATATATATATATATATATATATATATATATATATATATATATATATATATATATATATATATATATATTTAGAAGCTGGTACAGATATGAGGTACTTGAGGTATCTTTGTCAGACCTCATTATGGGATACCATCTCATACCTTAATGTGTGTAACAGGAGAGTGCCATCTGGTGCTAATAATGAATTTTTTTTACATACCCCACAAATCTAACGTTCATATCAATGGCGCTAATGCCATTATCCACCACCAGGGCACTTATTACTAACTGTGACACTAGATGGCAGTGATTTATATAGTTATGGCCTGGTTGTATAAATATGCTTCTCAGACATGTTTGTTCAAAAAGGCCTTGTACAGGTTACTTATGTAACTGTGACTAAGCAGCTGCACTATGAAGAGTGGGGTATTTTATATGCCTCACAGTACGTCAATGCCCCACAAGACAGGTCTGAGATTGGTAAAAACCCCATATCTGATACAATCTCTTTCTATATATATATATATATATATATATATATATATATATATATATATATATATATATATATATATATATATATATATATATATATATATAAACCAAGGGCAAAACCTGAAATGCACCTCAACAAGTAGCCATCATCTGGATAAACATTATGACTCCCAACACATGCCCAGATAGCAATCTCCCACAGCATGCCAACCATGGCTTGGATTAACCCCTTTCCTTCACTCTAATCATATTTTAAAGTTGCTGTAACAGATAATATGATGTAAAATTTGACAAAAGTTATTTTCCAACCATTTAGAAATGTAATCCATGTGTAAACACATCAACCACATCACTTTTTGGTTTTGATGGGTCAATATTAAGTTTTTGAAGAAAGATTCAATAGGAGAGCTGGAAAAAATATCAGTCCCATGGGTTCAAAATTTCAAATTTCCTCATGGGGAATCCTAGTGATGTCATCACCTCAGCTGCCAGGCTCCTGCTGGTGCTGGGGCTAACAGGGCATGCGTCACAGGATGTTTTGATTGCATGGCCAAGTAAACAATACACATGTGTTTCTTTTTTAAATGGGAAGAAAGAAGTTATATATATCAAACCAAGGCAGAAAAAAATAAAGCCAAGAATGATACCAGAGTTTACCTTCAGAATTACAACATACATAAACATGGAAAAACCCATGGGTGAAGGAGGTCTGTCACATGGATCCTTGTTGCCCTCCCATCATGCCTACCCCTAACCGGGGTCACATTCTTGCACTCCACATGCTAAAAATAGCTACCCTCAGCAGCTGTGTGGGGTATACCCTGGTCAGCAGCAGCAGGCCTGGCTGACCGTTATAGATGGCAGCCTGATGAAACCACATGGCTTGAGATAAACATTTGATTTCTGTGCTTGTAACATATATATTCTCACAAACAAGAATGGGGATGTGTTGTGTGGAACATGTCCAACCAATTTTGAGGTATGTAAAAAATTGCCCGGGAAATGATATTATCTGTTACAGCAACTTTAACATATAAATCATGATCATTTCTTATTGAACATCTCACCATAAACCTATATGTTATAATGCACAATTTGGTTTGCAGTATCTGATAAAATGAGCATATAAAATAAAAGCGCCAGCTGGTGATTTACATGTAAACTACCTTCATAAGGCTTGCATCAATTTTCCAAAATGTGACGCATACGCATCACATATATTCTAAGAGCTAGAAAACCAGAAAATAGGGTTCCGTTTCTTCCCTTGTGATTCAGTATTCAAGGGGTCTCTGTCAGTAATTGATAAATCTTCATGGGTTCTAATGCACCGTGCACTTATCTGTGTGATTTTAAATGGATTATCGGTGCCAGAGGTGGATTTTGTGACAGCTATGTGTCACACAATTTACCACACCACATTTTGCGACGTAAAACCATCACATTATTTTGTGACGCTTTTTGCTTGTGCTCCCAACTGATAAGTGTCACCTGCTCGGACAGTAAGCCAGTGTCTATTGTTCTCAGCAAAGGTGTGGTAATTAAGCTGGCTGGTGCCTCACCAGTGGTCTCCAACACTGTGGACACACTGTGTGTGGTTCTTGTCAATGCTTATCATGCATATATGAATATCAGACTGCTTGTAGATAATTGCTTTCTCTGGCAGCCCCTTTCTTAAGGAAGGGGCTGTAAACTCAGTCAAAACATGCTCTGAATTGGGAGATTTGGAAAAAGGGGATTGTGATTCCTGTTTTAGGCAGAAATTTGAAAAACAGTATCCTGTTTTAAGGAAAATGATAAAATATCAGTCGAAAGGGCCCTATTTAGCCCAGCTTCCCTGGTAACACTGACTATGAAAGTAACCCCCTGCTCCACCCCGGGTGTACATGTCGTGCTGGGTTCCATTCGCAGCTGGGGCAAGGACTTTGATGATACTGCAACTGGTGGAGCTGTAATATTAATAATAATAATAATAATAATAAAATTTATATAGCGCTGAATACCAGATAAATCTGTTCATAGCGCTTCATTCAAAACATGGGTTTTGAAAAGGTAGGTTTTCAGCTTACTCTTAAAGAGGTCAGCCGAGGGACATGTCCTGAGGTCAGAGGGGAGGTCATTCCATAGTTTAGGGCCTACCACAGAGAATGCCCTATCACCTACTGTCCTCAGGCGCGTATGGGGAACACAGAGAAAGGTACCGTTGTTGGAACGTAAGCTTCTCTCACCTATTTTTAATTGTAAAAGATCTTTTATGTAAGATGGAGCCTTATTATTTAGTGCCTTCCATACCATTAAGACGATTTTGAATTTAATTCTGGCGTGTATTGGTAGCCAATGCAATTCCTTCAGTTTTTCTGATATATGATCATATTTTCTTTTTCTCCCCACAACTCTGGCCGCTGCATTTTGTATGTATTGTAGTTTTTTGATTTCTGATTTAGGTAGGCCAGCAAGTAGGCCGTTTCCGTAGTCCAGCGTTGAGGTAACGAATGCATGAGTCAGGGTTATGGTTGTTTTTTCATCTAGACATCGTCTGATGGATGATAAGTTTCTGATATGGTAATATCCTTTCCTGCACATGTTTTTTATTTGGGCTTTCATATTCATTTTTTCGTCAAAAATGATGCCCAGGTCCTTTATGGATGAGGATGGTGATATGTGTGAATCACCAACCTTAATGGTGGTGATGGCCCCTGATTGGTTAGTGCTATATCCGTCATAGCATACCAGCATCTCAGTTTTGCCATCATTTATCTTCATTTTGTTTGATAGCAAGAAAACCCTTACCTCAGTCACACATTTTTCTAACTTTAATTTGTTTATGTCACAGTCTTGTTTTGAGGTGTGATCAACAGGTATGTAAATTTGGGTGTCATCTGCGTAAATGTGGTACTTCAAATCGTACTTTGCTAGGATATCTGTTAGGGGTGACATGTATAGTGTGAAAAGTATTGGTCCCAGTACTGATCCCTGTGGGACCCCAAATTTAATTGGTTTGGTATTTGACCTCATACATCCGATTTTCACACATTGACGTCTATTTTGCAGATATGATTTTATCCAGGAGAGCGCTTGCCCTCTGACTCCATACCTTGATTCCATCCTATTAAACAGTAGCTGGTGGTCAATAGTATCAAACGCAGCCGATAGGTCAAGCAAGAGTAGTATTACCGTTTTTTTTAAGTCAATGTCCCTTAAGATGTCATTTTGGACCCTTAATAGGGCTGTTTCTGTACTATGAAATTCTTTATATGCAGATTGGAATTTGTCAGTCAGGCCATTTCTAATGAGATGTGATATTAGTTGATCAGCTACTGCTCTTTCTGTTAGCTTGGAGACATAGCTGAAATTTGAGACAGGTCTGTAATTATTTTCAATCAGTTCCAACCCTAGTTTTTTCAGTAGAGGCTTAATTATTGCAATTTTCATATTTTCCGACACCTCTGAGTCTATAAGTGATTTATTTATGATTGCAGTAATGATTGGTATAAGGTCATCAATCAGTTCATTTAGTAACCATGATGGGAGTGGGTCCAATTCACATGATTTGTTTGATGCTTTCCTTATCAATTTCCGAACCTCATTCACAGTCAGAGGTTCGAACCTATCTAAAATTGATTGGCTTCGGATAGGTGTGTTTCTAGTGGTGTCCTCTGGTGGTGAATTTTCGATTATATGATGTTCATCAATACCTTTCCGAATTTTATCTATTTTGTCAAGGAAATAGTTATTAAACTTTTCTGCTAGTGCTGTATCACAGTTCGAGGGTGGCATTGGTACGTCCGTTGGTTTGTGCATGACTTTGTCTATGACCTTGAACAATTTTTTCGGGTCATGTTTATTTTCACTCACAAGTTTAGAGAAATAGTTGGATTGGGCATTCTTTAACAGAGAATTATATTTATTTCGCTGGGAACTATATAATTCTTTATCAATCTGTAGTTCCGTTTTCCTCATCTTTCTCTCCAACCGCCTCCTTAGTGACCTTTCCTGTTTGATATGGTTATTCATCCATGGCACCGGTTTACGCTTAGATACACTTGCAACCTTGATGGGAGCATGGTTGTCAATCACCGATGTCAATTTTTCATCATAGAAATTCACCATGTCTTTCAGCGATAAGGTCTCCCAGGCTGCACAGTCACTCACTATTTTTCTAATGTCTTGTCTTAAGGCATCCATATTTATATTTTTGTAATTTCTATATTGTATGTGTTTCTTTGCAGGTTTCGGGGGCTGCATGCTCAGAACTATCAGGACCATTTTGTGATCAGATATGTATTCATCTACTCTTAATGAATTTGTTTCCTTTATAGGTGATGATCAGATCAAGCGTGTTTCCCAGACGATGAGTTGGTTCTTTTACTAACTGGTTCATATCAAATGTTGATAGAACATCATTAAATTTGACCACATCAGGTTTTTCAGGTTTATTTACATGAAAGTTGTAGTCACCTAGAAATATGACTTCATGATTAAAAGAGCCATAATGTGCAATTAGTTGAGTTAATTCATCATAAAATTCTGTGTAGGTGTACCTGTTTCCACCAGATGGCTCTGGCCGATATATGGTCACGAAAGTGACCTTTTTACCCTTGTGATGCAGGGATGCTTCCATTAACTCCATTGTTTTTACCGATGGAGGATCTAATCTGTTTGTTGAGAAAAGTAGTTCACGCCAGTGAAGAAGAGCAATCCCACCTCCATTCCTGCCTAGCCTTGGGAATGAGTGGAGTTTTAGGCCTCCTTCCTCCAGCTCATTTTCTATTTTCTCATCACCTTCTGCATGCAACCATGATTCAGTTATAAAAAGTGCATGCAAATTGTTTGCATGAAAATAGTCTTTTATTGTTAATACTTTATGCCTAATGCTTTGCACATTACACATGCCTATGTTAATGCCTTTTCTTAATATTGCATTTTTTCCATTTGTGTACGATTGTTTTTTACATTGATGTTGCATTGAGTTAACTTTCATAGAGGGAAATCCGGTCAGCGACATCGTGACGTCATTCATAGGGGATTCCCGTGCGTAACGTGGGGTATTCCCGTCCGACCTGTCAGTCATTGGGGAAAGGGGCGGGGCTTCACCCAACTCGATTCGGGACTTTGCGGCACGATTTGAGGTATTTTCAAGGCTTATCTCTTGTAGTGTCGTGTGTATTTCCATATTATTATCGTTCTCCAGGTATTCAAAACTTCTGGATAATGAAATGTTCCCATACGAATCAGTGTTTGATTGTAATGATTCTCGAGTCACGTCTGGTGTTTCTGAGAGGGCGGGGTTATAAGAATCACGTGACTCAGGTGAGCGGTTTGATTCGCTCAGATCATTCCTTATATACGGTATGCATTTATTTTGGCCGAGATGGTTTTCATTAAGAGTGTCCACTTGGGGAACCCCTCTGTGTTTAATGTCTGTATGGCAGTCTGTGTTGTTATATGATATAATACTATTTCCTATTTGTGAATTTAAATTGTGGTTTATTTTAATTTCAACGTTGCTACCTCCTGACATTATTTGTGAAACTTTGTAATGTCCAGTTACAACGATTTTCTTTTTTCTTTTCATGAGATTAAGAAGTATAAACAGCGGGTCATATTCTACGACTGATGTTTTTGAACCCAGACTATTTAGCCACAGATGAGAAATATTATACAGAACTATCTTATTTACTCTGAGTTTATATATGTCTCTTTCAGGTATATGGGCATAGTTTCGTGCATGGAGCGCGATTTTAAAAACACCATTTGATTGTGAGGTAGGTAATATGAAATAGTTATTGTCCAGATTTAATGAACTTATGATGATTGAGACCACTATATTTATGATTTTAAGACAAACAGGTGAATCGTTCATATTTAATTTTATTTTAATAGTGATCACCTGATCATGGCATTTACATATATTCATGACACAAACAGAGGATAAAGATTTAATACATTCATCTAGCTGATGTTCTTTATTTTCATATGCAATGATGGAATTCACAATTATGTTATTTAATATTGTAACTCTGGTTTTGATGTCTTTACATGTTTTATCAGTTTTACAATGTTCAAGTTTCAGGATTTTGTCCCATGCACTACTGAAATGTCAATATTTCTTCTTATCATAGCCATAGCTGCTTTGCCTGGGTTCTTTGTTCCTGTGGCCCCTGGGGTTTGAGTGCAGATATTGACAGTTATTTCCGTTTCTGCATTGCCCCTTGGCGAAATGATAGCACTTTTCAGATTGAGGTTTGGTGTCCTTCTTCTCTTGTTCCTTCTCAAAGATCCTGATCACATCCCTTATGGAGGCAAGGGCATTGGCTATACCAACGGGTGTTCCCCTAATCGTGAGTTGATCGTCTTCTCCTCGAGTGCCGTTTATTTTCTGCAGTTTGGTGTCTGTTTTTTCAGCCATGTCCCTTATTGTTTTTCCTCCATAGCCGATTATCTTTGAGGCGGACCCTTTTGGTAAGATGGTTGTGACCTCTTCTCCCGGATATTTTCTATCATCAAAACATATGGTGTGGTATCCATCATGCGCTTCCGCATCATCATCATCATCACCACTCTGACCTCCATCATCCCCATCACTCCAGTGTTCCAATATTTCACCTTTGTGAGTCAGGGGTGCACTTTTGATGACCTTCTCCAGGTTCTCAATCCAGTCCCTTGCTGGGCCCTGGAACATCTGATGATCCGTGGTTGATGGGACAACTTCTGAAGTGGGAAGCTTGGATATCTTCACAGGTGTGTCAATGATCAATAGCTGGCCATCACTATGGTATTGACTGAGCTTGATGAAATGGTGGTTCATCATTGTGTGTGAGTTTAGTACCTCCTTCTGACAGTTTACTGAGATGGGTGGAAGATGGCAGATTAATATCGTGCAGTTGCATTTTTTTGAGAGAGTATAAGCAACTTGCTTCATTCGCCTAGCAAGTAATTTACCAGGGGTGCCACTGTCGACTTCCAGCAGTCCAAGGCAAAGCACAATGGCTGTTACCTTGTTAATGGTCTGCAGGAAATATTATCAATAATATCTGCATGAATATACTGTAGTTCAATAGCTGCCATTTTTTTATTAAGATATTCTTTAAAAGAAAATATGACATACACATAGCCATTTTGCTATTGCCTCTAGCATTTTTAATAATGTTCTTTTTCTAAAAATTGCAAGTAAGCAAAATCAGATCTTTCATAAGTTTGATATTTAGATAAATATATTATTTTTAGCTGCTCCGATGATTTATCTGTGCACATGCAAAGGCAGTTAACACAGTTTATGTGTACTCTGCACTGTTACTATGCTGTTCACGTCATAGATACAGGCATAGCCTGTATACAAAGCATGCCATTTTCTTTGGGGGTAACAACAAGTCGTATCTCGCTCATGTCTGACAAAGATATTCTTTTTACAATAGTGTGTTTGCAAGATTTGTTGTTTTGAGATATTGTGCCACATCGGCATGTGCTATCTCCTTCTATTATAACTGTATTTTGAGTTGATTTGACTCTAATAGTTCCATTTGGAAGGAAAGATTTAATGTCCACCTGAAGGGAGTATTTGACTGGCCCGCAGCAACCAGATGATTCCTTCTGAACGCTGCATACCCGGATGTCGTGATGTTTGGTGCAGTTACATACTTTGGTACATTTCACGCTCATCCTTGTGTCTTTTTGGTAGATATCTCCATCTTCACAGTACAATGGAATGGAATTATCTCGTTTTGTAATGTGTGCTTCACGTTTGCATTGGAAATGTTGATTCCATTCTTTCTGTTGTGTATATAACTGAGTTTTAATTCTTTCCACAAGCCTGTGTTGATGTGTCTCTAAACTGCTTTGCCTGCGATACAGTACACGTGATCTTGGCCTCATCTGTGACAAGAGTTTATCTTGCGAATACTGCCCCCGTGGTAACATTATAGATGTCATTATGATTTTATCTGAAACAAAAATAAGAAAACAGAATAGAATGCAACATTTATAAATAAACTTGGTAAATCAATCTGGTATAATTTAATTTCTAAAGAAACATGTTAAAACGAAACTGAATGAAGTACCATGTGAGTAAAACATGAACATGTCCAGCAAGCGGAATGTTGCAGCCAATCATGACAGGTGTTATATATGTTACGATGAGTAAACCACCAGCGACATTTAACACGTTTAAATATCTCGGAAACCACCGACACCGTGACCAAGTGTACGCTTATATGCATTATCTATTTTGATACATATGTATGTCATAGTTTTCTCACAAATAACTGAATTTTAGATGCAGACTATTATTTTCTGAATTCAGTGGAAAGAAACCGTTTGTCATTTCTTTTTTTCTAAGAAAGACTATATATTAACCTTAAGTTTGTATAAAGCTTTTATTTGAAGACTAAAAATATAATAAATGTTTTCCATGGATGTAAACTGTGAAACTGCTGAACATGAACAGGAATGTCGGTGACTGAGAAGATTAAAATCTAAAAAGAAAACTTACATGAAGAGCCAGGCGCTTTCCTTACACTGTCCTAATATCTCTGTTCATAGATGGTAGGATAAATGTTCATGTTTTGCCAACTGACACCTTTGTTTGAGACCAGTTGTTATATACTGCATGTTTGGTATGATAAACTTCCTATACCTGACAGAGTGACGTCAGAGCAATACTTCCGATTTTCCAGATAACTAGAAGATCTAGAATTTGACTTATCATGACTCATGGGCTAAATATACCAAATGTTATGCTCCACACATGCTCTGGTTTGCATTAGAAATGCGGATTTATCATGTTTATACAGTCACAAATGATATATATTTACCTCACACTCTTAAATATGAAGGGGCAAATCCTTAAGAGGATACGAATAAATGAACACCTTTTAAACTTTAAATCCTAAATGTATGAAGGTATGATAAAGAAACCAAAGCCAATAATAGTAATTAAATTGATAAAGGCTGGATCAATTGACAAATTTGATATCTTCGCCTCAGTTTCAACATGGGGTTGTTTCAATAATTACTTTAAATACGATCATGCATAGTTTTAATACGTAAAATCAAAATTCATTTCAGGCTTTGATTTTGAATAATCATAAGATGTAAATTAATCTCTCCGAAACGAGATGTGTATTAATGTGGCTACATCAGGGAATGAAGAAATATCAAAGGCATATTGAAGGTAAAGCAGAAATTAGCCAATCTCAAGCTCACCAGCGATCCAAAATATAAACAATTTTGATTTGAGGTATATATATTTTCTCATAATTTCACTATCAATCAATGCAGCATATACAAGCATATAGCTTATTGTGCAATTTGTTTTGTAGCACATATAATAAAATGTTTTGTAACCTGGTACGAACGAAGAAGGTAAGTGGACAATGTTTATGACAGTCTGATAAGCTATCTCATAACATTGGATTGAGAGCGTAATATTGGACCACTTGTACATGAGGTTATAATTTGGAACATAGCTTATATATATATATATATATGTTTAACATTCTTAAGGCATAACTCTACAGAGATCTTAATATAATTTACAAATCATTTAGGGTGAACATTCTCATATAAACATTTTTGGCATTCAGCTAAGTTTTTAGTAGTAAAAATCATGAGAAATAGAAAAATAAAAAGCATGAAAAGTATATTCATTTATACCTCTCAAAAGACTAAAATACTATACAAAGGATTGGATTATATTAATCTTCCTCGCATATTGAACAATAAGGCTATCTCTAGCAAAATTCCTATCTATTTTAAATATCAATTACCTCCCTGTATTAGTTATAAATATACTTCTACAATAGCTAAAGAAGTCTTTAATCACAAGAAAACCTGTGCTGATTTTAGTTTGGATCAAGGTGCCAATGCTTTTCCATGTGAGTGTCATACGAAACCTGAGTTTATTCACCCTAATATTGGACATGTTGTTACAGGTGATCTTCGTATCATTAACAATAGTCATCTGAAGGAATTGTTAAAGAAGGGGCCTAGGTTCAGGGAACTAAATCACATTCAGTGGAACCACAATCGTAAGTTGATTGCCGATGCTGTTGATGTTTACATAAAGAAGTGGGCAAAAGATGAGAAAGTAGATCCCATCTATCTCCAAGAGTATAGAAATCAAATAATGCTCCTGGTAGATAATAAAATTGCCAAACTCAGAAAGACTGTGAAGTCCTACCGTCCTCGTATTTTGTCTAAAAGGTCAGTTCAATTGGAGTTGGAATCCCTTCAGCACTTGTATGTTATGGCTCCAGCTGACAAAGCCGCCAATAACATCATTTTCATATGCAAAAGGTGGTATATCCAGCAACTTATCAGTGAACTAAACCTATCCTCAAATGACAACAAGGATGGTTCTTATAAGGTTGTAGATATTAACCAGCAAGATTTGTTGCAAAGTCAAGTGTCTGTTTGTCAGGAATTTGGCCTCAAATGCAATGCAGATAAAGCAAACCTTCCTACTATATATGGTTTGCCGAAAATGCATAAAGCCACTCCTAAACTTAGATACATTGCAGCTTCTTGCGCTTCTCCCTTAAAGCCTATGGACCTTGCAGTCACCAGTTGTCTTGGCGTGATCTATAAATTCATGCAAACCTACTGTAAAGGTATATTCAACTATAAAGGCACCAACCGGATGTGGATACTAGATAATTCCATTCAGTTAAAAACTAAATTAGCTGAGTGTAATGAAAGTCAGTATGCTGAATGCATTAGTACCTGGGACTTTAGTACCCTTTATACTACAATTCCCCATAACCTCCTTAAAACCCATATCCATGAACTCATCCAATTTTCCTTTACAAAAAACAAAAAGTCTTTCATAGCCGTCAATAGTTATAATGCTTTTTGGTCTAACAAAGATGTAAAAAATTACACCCTCGTTAGTAGTTCCAAATTGATTGATATGGTCAACTTCCTCATTGACAATATCTATGTAACATTTGGAAACACCATTCACCAGCAAATCATTGGAATTCCAATGGGCATATCTTGTGCTCCTCTGCTGGCTAATTTGTTCCTCATGTCACATGAATACAAGTTCATGGAGAAGTTGGAAAAGAATAACATTCATAAAGCTAAATCTTTTAATTATACTTTTCGGTTCATAGATGACCTTGTAAGCTTTAACAACAAAGACTTCAGTGAGAGCGTGTCCAATATTTACCCTAAAGAACTCAGCATCAAACAGGAAAACACTCACAGTGATAGGGCTTCCTACCTTGATCTTTACACTGAGATCAACAACAAACAATTTCACACTAAACTCTATGACAAACGAGACAGCTTTAAGTTTGATATTGTGAACTGTCCCTTTGTTAAGGATTCAAACATTCCAGAAAAGCCTGCCTATGGAGTTTATGCCTCTAGACTCATCAGCATTGCTCGCGCATGTGACTCATTCAAAGACTTTAAGGATAGACACGAATTTCTGTGTTTGAAGCTGATGAGACAGGGCTTTCATTATAAATCATTAGTGAAACAGCTACACAAAACTAAGCATAAACACAGAGATCTCTTTGCTAAATTCCAGTCAGTCATTGAAGTTCCTTTGCCCATCAACATCTCAAATCAACGGCATGTTACATTACGCTGATACTCATCTCACTGTATTCCTTCATTTTCATTCCTTCATTTTATCACTAGTGGAATCCTGCTTAAGATCGCGAGGGGGCGTAGTTTCCAACTATGAAGGTGTACGAGTAATGTTCCAGCATGCATGCCATTGATCTGTGTTTTCAGATCATGTGTTGGTACATGAAGCCTACACCCTGCTAGTTATAATCATCTGTTTGGTTCATTTTCATACAGTTTTATTTACTTCCATTGCATGCTTATACATTCTCATGTTATCATACTAGTCTTGTTAAATTTATAGCATACATGGTATCAATGGAACCTCAGTGAATCTTTTTAAACAAACTGAAAGCAATTTGTACAAGTTGGTGAAAGTAGGTAAAATATTCTAACAATGCAAACAGGTATCCCACAAGGTTCAATATAAGACCCTCTTTTGTTTGTCTTTTGTCATATATGTAAATAACATTACACATGCAAGCAGCATCTTTAATTTAGATATACTTAGATATATGCCAGTCAGTGTTGTCTACGTTTACGGCAACTTTAAAATTATGAGAAAATATAAATATCATTTTCAAAAAGGAAACTGTATACAAGTGCTTTTTTAAAAAAAAAAAAAGACTTCCTTGTATATAACGGTAGGTTAATGACAAATAAACACTTTTAACATTTTGAAAGACAGTGGGATTACAAGATAACATGTGAGACACAACATTCAGCTCAATTGCAATTAGTGGTGAGTATTACAACACAGAATTTTGGAGGATATGTACTTCTGAGGGGCCTGCAGATCTCAGACCTGGCTGTCAGTGTCACAGACTGGCGGACACCTCAACTGCATAAATAAACATAGAATTTGAATATTTTTTTGCAAATGTAGAATATATGAAAATTAATAACTTTATGCTCAAAAGAAAGGTATGCTATATGTTTGACTGTGTTAAAAATGTCTGAGTTTCAACTGCCAGTTTCAGACAGTTGCCAGTCACTGTACTCTACATTTACGGCAACTTCAAAATTTTCAAACATAACCCCATGGGTTGATAGCTCTGCTGACTTGAATGAAAACACATGAACTGAGATAAAGTGCAATAAGCAACCAGGTTATGATTTTCCATACAAGATCCCAATTCAGTTTTGATGAGATATTCATTAATATTTTGCAAACATTAATCATTATCATGTTACCAATGCAATATTTCATGCACAAAATTTGTGATTTTTTCAAAAATCTAATAGCTATCACTAAGTTGTCAAGGGGGCTGCCATTTTAAATAACATAGCCAATGAGAATCAAGAACAAGTTGGGGCCAAATTTGATATCAGGGGTGGGAGAGCTCTGAACCAATCTGTGCAGTAACTCTGAACCAATCTGGTTAAATCGCGTCATTCTGGTCGCTCACAACTGATCTGGGCAGTAAATGACGTCATTCTGGGCGCTCGCAACAATCTGTGCACTAAATCGCAGCCGATCTGAGTGGTACCTGAGCGGTGCCGTGCGGTGAACAATGGCCAGACTGAAAACGTTGCATTCTTTAATCTTTATATAATGACTATCATTCACAAATTTTAAAGAAAATAACTTGCTCATCAGTTACATATATAAGTATATGATCATCTGAAATTGATTTTTAACGGGATTATTGTCACATTTTAACACAGGAATGTGCCCCAGTTTAAGACTGCATAAAGAAGAGTAATTCCCGACTTGGGGGCACAAATATAACCATAAAAACGTTATAGATTTAGCATAAAATTTCCATTATTATTAACAAGACACTGTTTTGCACTCAACTGTAGCAACATTTGTTATATTTTGTGATGATTATTATGTGATTTTGATGCTTTTTATGAGATATAAAAAAGTCTTTACATAACAGAACCGCCCAGATTGGTTCAGAACTGGTTCAGAACAATGGTATGACCAGATTGGTTCAGAGCTCTCCCACCCCTGGATATGTAACATGCATTTTGATTGGTCAAAATCACTATCTGCTCAATTCTGCTCTTGAAAAGGATTTAAATGATCATTTAGGAATAAATGTTCAAAAACATTTCAAAACATAGGCATCAGAGATGCATCAACCCTTAGCCCTGGAAACTTATTGCACAACATTCGCTCCACACAATATTAGTGAACAAAACGTCACCGCACCACATTATTGTTCCTGTGACCTTGAAAAGTAGGTGAAGGTCTTCACTGAGGTCTTCACCAGATGCTTATGTGTGTCAAGTCTCATAAAGCTGCCATCATTCGTTCTCGAGTTATAGCAATGATAGGGATTTCACATAATTGTCACTGTGACCTTGAAAAGTAGGTGAAGGTCATGTTCCATAGAAAAATGTCTGAGGTCTTCAACAGTTGCTCATGTGTGTCAAATCTCATAAAGCTGCCATCATTTGTTCTAGAGTTATTGTGATTCTAGGGATTTCACATAATTGTCCCTGTGACCTTGAAAAATAGGTCAAGGTCACCGTCCATCGGTCTCGTCCGAGGTTTTCACCAGATGCTTATGTGTGTCAAGTTTAATGAAGCTGCCATTATTTGTTCTTGAATTATCACAATGACAAGGATGATTTCACATAATTGTCCCTGTGACCTTGAAAAGTAGGTGAAGGTCGCCATCCACTGAACTCGTCCGAGGTTTTTACCTGATGCTTATGTGCGTCAAGTTTCATGAAGCTGCCATCATTTGTTCTTGAGTTATCACGATGACAAGGATGATTTCACATAATTGTCCCTGTGACCTTGAAAAGGAGATGAAGGTCATGTTTCATAGAAAAAATTATGATATCTTCACCAGATGCTTATGTGTGTCAAATCTCATATAGCTGCCATCATTCGTTCTTGAGTTATTGCGATTCTTGGGATTTCACATAATTGTCCCTGTGACCTTGAAAAATAGGTCAAGGTCACCGTCCATCGAACTCATTCAAGGTTTTAACCAGATGCTTATGTGTGTCAAGTTTCATGAAGCTGTCATCATTTGTTCTCAAGTTATCCCGATGACAAGGATGATTTCACATAATTGTCCCTGTGACCTTGAAAAGTAGATGAAGGTCATCTTTCATAGAAAATATTCTGAGGTCTTCACAAGATGCTTATGTGTGTCAAATCTCATAAAGCTGCCATCATTCGTTCTTAAGTTATTGCAATTCTTGGGATTTCACATAATTGTCCCTGTGACCTTGAAAATTAGGTCAAGGTCGCTGTCCATCGAACTCTTCTGAGGTTTTCACCAGATGCTTATGTGTGTCAAGTTTCATGAAGCTGTCATCATTTGTTCTCAAGTTATCGCGATGACAAATATGATTTCAAATAATTGTCCCTGTGACCTTGAAAAGTAGATGAAGGTCATGTTTCATAGAAAAAAATCTGAGGTCTTCACCAGATGCTCATGTGTGTCAAATCTCATAAAGCTGCCATCATTTGTTTTTAAGTTATTGCAATTCTTGGGATTTCACATAATTGTCCCTGTGACCTTGAAAAATAGGTCAAGGTCGCCGTCCATCGAACTCGTCCGAGGTTTTCACCAGATGCTTATGTGTGTCAAGTTTCATGAAGCTGCCATCATTTGTTCTCAAGTTATCGCGATGACAAGGATGTTCGCTACAGACATACATACATACATACACAGGTCAATGTGTCAAGGTCAAAGGTCACATGACTAAGAAATTATAACGAGGCACAGCTATGACCCAAAACATTTCTGTATACCAAGTTTAAATTTTCTCTAATAAGTGGTTGCTAAGATATACTCCTTACAAAATTTGTGACATCAAGGTCACTGCATTAAGGTCAATGGTGACATCACTAAGATTTGAAGGAATCTGAATCTTCAACTCTCTATCTACCTCTGTATTAAACATGAAACAAATATTACTGGTAGTTTTGGAGAAGATTTTTAAACATAGTATTAGTATATAACAGATATGAAGTGTTTTTTATTCACTTCTGATGGTTGCGATGTGGCATGTTCACAAATTTTGAATTCAAGGTCAATGTGTCAAGGTCAAAGGTCACATGACTAAATTGTATGACAAGGCACAGCTTTAACATATGACATTTCTGCATACCAAGTTTTAATATCCTGTAATAAGTGGTTGCTGAGATATGCTCAGTACAAAATTAAAATGGTAATATTTGTGCCCCCAAGTCAGGTGTTACCCCTTGTTATGCAATCTTAAACTTCTTAAAACAGGACAGAGTGATTTCTAAGAGGTACTGAAAAGTAACTCCAAACACCAGCAGTAAATCAATTATTGTGAAAGGATGTAAAGTGGAGCCCATATTGCACACTGTTATACTGTGAGATACTTAGTCCGTGAGATACTCTCAATGAATTGCACATACATAGTTAATCATTCTAAGTGGTGTTAATGTTGATGTCCCACTTAGGACGCAGTGAACCCCTCATACAACTGCCAAGACAGGTCTGCTATACCTCTGCCCTCCTCGTTTTAGCAGCCCCTTTAAGAAGCCAAAATGTGAACATTTACAATTAATTCCCTCATTAAATTTATAAGAACAAGTTACAAATCTTATATCAAGCCAAATAGAAACCCGCCATTGGGACACAGTGCCAACTGTGGATTGGCAATTTAAAATTCATCAATATGGACACATATTACCGGTACATGAAAAGAAGACTTTTGAGATAATTTTAGTACTTTTACTGCGGTCAAATTATCTGAACTTGTAATCATCTTTTGCTGGTGGTAGCCACCTTGTTAAGGAGGTTATAGTAGTACAGCCAATCAGAAACAAGTTATAAATGCATTGCAAATTAAAGCATAAATGTGATTAAATAAATCAAAAAATATATATATCAGTATCATAGTGTACCACAAACACAGTAAATATTTTATATCGAGGTCACCTGGCTATTTCAAACTGTGGTTAGGAAAGATGTTGTGCCTTCATACCTGTGACAAAAGCCGTCTATTTTAGTGGGTAGAAAATCAATTTCACTTGGCCTTTGTGGTACAGGTTTGAGTCTTATAAAATGTTAAATTTGTACAAATATATGATAAACCATGTAAAGTTATTAAAAGCATTCATGTAATGAGGCTTTCAAACACTTTTTCCTTGTATGATATAAATGTTTTTACCCCAGAACTTGCGATCAAAAGTTACCGGTAGTACCCATCATATTTCCCCTACATAAATTTCTGTACCATTTTAAAGTGGATGAGTCTTCGAACTGCTAAAATCCAAATCATACATTGGACATTTTGTCAACAAATTTTGTTTAGTTGACCAATTATCTTGTGCAAACACTTACTTAGTAAAATCTTGCTAAGAGTGGACACCTTTGGATTTGGGCAATGGAGTGATTTGGCTTATAGAGCTCTGTTTGTCCATTGATATTTGTCCAATGGTACAGGCCTAATACCATGACAGGCCACAATAAAGGCCACTATCTAAATGCAGTCAGATAATTTGATAAAAACCATGCTTTTGACAATTGTTGACAAAAATGAAATTTAAGTCACATTTTACTACGTCAACAATGATTTGTTGTTACAATTTAATCATATATCTCAAAGATCAAATCAAATTCTTATTTCTTAAGTAGTCCATGCTGCCACCTGGGGGTGTTAAAATCATGTGCAAACTTTGTGGACAATCAAGCTTGGCTATAGTAGGGTAAATGACGATTAACGTGTCATTTAATTTCAATCAGTTTATTACACCTCTAACAGTCTTTGTATTCTTTTCAATATTTCCAGTTTTTTTTAATGTCCATTTATTGCTAAAATATTTATGTATTCCCCTAGCAGCACTGGGATTGGCAGTCCTCAAATCAGCTGTCATGTTCACAAAACTATCCAAGCACAGTCATGACACAAGAGACACCTGGTGGATTACAAATGTTGAAACAACTGCAGTGAGGAATTGGTGGAATCATTTGTTTATTCCTTTCAGACTTATTAAACTGAATATCACCTTTGCAATGTTGGCATCAAGCACTGACTAAATATTTTCACACCAAAAGAATTTCAAGATAAGAGACTTCATTATGTTAGTTGAAGCCATTTGCTCTTACATTTATGTCATTTATAGTACATTTTACATCTAAAACAAAATAGTCATTTCTGCTTAAATACTTTGGCAATGATCACTAAAATAAATGACATTATTCTGTTCTTTATTTTTGTTTCCATGAATTGTGAACCCTAATCAGGTAACAGTGTGTTAAACCATGTATGGTCCTGCCACAGATATGAAATCAAATATGTTATATCATAAGCATCAATGACATTAAAATCTTTACAGCAGTATCACAAAATAAATATCGAACTGTCAAATGTGATTTTTTTTTTACAATTTTTCATAACATACAATACAATAATAATTGCTCGAACAAACTGTTCAATACAATAGCAATTAATATATTTTAAGGTATAAAACAATAGTTTTTAAAATATTTTAAGGTATAATACACTGGTATTTTATATATTACGGTTATATTTTAAGGTCCCATACAATGCAATTCTACATATTGGACAGTACAATGCAATGCTATTCCACATACTGAACTTTATAATAGATTGGTATTCCTTATAATGTATTGCACGATACAATAGCATTCCATATATTCACAACATCTGATAACTACACCTGCCCTGTAATGTTTATGAAATGGTCATAGGTTGAATGATAAACACAAAATGAAGTATTGAGCAGTTGTTGCATCATATGGGCATGTGATGGCCATGCATGATCGTATTATCTCATGCATATAAAAATGTTTTGCTCCATCACACTCTCCAAAATAAAGGGCTTGTCATTACTATCATATCACTCCATTATTCATAAATACCAAATATGTTCCTCGATACAAAATTCAGGGTTCTTTGAAGCATCAAAAAAATTTAAATGTAATTCGTAACTTATTTCTTCATAACATATCATTACCACAAGATTTAACTAACATCTTGGGTTGATTTATCTTGTACTTATTCAAATTGCTATTTTAATTTGTATAAGTATTATGTGTACATCAAACCTACTTTTAAAAATTGGACATTTTCTTATATCAAATATAAGCATATATAGAAGGCACTTTTATACATTGGCAGTAAATCATGTAATGTATCATAGCTGTGTGAAGCTATTTATATTCCCAAGTCACACCATCACATCTATCAAGTCAGAAACTCTGACAATTTACTTGGAATGGATATAAACACAGACAACTTTTCAAAATAATAAGCCTTGAAAAAATGTCCAGTTTCTGACTGAAAAAAATATATGGAAATAATCAAGACAGAATTAACAAACATAGGCCAATGGCCTTAGAGCTATGTTGATCATTACTTTTTGGAACGTTTGTGAACATGTTCTGAGTTGCAGCAAATTGCTCTTCAAAGGTGATAATTCAAATTCTCTCATAGAAAATAGAGGCAGAAGTAACTGAGTTTTCTCTACCATTTCCTTACCATTGGATGATGAAATATCAACTCAGGAAAGTTCCTTAAATTCTTGAGTTGTTAATTTTAATCCAATATGGTGGCTACTACACAGTTACCCCCACTTTCTCTTTTCTGAAAGTCTCAGACTGAAGTTAAGTTCAGCTTTTGAGAATGAGCCACTGGATGCTCTAGGTCATTAATATTTCGTTGCCTAGGTGGAGCCACAGTATGCTTGAAAACTTACTTAAAGCTATTGATTTTTTTATTCATAAAAAAAATGGAAAAAAAATCTTAGGATCAGGAAAAATAGACAGAATTGGTTCCCTGAAAATACAACACCTAACCTCCTAAGAACTAAAATGAGAACTTCACGCAGCAGTTTCAGAGGAGAAGATCAAAGTTTCCCCCCATCACTGCAGAAGCTATGCTGATAATCAGCATAGCTAAACAAATCATGAATAAATGAAATCATACCTGCTTGGCAAACAGAATTGTTTTTTCCTTCTTTAAATAAGAATTCATTTTAATTTAAACTAAAACTTTTTTTTTATTTCCTGTATTTCAGCCTCATGACTGTCTGGCTCTGTTGAAATATTCCCATTATTGCAAACCCAATTACACTAACTTATAATGAGGTACAATATAAAAGCGGTTTGTTTCATTAGAAAATGAAATACTTATCATTAAAATGAATATCCCTCCTGTTTCATTTCAAAACCAAAACTTCCAATAAACAGTATAACAAAATTTAAGTAAACCCACTAATTTCTTGACTAAAACATCACACATAGTTACTCAAATGTGGAATGATAGAATAGATGAATATTTGGTTGCTTGGGTTTTCAAAAACAAAAAACCTGTTCCATTTTTTATAACAAATATGGACATCTTTTTTACTCTGCAAAACAGTAAATTTCACAACAGCATAATTTGCGTTTCCTGAAATATTGATGATACTAACCCACTGATTACCTCATAGTAAAATAATATCATCGAATCAAGAAGAAATAATCATGGTTGTTAGTTTCCCATCATCATATTCAATCATAATGTTGAACAATAAATAAAATCACATATTGAAAATTATTATAATTAATAAAGAACTACAATCTTTTAAATATAAACCTATTTTGGCCCATAAACTAAATATTTTGGACATATATGCATATGACAACTTTAAAAATTAAAATTTATGATCCATCCAATTGGACAGCCAAATTTAAAGTTTACCACAATGTGCTTTGAATTATGCAGCATAATGTTTATTTAATGTATGTATAAAAGACATTCTGTTAACATCTATGCTACTTTCTGATTGGAATCACCGGACTGGTCAAATACTTTATTGCCCCTATTATGGATTAATCTTTGAAACCTCTATGGTTGAAAAACACATTTTTGAAATTTCTCATTTACAAAATTCATGGTATATTCAAACAACAATGAGGGTGGTGGCATGTGTCAGTGTCTGAAGTATTTATCTGAAGCAGCTTGCCATTGGGCCGTTTGTTTATTAGTCAAATAACTGAAAGAGGAGAAAAGGACCTTGATGATATTTGGCTGTGTCCAAAAGTTGCTTGTGAAGGACAAGAGGGCAAGCACAAATTTTGAAAATTGGGGTGTGTTGCAATAACAAATCACATCAAACATCACCTTGGTTTAAAGATCAATCCTAACAGATAATATGTACCTCATGCTTAATGTATTCATATATGGCACATGCTAAACTCCTCAAGCCATCTTTGTACACCCTACCTTGCTTTTATACAAGTGTCTGTACTCATCTGCGAGTGAGACGAACTGTTGAGAACTTCAAGTTACCAGACATTCCCTGATTAAGTCATCAGTCTATCAATATGAATGATACAAACCCATTTAAACTAGTAGTCTGGTGTTTTCATCAGGAGCCATAACTGGCTCTTCATCCAAATGGGAAACACTTAATGTAGTCTTGATTTCAAAATCATACTTTTGAAAGTCTCTTATATAGGTAAAGAAATATAACAAGAAGCAGAATGCCATGAACCATTCACCAAATGTACTGATCAAATGTGCCACATAGCCCTGAAAATAAACAAAATACAATTTGTAATTAAAAAAGTCAATTAGTCTTCAAAATGCAGGAATGATGCTCTCCTCAGAATGGCAATTATGTTTTGTAGTTTCGGCACACAAGCACCCACATATACACACACAGATAGCATAGAGCCGAAATCCATTGATTATGTTTGTTTGGAGTTTTACATTACTTCAATATTTCATCATTATTTCAGTCATTTTGTGATGAGACCTACTTGTAGCAGATATAGTGCTGAATTGTCATGTCACAAGTCCTTGACATGACAACCCACCCGGTCACAGATTTACAATGACAACAGGTCAACCCTTTCGGTACAGACCTCAGCTCATGTGTGAAATTGTATCATGAATTCAATCTCAGCATGGCCAGAGATTGAACCCACAACCTTTGGATCCCCACAGAGGCTAATAAGCTGGCACTTTAACCAACTGCGCCACAGCCCATGGCCTCCATTGTTTATGTGCCCATCGGACGGTAGATGCTCAAAAAATGAAATTTAAAATTGAATTTCCTTGTTTTGGATCTTTACCCTTTAGAAAAAAGATGACTCATTCCAGCATGATTAAAGAGCTGACATTCCTCAACTAGCAACAATTTTTTATGTGATCTTGCTTGGCATTAATGATTCCAAATTAAGTCAGTCCTCCAGTGCTTTAAAATGCAAATTCCATAACCAGCAGCAATTGATGTTATCTTGTTTTAAGTCAATCAGTATATCTAAGTTCAAAAAGTATTATCAAAATAAATGATAACTAATATCAAAATGTGAAACCTTTTGATAACATTTTGATGCCTGTGACCTTGTGAAACAGGTCAAGGTCATCTTTTAGGTCTACTTATTTCAAGCCTTCATGGGATGTGTGTGTATTAAAATGTGGAGTTTGCAAATGAAATAGCTGAAATGATAAGACAAAATGCTGATATTTTTGTTGACAGATGCACAGATGGACAGAACCCAAAACCATAGCTCCTACACTGCTTCGGTGGCAGGAGCTAATGAGTAATAGAAGTCCACATTGCATGTACATACCTGTCCCTAAATTGATTATATGTGTAAATTATAGTTCCAAATTCATATCTCATATGATTTTCAACAAAACATACCGAGAATGGCAAGTAAAATTCTCTTCAAAATTTTACAGAAGATGACTGTCAATGTGTGGAGGTATAAGCCCTAAAAATTTGATCTTCTCAAAGTGTATGCAAAGAGCAAGATGCAATTTTACACCAATTTTGCAATGTTTATGTCTAACAGTGCTGCTGTTTATTTTGGTGAAACTTAGAGGCAAATATCAATAGTTTAAAAAATGTTTTTTGATGATATCTCCAAAAGACAAGACAAAGGTAGTTTATATTTTATAAGGAGATTTCAGTGAGATTTCATCCCTAGGTATGCATATAGTTGAACAACAGTATGCTGAATTGTCAAACAGGTCCAAGGTAAATCCCCATATCAAAGATATGTAAGCAATTTGAATTTGAGTCTTGCTTCTTTTTTTAACTGCACATTAGTTTTTTTTCACTTTGAGTAAGTTTGGAATCTTAGAAATATGCATGTTGAAATATTGTTTTCATCACAAAGCTCATTACTCAGGTATGCCCTGCCCCTGCAAATGAAAACCTGCAAGTCTTTGCCAAGTTTTAAATCTAAACTGAAAAAAGGAAATATTATTTGCAAAACATCATTTGCAAAAGTGCCACGAGCAGACATAGTCTAAAATAGCTCCATACAATTAGTTATTGTTTATTATTACTGACCGGATCGTCACTGCTCCAGCGAAGGCGCTCATCTCCAGGAGGATTCCATTCACTGCGTGAGATGCCACCTGCTATGACCGCTAATGTTTATGTCAAAGTCAAACAACATTACTTGACTCAAACATAGGGACCTCTCTTCTACCCTTATGAGATTTAGAAATTAATAAATTGCCATTAATGGCCTCTGCTACTTGGCCTCTTTAATTGTCAGGACCAGATATAGACAGAAATAAAAAATTGTCTGACAACAAGTACAGAGATTAATCAAATGGTTATCTTGATAAAGGATACTGGTAAATAGGCTGAAGAATCCTATGAGAGTCATAGTAATCCTGACCTGACAGATATATTTGCCACAGTAGGCTGGACACATCTTGAAGGACACAATACTGTCCAGCAGCATATACACCAGACCACCTGCAAACACCAGCCCAGCTCCTGTGAAGTGCATAAACTCAATCTTTGTCTCCTGTGAAAAAAAAAACATGAGAAGCTTAGTTTATCACCAGATGTCAAAAACTAAAATTCTAGCAAAATTATAATTCATGGCAATTGTAGATTACAAATCTGCAAATCCTTCTCCATATTGACAAAATAAAGGCTTGTGGTATCCTCATGGGCATTGCTATTTTAAGCTATAAAGCTATGCTGATCATTGCTTTTTGGTCAAGTTTGGGAACATTTTCTGGAAATGTGTACAAATTTAAATCATATAATTCCTTTCCCAGTGCAGAATACAGCAGATGATAATTTCTGCCAAGGAAATGCACTTTACATATTGAATGTTATCTCGATTCTCACTGGCTGATTTTTGTCATGTTATTCAAAATGGCAACCTCCTTGACAACTCTGTGATATTTATTAGATTTTTTTTCAAATCATACAAAGATGAAAAAAGTTCTTTGCCTATTGGAAAATAGATAGAACTGGTCCTCTGCAAATACAATATCTTACCTAGCTACTAATACAGTTCACTGACCTTTCACCTATTATCGCTCAAACACAAAAGAGCGCCCTCTTTTCACCACTTCCGGGAGTAATGTTTGGGCACTCAAACACACATATTTTCGCCCATGTAAACAAAGCCTTTTAACTGTGTTTTCAAGGAAAATAATCACCAAGAGACATTAATAACACATGCAAACTGTAAATAATAGTTTGTTTTCTCAACAGGATATACAAAAATGTTTTAATGTTAAACATTTCCCCATTAAATGTGCATCTAAAATATTCTCTGTTTTGTTCAACGACTTAAATTCAATATGGCGGCCAGTAAGCAGGAAGTTAATGTTCTGCACATGCTCAGTTGTAAAACAGCAGAAGGGTTGTGAACTGTATAGCTAAGAACTCTGACCAGAAGTTTCAGAGGAGAAGACCAAAACTGACAGACAGAATGACAGAAAAATCCCCCCCCCCCCCCCCCCCCCATCACTGCAGAAAATGTATTTACCTGGAAATTGCCGACAATAGATAGTCCCATGCTTGCTATCAAGGCAAGAACTAGGTTCACTTTACTGAGCCTGCTAACACCTGTGTCCATCCCCTGGGTCAGGTCCTGTATAAGACGGTAACGTAGGAACATGGTTACTGCAGCTGAAACACAAATAAAGGGTTAGTCAAAGAAACATTATCAATATTTTCAACACATTTATTTTTCTCAAATTATCTACTGCAATAAACGGTAAGTGTGGTGGTGACCATTACCTCACTGTTCTGATTTTTTTTTCTTTCAAAAACCATCAAAAATAGATAGGATTCATCAGAAAAGTTTAACAGAGGAACAGAGTAAAAGAAAATCTGTCCCTATAACTAACTTTTAGTCGGACACAATAATGTTATACTTACCCAAGGCAGCAGCTATATTCAAAAATTGTGAAAATATACAGCTCTCTGGGATCATAACTCCTGTGTCACTGTAAAATAATAATGAATCAAATGATATAGTGTTTTTTGGGGGAAAAAAGTGGCTCTTTCAAATGCATGTGGTGGGAAAAAAATAATGACATCATCATGGGGCAATTGCCTACTTACAAAACTAATTTGTAAACAAAGAAGAATGCAGCAGAAATAGCGATGCTATGATTTTCGGTCTTAGAATAGACACACTATAGAATGATTATATGCATCGGAAAGAACATGAAAAATGAGATATTTTGGTGTCAAAAGCATGTAAATCAAACTATTCATGCAAAGTTACTGTTTTATGAAAATTGAGGATCATTGCAGTTTTGGTTGCACGTAAATTAAATCACCCACAATGAAGTCATTGACAGAGACTACAGAAAAAGAATCATATTTCATTGCAAGATGAGTTTCAAATGCTGGTTTGTGTTTCATGGTTACTAATATATTTTTTGTGAATGAATTTCTATGTATTTATGCATATCTGATCACTTAATCATATAATGTATAGAATTTATTTTAGTAGAAAGTATCTCTCTTTAATCATTGAGTGGAACATCTATTAGGTCTCACTAAAAAGCAATAAGGTAACATATAACCATTACTATAGAACTCCATTAGGTCAAACAAACATCTTGCAGAGCATAATACAATCACTGTGGTTTGTCCATGACCAATCAGATGTTTAACTCCACTTTTAACATCAGACAAAATGGTCTCCATAATCTTTGACATCAACTTGTCTATCATATCTAAATGGCTTTAGCAAATTATTTGTTGATAACTGAATGAGGTGAGTGAATGAATGAATGTGCAGGAATTTTGAATGTTGTAAGGACCTTTTTCTTTTTGGTGGAATATCTTTATTGGTTTATAATGTATGTCATTGAAAAAAATCTATGGGCTACACAGAATACAGGGAAGGTGAGAATGACGTTTTATTTTGTATGAAAGATAAAATATGATGTGAACAGAAATGTATAAGAAATGGTTATATCACATTTGTGTGATATCGTAATGACAATATGTTCCACCTTCCTGTGGGAGATAAAGATGTTTAACATGCACTGAGATCAAATAGATTGTCCACAAAAAGGTAGATCTCAATGGGTCTTTTGTCCCGTTGACTATAATGTGAATAACATCCAACACTATATCTTTTTACATATTTTTACTGTAGAATGGAGGTTTTGTGTTTAACATTGTCACATCTTTGCATGGTCCAATATTTTGCAATGTCTATCAATGTGATAAACTTGTGACCAATCTCTCTTACCTGATGTATGGGAGAAATGCTTCCACATGACCGTTGACAACAGCGACTACATATGTGGTGACAATCGATGCCATCATGACAATGCCAACCAACATGGGTAAAAAGGCCACTCCAAAACAGCCACATCGGCCGTAACAGCATACCCAGCCCGGCCTCATTGTTATCACAACACACCTAAAATGAAAATATATTTCCAAGTTTAACGTTCACCACTTTAACGTGTTTATCTGCACTTGGTTGAGGTTTGTTAACGGGCACATCATGCAAAACATCTGCATAAGAAATAATACATCAGTTTATGCCAAAAGGATTAAATGTTGAAGGAAACTCCTGTGGTGATAACTGTCCTGAGGTGACTTCATCTCTCCAGCTCAGCCACAGTAATCATTGGTAATCACTAGTGATGAAAAACTGGACTTGGCAAATTGATATGATCAGTAGTAATGAATCAAAATTGCCCTGAGTGACCTTGACTATGTAAAAATGTACCAGTGCATTATGGCATGAAAATTACGCACATCATATTAATCCAAGTCTCACTGCTTGACTGGGCCATGCTGCTACCTGACCGTAACCTGGTGTGTTAATTTTTTTACTCATGGGGAACTTTGTGGCCATGGAAACATGGCTTTTAAAATGTAGTAAAAAATGCCATTTAATTCTGAAGATTCCCAAGCACTGCATTGAGAATGGTAGTCATAATATTTGCTGTCATATCTACAAATTTATCCCAACATGCATTATGCATGCCACAAGAGACACCTGGTGGATTGCAAATGTTGAAACATGTTATTTAATTTTCAATTACAGAGATACTTTAAAGAAATAGTTTTAATGATGAAATCAAAAGAACAAGACAAAGACAGTCATTTACATGACAAATGTGAATGTGTCGGTGTTTGCATGCATTTGTGTGTGTGTGTTTATATGCAAGCTCAAGCTTAATATTGTTTTGATATTCATGGAATAATATACAGTGAAGAAACTAATATTTCCATGCCCACTGGGCCAAATGATATTTGGAAGAATGACAGTGTCAGTGACTGTACCATACAAGACCCAGCACCTACACCCATATAGATAGATTGTACTGTTAATGTACCCATTGCACAAAATTTCCTTTTTGTCAGTCTTAATGAACCAAATTGGCTGTAAATCACTAAGCTAAATGAACATAAAATGCAAAACCTGTGGCCATGCACCCAATAAACATCAAGGTACTACATGTATTTTCAAAATTATATTGATAAATTCTTCAATACAAACAATAGAACGAATGGAGCCCAATATATACAGCTTAAAATATAACCCCATTGGTCGATAGCTCTGCTGACATGAATGAAAACACAAAAAAATGAGATAAAGTGTAACTAGCAAACAGATCTTGGTTTTCTATACAAGATCTCAATAAAGCTTTGATGAGATATTCATTGATATCTTGTAAATCATTATCTTGCTACCAATGCAATATTTCATGCACACAATTTGTGAACTTAAGGTCACTGCATTAAGGTCAATGGATGCTGGGGCAAAATAAAACTGACAATGCAAAACTGTACCTTGTGGTTGTCAGGCATGCCCAACATTTATTATCTTAGTTAATTGTTCATGAAACCTTCTCCTTTGGGTATTAGTAGGCAAGATATTGTATTTTCAGAGGTCTAATTCTATCTTTTCTCCTTTAGGCTCAGTTCTTTTTCCATTTTGTTAAGATTTATTCAAAAATCTAATAGCCATCACTAATTTGTCAAGGAGGCTGCCATTTTAATAACATAGAAATATAAGCCAATGAGAATCAAGATTGCAAGTTAGGGCCAAATTTTATGTAACATGCATTTTGATTACTCAAAATCATCATCTGCTCAAGTCTGCTCTTGAAAAGGTTTTAAATGATCAGTTAGGAAGAAACGTTCACAAACATTACAAAAAAGCAATGATAAGCATAGCTAAGGCCATTGACATATGTTTATTCACTTTTAATGGTTGCAAGATTTTGCATGCACACAAATTTGGAATTCAAAGTCAATGTGTAAAGGTTAAAAGTCACATGACTAAAACAGTATGACGAGGCACAGTTGTGACCTAAGACATTTCTGTTTACCAAGTTTTAATTTCTTCTTATAAGTGGTTGCTGAGATATGCTACCTACAAAATATGTGACCTCGAGGTCATTGCACGAAGGTCAATGGTGACATTACTAAGATTTAAAGGAATCTGAATCTTCAGCTCTATATCTACCTCTATATCTATCTCTGTATAAAATATGAAACATATATTACCGGTAGTTTTGTAGAAGATTTTTTAAGAAATGTTGACAGACAGACGGACGGACGGACAGACATTTTCCCCACTCCTAAAGCTCTGCGACTTCAAGAAGTCAGCAGTTAAAAGCAAATTATGCATTACCAGGGAACTCCATGAGGCAAATCCACCTCATTTTCCACCTACTTCAGCCATTTTTAAGCTGGCCCATTGGGAGTATTATAACTGATAAAAATTTGACACAAGTCCCACTGGGACCTAACATCTAGCACCAGACTACTTTCCTGACTGACATTTGAATGGATATATCTAATTTTACAGAAATAATGACATACCATAGAGAAAAAATACTTTCTCTATGGACATACATAATGTACTGTATCAAACATTTAATTTGATTTGCTCCCACAGTAAATTGATGGGCCATGATCACAGACGTTTAATCACATTCACCAATTGATTAAACAGTCAACCATTTGATTAAACAGTCAACCAAAACATGCTGTGCTGTTGCGCAACCGCATATAAATCCACAAAAAGTAGTTCCGAGAATATTTATTAAACAACAAGTAGATTTACTCCAAAATACGTTTTGACATTTGAATAAGACAATTTGCTTGAGTCTTACATCATTTTTGTAATCAGTAAGAGTATATAACAGAATTTACATGACATGTCCCTACTTCTGGGTGTGAGTTCAACATCCTGTCCTAATTCAAAACAAGTATGCTTTTCTCATAACTTAGCTTATTTTTCACCGATTTTGAAAATTAAAAAAGGGAGGAACTTATTTTGTATGCAGCTTTCATGTGGAGTCTGTCAAGTGATCATTAAACCTATATTTTTAAACAAATTTACTGGCAGTCAGATCTCTTCTCAGTGACTATCTGTGTGATAAGTAAATGTGTACACACAAAATTAACTGGATAACCACAGGGGTTTGGTTGGTGGTTATCCCAAGTCAAGGCAAGCCCAACTCAGGAAGACTGCCTCATGGCTGTCCCTGGTAATGGACCATGTGCCATGGCAACAATAAATGCACAAACAATAGTCTGGGGGCTTTAAAGGAAGGGTCTTTAAATTAACCAAGAAAAAACACCTGTTGGCTGTAGATCTCAAATGATGGACCCTAACCGACTGAAAGAACATCAATGTCCACTGCCTGCAATGGATGGGAGAGACGTTCATATCCACATTGTTCTAGTTTAAATGACAAAATATGTTTTGAAAAGGCTAATTGAACCGAATTGCCAAACTTATGTTGAAATGAAAAAAAAAGAAAGTAGGTAATTTTATTTGATATTATACGGTTGGACAGGTTAAAGCACAACAGGTTATGGTCAAATAGGGAAACAATTGAATATAATACCTGGTCAAAATAACCGCGATACCAAGTGGACCGCGCTATTGAACTGACACATTGGACCGCGGTCAAGCAGCTGAATTTAGATATATTACCAAAGTAAATTATCTACAAGTGTCAGCTGCCAATCTTAATATTAATAAGCTATTTTCTGCCGTAATTAGACCTCATGCCCGGCATATAATTCTGTGAATATTCTTACTTTTTACCCAGGCCCAACATTAGAACTACGCATTCAAGTTTGGCGGCCATTTTAATCTTTCAAAACATAAATAAAATGCATTTCTAATTTACAATTGTAGGTAATTTACATTGATAAAATGTCCTGTTTCAGCAACTTGACCGTGGTTCAATGTGGCAGTTCAATAGCGCGGTCCACTTGGTATCGTGGTTATTTTGACCATAATTCTTGAATACTCCTGTCCGGCCAGTTTTCTGTCCCTACCAATACAGAGGCTATGCTCGAGACAATCATTGTAGCCACTTGCAGTGGTGGTACCTGGTCTGCAGTCATGGTCGACTTCATCGGCTGAAACTGGTCACTGACAAGTATGTCCAAGTATGATTATTCCCGGTGGTTATGCCTACACAAATGGTTTAAACTAAAGAGCCAGTCACCGTTCTAAGCACCTCCAAAATGAAATTGTAAACAAGAAAAAACAAAACAAAGCCAAACAAAAAATCCTTCACAAAATCCAATATAAGCAAGATTAGGATTCTTAGTCAGTTCCCATCCAACTGAAACAAAAAATCAAAGTGATCGAAACCACTGTATCTGTTCCCCCTGCTGTCAGTGTCTCTGTGCATGTTAGTGCTGAGTCTGTTCTCGTCTTCCAGAAAATCTTGAGGATCTTTGCCTTTTCTACAACTACATGTATATGAAGTAAACCATAGTTCAATTCTGCATGTAACATGAAAAAAATATTATTGCTTACCACTCTATAATTTTGTCAAGACAGATAAACAAAACGGACAAGGCACATGACTTTGACTTTTTTTGGCGGAAGTAGCACTTAAATATAACTTTCAATATCTGCCACCTAGTGTTGATTCTTATATTAAACCGGTAGAGGTCGCTCAAAATATTTAACCCTCAAAACTATTTATCTTTTTCTCATTATTATACATACTGTGATGAGGATACTGTAATGTAGTATCAATAATTCGCCTCCTTGTTAATAAATAGTCTTGATTATAATTTAAGATATAAATTTTGCAATCGATTTAATTAAGAATATTTCACGTGGTATCGTGGATATAATTTAAGGTTTGACGTCATTTCCTCCATTGGCCGAATATTACAGAATCGTCTGGAAAGGTACGTTTTCTGGAAAAACAAACCGTCGCACAAAACTCGCCACTGACAGCTGCACTATATATTGTAAGCGAATCTCTAATAAAACACAAGGTAAGCTAATTCTACCGAAAAAGTAAACGATACGACTGATTTAGCCGTGATGGTATGGTAGAAAAGGAATGAATGAAACACGCATCTCATGAACTTGCAAGCCAATCGCACAGGGCCCGGGTACTTGACGCCTTGAAAATGCAAGACTCGAACACTTTGGCCAGTTTGGGTTCCGTCACTTCTGTACATTCTGTCAGAAGACAGACAATGATGATTATAATTATGATTTTTGTTGCACTGTGGCACACATGGGCCTTGGCCAGTATTAGCAGAAAGGACTAAGGTGGCCAGAACTTGGCAGAAGAAGATACTTCTCTGATTGCAGTAAAGCCCCAGTCACACTTACACGATCTATCACACGACTTGGCACGATCTGTTAAATTGTCTCACATTGTTTATCAGAACCGGAACACATGTGAGTGGTCTGAAATGGTCTGCCAAGATCTTGTTTGGTCTGTAGAAGTCGGCACAAGCCCACAACGGTTTTGAACTGTTTAAAACATTTGTGTCACAGCCACGATGTGAATGTGGTCTGGAGGCAATCCTGAGGCAGTCCCTACACAGTCGCCATGCCATCTGGTGTGAACTTGTGGCGATCATGCATAATCTGTGGACTGTCATATAGGTATTCGTCTACGATGTGTGTACGTCATGTCATACGTCCTTGGTAGGATGGCCTGCCGATTTGGTACATGTGCAACTAGCACCCACGGCAAATAAGATACAACTTCTGAGGACTTGCAGAAATTTTGTTAAGACCACAGGAAGACCTGGATGTGTTGAACACGTGGTGGTCTTGTTATGGTTGAGTGTGGGTCTGGGTCTAAACGCGTCATGTCTCAGCATGTGCTTGTCTGACTAAATTGTTTTTTTGTGTGATTTAACAAGATCATGGCAATCGTACCAATTCCTGTCCAGTCTTGTAAAAGATCTTGTAAGTGTGACTGGGGCTTAATGCTGTGTTGATGTCTCAATTGTCTAAGACCGTATATGTTGGCTGATTGTGGATTGTCCTATTGCCTCGTTTTTTTCTCCAATTGAAAAGTACATACCGTAACTGTACAACTTTACCGTAACCAGAGCTGTACAATTCCACTATATTTAATCATTGGTTGGAGAGATTGGCAGGGGACCTATACTGGGCCACAGGCCGATTACTGATCTCCATAGGCCAATTGCGGATCTCCATAGGCCGATTGCGGGTGGTACCTGGTCAAAATAACCGTGATATGAAATGGACCGCGGTGCCAAGTGTCCTTGCATTTTATTTGGTAGCTTTTCTCGTTCCCGAAAGTGCCCAATTATTGCCTGTTTATTGACGCTACGAATGTCGTGTGAGTCAGAAACTGACAACTGAGAAGAAGAAATCACTATATTGAAGACATCTTAAAAACTACACCACTTATCAATAAATCAAAAACAGTTTTGAAATCAGTGAGACATTACGAAGAACTTTGTGAAAATATGACATAAAGATAAATAAAATGTTATTGTCTTTGATGTGAGGCTGTCACACCAAGGTGATGAGCTGGTCATATCACTTCAGTCAGACAAATATACGTATTCACACCATTGTCTTCCAAAATCAATTGATTCTAGGACCAATTTTATGATCAAAGGGGTTTTCCTGTAATTATTTCCCATCTCAAGTTTTGAAGGGGGATTCTTTGTAACCTTGGTGTCATCTGAAATTATTGCTTTGAGCTCTCAGGTGCATTCTTCCCAATAGTCGCCAGACCTTCAACGGATATTTGGTCCGGCAAAGTTGACCTTTTTGCCCGACCAAGAGTACTAGAGCACTAGAGCAAAAGCACTAGAGCAAAAGAAGTGTTGGCCCAAAGTTTCTAATGATAAAAATATGTGTGACATGTACATAAGGCCCCATTTTCTGTTGGGAACCTTCATAATTATCATTGACAAATGGACAAGCAGGTCTCTGTAAGCCAAATCACTCCAATGCACCACACTGAAGGTGCCGAATAGATCACTGGTCAGCTGTTGTCAGTGTCCATTTGGTGATTTTGATTTTAGCAGAAGACTTACCTACTTTGAAATGACAGAGACATTTATGTAAGGGAAATAAGATGGGTAATAACATTTGATCACAAAGTTAAGGGTAAATAAACATTTAAATGATGCAAGGGAAATGCTTTTAAAAATATCTCATTTCATGAATGCTTTAAGAATTTATAACAGTTTCCCCTGAGATAGTACACAACTTGTATGTCATTAAGCTTGAATTTGTTTATTTTATTATGTTAACAGAAAAATGGTGAAGGAAACCGGGTACTACGACACCCTTGGTGTTCCTACAGATGCCACTGCAGATCAACTCAAGAAAGCCTACAGAAAATTGGCACTCAAGTTTCACCCAGACAAAAATCCCAATGAAGGAGAAAAGGTGACCTTAATAATAAGTTAATATAGATCTTCTCATGTGTCTAACTAGCACACCATGCATACCTTTCAAGTAATTGCAGTTGGCTATTGGAGAGGAAAAAAAGGCTGACATTTTTTTGAATGATCATCATGACTCATAAGGTCTATAATCCACAATGAAAAACTGGGACAGACTTATGTTTTTTTTGGCTTAAATGTGTTCAAAGTAATGTTATTTGTTAATTTAGCACAGAAAAAGTAAACTTAACCAGCTAGTCTTAATTTTTCATTAGTTAAATTTAACTACCGTTAAAACGGGTTCGACTCAGTTTTTGCAGCTGGTGACTTATATCAAGTATTTATATTTTCTTTATTTAATGCCATCCAAAGAATAATCAAACTTTTTTGGAACATTTTAGATATAATCATGGCATAAAATATGAATTATCACTAAAAGAGTTGAGTATTTAAAAATCTCATGCAAACGATGTGTGCCGAAGGCTGTTACGTAAATATACGAGACCATCCGAAGTTCTCTCCCGATGCTTCAAACTGATTGTGGATTATAGACCTTAATGTGAGAAATCTGTTTTTAAGTGTGAAAATCTGAAAAAAATCATTTCTCATAAGTATATATTACAATATTTTAGCACCTGAACTTTTTTTACCAGGAGTAAATACAAGAAATCCAATCATGTTAGATGTGTATCATAAAACATTGAATATAAAGTATATTGTTTTCATTAGATGTACGTAAACATTGTCAGTTTTAACGAAAGAGTACAGATTGACATTGTTAAGGGAAATAACTCAGCAGATTAGTCATTACAATTTGCTGCATTTCATTATAACAGGACTGTAAAAGTTAGGTAAAATATTTAATGTGAGTGTATTGTAATTTGGTTGCAGTTCAAGGCAATATCACAAGCTTATGAAGTGCTGTCTGATGCCAATAAGAGGGAGACATATGACCGAGGTGGTGAACAGGCCCTAAAGGAAGGAGGTTCTGGTGGTGGCGGAGGGTTCCATTCGCCCATGGATATATTTGATATGTTTTTTGGTGGCGGTGGTGGAAGAGGTGGAAGGAGTCATGGTCCAGCTAAAGGGAAAGATGTCATCCACCAACTGTCTGTATCTCTAGAAGATCTCTATAATGGAGCTGTTAGGAAACTGGCACTACAGAAAAATGTAATCTGTCCCAAATGTGAAGGTAATGTGCATTTTGATATTATAAAGAGGTTTAGCATAATGTTTCAGAGATGCATTAAAGATACATTTTGCAATATTATGCTTAAAACTTTGAATGATATATATATATATAAGAAATTATGAAATCTTCGATTTTTACTCTGGGTCTTCATTCATAAGCAATCTTTTTAAAGATGAGATTCGCCTGGAAGTTAGAAAATGGAAAATTTTGTCCAGAAGAAATTTTGAATGGCCTCCAAGTACCAGCTTGTGCAAAGTTATTTTGTCTGAAATTCACAACTTTAGAGCAAGTCAAGACTTCGCATAGCTGCATGTAACATTGAACCAACAGATTATTTTTGACAATCATCCTTGGTCAGTATTTAAGTGTATTTTAACTTGCGCACAGGTCTCGGAGGTAAGAAGGGGGCAGTGCAGAAGTGTGGTGCATGTCGGGGCAGTGGTATGCAGATCCGAATACAACAATTAGGCCCTGGTATGGTGCAGCAGATACAATCAGTATGCAGAGAGTGTCAAGGACAAGGAGAAATTATCAATGCCAAGGATAGGTGTAAAAACTGTCAAGGACGCAAAGTCATCCGTGAACGCAAAATACTGGAAGTTCACGTGGACAAAGGTAATGAATTTTCTTTGTGGTAATATTTGTCAGAATTTATTTTGTCTAAATACTTTCTTAAATAAAAAGTTTCAGAGAAATTGATTTTAAAAACTTTTAAATGTCTTTCAGGTATGAGAGATGGTCAGCAAATCAGGTTTGCTGGTGAAGGTGATCAGGAGCCTGATATGGAAGCAGCAGATATAGTCATTGTGCTGGATGAGAAGGAACATGCAGTGTTCAAACGAGCTGGTATGGACCTTGGTTTGAAGATGGAGATCAACTTGACAGAAGCATTATGTGGTTTCCAGAGAACTGTAGAAACACTAGACAAACGAACACTAGTTATCACTTCATATCCTGGTGAGAAAATCAAGATCTACATTCCAATTTTTTTCTTTCTTTGCCATACTGATAGTTCAGGGGCAACATGATACATCTATCTTTTTCTCATCACATAAAGTATTAACACACTCCACTACAACTTATCTTTATGGGTTAGATACTTTGAAAAGGTGTAGATTGAGTTTAATATTGATTATCTTATAGTTCATCATTTAGCAAATGTTTGATTTGCACTCAGCTACCCATACCACTCAGTTGCTTGGTTGTCAAATGCGTGCATTTTTGTTACCTCATTATACTGGCAAGCAAATGTTGGCATCTTGAATCACACATGGGAACTGAAATGTGAATGGACCCATTCTTTACATTGTTACTTTGGCATTTGACCTTTATCCTGTAATATTGACCTGACAGCTTATTAAAAAGAAGTTGTACATATTAATTAGGACCTCTATACTGCAAGTGATAAATCTGTCATAATAAATGATATGTGTATTTTTTAATTGTTTCAGGAGAAGTTATTAAGGAAGGAGACAAGAAAGTTGTTATGGGTGAAGGCATGCCACAGTACAAAAATCCATTTGAAAAAGGACAATTAATGATCGTGTTTAATGTTAAGTTTCCAAAGGATGGGTGGATAGATGCAGAACACATTGCTCATCTAGAAACATTATTACCTCCAAAGCAAGAAGTTATCCTACCAGATGGCGCTGAGGAATGTGAACTCTCCAAATTTGAACCACGATCAAGAAACAGTCGAAGCTTTGGTGGATATAGGGAAGCATATCAAGATGAGGAAGATGATGAAATGGGTGGGGCTCAGCGGGTGCAATGTGCATCTCATTAATGCTAGTTTGCTTTAAAGTCTGTTTAATCTTGTGAAGATTGTATTAGGATGTTTCAAATCAGACAGCTTTTTGAGTATGTTGAAAATAACCTCATACACTATCAGGACTTTAAAATATCTTGCAGTAATCCTATTGTAATTGTTGAATATTCAAAATGAAGATCTTTCACAGGAATTTTGTTTTTAAATAGTGCCATTCAATGAAATGTATCAGTATACACAATAACTGAAATTCTAATTTTGATTTCAAATTGCTGCAGACTACAAGTGTTTGGCTAGCTTTACCTTGAATTTTTGGTGAGCACAAAGTCTGCACCCTAGAATGTAATAAGTAACTGAGGGTGAAGGTGATTCTATGGATTCACCAAAGGGTAAAACATTCTGCCCTTTATTTTGGTGTTTCTAAATGGAAGGATTAAGACACAGTTATGATCACTTCTTTATGCCCGAGGATGATAACATTTGACTTTGGATGATAACATTTGACTTTGGTTCAGTGTCACACACTTATGTCCTAGATTTTCACAAATGTTAGGCACATGTAAGAAAGGTAATTTGATAAAAGATAGCAGTTGTGCTGACAGAAGATCAAGCTCATTTTAGCCAATCATCATGACCAGCTTTCAGACAGATCTCAAGATCATATCTTGCCTTGTAATATATTCGATCAAAGCTGATTATGAAAAGCATCTATTACATCAATTGGTATTACATACAAGTGGGTATGGTTTAGAAATAATTAATTGTTAGAATATGCATAACAATTTAGAGGTTCTGTATTCAAACTCTGGCAAAGGCAAATCATCTTAAAAAACTGGTACAGTATCATCAGCCTTTTCAGAACATATTGTTTGTTTTACACTTAGAAATACTCACAAAACATATTTCAGATTATCAGACTGAATATTGCAGTGCAATATGTAACATAACCACAATGAAATGGGTTGCACCACAGAAAATTGTGTATTCTGTGTTGTGATATGGGAAAGTGTTATCTTAGAGCACATATCAGTTTAACATGTTAAGAGTAGTGATGGATTCCAGTCAGGATGGAAATGAACTAATCCCACTCAGCAATGCACGGGAAAAGTTGATCAAATTATTTAGAATAATTTTTTTAACCATGTTTATAGGGACATGGTCAGGACCCTTGTTCCTATCTACAACATACCTGCTTTTATAAAGTGGACAAATACAATTATGGAATAAATTTTCCAATTAGATGCTTTTCATAGTCAGCATTTAATTATACATGTTGTATGCCAGTGTGACAGTTGTAACAAAGCAAATTCTGAAATAGTTGAAATAAAATGTTGAGAATAACTGATCCATAAACAAGAATTTGTGATTTATTACATTAAATATATTCCAAAAAATTAAATTACTATTCAAGGATTATTGTTCAATTATTTTATCTTGTGAGCATGGCCAGAAGTGATAAAAGTTTGGCCACAAAAATGTTACTTTTTAAATGCACTATTTCTGTTCTGAATGTTGCATAGTTGTGTTTTGTACATATTACCAACTGTCTGTAATCTAGATATATACTTTTAGAATTCCACTTCTTTATTTTGCCTGCCCCCTTTCTACCACTTAGATGTCAGACTTAAAGAATAGAATTACAAGTTTATTTGTTCACAGATCTTCATAATCACGAGTTTGTGTTTTAAAATTTTATTAGAATCTGTTGAGTGTGAGTAAAACCGACAATACAAGTGATCATTTTATTTTTTGTAGGCAGCAATAACTTTTATTGTATAACTTACTCTCAACATGACATTTATACCCCAAAATAATATATATTGCATATTTTGTGTTTGTTCACATGCCTTAGAATTACTATTGTGATGAAGTAAATGAATATTTTATCTCAATATTCAAATTTATAAAAGCATTGGAGCATATTTGGATTTGTATATTACCAATTTCTCAAAATCATTTGAGTAATAACAATTAGAAAATTTTATTGTAGTTTTGTTAAGTTGGTAAGTGTAAGTTCAGAGGTTGTTCACTCAATTTTATATTTGGTCCTTTTGGTTAAATAATAGCAACTGTTGTACCAGTCACTTAGATGCAATGTGTGGCTATCAAAATCCACTACTGAAGTAATTCCATCATCATATTTAGGTGTGAATATGCATTTGAAACAGGTTAGTTATTGCTATTATGAATTATATTCCTTTTAATGAGATTTATAACAGATCGAGGACATATACCGGTACATATTTAGTAATTCACTAAATATTGCATATGAATAGGTGAAACCTTTGAATGGGTAAAGCTGTTTTTTAAACTCCCAAAACTTATTTTGATATTATAAATTGAATGGAAATGTCAAAGATTTTATTGGCGAGCAAGTTGTACCCACTTCAGTGAGAATAATCCATTTTATTGAGAGAAATGTATTAATATGATAATAAATACTATTTAAAGATATAAAACATTCTTATGCAGCATTAATTTGTGTCTGGTCAGATCTTGATGTACCTTTAGTTTGGTCCAGAACCAGCTTCATTATGGATCATCATGGTGATTTTTGCAAGATATCTTGTCCCACCAGCAAATGCAACATATATTTACACTGGTGAATCTGTAAACACTTTTTCTGTAATTTAATGTCAATGCTCGCCTGGAACCATTCACTCCATTTCAGACTCCATGTTTTGTTTAATTGACAATAATTTAACATTTGGGCATTTTTTCTTGTGGAACTTCCATAAACATCCTTGTAATTTTTATTGCTAACTGTCATAAAAAGGACTGTTTTGCAGCAATGCAAATATAGCATCATGTCATTTCTAAGCAAGTTATATACACAAAAATATACATTAAAATACAGATATTAGTAAGGATGCCCTTGTGGGGAAAGAAAAAAATCCAGATTTATCGTTCTGTAATGGGATGGTGGCACTCCGAACTGTGCACATTTCCTTTCAGCAGTTCTCGAATCTGCTCGGAAACAAAGATCCCCTATTCCACACCCAATTAAAACAGTAGTAGTGTCTTAGGAATTCTGGATTAGATTTTTATTATCAAAACCATCTTTAGCTGATGACATTTGGTGATATTTACGGCCAGGCCATTTGATATTTGGGGGATGGAGACTGAATATAAATATCATTTTCAAAAAGGAAATTGCATACAAATTCTTTTTTTGAAAAGACTTTCTCATTTAAACATTGTAGACTGGTGCCGATGTTCTTGACACTCGGCGGGGGACCAGTCTATTTAACATTGATGCACATGATTCGCTGTGGTTCACTCTGAAAGACAAGGAAATCGCGAATTGTATTTTTTCGATGATATTATCTTGCATGGGGCATTTTTTACATGAATCTTAATTAAAGTATTGGATGTGTGAATGTGGTGTTAGTGGTGCCCTTTAGAAGACGAGGAAATTGAAACTTTTCGGACCTGAGTCTACTATTTGATATGTGGGACCAGGGCATAGGAAAGTAGTGCTTGATAATTTCCTACTCCCCTTATTATACATGATAATAACGAGATGCAGATCACATTAGACATAAAATGAAAAGTGCTATTTAATATTACAATAATGGCTTGTTTTGTCAAAGTTATTGGAAAAATAATGAGAATAATTGAAGGGACTATATATTGATCTTTGCTGTCAGGGGCTCATTCCTATATTTCCATGTTCTAGACTATCCTACTCCAAATAAATTAGTATGGACAGTTATTAATGTCTATCCATGTTCTGTTCTTTGTTTTCAAGGTAGGTGGCGCTGTAACAGATCCTAGCACAAATTTTCAATGGTCAACCTCACTTCATACTCTGCTTTTAGAAAGATGAATATTTTTGCCATCTGATAAGTATTTTTCAAAATACCCTAGGTCGATACTAATATTATTTATGAATTTTTGAAGGTGAGGCATTTACATTGTAATAGTGGTCCGAGGCCTAATCGGAGACTCTTCTTGATTGGAAAACCACAAAATCCGGTCGATCACGTGATAGAGTATTAGTGGTCAACATGGCGACATTCAGCAAACTTTCCCAGTCAGTTACACCAAGAAATTCTGCAATTGCATTTGTTGCTGGGGGTGTTTTGCTGAAATATTTAATCTCCAAGAAAGCATGCAAGACAAAGAGGTAATGTAATATACGAAATTAAATGTTTATGGTTTTGTTCCAATATTTTGACCCTGAGATCAATGTTCACACGCTGCGTTAGAAATGGGATGATATTTTACTGTAGCAACGCTACGAGCGCTAGCGTTTCACACGTTATAATTAGCCCACCACGGCAGCGCCTTGTACATTGATATTGGCAGGGAAACGCTACACACACACAGAGGGAATTGAGTGATGTCCGAGATAAATTAACCCTGCTTTAGTCGATAGTTTTAATAATTAGTATGTATTAATATATCATATATATTGAAATCACTATTTTGCAAGGAAAAGATGAAGACAGATATATGTGCTGAGAGCAATATATTATTGCTCTCAGATATGTGACATCAGTATATTTTACTGAGTTTTGGTCCTTAAAATGACTTGTAATTGCAAAAATCAAAACAAGAAGTATATTTGACTGACGGATTTGCAAATGTGTTGTGTGTGATTGGAGTTATATTTCTACATTTTATAATTTCACACATTTTTGTCTTTAATTGTCAGTCATTATATCCAACAAGACACATGCAATTTATTAAATGTGTGCCATAGTGAGCAATAGACCCATTAGTAACACTCAGCATATGGATTCTATAGCATGTATAGAGTAACTTCTCTTATCAAAATTCACTTAAAAATTACTTTTTAATTTTATTTCAAACTAACTAGCTCCCCCATTCAAGTAATTAAATCAACCAAACAGGAAATGCACACCGGCAACAAAGGGCAGCTTTCATCTTAAGGGGTAAACAAACAGCATGCTATGATCAAATTATCTCGTTATAACAGTAGTTAAAATCTGGCAAGTGGCAGGGAGTTGTGACATCCCACTCCATATGCGATCAAAGTAAGCTGTTTTCACAGGAGTTATACATCTGTCCGGTTGTAGAGGAGTGTAGCATTCCATGTGGATTACATCAGTTGAACCCTATTGTCATTGTGGTATGGAAAAAGTCATTATCGTTTTTAATATATTCTATGTGTGCAAATAACAAAACAATTCTATATGTTCTGATGTGCATATTGCTCAAATAGGAGCCCAATATGAAGATTTCATCTTTGTTTTCTGTATAAAGTCATTATTTTTTATATTGTATATGTTTGCAAAAAAGCCCCATAAAACCAATTCATTTCTATACAGCCCAGGCTTTAAGGCAGATTCCATGCAGCCTTTGATGTCTTCCTATTCAGTGATGTGAAAAACCCAATTTTTTAACAAATAGGGTGAAAAAGTAAATTTCACTGATACCAATTATCAGCATTCACAGTATTGCCATTCAAAGTCCTTGTGATCAAAGGGTTGACTACATAGCGTTTGCCCTGTAAAAAGCAACACCAAACGTCAGATAAGACACTGGCGTTTTGTATTGTGTAATTCATATGCAAACGTTGTGAAGACCATGAAAATGAATAGCGTTTTGAATCACTTTCTGTACCTATAGAGCTGATATGGAGTTTCACTGTAGCGACAACCGCCAGGTGAGTGGCGAGCAACGCTAGCGATTGTAGCGTTACTGGTGTGTAAAATTTGACCTTTCTTATACTGTGTCACTCATGCACTGTCACTGTCAGTGTCAGTGTCGGTCATGCATTGCAATGGCGTCCCATCCGATTAGCATGTATAGTTAACCTTGTGTACTTAAAAAAACATGGGCTGATATATATCATTGTCAAAGGAGTTACTCAAATTCTTGCTGTAGACTGGTATAGTGCCACAAGAGCTCAAACTTGATATTAACCCCTAACTTAAATTAAGTTAGGGACTTGGCTATCAACATTTTGTTGATTGGCTGGACTAACTAGTTTTTTCTGGACCAGTGTATCTACATACTTAATTTATAACCATGGTTATTCAATATGATCAATGAAGTGCCTGGGTAAAAAGTTCATGATCCACTCAGTCTGATGTCATTATCATGAGTACATTGTGACAAAGTTGCAGCCCAAGGGAATGTTACAAAATTACGTCATTGAGCTAGAACAATGGGGACGTCAACGTCCCTCCCGTCCATTATCGATGGTGTACGTTGCTGTCCTTCCCGTCCATTGTGGGTTAATATGAGATTATACTCATACTCGTTGTCCAAATAGACTTGAAATACCTTGTTTCTAGAAACACCACACACTGCCCATCATATTGAAGTTTCCCTACTAAATAAAATTGACTTCCGGCGATTGACTGTTGCATATATGAGCCACTGTCTTTCCCTTTCATAATGTCTATAAATACAAATCTGGGTGCATTCTGTAATGCCTTTTCTTCAGTTTTTTGACCTGATATCACACTTAAGGGGATTAAGCACCGATTTTGAAAAAAAAAAACGTTTACAACTCACATATTGGTGGCAAATGTATCTGTCTTTCATGTCTATAAATGTTTTGAAAAATGCATCCCCATCATTGTCTGTAAAACCTATTTGAACAAGACCATAACATATAGGCCCCTAATGAAAGCACACTCCTTTCTTGGCGTCATTTTTATGTGGAGTGTCATCATAGAAAGGTAAAATGACGTCGTAAGAGTATGGCAATATTTATATGCTTATGATGTCATGAAATCTATTGTCCTTTGAATAGTACCAAAATGACGTCAAACAGTGGTACCCTACTTTGAGCCTCAATTGAGGTCAAATAAAGTTCACGCTACCCGTGTTTACCTGTCACGTGCAGCTTATGGCTCAGACAGACCTCTGCTGGGAGTGCAACTGCTATGTCTCATAGCAACATTTCTTATTACTCTTTTATAATTTCAATCTGTCATTATGCTCATATATGACTAAGCTTTAAAAACACTAAATTGTAGAATTGATGCTTAATACCTTTAACAATGTGGAATGGCATTTAGAAGAGTCCAAGTTATGACGTCATGGCTGCATTTGTGGAACTTCTGATCGTTGCCATCACTCCTATTTCTTTTTTACCCTCAGCCCCTGATGTAATCAGGCTGAGGGTATTGCAGTACTCCTGGCGCGGGTATGTATGTATGTCTGTCTGTAGCGAACATCCTTGTCATCGCGATAACTGGAGAACAAATGATGGCAGCTTCATGAAACTTGACACACATAAGCATCTGGTGAAAACCTGAGAAAAGACCCCAGATCAGTTTGATGGACGGTGACCTTAACCTGCTTTTCAAGGTCACCGGCCCATCATCTCAATAATTCTAGTGAATGATGACAGTTTCATGATATTTGACACACATAAGCTATCAAAGGAAGTAGATTTTATGTGTTTTTTACCATTGCATCAATTTGCCTTGGTGCAGTGACGTTTTGTACACAAATATTGTGTGGAGTGAATGTTGTACAATAAGTTACCAGGGCTGAGGGTTGATGCATCTTTGATGCCTATGTTTTTATTAGACACCCACTTTCACCTGATCATTGCACAGACTCGTAAACAATGGCAAAACGATGCTGAGATCAAGAAAGAACAAAAAATATTTTTTGAATGTTGAATCAATGGGAACATGGTTTCTTTAAAACCTGTTGCCGGAAATTGAGTTCTACTGGAGTCGTGACTGAAATTGGATGAGCAGAGCTTGGTATTTCTGAAAACAGCTGATTTCAAATCTATTTTGACAATGAATATGGGTAAATTGATAAGCTGTTCAAACTTTGACTCAGTCCTGGATATTGAAAAGATATTCATACCATATTTCATGTTTTGTTTTTTGTTTTCGGCTGTAATACTTTCTGTGTTACAGCCGTAAACAACAGAGGTACAGACAATCTAGACTGCTAATATCAGTAATAACATACTAAATACTCTTAATTGTGCTAGATGTTTGATAATTATAAGAGCTTAAGTCTGATTCTATGCTAATTTATCTAGCACAATTTCTGATTTAGCATGATATCTGAAGTCAACTCTTGATTTGACTCGTGAATGCATTTGGAGACTGAGCTAAATTTGTGAAATCAGTTATTGCAGGCATTGAGAGCCACCTTAACTCTCAGAATAACCTGGCATGTGCAAGGCAGTTTCAAATAGATTTGTTACATTTACAATAATTCAAAGAAAACTGGACGTAAAACTTTTATAAAACCTATCAGAGTCTCGAGACTGTGTAAAAACATGTAAAAACCTTTCAGGGCCTCTTGAGTTACCACATTAAAGTAAATCGGGATATATGTGACATAAACAATCACTTTTGGTCACTGAGAATAATTTTCAAAAGAATTTTAGGAATATTCAGGTGTGGGAGAGTTCTAAACCATTCCAAACGGTAAATGTGAACCAACCCAGACAATTCACATCATTCCTCACGGTCACAACAGAGCTCGATGCTTAATAGCGCTGGTCAGTACCTCATGCATATTGAATAACCATGGTTATAAACTAAGGTGATTTAGTATGCAGGTGATTTAGTTTGCAGGTGATTTAATATGCAGGTGGAAAATCTAATTAAGTAGAATTTGAATTCATGTGATAAAATTTAGGCTTTGGTGAACAGCCATGCTTGAATGATAACAGGTATATATTGACCATGCAGGCCTCGACATTAGCCAGTTGCCCGCTTGCCCGGAGGTATATTTCACACCTGTTGGGCAAGTCCGGGCAACTTGATACATCTGTTCCACTTGCCCGGTGGTCAAGTACTGTAATCTGTCCCCAATCAAAGTACCCCACAGAGAACAGAGAGAGCTGCTGACCACATCAAAGGGATGACACCTGATTAGAGATAACTTTGTGTCCAAGCTCCGTTGCCCTTGGTATTACCCCTGCCTCCCACACCCTGACCAAGATAATATTCCTCAAGATGGTATTTCACACAAAGCACTGTATCAGGAGGTAGAGCTTATCAATTTCGCACATTTTGGTCTTTGTCAATCATTATATTATCCAGGAAACATGTACAGTTGATTTTAAGTATGATGAGTAACAGTGGGGTATATCCATCAGTAACACTTGCCATTACTTAATCTTATAAAGTGATAATTGTAGGTTATATTCTTACAAGATTGACAATTCAGGATGACATTTTTACTCACAAGCTCAAAGTCTTCATGTACTTCTCTGCTTAAAAATTGAACTCCTGAGTTAGAAAAGACCCTATTCCTATTGTTTTTATATCCAAGGAACTAAAATAAGAGTTATCTGTGATATAAATATTGGGACAAATATTGGGACAAAAATTCAGGGCAAGTGAATTGTAATTCAGGGCAAGTAGATTTTAAAATTTACTTGCCCAATGGGCAAGTGGATCACAAATGTTAATGTCAAGGCCTGCCATGTATACACCCAGGTAGTTAATTGGTAGTTCTTTGAACTGGTGATTATGATAAGTTAAACTGAAAGACATCTATGTTTGAATATGTTTGAAAAGGAAGATTTTTGTAGTTTAATCAAGATCTTGAAGCTTTATTTCTTGAAACTTTTACTAAGGGAGAGAAGACTGTACTGGAATTGGTGATATATTAATTCTGTTTCATTTTCAGAAATGAAGACTCAGATTCACAAGTGACCATTGTTATAGGAGAGGTATGAATTATTTTTACCCACAAAAGGGAGATTCCTTGAGAAGGATGACTCTCTTAAAATTAACATGTCAGTAAATAATAATGGATTTAAAAAAAAGATTTGAACTTTGGTAAAGCCCCAGTCACACTTACACGATCTATCACAGGACTTGACACGATCTGTTAAATCGTCACACATCGTTTATCAGAACAGGATCACACTGCAATGGTCTGCCAAGGTCTTGTTTGGTCTGCTGAAATCGGCATAAGCCCACAACTGTTTTGAACTGTTCAAAACAATCGTGTTACAGCCACGATGTGAAGGTGGTCTGGAGGCAATCCTGTGGCAGTCCCTAGACAGTCGCCATGCCCTCTGGTGTGAACTTGTGGCGATCGTGCATAATCTGCTGACTATCGTATAGGTATTCGTCTACGATGCGTGTACGTCATGTCATACATCCTTGGTAGGATGGCCTGGCGATCTGGTACGCTCAACTAGCGATCATGGCAGATAACATATGACTTTTGAGGACATCTGAGGACTTCTGAGGACTTGTAAAGACTTTGTTAAGACCACAGGAAGACCTGGCCATGTTGCACAGATAGTCACATGATAGAGAAGAACGTGTTGAACACGTGGTGGTCTTGTTATGGTCGAGTGGGGGTCTGGGTCTGATCACGTCATGTGGTCGTCTGACTTTTGTTTTATGTGCGATCATCACAATCGTGCCAATTCCCAAACACTCTTCTTAAAGATCGTGTAAGTGTGACTGGGGCTTAAATCTTTCACTGAGGTGACAATGACAGGATTGTCACATCAAGAGAAATTAAGAAAAAGGTTATCTTTATTACTACTTATATATAAATCAGTCATGTAAAAGACATTGCAAAACCTAAAAGACAAAAACTTTAATGAGGAGAATTATTTTGGAACCTGCAACTTTAGACATCAACCCAAGAGTTATACCACCCAAATTTAAAGTTTTTAAAAATTGTCTAGCACAGATGACCTGTAGCCATTTACCTGCCATTATGTAGGTTAAATGGCTACAGGTCTTAAATCATTTTTTTTACAGATTCAAATGATGTGTGTTTCAGAAAGAAAAGATAAAGAAGGAAAGAGCTGCTGTGGATGTAATTTTCTTCAAGTGAGTACACTACCCTTGTATTCTATTATGTTAAAGAGTTGGGTGTCCCTTTAGATTGATTAAGATCCTCATTTCAAGTTTCAAGAATTTTAAGATTAATCATTTACTTGCAAAAAGAAGGTGTATGGCTGTAAGTGTGTTAAGACAATGATGGCAATCAATGAGTTTAATGAACACTCAAGTGCAAAAAAAAAAATTAACATATTTCACAAGATATGAAATAAAAGGGTTGTAGTGTGGTTAACCAATTTTAAGCTATGTTTAGCAAAGCTTCTGCAATAAGTGGTAGAAATTTTCTGTCACTCTGTCCTTCAACTTTAATCTTCTTTGAAATTACTTGTTGGAGTTCTTAGCTGATATTGGGTAAGATGTATTTTCAGGGTGCCAGAAATTTTTCAATCTTTTTATGACTTTTTGAAAAAAATGAATAGCTATCTATCACGGAGTTGTCAGGGAGGCACTGTCAGGGAGGCTGCAATTTTGAATAAAATGACAAATATCAGTCAATGAGAATAAAGATAACAGATTCAATATGTAATATGCATTTTGATTGACAGAAATTATTATCTGCTCAAGTCTGCCCTGACAAAGGATTTAAAAGATCATTTATGAAACAATTGGCAGGCATTATCATAAAATATTTACATACATTTTAAAAAAGCAATGATCTGCATAGCTCTAATGCCACTGGCCTATGATTAATTTATAATGTATAGATCGTGACTTTCTTAATATTTAAGCTGTGAACAAATCTATTTTTTAAAATTACTGTTAGAACTCGTGAAAAAAATTATGTTATGATGTTCTTACCTGTGCTGACTTTGTCAGCAAAACTGTATGAAGTGAGAAGGGGATATTTCTTATAACTCTGTCTGTGTCCATCTCACCTTCTCTAAAACGCTTGATGTATTTCTTAACTATTAGTATATGAGATGAAGTATTGTTATCATATTTTTTTCCTGAGGCTCAAATTTTTTTCATTTTTTTTATAATTAAAAAAAATGGCAAACAACCAATTTTTTCTAATGCATGAGTACCTTCAACATCCATTGCCTCATTTTGCTTAAAGCGAAATAAAGCCACAGTTTGAGACCTTTACAGAATAAAGTGGTTGAGATGAGCTGTTGGGATGATGGAGTCAAATCACCATATTGTGTATACTATATACATTTTATTTGACACATTGACAGTTTTTGTCCTGCAAAGCAAGTTAGACAAATAAGATTATCATTTAAAACAAATAATACAATCCATACAAAATTTAACAAATTTATACAAAATTTAACAAATTTATACAAAATTTAACAAATTTATACAAAATTTAACAAATTTATACAAAATTTAACAAATTTAACACAGCTCTGAAGCTTTGGGTCTATGCTTTATGTACCAAACATTGGCTGAAAATATAGGCCCTTTTCACAATTATATTGAATTTTTTAGCCTTTATCTATTTATTTGAATTTTACATGGCTAAAACATGCACTTCTCGTGAAAATACATGAATGAAATATGACATTTTCATATGCAATTAGGGAAAACAGGTCAAGAATGTATAAGTGACACAGATCAGGTACTCATTTTGAATATTGCATGAAAATGACATCAAAACAATCCCAGATTATGCAAGATACAACTCTTAGAATTTCTTCGAAATTGTAAATCCCAATGACTAGAAAGATGAAGCTCTGCTGTGCTGTGAAAATTGTTTTTTTTTCCAGATCACACAGTAGATTTTGTTTAAAAAGAGAAAAATTATTTGCCCCAAGGAAATTAATAAAACATATATATATATATATATATATATATATATATAAATGTATTCTTATATTTGTTAATTTTAACCGTTTTCAATGTTTTACTTAATTTGCAGATTTTTGTTTCAAAAATTTATCTTTCTTAAGTCTTATTTCCATACAGTCAACAGTCAACAAAGCTTTGCTGCCAAAATGTCTAAAGTGTACTTACATTTAGAGGTCCAGTCTCATATTATTGTCAAATTTTCACATTACATTGGAGATATGCTAATTGACTTGTATTGACCTTAAATCACATTTATATGTATTTTGCATTTGTTATTACATTACCAAAGTTATGAAAATGTAATGTTTATGTAGGCGTATGGTGAAAATCCTGAAAATACTCATTCCAGGATGGTTCTCTACTGAGGTAAAGGAATTTCCACATTTATTTATTAAAAGTTAAAGTAACTGGTACATTACTTTTATACTATTTCGTACTGCCAGACTAAAAAAACAGGATTTATAAATGGTGATAAAAAATGTTTAATAACTTTAATTTCAGGCATTATATATGGCCTTAGTGGCAGCAACATTGGTCTCCAGAACATACTGTGATATTTGGATGATTCAAAATGGAACACTCATTGAAAGGTTAATATGCAGTCATGTAGTTTGCCATAAATTTATGAATCCTCAGGATATCTGAATCATGAAGTTGATTGATCTGTGAGATAACAGTTCACAATACAATAATGGTGAATATTTTGATAACATTTTAAGATATAGTAGATTTAAGTTTAAGAATTACTAATAAAATATGATAATTGTCTCATTTCCAGTGCAATTATTGGGAGGAACATTAACTTGTTTAAAAAGTACCTCTTCAAATTCATCTTTGCCATGCCGGCAGTAAGTAGTTTTCATTGTATTTGGCATCTTTTTTATTATTTTAAAAGGAAATAGTCTATTTAAATAAAGGGTTTGGTATTCAATTGACATGAAATTTGTCAAGATGGGAACAATGATATTATTTTATAGAGAATAACCATGATGTTATATAAATGTGACCATGATATAATGTATTGTGTGTTTATGAATTTCTTTTCTTCCAGATTGCAGTAGTGAACAATTTGATGAAGGTACATTTTAATTGCTGAGTGAAAAATTATCCCATTTTAATTTTAAAAATAGCATAATTTTATGATCATTGAATTCAAATTGATATCAATTTCCTCATTATGTCATATTTAATTCATCCATTTCTCCTTTACATGATTAGCTTCAATTTATGTCTCCATTTATTTCAGTATGGTCTAAATGAGCTTAAATTGCGATTCAGGACTAGACTAAATGATCACCTTTATCAGAAATACCTCAAGTGAGTTGTGTTTTTCATCCTTTTTACCTTTTGCATGTGATGCAATACATGTAGTTTCAGCCTTGCAGGGAAACATTTTAGTCAAAGAAACTTTAAAATCTTTTTTGAAACTGAAAAATAGCCTTTATTTCATTCATTAGTTTAAGGGCAATAATATTTATTGGTAGTCACACATGGTCTTATGAGCTAATTCTATTATTGAAAGCATTTGCCTCAGCAGCTACGTCATACCTCAGGTATGTCATAACCCATAATTGAATTGTAAACATTATATAGTACAATATTTGATCTATTGATAAAGTTTGTTATTGTATTGTATACCATGTCTTAAAGTCATTACACACACACAAACAAACACAGACACACTAAAAGAAAAATTAAGCCTGTAGCTTGTATTCACAATGAGACTGCCTTCGGCAGCCTAATATTCAGAATATTGCACAAATTGAAGGAATACATGTACTTATTGTAGGTTTATCATTTTTTAGAGGTTTTACTTACTATAAAATGAGCAATTTGGACAATCGCATAGCAAATGCTGACCAACTGTTGACACAAGATGTTGAAAAATTCTGCAATAGTGTGGCTGAACTCTACTCAAATCTCAGCAAGGTAAAAAATAGATTAGTGTCGAGTTACAAAATAACATTTCAGCAAGCTAATGGAAGATGAGAGAAAACCAGGATAAAAAAGATAGAGTTTGAGTACATAATATCTAACCTTCAATACCTATCAAATATCTCCTTTAAATCATCACTGCCTTGTGGCGACCAAGCACATTATTATATGTAAAAGTAACAAAACTAATTTTCTTATTTTAGCCTGTGCTAGACATTGTCCTCTACACTGCCAAGTTAGCCAATGCAATCGGAGCTCAGGTCAGTAAAAGTCACTTGTACATTTGTAATCATGGAGACAGTCGAGACAGTCCAGGAAATTTACTAAAGAATGATAATAAATTATAGCCAGATGACTTATTTGTTTTTTTTTTGTGTGCATATATGATAGATTTAATACATATGCTTTGGAAATGATTTGCAGGGGCCAGGATTGATGCTGACGTATCTTGTATTTTCTGGTTTTGTCCTCACAAGGTACTTATTTTCTAATTAGAATATTCCTTTAAGTTTTTTTTAATGCTATTTACTTTTACTTAAGGCCATAATTTAAGATTGGAACATTAGTTATGTAAATTTTGTACAAGAACAAATACTATCGCAACAAATTCATAGCAGTTGATTATTCTAGACATTCCACATCAGTAACTTCACATATCCCCCAAACTCCATGCCTGAACAGTGCAGCAAGCCCAGAAGAAATGAGTAATACTTCTGGCACACTTCCTAGATGTTATGAAATGGTAGTGGCATGAGTTATAGCATTGTCAGTTACCATTATTTGATTAAATTATTAACATGTATTAGGCCCTGCATGGACATCAACCAGCTTATAACATATGAAGGTGAAATATATGAAATATTCACCCTAACTGGCCCAGATGCTCAGAGACCATAAAAGTCCCAGAGATCAGTTAAGTTTGAATTGAATTTCAGAAAGAAAACCATAAGGCAATTTAAACTATTTTTATCCCTTTAAATCTTCAGGTTAAGAAGACCAATAGGCAAAATGACTGTGATGGAACAGAAACTGGAAGGGGAATTCAGATATGTCAACTCGAGGCTCATCACCAATAGGTAACTATTGCATAACAATTGGTAATTATTATTTGTTTGGTGTCTGAGGATACAACAAACAGGAAAGACGCTAAATTTAGAAAGAACTTGTTAAATTTCAATACCTGATGCATACTTTGGCGTTGTCACTTTAAGTTATGGACCAGGACAGATTGAAATGAAAAAATGTCCAATATTTACAAGTAACTCAAAGGTAGAGTAAAATCCATAGAATCTAACCCTCTATAGTTAAATGAAATATTCTGATAATTTCCTGTGATCAGTCTTTTTAGCTATGCTAGGCATAGCTTCTGCAATGAGGAGGGAGAAATTTTCGGTCATTCTGTCTTTCAACTTTGACCTCTGAAACCACTGGTCAGAATTCTTAACATTAGGTAAGAAATTGTATTTTCAGGGGACCAGTTCTATCTATTTTACATTAGGCTGCACACTTTTTTCATCTTTTTATGACCTTTTCAAAAGATCTTATTACTCTCACTGAGTTGTGAAGGAGGCTGCCATTTTGAATAACATTTGATATCAGCCAATGAGAATCAAGAAATTCTGAGACTAGAACATGAGTTTGCACAGTGTTCAGGGAGACAGATCTTTCTTGTTGTTTCAAGAGAGATCTGTCTTCCTGAACACTGCACAAACTCATGTTCTTGTCTTTATCTCATACCTATCCACTGCAGATAGATGGGGTTTGCAATCAACTTTATCTTCAAAGCAAAACAGTGAAAACATGGTAGTAAGTGCAGAACTATGTTGTGTATGGCCCATTTAAGTTCTCAGCTCATTTACATAATGTAGTCAATTTTATGTTACTACATGCAGTGAAACTAGGCCACCTATAAAGCACTATATGAAATGGGTGTAATTTTGTCTCAACTGGGTGAACAGTCATCAGTTTCGAGATTCCAACAAAAGGTTACAGTCTCTGCCAACAGGGGTCCCATCTGTCTGTGTTTCAAGGTCCCCATGACCCAAATCTAAAATGTTGTCTGCTCCAGGTCAAAACAAACCCAGACAGTCATCATGTTTATTTCAGAGAAATTAACACACGATTTGTTGAAGAATTGGCCTAAGACTGATTACATTTATTTTATAATTGACAAATTTTATGACATTTGTACACAAATATATTTAAACAAACATTTTATTCATTTTCAAAATTATGAACACTCTTGACGCACCAAGTATGAGGTAAAATATGTAATGTGCATTTTGATAGGCCGAGATTATAGACACTAATAACATGTCCATATGTATGGACAGTACACCACCTCACAGGTGCCCGTATGCCGTGCCCGGAATTCCGGTCATACGTGACTGGAAATATGGGTTGTAGTTTAGGGTTTCCCTGTTCTATATTAATGTCAATCAATCAGAGCAATCCCCTCCAAAAGAGTGACAACATTCGCCCGCTGCACAACGAGACGTCCTTGATAGTCCTAATATAGGTTTGGACTGCATAGTCTAGCCGAGATTATCATCTGCTGAAGTCTGGAAAGGGAAAGGATTTAAATGATTTAAATTTGCAGACATTTCCAGAAAATGTTTCAAACCGTTACAAAAAAGCAATGATCAACATAGTTTTGAGCCCATTTGGCCTATGTTTATATGATTAATATCATTTGAAAGTTGTTTATGTTATCATATTTTCTTAATAACTATATGTTATGTGATCTTTTTGTAAATTTTACAATGTAGATATTCAGATTATTAACCAATGCCAGAGTATATGAATCAAATCTTTTCAAAAAAACTTTACCTGATGCAGAAAGTTTTTTTTTCTTTATTCAGTGAAGAAATAGCTTTCTATCAGGGCAATGTCAAGGAGAAAAACATTATCAATGTCACATTTCAGAAACTGGTATGTATGCATGTGCATTTTTAAGTGATCATTACCCAAGCTAGAGTGTAAATCTGTTATTATTTAATGTCCCATACTTGTACATGACTAATTATATGGTCTTCATAAGATATTTTTTATACATACCAATTAAACTTGGAAAAAAAATCAGTTTTTAAGTCAGTCAATAAAACATTGGATTTAAACGAGAGTTTCATTGTTTTTTGTTTTTATCTTTTTTTAAATGGATATATTGTATAAATCATCAACTATTGATCAATGCCACACACTTTTTGTATCTATTAATTCATACCTCACATTTACTTTGTGAAACATTTCAGATTCATTTGATAAAGCTTGATATCAGTTCCACACAGGAAATATGAAGACAAGTCAATACTTTTTATAATATTTTTAGTATTACACTATCATCAGATATATTCATGTTTTGACAGGTCAGTCATTTGAGAAAGCTGATCTACTTCCGTTTTAATATGGGACTTGTAGATAATATCATAGCTAAATGTGAGTATTGTGACAGACAATTTTCACGGCAGTATAGTTTAGTGTAGCCATCATCAGCATTTTTTATTATATTTCTAAGACTTAATGATTGCATTGTGAGTAAATGAGACATCATATTTTGAGCCCATGTTTTGGCATATTGCAGACTGTGCTACAGTTGTTGGGTACCTGGTTGTGAGCCGTCCTTTCCTTAATCTGGCAGATCCCAGACATATCTCAAGCTCACAATCTGAACTATTAGAGGTAAATAAACAAATTGTTGTGATACTTTTGTAATATATGAGAGTCTCCCATGTTGATAAGATCATGATTAAATTGACAATAGAAGTAGGCTTGTTTTTGTCATATCATAAACGTATTTGATGGATTATATATAGCTTCTTGAATGTTTGAGCCTATTTGTTGTGTTGTGCAGGATTACTATCAGAGTGGCCGCATGTTAGTAAGGATGGCGGAGGCTATTGGCAGGGTTGTCCTTGCCGGGCGCGAGATGACCAGACTAGCAGGGTATGTAATGCTTTCTCATTATTCAATAACATATCTAAATTATTGTATAGCACTTTTGCAGTCATAATTTGTAATTTATGTGAAGTTATGTTGATGGTCATTCTTTGTTGAAAGTTTTCTCTGTATATTAAATGGAACATCACTTTATTGAAAAATGGTAATTTTTGTTCTCGTCCCTGACAGGTGTACTGTAGGTGAGACTAAGATGGCACTTCCCATCCATCCATCTCTTAACATTTAGAGCCATGAACTATATCCAATGGCTATTGTAGATAGAGCTACCATTATTAGTGGTATGATACATCTTGAAGATAGTATTATTTACTGAGATGATAGTCAAACTTCAGTGAACAGTCACACTTCAGTAATGGTCTCAGGCTCTGTCTGTGTGTCCCAGTCTGCATCTGTCAACCAAAAATTCACTATTTTGTTCTATCTTATTAGCTTTTCAGATACAGGCTTGAAAGTTTTACTACATGTACATCCCATGAAAGCCGTTTTAGGATAATTATGATTTTGACTTGTTTTTCAAGGTTACAAAAGTTTTGACATTTTGTTATATATCTTTTCACCCTTTTTAGTTACAAACTGAAGGATTTCTTTAATTCACCTTATGAAGGCTGACAATTGATATTTTTAAACATGACCCAGACCTTTATTTCCATATGTCTCCAACTTCTTTTGCTATAATATAGCTTAACACTTGTTTTAGTTATAGATATAAGATACAATCTGCCAATTAACAGATGACTGACCCACTGACCTACTCACGAAATTTGAGTGTTAAAAATAACTGTTGACACAGCAAGATCATGTGATCAACTGATGCTGTTAACAAAAATATTTCACGATATGTGGGTAGTAACTTTGACAAGCAATATGCAGAAGTGTCTGGGACCCATCAGGTGCTTTGTTCATTAAATGATTCATTTTGAAGAATGATATTGGTATCGGGAACAAACTTCTTATTTCAGTGAATAGTCATGCCTCAATTAAAAGAGTTTATGTACTCACATTTCTGTGACTGAGAAGTATAAGTTGTAAAAGAATTGCATCTGATAATTTTGATCATTACTATGTTGAATATGGGGAGAAAGCAAAATGAGGCAACTAGTGAGACCCTACTGTGTAGCTTGTATTAAAATGTTTTGGGATTATTGCAGGTTCACAGCCAGAGTGACAGAATTTATGAAGGTTTTGGATGACCTTAATAAGGGCAAATATGAAAGAACAATGATATCAAATGGAAATGGCAATAGCAAGAGAAAACAAGAAGGTATGTGATGGAATGTTTTGGTGGAAACTATTATTGAATTGATTTCTTTTTGTTTTTTTTTTGTTTTTAGCTCTGCTGACTTATTGAAGTTGCAGAGCTTTAGGAGTGGGGAAAATGTCTGTCTGTCTCTCCATCCATCTGTCAACATTTTTTTAAAAATCTTCTTATCCAAAACTAGAGGTAGATATAGAGGTGAAGATTTAAATTCCTTCAAATCCTAGTGATGTCACCATTGACCTTAGTACAGTGACATTGAGGTTACAAATTTTGTACAGAGCATATCTCAAAAAACACTTGTAGAGGAAATTGAAACTTAAAGAAATGTCTTTGGTCACAGTTGTGCCTCGTCATACGTTTTTAGTCATGTGACCTTTGACCTTGACACATTGACCTTGAATTCAAAATTTGTGTATATGCAACATCTAAAGCATTAAAAGTGAACAAAAAGTACTTTATATCTGTTGTATATTAACACTGTTGAGCAAAATATTAAATTTTTACAGATTTGACCTTGACACTGTGACCTTGACCTTTGTATTATTGTGCATGGCCATATCTCATGAACAATGAATTGGAGATACTAAATATTGGGCATGTATGGCAACCACAAAGTGTTGTCAGTGTTCACCAACAGTTTTTGACCCACATTGGACAATATGTTGGACAGCCAGAAATTTATCTTGACCATCAACATTTCGAAGCGTACCCCTGAGCCACTGTCACAAGCTATGGTTGGACTGGAATATTATCATAGTTGTGAATTTGTAATTGCAAAGAATAATGTAGGCAACCAGAGAAATGAAAGTCACCCAGTATTTCGAAGGAGGTGTGTGATTACTGTGTATGTTTTATAAATGGGTGAAAAGCTACTTGATTGGCCTACAGAGCCTGCAGAAAGTTTGTGAGATACACAGTTCATGTGTTTTCATTTAAGTCAGCAGAGCCACCAACCCAGGGGTTTATGTTTTATTTGAAAAACTGATAATTTGTGATTTTTGTTTTGATGAAATAAAAAGACAAATTCTTGCAAGAGGGTCAGAATGATTTGATATCAAAAGGCATTTATATGCCAAAATATTTGGTCAACTCTACAGAACCTAAATACACAATAGTTAAAACTTTCCCTAGTGCATTAGTATAAAATAATTCTCATTAAACTAATCTATATCTTTATTTTTAGATGACATGAAAATGAAAAATCTGAAGCCTGGAAGTGGAAGAATAGTAAAAAAAGATCATATCATTAGGTTGGTAGAGAAGGATATTGACAATATATCACGATACATTCCTCAGACTATAAACATATGCTAATGTTAGAACATTGTGTTTTATCTTTGAAAATAAGATTTGTTTATCTGTATAATTCTGTGTTGGATCATATGCCTAAAATTACTTTTTAGATTTGAGAATGTGCCTTTGATCACCCCAAATGGGGATGTTCTTGTGAATGAACTCAACTTTGAGGTGAGTAGACTGTGTGCTAGTACTATAGTAATTGTTGCCATATCAACTTATGAGTAGATACATTATCTTAAATCATGAAGCTTATCTATTGGCCATATCTCTGTTGATGCTAGGTGAAGTCTGGAATGAATGTTTTGGTTTGTGGGCCAAATGGATGTGGCAAAAGTTCACTCTTCAGAATTCTTGGAGAGGTGAGTTCAGTTTTGATTGATAGAAGAAATGAATATTGAAAGAAATGTAAATTTTCACAAACTCTTAAATCTCAGGATTTTTTTCAGAAAAGAACCTGTTTAGCACCATATCAATGAACAATTTTTTTAAAGATTGTTCATCTATCATAAATATGTATTGTTTTGTGTTAAATAGTAAAATAACATTGATTCTGATAGATTTAATTTTCCTTGTGTTCAAATTCTAACATAACAACTATATTTGTCTGTTTGTTGAACAAAACTCTTTGCATGCTTGTTGTAGCTTTGGCCATTGTTCGGAGGTACCATGACCAAACCAGATAGCAAAGAACTATTCTACATTCCACAGGTGAGATATTTTGAAGGCACATTCTTCATTCTTAATTACAGGATTTCCTCATATTAACGGTAAAATGAAGCTCATGCATGAATATTATCAATTGATATGGGAAATCTATGCATTACAGAGACCGTACATGACACTTGGAACTCTGCGAGATCAGGTGATATACCCTGACAACAAGGAGGACATGATCCGTAAAGGGATCTCAGAGAAATTCCTGGAGGATATTCTTGAAAAGGTATTAATCAGGGCTCATGATCATAATTTCTGGTCGGCATGTCATGATCATCATGGAAAGAAAGTTTTCTTATTTTCACAGTCTTTGAGTTAATGTAAGTAAAATAATGCAGGCAGAAAATCATAAATCTCCCTCGTGAAGAGAGGTTTCTTAAAATGGGACCCTGTCAACGCCAATGATAACACCCTTCATAATGGTTATACAATCAGAAGTACTCTTCTAGTATTATAGCCTGCCCCATCTTGCGATTCAATGTTGCCATCTAGTTGCTTTTCCAAGCTCTGACATTAACATAAAATGTCAGTGTCAGAAATAAGATAATTTATACATTATATCAGTTTTCATGTAATCATCAGGTTTTTTTAAATGATCTCTTTTTTAAAACAGTGAGTATTTCTTATATTTTACAAGGTTTTACCTATACAAAGCTGAAGATTTAATCATATACATCAGACTTCAAATAAGTTGTCCAAGAGACCAACCTTGAGCAAAAATACTATTATAATGATCAGCAAATGTACTCAAATGGAGAAGTTTTCAATATTTGACAATATTGATTTGGATTAGCACAGTGAATAATCATTGCCATCTATTGGCAGAGACCTGAACACCAGGTTTCACCAGGAGTAAACATTTCCCTAGTGCTGACCCCTGGCTTGGTCCTCTTATTATGTTCTCAGGTGCAGTTATCTTATATCCTTGATCGTGAAGGAGGCTGGGATTGTGTTCAGGACTGGATGGATGTCCTCAGTGGAGGAGAGAAACAAAGAATTGCTGTATGTTTTACTCCTTAGCCCAACATGTTCATCCTGTTATGTGTAAATGTTCAGTTTAAGATGTTCTTGAATATGTATGATATAGTGATATTTTTTGTATGCAACTCTTAAAGCAATGATAAATAGATATAATAATTTAGCCTATATTATAACAAATTGCATATATAGTGATCAGGGACAACGAGGGCTGGTGCGTTTACGTCAGAGATTTCTGTGTACATGGGTTTCTGTGATGAATTCGATTCATACTCTCACGTAGCAAGTTTGGGAAGGTGGCGCTCTCAACCTTGCACATTTCCTTTTTTACCCTCAGCCCCTGATGTAATCAGGCTGAGGGTATTGCAGTACTCCTGGCGTGGGTATGTATGTATGTATGTATGTCTGTATGTCTGTATGTCTGTATGTATGTCTGTAGCGAACATCCTTGTCATCGCGATAACTCAAGAACAAATGATGGCAGCTTCATGAAACTTGACACACATATACATCTGGTGAAAACCTCGGACGAGTTCGATGGACGGCGACCTTGACCTATTTTTCAAGGTCACAGGGACAATTATGTGAAATCCCAAGAATCACAATAACTCAAGAACAAATGATGGCAGCTTTATGAGATTTGACACACATAAGCATCTGGTGAAGCCCTCAGAATTTTTCCTATGAAACATGACCTTCACCTACTTTTCAAGGTCGCAGGGACAATTATGTGAAATCATCTTGTCATCGCGATAACTCGAGAACAAATGATGGCAGCTTCGTGAAACTTGACACATATAAGCATCTGGTGAAAACCTCGGACGATTTCGATGGACAGTGACCTTGACCTATTTTTCAAGGTCACAGGGACAATTATGTGAAATCCCAAGAATCGCATAACTCAAGAACAAATGATGGCAGCTTTATGAGATTTGACACCCATAAGCATCTGGTGAAGACCTCAGAATTGTTTCTATAAAACATAACCTTCACCTACTTTTCAAGGTCACATGGACAATTATGTGAAATCATCCTTGTCATCGCGATAATACGAGAACAAATGATGGTAGCTTCATGAAACTTGACACACAAAAGCATCTGGTGAAAACCTCGGATGAGTTTGATGGACGGCGACCTTGACCTATTTTTCAAGGTCACGGACAATTATGTGAAATCCCAAGAATCGCAATAACTCAAGAACGAATGATGGCAGCTTTATGAGATTTGACACACACAAGCATCTGGTGAAGACCTCAGACTTCTCATGAACGAACATGACCTTCACCTACTTTTCAAGGTCACAGGGACAATTATGTGAAATCAACATTGTCATCGTGATAACTCAAGAACAAATGATGGCAGCTTCATGAAACTTTACACGCATAAGCATCTGTTGAAAACCTCGGACTAGTTCGGTGGACGGCGACCTTGACCTATTTTTCAAGGTCACAGGGACAATTATGTGAAATCCCAAGAATCGCAATAACTCAAGAACGAATGATGGCAGCTTTATGAGATTTGACACACACTAGCATCTGGTGAAGACCTCAGACTTCTCATGATGGAACATGACCTTCACCTACTTTTCAAGTTCACAGGGACAATTATGTGAAATCATCCTTGTCATCGCGATAACTCGAGAACAAATGATGGCAGCTTCATGAAACTTGACACACATAAGCATCTGATGAAAACCTCAGACTTCTCTTGATGGAACATGACCTTTACCTACTTTTCAAGGTCACAGGGACAATCATGTCAAATCCACGTCATTGCAATAACTTAAGAACAAATAATGGCAGCTTCATGAAAATTGACACACATAAACATCTGGGAAGACTTCAGATGAGTTTGATGGACGGGGAACTTAACCTGCTTTTCAAGGTCACAGGTACAATTATGTGAAATCCCTATCATTGCTATAACTCGAGAACGAATGATGGCAGCTTTATGAGACTTGACACACATAAGCATCTGGTGAAGACCTCAGACTTCTCTTGATGGAACATGACCTTTACCTACTTTTCAAGGTCACAGGGACAATCATGTCAAATCCACGTCATTGCAATAACTTAAGAACAAATAATGGCAGCTTCATGAAAATTGACACACATAAACATCTGGGAAGACTTCAGATGAGTTTGATGGACGGTGAACTTAACCTGCTTTTCAAGGTCACCAGCCCATCTCAATAATTCTAGAGTAAATGATGACAGTTTCATGATACTTGACACACCTAAGCTATCAAAGGAAGTAGATTTTATGGGGTTTTTTTTACCCCTGCATCAATTTGCCTGGGTGCAGTGACGTTTTGTTCACAAATATTGTGTGGAGCGAATGTTGTGCAATGAGTTACCAGGGCTGAGGGTTGATGCATCTCTGATGCCTATGTTTTAGCAGTTTGCAAGTCTGCACTAAAACAAAGATTGCCTACTTCACATTAGATTTTCATAATCAAAAGCATCTCTTGCAGAAGAGATTTGGCCAGGCCATTTGATGTTTGGGCAATGGAAAAATATAAATATCATTTTCAAAAAGGAAATTGCATGCAAATTCTTTTTTTTTTTTTTTTTTAAAGACTTTTTTGTGACTAAAGCAAATAAAGTGACAATATCTTGATGTAATGATTGTAGATGTCCAGATTGTTCTACAATAAGCCACAGTTTGCAATCTTAGATGAATGCACCAGTGCTGTTAGTGTTGATGTGGAAGGCTTCATGTATCAACACTGCAGAGAGGTAAATAATATACTTTTTTTTTCAAAGTCCATTTGTATGATTTGAATCAAATTTAAAATAAAAAGAGAATAAATGGTGAATGTAAGAAATATTAAAATACTCACTCCAACAAAGATAGTTAAGTCATGCTGTATTAGTTTGGTAATCTAATATTAAGATGAATCAGATGTCATATTTTGATAATATTGTTGCAGGTTGGCATTACTCTATTCACTGTGTCACACCGGAAGTCTTTATGGAAACATCATGAGGTATGTACTGATTATTCAACATTTGAATTGAATAAAACCTATTTAAAGGTATTAAGCATCAATTCTACAATTTGGTGTGTTGAAAGCTTAGCCACACATGAACATCATGACAGACTGAAATTATAATAGAGTAATAAGATATGTTGCTATGAGACATAGCAGTTGCACTCCCAGCAGAGGTCTGTCTGAGCCATAAGCTGCATGTGACGGGTAAACATGGAGAGTGTGAACTTTATTTGACCTCAATTGAGGCTCAAAGTAGGGTAGCACTGTTTGACGTCAATAGGTACTATTCAAAGGTACAATACATTTCATGACGTCATAAGAGTATGGCAATATGCTTATGATGTCATGAAATGCATTTTACCTTTCAGTGCCTCTGTTTGTTCAAATAGGTTTTACAGACAATGATGGGGATGCATTTTTCAAAAAGTTTATAGACATGAGACACAAATACATTTATCACCAATATGTGAATTTTAAACGTTTTTTCAAAATCGGTGCTTTATCCCTTTAAGTGTATTTTATTTAGGCTAATGTGCAACACCTATGCATGAAACTTTGATCTAATATTCATCTCCGAGTTGTATTAGATGAGTTATTGAATTATATACTTCTATCAACACAGATCACAGTATATTCCTTATTTCATTATCGTTATTTATTTCCACATTAGACATATTCCACTTCAGGAATAGAGATAAGGTAATGTTAAAAATAGAAACAGAGTAGTACTCTTCCCTTGGAAATGGTTTAGTTGTTGAAAAATATTTAACAGCGGTTTTCATGTCCATGACAGAATGATTGGTGGTGAATAATTCTGATAGGAGTTGGTAGCAGCACAAAACATCTCTGTCACTTCCCTAAAATGGACATATCAAAATAAAAAAAATGTAAATACATCAAAATATATTGCCACAAACCAGATCAGGATTCCAAACTTCCATGATTTTTCGCCCTGAAATTGTTTTGTGGTGTGGCTGTGGTGGATGCAGAGTACAGTCAGATGATGGTGTATTTATGTCATGAATATTCCTCATGTCTACAACACAACTTGCCATCAATGTCAAATGTAATACAGTCACATATACGATAGCACATTTTTGCAATCTCTGAGTTAAAATTCACTAATGAATTGAAATTATGACCCAGATATAATATTGAAATAATGACCCAGATATAATATTTCCAGGTCAACATAAGGTTACATATAGGTGTTGGTAGTCAGTGTCCTCTAGTGGCAGATATATTTAGGAAACTACTTTCTTTTTATGCCATAATATAATGTTTAAAAAATAAAAGATGGGAAAATATCTCAACTGTCAAAAATAGTTCCCTTTTCAGTTAAATGTTTTAATCATTATAGAATGCTTTATGATATTTATTTTTGTAATAAAGTTAATAATTTATTATTTGAAAATCTCAATTGAAATTTCTTTGATGTGATGAAAGCTTCATGTTTTTGACTCATAAAAAGTAGTGTAGTAATATCTAACTGTTAGAGGGAAAAAGTTCTGCAGATTGTAGAACCAAGATAAAGTGGATTTCCAAACAATTTTGTTGAAGTGATCCTGACAATATTTACTGTTATCCTAGTGAAACAGATTGTCTATCTTTCAAAAACATTAAGAGAAAAATGTAGGTAAAGTACACACTTGAATATTTTTGAAAAATATTATTTTTTTTCACCTCTTTTCATAGATCTGATTGCCCCACTTTCCTTTTATTTCCAAATTATACAAATGAAAATGAGAAAATCTATACGACTAGAATCACAGTGAGTTTTTGTCATTCTAGAATGACACCAACTGAAGCTAAAAACAAGACTTTTCCTATTGTGTAATCCACAAAACATATTTGCTTGTCTTTTCATCAAAACTATTATCAAGGACAATGAGGAGAATAATACTATTTTGAAAAAAAATATAGTTGTAATCATTTCTTATAATTCAAATATTTTAGTGCTTTGTCATTGATTCTTTTATTTTAATAGAGAATATTAATGTAAACACTGTAAATGTACCAATACAAGTAAAGTTCAGTATTCAGTTATGTAAATGTACCAATACAAGTAAAGTTCAGTATTCAGTTATTTTCTCCTCTGCCACTAGCACTCATTGAAAAGACCCATAAATACCCTTAATGTTATTTTCAAAATAATTTGACTCAGTATTTAACCAAGATATCCTTCGTCTGCCTCTCTGTCCATCTATCTGTGATAGCAATGTCTGTGTCTTCTAGTTCGGACAGTGTCTTGCCATTGCTATATCAGAGATATACCAAACTTGCATTACTGACTATTCTAATAAATATCTCAGATCAGTTTACCCATGATTGACCTTTATCTACTTTTTAAGATCATAGGACTGTTCATGTAAAAAAAGTATGGACTCCCTTAACCTGCATACAGGATTATGAAGAGGAAAAACACACTGACTGGGCTATTTAGAAAAAAATCTTTCTTTACACCACTCTCAAAAATACAACCGAACACTAATATAAAAATACAACACACAGCAATCAGAAATGATTTTTGGACCTTTTATATTTATGGATGAGTTTAATGAAGGGTCATGCCCACCTACATTAAGGTCACAGGGGTTCAAGGGCACAGAACTCCTACTGATATTTACTGCCCACCAGGGCTGAGGATACCTGCATCTTTGATGGGTTTTTTTTCAAATTGAATGTGATATTTGCATGTGGTCTGAAAAAAATGACAAGACTGTGGATTCTTGGATATTTGAGGTGTTATGTTTTTTTCTGATACTGCGACCTTAAGAGCAATGAAATTTATATATTTCAGTACTACTTGAACATGGATGGCAGAGGACTGTTTGAATTTAAGCCAATTACAGATGAAACTGTAGAATACGGATCCTAAGCCACCATTAAAGTATAGGATGACTTCTAGAATAATAACTAACTACAATCCATAAAATATGCTGAGTGAAGCATGGACACCTTTGGTTTTAAATGATGAATAATTCTTATTATAAGACGATATCAGACCCAATTGACACATGAGTTAATTTATCACAAGTAAATTTCTCAGCATCTTTTTTTTACCCTCAGCCCCTGATGTAATCAGGCTGAGGGTATTGCAGTACTCCTGGCGTGGGTATGTATGTATGTCTGTATGTATGTATGTATGTATGTCTGTAGCGAACATCCTTGTCATCGCGATAACTCAAGAACAAATGATGGCAGCTTCATGAAACTTGACACACATATGCATCTGGTGAAAACCTCGGACGAGTTCGATGGACGGCGACCTTGACCTATTTTTCAAGGTCACAGGAACAATTTTGTGAAATCCCAAGAATCACAATAACTCAAGAACGAATAATGGTAGCTTTATGAGATTTGACACACATAAGTATCTGGTGAAGACCTCAGAATTTTTTCTATGAAACATGACCTTCACCTACTTTTCAAGGTCACAGGGACAATTATGTGAAATCATCTTGTCATCGCGATAACTCGAGAACAAATGATGGCAGCTTCATGAAACTTGACACACATATGCATCTGGTGAAAACCTCGGACGAGTTCGATGGACGGCGACCTTGACCTATTTTTCAAGGTCACGGACAATTATGTGAAATCCCAAGAATCACAATAACTCAAGAACGAATAATGGTAGCTTTATTAGATTTGACACACATAAGCATCTGGTGAAGACCACAGAATTTTTTCAATGAAACATGACCTTCACCTACTTTTCAAGGTCACAGGGACAATTATGTGAAATCATCTTGTCATCGCGATAACTCGAGAACAAATAATGGCAGCTTCATGAAACTTGACACACATATGCATCTGGTGAAAACCTTGAATGAGTTCGATGGATGGCGACCTTGACCTATTTTTCAAGGTCACGGACAATTATGTGAAATCCCAAGAATCGCAATAACTCAAGAACGAATGATGGCAGCTTTATGAGATTTGACACACACAAGCATCTGGTGAAGACCTCAGAATTTTTTCTTTGAAACATGACCTTCACCTACTTTTCAAGGTCACAGGGATAATTATGTGAAATCATCCTTGTCATCGTTATAATTCAAGAACAAATGATGGCAGCTTCATGAAACTTTACACGCATAAGCATCTGGTGAAAACCTCGGACTAGTTTGGTGGAAGGCGACCTTGACCTATTTTTCAAGGTCACAGGGACAATTATGTGAAATCCCAAGAATCGCAATAGCTTAAGAACGAATGATGGAAGCTTTATGAGATTTGACACATACAAGCATCTGGTGAAGACCTCAGACTTCTCTTGATGGAACATGACCTTCACCTGATTTCAAGGTCACAGGGACAATTATGTGAAATCATCCTTGTCATCGTGATAACTTAAGAACAAATGATGGCAGCTTCATGAAACTTTACACGCATAAGCATCTGGTGAAAACCTCGGACTAGTTTGGTTGACAGCGACCTTGACCTATTTTTCAAGGTCACAGGGACAATTACGTGAAATCCCAAGAATCGCAATAACTCAAGAACGAATGATGGCAGCTTTATGAGATTTGACACACAAGCATCTGGTGAAGACCTCAGAATTTTTTCTTTGAAACATGACCTTCACCTACTTTTCAAGGTCACCGGGATAATTATGTGAAATCATCCTTGTCATTGTGATAACTCAAGAACAAATGATGGCAGCTTCATGAAACTTTACACGCATAAGCATCTGGTGAAAACCTCGGACTAGTTCGGTGGACGGCGACCTTGACCTATTTTTCAAGGTCACAGGGACAATTATGTGAAATCCCAAGAAACGCAATAACTCAAGAACGAATGATGGCAGCTTTATGAGATTTGACACACACAAGCATCTGGTGAAGACCTCAGACTTCTCTTGATGGAACATGACCTTCACCTGATTTCAAGGTCACAGGGACAATTATGTGAAATCATCCTTGTCATCGTGATAACTTAAGAACAAATGATGGCAGCTTCATGAAAATTGACACACATAAGAATCTGGGAAGACTCCACATGAGTTTGATGGACGGTGACCTTAACCTGCTTTTCAAGGTCACAGGCCCATATCAATAATTCTAGAGTAAATGATGACAGTTTCATGATACTTGACACACCTAAGCTATCAAAGGAAGTAGATTTTATGGGTTTTTTACCCCTGCATCAATTTGCCTTGGTGCAGTGACGTTTTGTTCACAAATATTGTGTGGAGCGAATGTTGTGCAATGAGTTACCAGGGCTGAGGGTTGATGCATCTCTGATGCCTATGTTTTATGTTGATTACGAAATAGGCTATTTATTTAATCAACACAGAGTACATGATTATAGTCTCACATTAAAAAATAATAATAATAATGTTGGTCACACTCACTGAAAAAATCTTTTGCACTTTATATAGAAACTAAGTAATGTGAAATAGGAAATGTTATCAATGAAAATGATAATAGTTATATCAATATAATGAGTATTAATTATAGAATAATCAATAGATTAGATAATAGGAAAGAGATCAAAATATGATCAAGTTTGTGAACAGATATTTAGGTATGAAAAGCATAGCATGCATTGATCATGGTTACGTCTGACCTGAAACTATTACAAAACATTACCAGTAATAACTTCTAGGCAATTGCGTTATAACTTAAATTGTGGAGACAAAAAAATGGAACCTAATCACATATGATTAAGATCATTGTCAACAAATTAGATTACCCCAAGCTTTGCCAAAGCAATGCAACAATTATTGCTGGTTGCTTGTTTGAAGGAAAGGTTTGAGGAAAATTGATAAAAAATTTATGAAAAAAACATATTTGCCAGGCAAGTTTTTAGGCTCCAATTGATGATTAAAGGTACAAGTGACTATAACTATTTCAAAGCCAGTAGTGACGTCATTCAGGGCCTACTTTCTGTTTCTATAAGTTTTAATCACAACGTCATAAATACTTGCACTCTCAAGTTTGAGATTGATCAGATTCTAAATTGTTTTTAAAAAATTTGATCATAAGACCTCATTAGCATGAAAAAATATCCTTTTATTTTTAAAGGAAATTAAAATGACATCACCAATCGTTATGCTTATAAGCCCATGTGATTACTCAGTTTTGTGTCCATTGATGTTTCAGACTTATTGATTGAAACTTTAAATGAGACTCTCCAAAAAGAATGGAGAACTCTGCATGTGTGGATTTTATATTGATTTTTGACACAATTGTAGATATATTCGGTTTTTAAGATCAGGCACATATTTTTCAAAAGAAAGTTTTGTGCTGGTCCATAGCAGGAGCAGGTTCCAAATACAAATAATCGGGTCAGATTTTAAATTTATGCACATTTCTTCATGATTAAAGTACAAAGAACGCTACTACATTAGCGTGTTTGTTGGGTTTGTTGAAGGAGATACACAAAATGTATTTTTTCTTCATTGTTTAAGGAAATGTCTGTATAGGATAAAATATCTATAGGAGATGTAGAATAGACCAATTTATTTTGGAGTTTTCAGAAAAAAAAACAGTTTATTTGTTTAATACCAATAAGAGATGTAAAATTAACATTGGATGTAGCTAGACAATACAGAAAGTATTGATAGCACTACAGCCCCATCTTTATATTTTGGCTAAATATCTTTGGAATTATTGATTATGTGCCCCCAATTGGAGTAATTTTATTCCTCAGTGCTGTGTACAAAATTGAGATTAAATAAATATTTTCTTAATGTGGAGGCAAAATGATAGATATGGGTGAAAAGTGAATGGTTAAAATAAAAGATAATTGTGTGCTGGGGTATATATTGTAACACCGAGAGAAATGTTGTGCATATTTGTAGATTGGGCTGTTATGAAATTATGTAATATTTATGTCTAAAGTTTTACACATAGTCATTAAAGTAACAAAAATTTAATATATTCAAAGCAAAATAATTGTTATTAGTGTACAAACATTACTGGGGATTAGTGTACAATAGTATTGCATAATTAATTTTAAATAAGAAAATCCCTAAAAGCTTGACAAGAAAAGAGGAGATGTAACATTTAACATTGATCTACATTTAACATTGATCTACAATCTAAGAAAAGAGGAGATGTAACATTTAACATTGATCTACAATCTAATTGTACATAATGTATTTCACAAAATTTTGTAATTTTGATACTGTGATAGAAAATAAACATGAAATAAATGATAATACAACATATGATGAATTCAAGTCGTTGTTTAACTTCGGTTATAACCTACCGGTAGTCAATTTAGCTTCTGCAGTGGGGGGGGGGGGGGGGGGCTGTGGATTTTATCCCATTCTGTCTGTCAAACTTGATCTTCTGGATGAGGTGTTATCTATTCATAATTATTTGTAGGTGTTGTATATTCAGGGGACCAGTGCCATCTATATGTTAAGTGTCAGAGTTTGTTTTCCAATTTTGATTTTTAACAAAAATTTGATAGCTGTGAGTTTAAAGTATGCAATACTGTGGCTCAACCTTGGCATTGCAGTATTTGAGACCTAGAACATGCAGTGTCTCATTCTTGCAATCTCAATATAGCTTTAGAATGAGACTTTTGGAAAAGGAAAGATAGTGGTAACTGATTTACTGCCAATTTGGATTGAAAATAGCACCCCTCAAGAATTTAAGGAACTTTCCCGTGCATGTTTTACAATAAATAGTGTTAACTATACAGGAAGTTAACAAGGCCCACAATACCAAAATTAAACATATCAATTTCAAAACAATACTGGAGTCCTGTATTTGGGTCAGATTTCTACGCAGAGCTGTAGGAGTGGGGAAAATATCTGTCCGTCCATCTGTCCATCCATCTGTCGTCCATCTGTCACATCTGTTGTATTCAGTGCAGGGTATTACAGTTGGCCTTCCATCCTCTTCATCGCTGTATTCAGTGCAGGGTATTACAGTTGGCCTTCCATCCTCTTCATCGCTGTATTCAGTGCAGGGTATTACAGTTGGCCTTCCATCCTCTTCATCGCTGTATTCAGTGCAGGGTATTACAGTTGGCCTTCCACCCTCTTCATCGCTGTATTCAGTGCAGGGTATTACAGTTGGCCTTACATCCTCTTCATCGCTGTATTCAGTGCAGGGTATTACAGTTGGCCTTCCATCCTCTTCATCGCTGTATTCAGTGCAGGGTATTACAGTTGGCCTTCCATCCTCTTCATCGCTGTATTCAGTGCAGGGTATTACAGTTGGCCTTCCATCCTCTTCATCGCTGTATTCAGTGCAGTTGGGTATTACAGTTTGCTTTTCATCATCTTCATTGCTGTATTCAGTGAAGCAATAAATCCCACCCACTGACCTTCCCAAACAGTAAAGTAAGTTTTTTAGTAAAAGAAACAAATGTGTTAGAACTGTTAAGTCAGTACCTACGTAATGGTGTGTCTACAACACTGAACACACTTTTTGTGGCTTTTATTATGCATATATCAGACCATATACCCCAGTCACATTTGTTCCAATTTCCCAGAAGGTGCTCAGGTGATGGATATTTTTGACAAAACCGACCACCCAATGTCTGAAGAATGTTTGTGGTGTCCATGCGATGTGCTGTTGACACTCTGGTGGCCATGTGGTGTCCATATCTAATGTGACTCCATTAATGGTAAATAGGTCAAAACTCCCCAGCACCCAGCACCCAGGACGCTGGTCGTTTCTCACTTCACAGTTGGCGTCCACTGGAAATGTGCTTCTGATAGTAACTTAATTCACATGTCTGTCCAATCAGGGCACAGAACCCTGTAATCCATGAATAACTGATGAAGAAGTGGCTACTGCTTTAAGATCCTCATGCTATATCAGCCCATTATCAAAACTGCATTTTATTGGCCCCCTTGACTGTTACCATCACCACTGAACCCTTTTAGTGCTTAACATTGGATGAAATATTTAATAGAATTTAGATGATAATGAAAGAAAGGCCACATTAACCCCAAACAATGTCATTTAATGACAGGTTCATCAACACAATATGTTTAGTCACTTGAGGTTGCTATGAATGGTGTACTTTGCTTCAATAAAAGACTACCGTACTTGAAATAGTTGTATTAACTTTAAATTAGTGTGAATAAAGCATTAAATCATTTTCTAATAAATCATACATCTGTTAACACACATTGAATTATAAATATTAGGATGAGTGCACTCAACCGACTGTGTAATAAAAAAATGGAGATATGTTTTGGTTTAGAAAAAAAAATAGAGAATGGCTGATCGCCGACAAAAATTATTTTCCTCCACCCCCCTTAATGAATAATGGTCCACCCCTTAGTAGAGGAATCTCAGATAACCTCTCTTCATCTACATTGCTGTATTCAATACAGGGTCTTCTTGGATCAGAGCTTTGTGAATTATATTTATTTTTATCTCTAGATTTATATATGATCCACGCAAGTAACCATCCACAGTAAAATTCTTTCTTCATTTTCCTTGTCTTTAAGGTATTCTTCTTTGTTGTAATTTTGACTAAATCAAGTGAAGCACCTATGTTAATCATCAAAATATGAAATGCCCAGTCTGTTGTTGGACCTCCTCATCTGATGAAGTCTCTGTGGATTACTGCTGAACTTATGCTGAACTGTAACCTCTAAGAATACTAGCTCTATTCTCTATTGCAAACTGGAAGACGAACCCACTCCTTCATCTATCACATCAGCAAATATATATTGTACAGGTCTTGCTTTGGAACCTATCCACACTGTGGGAATTTCATGATGATAATTCTCTAGAGAGGTGATCCCATTGCCAGCATTTTTATGTCCCCAGCATAATATCTTGAACGAAGTAGCAACAGCGGTCCTCTTGTATAAAGCTGCAATGAACGCCATCAGGGCAACTATAACTGAAACAGTTACTGCCGTTGCAAGTTCTCCTATCAAAACAAAAATATTGTCAAATGATTTAAAAAAATGATTTTTATGAGAGATATTGAAATATATTGTCAATTATTGCATGTGTTTTAAGAAGGTCAGGGCCCTGTCACCATGAAAAACATTCAATAAAGGGCCCAAAAGAATGAATGGAATATAGTGATTAAATGACGTCGATGCCGATTTTGTTCAGTAAAATTCCCCATGTTAAGTGGAAAAAACTCAATTTTCGCGATATCTGAGAGTCTGAGAGCAATAATAATAATAGTTATATTGCTCTCAGTTTAAGTTTAGGTACTTGGATGCCGATTTTCACAATGAAATTCCCACTTTTTTCAATTGACATATCAAGCTAAGAGGGTTTATGATTTTTCTGGACCAAAACCATCTTGGTGCAAGACCAATTTTAAAAAGATGAATTTAAACAATATTTTGAGTTTAGGTGCCCCTGGATGCCATTTTTTACAGTGAAGTTATTAGCCGAATTCAATATGTAACATGCATTTTGATTGTTTAAATTTATCATCTGCTCAAATCTGCTCTGGTAAAGGATTTAAATGATCATTTATGAAGCAATTTCCAGGATTATGAAGCAATTTCCAGAACATTACAAAGAAGCATTGACCAGCACAGCTAGGGTTATGAGTGCAATTATTCCTGTTCAGACAGTGGTTTAAAGCTATCAAGGATAACCTTGTTTTCAGGAATGGTATTGTCTGCAGTGACACCTGGTTTATGTTTATTTGGGTCTTGTGCGCTCTCGGTCAACCTTTATATTTTTCAATTTAATCAAGAAAAAAATCATTTTAATTCTTTTCTAAAATATGATTGACTTTATATTAAAAAAGAGAAGATTCTATAAAGTAAAAGCTCATCTGTGGCCGCATAAAATGGGTTGAAAACAATAGTGCTATGTCATAACAACCTAGCCATGTTAATTTTCCCACAAGCTCATTACATAACCACTAAGCTCATTACATAACAAGGTCAACTGATTTAAATAACAATTGTCAACTATAGATGTGATATTGTCAGTTACAAATTTTAAAGATTGATCTAATTTAAATGTGTATACTTTTATGATCTATCACTATCAAGTAAAATGAATACTTTACCGTATGAATGAGCAGTAGTATGTTGGGAGGACAGGAGTGGTGCCTGGTCACACTTCTCTGGGGGACATGCTTGACTGGCCTGGATTCCCTGGTCCAGACAGGCTTTGACGGCCTCGTTACCTGGACAGCAAGGACTGCACCTGCACCTCTCGCAGGCGAAAAATGCATTCTGATACTCTCCCAGGTCGCATTGCACACTGGGACTCACCAGGCAACCCTGCATGCACAGTAAAGTGGTTAGTACACACAGGTGAAACATGGCTTGGTAAGGTTGACTGCATTTCAACAAGGCTGACATTACAAATCTTGACAAAAGATTCTTTAAAATTCGGCTTTGCACAGGCAGCTGATCCACAATAATAATGATTTGTTTAGTTTTATCAAATTGGAGATCTTTTTAGTGATTTGGTAAATTTGAAAATCAGCTTGTTTCATTCTCAAATATGTCCAACTTAATGAATTCTGATTTAGAAAAAACATGATATATCAAAGCCATTGAACTGTCATTCCAGATTAAAATATGTATTTTGCTATGGTCGACAATAACAAAATATAAAAAAATGTTGATTAATTTTTACACGAAAGAAGATAATAAAATTGATTTGGATATTTATATATTTATATTTCATATTCACAACTTGGGGAGTAATATAAAGTGAACCCTGGCACTGTACTGATGGTACTGAATACACTTCCATTTTTTTATCTCCCTGCGGGATGGAAAAATACACCCGACGCCCCCTAACGGGTCATAAAAGGCGCGATATGGGCACCCTGTTTGCTGTGGCATGCGACCTGTGTCGGCTGAAGACGGGATTCTGGAGGTTGAGTCGTGACCAATCATTTAGCATTTTGGCAAGATGGGAGGATCAGATAGACCAGGTCTCACCTTTTGTATATTCAAATTTTATTAAGGTTTGTGAAACATCTGCTTGATTCTTGTTTCATTAAATAGAGAAATTTTGATATATTTTAGGAAAAGTTAAATACAAGTGCGGATTTTGATAAGAGAGTAAGTGCATAATCAGGCTAATCTAGAGATAGATAAAAAATTGTAACGCATATTGTTTTATGGTATATATTCTGGGAGAATATCATCCTAGATATTCCTGGCATTGGGATCAGGAGTACCAGGTCCTTATTGACGCCCCCAGGTGATAACAATTATGAAACATAACTATGGCACACCAAAACCCAAAACGACCAAGACATGATAGTGACAGATTCTGACGATCAGACATGGATTTCTAACCGAGAGTACAAATCCAAGTCACACACTTCACAAGATATCCCCATTTGCCATTACAAAGGAGATATAAGATGTGCCAAGCAAAGCTAAGCTATCAGAAAAACGAGCAATAAAATTCTTATTGAAGTTGAAATTTCAAGAAAGGTGTCATTAGATGTTGAAATTTATCTGATATCTCTGACAATGGTTGAGGAGTTGAGAGATCAGGATGTTGTTAATTGATAGAGAATTTACTTCAAGAAAGATTATGTAAAGACTCCAATCGAAAAATGATGTTAAGACCTTTGAGCCAGTGCAGCTACCTAAGTCAATCAAGATAGGATAAATGTGTGTTTTACCAGTGAGAAGATTTCATTGTACTTTTCAAGGCACAGAGGGTAAGGCAGAGGGTAAGACGTCCGCTTCCCATGCTAAAGGTCTGGGATTCAAGTTCAATTGGGACAAATGATTTCTTTTCATGTTGAAGAAGTCTAAATATTGTGGTTTTATTTGGACAATATGCATTTCAGAACATATAGAATTGGAATGCATCTTTGTAAATGCAGAATTAAATTAAAACAGAGGTGAGATCCTCATATATTTATTTTATTTGACCGATATGCATGTCAGAACATATAGAATTGAATAGTTTTTGCCAACATAGAAAATGCCAAAGATAATAACTTTATCTCGAAAAAAAAGAAATATTGTTCGAAATGCATCAGCATTAAGATGATATGATGATATGCTTTTGCCTTTTCTAAGAGTTGTGACACTGTCTTAATAAATCTAGAATGAATGTGGGGGCATAGCCATTCTGTATCTTCCATGTTAACAGGGCTACCTTTAAATCAATTCTAGCCTCAATAGGTAACCAGTGCATATCCATCCATTAGTTTTGGGGTAATATGATCATTCTTTTTCAGTTTCCCTACTACTCTTGCAGCAGCAAGAGTAGTAGTTTACATTTCAATATAAACATGAACTGTACTATCCTAGCTAGGTATTGTGATAATTCATCAACCCTTAATAATACCTTCAAGAACAACACTCATTCTTTTGTGTATTCCATGAGATATGCATATTATTATTCCAAAACAATAATATTAAAGATCTTCAAAATGTGGAGTCAAGTGGTTCATCTTGTTTATGCTGTGCTGTCCAAGATCAGCCAAAAATGCATGTGCTCTCATGTGCACAGATCACTTATTAGAAATGGTGTCAACACCTCCAAAATAGTGTTCTAGTTTCACAGTTCTTTTGACAGTATTAACAGTATAGAATTAGAATTTCTATATAATTTTATAAAACTTATTAAATGTTGCAATCATTTTTTTAAATTGTCAAATAAAATCATAATTTGAAATATGTGTTGTAATAATGCTCAGCTGTATGTGTGGTAAATTGCCCACTATTTCAAGACATGTGAAAGTGACCACACACCCCACTAATCTGAGTACTAATCTCAGCAATCAAGAGTCCTCAGCATGATGCCAGCTTACATCTCTACCACTGATGCCCTGACCTGAGACTTTCCTCTTTTTGTCAGGTATTTCTGCTTTAGGGAAAAACAAGTCATGGGTAATTCTGAATGCCACAAAAACTATCTGTTCATTTTATTTATCACAAAATAACCCTATAAATGAATCTGAAATAAAAGAATTTCATCTTCAGTTTCCCCATACCTTGTATAAATGTTGGTGACCTAAATGCTCATTATCTATCGAATCATAGGGACAAACCATGAGCACTCTGCAAACCAAATATGATAACAATAGGGTTTATCTCCTATGTGTCTACATGTATATATAGTATTACTACATATAAACTAAGGGCATGAAAACTCTTGCATAAGGTAAAGTTTACACTTTCTAAAAATGCTTTGCTATCCTAGTATTGTATGGATGTGCATTGCTATTTTTAATCTAATTTGAAACATTAGATTGAAAGAAATATGATGCAAGAGCTTTCATGCCCTTAGCTTATATACTTTCCTTTTCCTTTCCTTTTTCCTTTTCTAAAGATTTTTCATATTTACATTATTTTGAAATGAAAAAAGTGTTTGTTAAAATTTTTCAATTATATAATAAATGAAATTAGTCTAAGGCCAATTCTTCAACAAATCTTCACACTCGTCACACACGTCTAAAGTACTTTGTCTGAGTCTCTAACAGAAAAAGTAACCAACAAAATTGTATAATATCACCTGCGTATGAAAAAAATGAATGTTTTTTCTTTCCAATATTCAGTCGTTGTGGAATTTAATATTCTTGATAAGACTAAGAGCGGTCACCTTCCAGATTGATTGCAGTTTGAATTCCATGCGCAAATGACCTCAACATGATATATATTTCATGATCAAAATGATTTATGCAAAACTCATATATCCGAAGGTAAAAGTGAAATGAGAAAGAATATTCCAAGCAAGTGTAACTCATAATGAGAATTATCTGTTCCAAATGGACTCATAACTCAGAGAAAAATAAAGGCATCACTTACCACACTGACAACCCAAAGTATGAAACAATTTAACATTCTCAGAACATTCATTTTTGTTGCACACAATCACTCCTAGTTTATATTACTAATATCACCTTTACTGTGTGGTGTATATTGCAAGTATGACAGAGAAAGAAACCAAATTCATAATGGGTCAACATCTTGATTTATCTGTCGCTAATAGAATAAACATGGCTTGTCAATTTAAATACTATTTAATGACTGCCTATCGCGATAAGCTGACTATAATAACAGGAAAAGTCCCAAATCATGTATAGCATAGATATTATTATCTGTTAAATATTTTAAAATGTTATCTTTGAACTTCATTATCAACATTTTACTTTCTTTTTCATTATCTTGATCGATTCTGTATCTTGTTCGATATACCAATAAAATATATGGCCTTGACCTCAGGAGAAATGTCTGAGAGTTTTGGCACTGCCTTAACAAATTTTGAGAGAACAATGGGGGTTACACATGTCACATGTCAGGAACAGTCCATATTATATCGAAATATCCACGATAACTAAGTTTCATCACTTTCTAAGAGTTGTGACACTGTCTTAATAAATCTAGAATGACTAATGAGGGATTAGACATGTTTGGTATACATGCCCAAAAAGTCATGAATATCTGGGCCATGTATTCTACCCACAGATTTTGACCCGCATATTGATGCCTCATGGGTTGTTCTAGAAATGTCCTGCAATCATGTCTAATCCCCCATTAGTCTCAAAATTTGTTAAGACAGGAGACAGGATGTGTGTGAACTTTTTTACTTATTCACTATTCACAGTTCATTATTCATTTTTTTCATTATTACTGACAATAATACTCTAGTTGTGACAAATATTTTCTCTCAGAAAAAAGAAAAGAAAAACAAACTAGAGTGGCTGTGTTTCAACATGATTCCACAGTGTGAGAGCATTCAGCAGAGTTTAAAGCATCAAGGCTGCTCACTTTTGGACCTAGGATCTCTCTGCACAGGGGTATCGACTGGTTGCAAAGGACTTTGACACAAGATGGCGTCTGTTCACTAGTTTATTACTTATATATCAACATTTAAATGCTCATTGTGGATACACAATATGAGGGGTTCAACGGCTCTTTTCATTTATATCTCCCCCTTTGTAAGATTATATACACCCATAATCAAGTTTGGAACGTACCAGAGCTCTGTATAATTGCAATAAAACATTAGTCCCCTCCCCAATCGGTATGGGCAAGAACCCGTAATAAAGCTAATGCCTTCTTGCATTTTTTTAACATATTTAATATGGGAAATAAAAGATAGTTTTCTATTAAATTAGTTTTCTATTAAGTCCAAGAAACTTGGTTTCTTTGAAAACAGGAATTTGAGTTTAGCCAAGGTGAAGATCAGGATCTGGGTGAACCTTCCACTTTTTACAAAAGTGCATACATATGTTTTTTTTCAAAGAACCTTGAATCCATTGTTATCAGCCCATTCTTGTAATCTGTTTAGGTCTTGTTGGAGCTGTCGTTCTATTGTATGCATGCTTTCGGACCTGTAGCTTAAGTTGAAATCATCAACAAAAAGTGAGCAAATTGCTCCAGGCCTCACACAATCAACAATGCTGTTAATTTTAATAATAATAAGGGTGACTGATAGTATACTTCCCTGTGGAACACCCATTTCCTGATCAAAAGTAACAGAAAGTGATGCACCCACTCGAACTTTGAAATGTCTGTTTGATAGAAAACTTTGAATAAAAAGGGGTAAACTCGCCCTTAATCCCGTATCATATATATCACTCATTATCCCATATTTCCATGTGGTGTCGTATGCCTTCTCTAAATCAAACAATATACTAACCACATGCTCGCCTTTCATAAAATCCTCTCATATAAATGTTTATAAATGTACCAGATGGTCAATAGTACTTTGAGTTTTTCTAAAGCCACTCTGTGCAACAGAAATATAAACCTTAGTTTCGAAAAACCAAACTAAACGCTTGTTAATCATTCATTCCATTGTTTTACAAATACAACTTGATAATGCAATGGGAAGATAATTATTTGAATCTGACGAGTCTTTGCCATGTTTGGGAATGGGAATGATATTGGCTTCACTCCATGAAGGAGGAAAATCACCACTTTCCCAAATTTGATTGCCCAAGTGATTGGTCAGGGAGCTGTTAAATGATTAGGTAGTGAATTTGATCAGGTCCAGGAGCAGTATCATGAGATTTATCCAAAGCAAGTTTCAAATCTTCTATTGTAAATGATTTATTTTATTGTTCCTAGTTATGAGACACGAAATTTAGTTGGTTTCTTTCTTTTCTATTTTTTATTTGTCGAAATTTTGCAGAATAATTATCGGATAAGGAATTCTTGAATATTGTTTGACCTATTGTGTTACCTATATCTGTAGGATTTGTTATTAATTGGCCATTATGATTAAGATGTTTAATCCTTGCTCCACCTCCATTCCCAGTCATTTTACGCACCACATTCCAGCATTTTTTAGTTGCTGTACATAATTTTTATGTATTTAATTTGAAACATAATCCTTCCAACTTTTTCTTTTGCTTATTTTAATAATATAATGGGCTTTAGCTCTTTTTACTCGAAATTGGTATAACTTATATTGAGTTGGCTGTTGATTTAATTTTTTTTTAGCTTTTTTGTGCTCCTTGACAGCTTTTTTGCACTCATTAAACCAGGGTTTTTCTTTAATGTTAGAATTTGGCTTTGATTTGGGAATACACCCATCAGAAATATTATACAATATATCTGTAACAACTTGAAGAGGATCATCTACATCGTAAAAAAATTCTGCAGTTAATTTATTGAAACAGGTAGTTTGAAATTTTGCTCAGTCGGCTTTATGAAATTTCCACTTCGTAATTTGTTCGTCTTCTATTATATGTTCTTTGGCATCAGTATTATTTCTGCCTCCCCAAAGATAGTTGTGAGCATTAAAGTCACTAACTACTATATATAGCTGTGGAAGCTGAGTTATTAAGATATTTAAATCTGTAACATTAATTGGTTCACTTGGGGGCAAATATACTGAATATATTTTTCTTTAATATGTATTGTGCAAGGTAACCCTGACTCCAGAAGTTTGTAAGTTGGTATTTAAAGTTATTTTGCTTTGCTATACAGGATTTAATAAAAATACTCTCACTCCGCCACGTGCTCGGCCCATTGCATCTATTGAACCAACTTTATTATAAGGTACATACATCTTAAATGTTGTTGAGTTATCTTTAAAATTAGTTTCCTGTAAACAAATAACAGATGCATTATATTTTTGGGCTAATAACTCCATTTATGGCCTGTTTACCTCAAATCCTCTACAATTCCATTGTATGATATTGCCGATAGTCATATTAAGAATAATGAGAAAAAATATATGATTTAACAAAATCACTTGTTAAGTTTACGATTATGCTTGGAGTGCACAGGAGTAAAATTCTTATCTGGAGGATCACCTGTGTCCATCCCTTCTAAGGAATCCCTTCTATTTATTTTACTTTTAACTTGACCTTTGATTTCTTTTCTGTTTGATTTATTATGTCTATTGCTATTGATACTTGTATTATTGGATGATGTAGAGGGAGCTTGCGAAGAAGGTTTAGTGGATGTTGCTCTTGGTTGAGTTATTACTGGGATAGTGGATGTCGGAGTCTGTGTAGATAATTATGTTTTTGATGTGGCGTATCCGCTGAATTTCCTTCTCTTTTAAAAAGGAAGGACAATTCTGTGAATACTGTAGGTGATTGCCTTGACAATTCACATGTTTCATTATTTCCGAAGAACACTCCTCTCCACAATGCTGCGTGGTATATGTTGGGCATGTTATATTACTTTTACATCGATCAGATCCATGTCCACACCTCTGACACTTGAAGCAGCGCAGAGGGTTTGGAATAAAAACATCAACTCGGAAATTTAAATATACAACTTTAATAGATGTTGGAAGCTGCGCTGCTTCAAATGTCAGAATGAATGTATTGATTAGAACTTTAGCTCCATCCTTCTTAATAAAAATTCATTTACAATGGACTATATCTTGATCTTTTAGTTCTTCCACTATTTCCTCTTCAGAAACTCCCACCAGATCTGGGCATCTTATCACTCCTTTTTTATTATTGAGGGTATTGTGAGCCGTTATTAAAACTGGAACTGTGGCCAACATTCAGCATCTTAAAAGATTGTCCACATAGCTTTTCCGCTCAACTTCAATTAATAAACAAGTTTTCAGCACCCCGGCAATGCCTTGAATCCCCTTTGCAATTGCAGCATTGGAACTTTCTGCAATTGAAAATCTAGGCCATTTTATTTTTTTTTTTTGAATCGTTGTCACTATCTATGTCATTTTTTTGTTTATTTTGTGCCATGTGTGTTTTTTATATTTCTTCAGTTAAGTCCCCTGCCCACCATGGCCTTTCTGGGCTGGTAACTCCAAGCCCTGATGCCGTGAGGATACCCGACGTGACATACTCTTAGAATAAAAACTCCATCCTTTCAGATCTTATCTTTATCCCTTGATTGACCCAATCAGGAGTAATCTCCTTTCAGTAGTTATTTAAGTATCAAAAAATTTACAATTATTCCTAAATTTCAAACATTGAAATTTTCATTAATAAAAATCCAACAGCCATAATATATTAAAGGAAATATACCACAAACCGGTTAAATCAGACCTGGGCCTAATCTGATCTGCCCGTCTGGTGAACATCTGGATCCAAGACAGGCATGTTGCAACTGGACCAGTATTACTACCAAACCAGCCCAGTGCCAATCTTTCTCGTGCAGCAATGCTTTGGTCTTGTCTACTCCCTGGTATCCCTTGTGAGCCAGTTCTACAGCTCGCATCTGGAGACATCTGGAATACATATTCTGGAACCATGTAATAAAATACCATTTGTCGACACACATATTGTAAACATGGTATTATGACATCAATGCTTTAAAGTCAATATTGTTATCTGTGATGTCACATTTCTTTACCTTGTAAGATTTTGCACTCTCAAGGTAGCATCCAGTTATTACCTCACTCTTAGCTTTGGGAATAGCATAACTTGCAATAAAGTTCACATACTCTTCAGCTACCAGTTCCTCACGACTGGACTTTTCTGTCTGCGCTGAAGGATGGCATGATAAATAGTCAGCAGTATTATCAGCTCCCCTGCAATAGGTGATTTGGGGCTGATACGGCTGCAACCTGAGAGCCCATCATTCAAGTCTCATGGGTAATTTAGCTTCAGGATTACATATGAATCAAGGCTTGTGGTCAATACTTCTCCATGGCTGGCAAATATGTATATATGGAAATACTCACATGCCCAAACAATCGCTAATGCTTCATGCTCAATTTGTGCATACCACTGCTCAGTTGGAGTCAGATCTCTACTGCCAAATGCAACAATTCCGTGATTGCCATTATTCCTTTTGAACTAAAATACCACCCAGCCCTAAGGTGAGGTGTCTATATATAATTCAGTAGTTTTGTCCACATCAAAATATGCAAGTACAGGGTGATTTGTTTAGACACTCCTGTTAAACGCCTATTGCGGCTCTGTTCCCCAATTTTGTGACCGTGGAATAGTTAGGTATGAATTTGGGTGAGTAGTTCACCATAACCAATAAGCTAATTACATCATCAGAGGTTGTTGGTGTTTAAAGCTTCATCATTGCTACTACATTCAGTGGGTCTGGCTCCATACCTTACTCAGAAAATACTATACCATAGAATGTCACCTTGGAGGTCAAGAACAGGCATTTGGGTAGATATACAGTCAGACCATTTTTGATTAGACTCAACATTACATTCACCAAGGCCAGTAAGCAAATCCAAATAAAGTCCCTGTGCACTGAGGCTGGGCCATGGGCCATGGAGCAGTTAGTTAGAGAGCCAGCTTATTAGCACCAGTTCCTCTGTGGTGATCCAAAGGTCGTGGGTTTGATCGCCAGCCATGCGAAGATTGAAATCATGATACAATTTCACACATGAGCTAAGGCCCGTGTCAATGGGTTAACCCGTTGTCCTTATAAATCTGTGACCAGGTGGGTTGTCATGCCAAGGACCTGTGACATGACAAGTCAGTGAGGCAGCATTACATCTGTGCACATTTTGATTTTAGCAGAAGACTCATCTCCTTTCAAATGGCACAGACATTTATGTAGGAGAAATATGATGAGTAATAACATCTATCACAGTTTGGGGTATAAACATTTAGTTTGGGGTATAAACATTTATATTATGCATGAAGTGCTTAAAACCTCATTTCATGAATGCTTTAAGGGCCTGAAATGGATTTTGTATGTATTTTTATATTCTGAGAAAATGTCTTTGAACATTAGTTCTATAAACATATAAAATATATACTGCTGTTGGTGAGGGTACAAGGGGTCAACCTGGGGACACCAGGAGAAGCTGGGATGGCCAAGATACTGCATGGGGCAGACAGAGATCAGACTGGAGCCCTTTTACCTTCAAGTGCTGGACATTAATTTAGGCTTTCATATCTCATTTTAAACAGAATCAATATGATATTTTTGAGATTTTATTGTAAATTTGCACTATTTCACTTCTCATAGGCCTGCTAGGATGAAGAGGGCAGAGATATAGCAGACCTGTCTTGACAGTTTTATGATGGTTCACTGTATTGCAAAGTCTCAAGGGGAACATTCACATTAACACCACTTGAAATGATTAATGATGCATTTGTGATTCATGGCCATATATATAAGCAGGTCAAGTATATTGCGGTATAACGGAGCGGACCCTTTGTGCTCCACTGTAATTATGCTGAGAACAAAATCTATTATTCTTTTCAGGCATATGGGATGAATATTTTATGTTTTTATGCCATATTATTGTCATAAGGGACAATCGTTTTATGCCATAATGAATTGATCTGTTGTTCTTGCTGCAATGACCTTGACCCTGAAAAATATGTTTGGGCTATATACCATGATTTAGACAGTGCTTCATATTCAGAATGATTTTAAATTATATCACTACATTTTGAGGTGAATTTTATCTCTTAAACCTTGAACTTGGTGAAATGAACTTGACAGTAAATTGTCCATAAGAATATATTCTATAAACAGTTGACCAGTATTATATCCAATGGGAAGACTACAGGTAATGATAATGACCAATGATTTTTTTAGCTAAGAACAGAAGTGGGCTGTTGAAAATAAAAGGAAACTGAATACACTTTGGGTCTCAGCTCAATGAATGTGACTTGGGAAGAAGACACAGGCAAACACAGAGAAAATTGCTACAGCCATGTCGTCTAGCATTGTCTCGCAATGATAAATTATCAGAACAAAATGTCTGTGAATGGCCGAGGACTATTTCAGTGCTCTGCACAGTACTTTCATATTTTTGACGAGTTCAGATCTTTTCTAAAATTCTCTACCCGAGGACTTATAAATGTTACTGTCCAAGAAACATCCTCTTTTGTTAAGATTCAACAGTAGACAACATTCCACTTACCTATATGGATGAGTGCAGCCACGAGGAGCATACACTGTATACAATGAATGCTTGTATTGAGTAGTAAATTGGGCAAATTTGATGTTTTCTTCCTCTCAATGACACCCGTAAATCAATCCTTGAAAACTTCTTCATCAGGTGGATAAATATATCTCGACCTTTTTAGTTCTATTTATCTTAGCACCACATTAAAATAATTATAAAAATTCAAATATTTTATAAATGTTTTTACAAACTGTTGTGTGGAAAGTCCATTAATTATTATCCCATAGTTTATTATTTAAGCAGTTACAATTATATGGTATATGTTTAATGTCAATATTTAATTAATCTTTTGTTTTACAAAATAAAAGAACTCATTCATTCATTCATTCATTCATTCTTTAACTGTGAAATCGATTCATATCGATTATTAAGTTTGTTGAACTGCAATATAAATACATTTTATAGTCTTATATGCCTTTTGGTATAAGACTTCCCTGAGTCTAAAAATATCTGTTGCCAATCGGTGATTTGATTAAAAACCCGTATGATTCCAATATCAAAAAGGGCTAAACAGTTTCAGCCACATAATTAGTGTATAGAATCAATGAAATAAAACTATAGAATAGTATATTTTAAATAAATACATTTGAATATCATATTCAAATTATTTTAAAACAATTTGTGCTCATATTAAATAATCTAAGTAATATGTTTTATCAGGTTTATTTTTAAATACCTTTACCATTTTTATCATTTTTTTTTTCTTTTGATGGTCAATAATTCACTTACTATATTTTTCACATAATATATATTTCTCCATTTCACATCCTTGTGGATTAAACCGAGATGAACCGTACTGCAGTACTACACAACTACCTTAAATGAATAAAAATATCATTTGAAGTTAAGGAATCTAATCCCAGGTAACATTTTCTTATATTTGCATGCAATCAAGTATATTTCAGTTTTGTAAATAGAACATTTATTATTTCAGATAAAAGGCAGCACATATTTATTTGTTGGCCAACCTTTATACTATTAAATGTAACTACCAATCACGTATTGGGCCCTTGTGAGAGTTGAATCTGTTTTCAATCAACTTTAAGCCTCTATGATTGAGTGCTTTTTCGAGGCCAAGTACAATTATTTTTTCCTTTCAATATAAGTGTGTAAATGCTCTCCACACACAACACTGTTCAACTTTGCCATTGTCATGGTTAGGATGTGATTTTCAAGACGTGAATTTCTGGTACATTTGATGTGTTTAACACATGACTCTTAAGATGTGGTTTTCTGGAGCAGTTTATGACGTGATTAAGATGTAATTATCAAGGCATGGTTTCCTGGTTCAGTTTAATATGCTGAACTGGTGAAATATGCAAAGTAAAATGATGTGAAGTATTCACGTGGAGGAAATATGAATTATTCATGTGGATATATTGAAGACATGAATATATGATGTAATCAATATTGACTTTCAAGATATGAAATTATTGATCATAAATGTGTGACTAATTAATGGTTAATATACTGAGAGAGCCCATCCTATTTGCAGACTTGAAGATTACATATTAGGTTGTTTGTCAATGTTAATATAACTTATTTTGATTACAAAATATAAAATGTGTTTCTTATGAATCATTTTAAAATGCGCAAACAATTTCTATGAAAAAGACAAACACGATAATTTGTCTCTGATATAGTCTTTAGATTGAGGCCATTTATGTTTCACTAACATTCTAAAAATGCACTTTATGCTTGTCTAAAACTCATAATTTGTATCATTGATGAAACATTGAGTTAGGGTATTCGATTTTCACTAATGCCTCAGTCACATTTGCGCCGATTTCAGCAAAGATGCCCGGCCGATGAGTATTTTTTACACAATCGGCCGGCAGTTCAGATTGCCGTGCGGGCACCGGGAGATCATCGGCCACAATTAGACATCTTTAAGACGTCGGGCGGGTCATCGGGAACTTTTAGCTGCAACTTAAAAGTTGCCGGCGTTTCCCTAGTGTTCTCCAATCACCCATCGGCAAAGCCCAGATAGGTGGTCTGGAGAGGTCTGAGATTTTTGCTTTTTGGTCATAATCTCGTTCAGATGTGATTTTTTAAATACCCAACTGTTTAAGTGATAATTCATATTTTATGTATGATTATGTCTAAAATCTCACAAAAAAGCTTGATTATATTTTGGATAACATTAAATAAAGAAAATATAAATACTTGATAATAATCGCCAGCTGCAAAAATTGAATCAAACCCGTTTTAACGGCAGTTGAAACGGGTTCAATTTTCACGTTTAAACGGGTTTACCAAAGTTTTTGCAGCTGGCGAGTTTTTACTTCACTAGAGCTCAATCAACTCCACCAAACTTTTCTTTGGTTGGAGTTGGTAGAGACCATGGACGTTCGACAAACCCCTCCAGATCACCTATCTGGGCTTTGCCGATGGGTGATTGGAGAACACTAGCGTTTCCCCGATGTCTTATCAGCAAATATCATCTTAAAGTGCACGGCAGGGTCCCGGCAGTGTCCCGCAGGGACATCGGCAGATTATCTTAAGGCTGCCGGTGGCATCGTGCGGTGAAAATAGGATTATTTTTATTTCATGTGTCCACAGACCATCATCAGATTATCTCACGGGCTCCTTGCGATATCACATAGACGTCTTTAGGATGTCCTTCAGACGTCTGTCAAATGAGACAGACGTCTTTAGGATATCTGACAGATGTCTGTCAATGATCCAGACGTCTTTAAGATATCCTACAGACGTCTGTGCTATTCAGTCTTGCACGTGCCGTGCGGTGCCCTTTAATAATGTGACCACAGCTACGGCATCTTTCAGATTGTTGCTTATAAACTCCCCGGCGCCCGGCAGACGGGGAAGTCGGCCGATGTATACATCCCGGCCGGCGCCCGGTGCAAATGTGACTGAGGCATATATAACCTAACCCTCTCCCAAGGGAAATCAGCCATGACAGGGATGAAAGGTAGCTTTTTGGAATAATGATGCTAATATGAAAAGTAATTCCCGTCTTCATATCTTTTCAACAAACAAACAATTTAAGTCATTTTACACATTCCACCAGTTAACCACATCAAAACCAAGTCTGAAATTCATGTCAAATCACAGAATTTCAACGAGTTTTGTATGCTGGGTTATTGTGAAACAATCAGTCCGCAGAGACAGCATGAGTGGAAAATCCCCAACCTGTGCACAATATTTTGAATTACACTCCTGCAAAGACATCAGTGAAATGAGGAAAAACTAATTTTTGGTGTATAATAGTTGCCTGTTGACACAATGATGAACATATGTATGTATTATATACATACTGCCAAGTTGATCTTTCCTGTAATTTGAATAGGAAAAATCATGGAGATTTCCGCTATTCACTGAACCTGCTAGCCAAGTCCCAGTACTTAAAGTAGTGAATGTGTCTAACACATAACTGGCCACTTCATATTCCAATTCTGTATCCATTAGCGCCATTCTTCCAAGGTTAAGATTTTCACATTCGCTTATGGCTTTGGCAAAGTTCATTCGGCCTGTATTGAGCCTAGTGTAGAGTCTCCCTTGAAACTTGAATGATGAGGTTAAGGTTCCAACAGTAATATTTGTGACATAATCTAAAAACAAAAAAACAAATACATAAAATGTAAAGGCTTAATTTCGAATAAGGCCAAACAAATTATACAAATCATAAAACAACCTTTTGAATAAATACTTGAAAAGTTTGAGGAATGATGGTTTAGATAATTACAATCAAAATATATATTATGTGACTTTTAAACACTGTGGAACTGACAAAGGAATCATAAAAAGCTTTAGTCATATCTTAAGTACAGTTTCAGGATGAATATGCAGATATATCTTAGATGTATTCGATTAATACCTCAAACAATTATATTTAAAAGAACCATATAACTGGAACTATATTATTGTCAAATTTAAAATATAAATATATGTGAAGAAATTTCAATGTCTCGCAATCATTTATTTTTTCATTCTTCTAATTTCCAAAATAATTTACTTGCATTTTTAATGAGAGTTAAATATTTTCAAACTTAAGTTTTTGCTAAGTTTTAAAATTAAGTTTTTGTGTGCCCTTTATGTTTGTATTTGGTGTTCAATGTATGGGTAAAAAGTTAACCAACTGTAAAAAGTAAAATGCAATCAAAACATTTGTCTTTTTATTCATGTACTAATAAAACCGGTTAAAACATCTATGTCTTACCTGCATAGTTCACCGCAAAACATGGAGATAGCAAAAGCAGAAATGTAATAAAGATTCCTTTCATGGTGATAAATAACATCTCAATTTTAGATTTGTTTCAAATGAATGAGTGTTAAAGAAGTATCCCTTCATTTTCAGATCAATACAAGCTCACTTGCATGAACGCATTAAGGATGATTGCCGCCAAATTTGTATAGCATCTTCAAATATGTATATGATAATCACATCGTTTGGAGACACAATATTTTGGTAATGTGTCTATACTTTAAAACGTAAGTTTAAAACTCTTGGTTTTAAATGAATGGGAAAGAGATAGATCTAATGATCTAATACTATATTTAATGTATTTTGTTCGATATTGATTCATTTTATCAAACTCATTTGTCAACCCCTTTTTGACAGAAATTCAACCATAACTCTAATAATTTACTGATGACTCCCCTTAAATGTATGAGACACTTTAAATAATGTATTTCCTGGCAAGGATGATGATGAATTATACCTTAAATTTGTATCTTTATAGCTATATATTGATCGTATCTACTCATTTATCTCAGGAAATCAATTACTAGTTTGGTTGAATTAAAGTTTTACATCGGACATATGCAGAATAAGGTCATTAACATCCCATTAAGTGAATGTGCTATGTGAAATATTTAGATCTACCCTATATTATATATTCTTTTCACGGATCAAATTATGGTTCTATGGGGGTAAAACAACAGCTAAATAGACACAGTGCTACAATTGCTGATGATCATAATAGTCTGTACATCAAACACATAAAAAAAAAAAAAAATTATCTTGGCAAATATAGACAAATATTTAAATAATTTAATTAATTTTAATAATTTAAATAATTTTAATTCTTTTTATTGCTTCTACTATCTGACAAAACAAAGACCACAGGCCATGGCGCAGTTCGTTTGAGTGCCAGCTTATCAATTCAATTCAATTCAATATTTTATTTCAGACTCAACAATCTTGATAATACACATTGAGGTCCATAGTTTAAGAAAAATAATAATAATTAAGTATTAAACAGTAATATACAGTGAATAATATGGGACATTTACCCATTATCAAAATTTACATTTAGTGTTCTGTACCAATATTTCCATATTGCAGATGTATACTTTATATCACAAGCCAGTATACTTTGTATTATCACATTTTCAGACTTTTCAATTCTGCCAATGAATTTAAAAATCAAATTTCTTACAACAGCTATGCAAGCAGGTACATTAATATTAGCATCAGACAAGCATCAATTAAGGTCTATAATCCACAATCAGTTTGAAGCATCGGGAGAGAACTTCGTGTGGTCTCGTATATTTACGTAACTGCCTTCGGCTCTGCATCCTCTGGGGGATTCCAGGATGAGAGTGAGGCTATGACGTCAGTGGGGGGTATTTCTCATACAGCACACATGGTGTCCAGCTGCAATAACTGAGTCGAACCCGTTTTAACGGTAGTTAAAACGGGTTCAATTTAAATAATAGAAGTTTAAGACTAGCTGGTTAAGTTTACTTTTTCTGTGCTAAATTAACAAATAACATGACTTTGAACACATTTAAGCCAAAAAAACATAAGTCTGTCCCAGTGTTTCATTGTGGATTATAGACCTTAACATCAAACTAGCACTATGATACCTTGGTAGGTGTGGCAACATTCTCATAATGTCATTATAAGCAACTTTGAGTTTGTTAAAGCTATATTTCTGAAAATTCCACCACAGCTGTGCTGTGTATAAAGGCGTACAAAATGTTTTAAACAAGCTAACTTTAACATCAGTGGTACACATGTGAAACTTTCTTACAAGTACATTACCCTGTCCATATATTTTACAACATTGCCTGTATATATATCTTTATCATCTCTAAAATCATCTGAGATGCAATGTCCAAGATACTTTACATTATTAAATACTTTTAATAGCTCACCATTTAAATAATAATCAGGAAAGTTTAAATGTTTATCTTCCTTAGATCTAATTATCATCAAAGCACTCTTTTTGGAATTATATTTAATATCATGTTCTATCCCATATTGAGTGCAAATTTTCAATAACAATTGAAGGCCACCACTATATGGACAGAAAATAATCAAATCATCAGCATACATAAGATGTTTCAGTAGAACATCACCAATGATACAACCAATTTTACATTCATTCAACTTCTTTGATAAGTCATCCATGTATACATTAAACAGATAAGGGGACAATATGCCCCCTTGGCGTACTCCATTACTTACATTAAAAGGATCAGACATACAATTACCCCATCTGACAACCATTGTCTGATGAGCATACCAATACATTAAAATTCTAATTAAATAACCTGGAGTACAACGTTTAACTAGTTTTTCAAACAATTTAGTATGATTATCTCGATCAAATGCTTTAGAAGCATCAAGAAAAGTCATAAACATTGTAGCATTAAGACTACGACATTTCTAAACAATCTCTTTCAGAGCATAAATACATAAATCAGTGCCATGTTTTCTTTTAAATCCAAACTGATTAGCATGAGTTAACACATATTTTTCCATTTTAGTCAACATTAACTTCTCTAATACCTTAGATAAAATACTTGCAAGGGCAATAGGCCTGTAGTTATTTTTACTGTTTATTTTACCAGACTTGTTCTTAATTACTGGAACAAGAATTATAGAAATCATTTTATCTGGCAAACACCCATGGACAAAAACCAGTAATACATTTTGACAGCATTTTAAAAAAAAATTCTAGCACTACAATTCTTTAAATGTTCAGCATATATCTTATCACAACTCTTATTGCTGTCTAACGTAATAATAGTATCTTGTATTTCATCAGCAGAAACAAGCATTTCATCACAATATTCAACATCATATTTAACATTATTTACAGTGTTACGTAAGCAATTAAATAAATCATTGTAGTGATTTTTCCACAGCTTAATAATTTTATCACTACCGACAACACCCTCCATATTAGTTGGCAAAGGTGTTTTACAATTATTAATCAATTTAACCTCTTTCCAAAACTCATCTATACTATTATTCTGTAGTTTTCTAGCAAGTGAATCTCTTCTCATGGCATCTCCATTATTCTTCATAAATCTTGCATTTGTACGTTTCTTCAGCTCAAAAATAGAACCCTGTCTGGGTTTACCCTGTTCACGCCACATAATAAGTGCATCTCTTGCTACAGAATGTAAATCGTATACATGTACATTCCAGCCAGGCCTATGTTTATCTGTACAAGTTTTAAAGTTAAATAATGGTTCACTAGCTGTATGTAAACAATCCACAATATTATCATAATATGTGCATAAATCATCAATATGTTTAGCATCTTTACAGTTTACATTTCTACATCCAGCAACATCATCTGACATTGCAATATTCTGTAATAGGAAATCAGTTGATCTGGCATAATTATCAATATCAGGTTTCTTTAATCTAGACCAATCAAGTTTACATTTGGTATAGTCATTACCATTGCCAGTTAACAATGGAACACAATTTACATGTAATGATATTTTAACAGGTATATGATCAGATGCAGCATAAGAATAACAAACCTCCATACTTTGTATTGTATCATGAGCATCAGTGGAACTAATACAATGATCTAACCAAGATGTAGTGTGCCAGGCTTCACTTACAAAAGTAAAACTATCTGCTGGTAACATTAATTTACTTGAAAAAGACTAACCATTCTCTTCACAAAAATTAATGAGATGATTACCAAACATAGATCTAGTATCTGATATATCAGAATAATAATCACCAAGTACAAAAACACAAGTTGTACCAAGCTCTTCAGTAATACTGGCAATTTGTGCAAGCCTATTAAGGTATTCACTTTCATTTTCATAAGACTCACATGGTGTATAAACATTTATTATCACAAATCTTTTGCTGTCCATATTAAACTCAATACCTACAGCCCAATCTACTTTCAAACGAAGTTCAGAAATATAAGGCTCATATTTAACATTCTATATAATTTCAACTCCACCATGGATATGCCCTTGTATTAATCTGTCTTGTATATTAGCTGTGGATTCACCAACACCATGAAAATTTACATATAATTTAAGCTGCCTAAATCCTGTTTAGACAGCCATGTTTCCTGTAAACATATTATATCATTATGTACAAACAATTTTTCTACAACATGTCTACAACATTTATCACTATCACTTTGGCCTACCTTAAGACCTCTACAGTTATATGTTACTATATTGAATTATGATGAGTTAACATTACTACCCTGAGCTGACTCTGTAGTAGCACCACCTGTAGCTTCAACCACACCAGCCACACCAGCCATATCAGTTGCACCTTTGCCTCCAACCGCACCATCATCTAAAGTAGTGAACTGTGTACGCTGCCCTCGTTTTTCATACCACCGCCGTACATATGCACCAACTGGCCATACCGCAGGATCATTGAAGACTTCTGGGTCCTCACACTCTGCTGTTACCCGAAATGAACTAAATCTTTTCTTGACATTTTCAATCTTCCTACATTTAACAGTTAGATTCAGTTTATCATGTAAATATTTCTCCAACATCTCAGGTTCAGTGTCAGGCATAAATCTTGAAGCAAATATATTAGCAATTTTGGTTTGCACAGTTTTAATTGTCACATTCTCTGCTGTACCATTAATTCCAGGTTTACGTCTGTAATTTCAGCACCAGTTCTCCTCTGTGGTGATCCAAAGGTCGTGTTTGATCACCGGCTGTGCCGAGTTTGAATTCATGATACAATTTCACGCATGAGCTGAGGCTAAATCTGTGACCATGCGGGTTGTCATGTCAAGGACTCGTGACATGACAATTCAGTGAGGCGGCACTATATCTGCTACAAGTAAGTCTCATCATGAAACGACTGAAATAATGTTGAAAGTGATGTAAAACCCCAAACAAACAAACTGATGAAGGACACGAAACAAAACTGAATATTTATATCTGTATCTTGTTTTTTGTCAGTTCGCAAGAGATGAACAAAGAAAACTGAGTTTTGGCAAATGAATGAACGAATGATTACTTTATGGCACATCAACACAATGAGGTCATTGAATGAATGGTTTCTTTACGGCACATCGACACAATGAGGTCATTCAGTGCCAAAACAGTAAAAACAGAAACGTAGTATTGACAAGAAACAAAATGTAAATGTTTATACAATATGTTGATAACACAAGAATTTAACATCAGCATATATATATATAACATCAATCAAATATAATAAATATGAATAATTTGTTTAAAAGACTTTTTCAGTATGATGATTTGCAGTTCGTTTATAAATAAGTCAATAACATAAATACACACAAAAGCTCTGCCCTTGAAACTGATTATAAAGTCCTATGTGAGTTCAAAACGATACTATCACTATCTACAGTATCAGATAACGTATATAAACCTTTCACATTAAAATATTGACTTCATATAATATCAAAATCAATACACTCAATCAAAACTGAGTTTTTCTTTAATTTTAGAATTTGGCTTTGATTTGGGAATACACCCATCAGCAATATCATACAATGTGTCTGTAAAATCTTGAGGAGGATCATCTACATCGTTAAAAAATTAGGACTTAGTTCTATTCATTTTACTTTTAACTTGATCTTTGATTTCTTTTTTTGTTTGATTTATGTTGATACTCGTATTATTGGATGATGTAGAGGGAGTTATTACTGGGATAGTGGATGTCGGAGTCTGAGTAGACGTTGTACATTTTGGGCATGTTACATTACTTTTACATTGATCAGATCCATGTCCTTACCTCTGACACTTGAAGCAGGGCAGAGGAGTTGGAATAAAAACATCAACTCGGATGTTTAAATATCCAACTTTAATAGATGTTGGAAGCTGCGCTGAATCAAATGTCAGAATAATTGTATTGATTGGAACTTTGGCCCCATCCTTCTTAATAAAAAATTGTTTGCAATGGATATCTTGATCTTTTAGTTCCTCCACTATTTCCTCTTCAGAAACTTCCACCAGATCTGGACATCTTATTGGCCTTTATTAAAACTGGAACCAAGGCCAACATTCTGCTTTTCTGCTCAACTTCAATTAATAAATGAGTTCCCATTTTTGCAAGGGTATGTTCAGCATTGGAACTTTCCGCAATTAAAAATCTAGGCCATTTTTCTATTTCATTTGAATCATCATCATTGTCTGAATCAAACATTGAAATTTTCATTAATAATCAATAATCAAATAGCCATAATATATTAAAGGAAATATACCACATGCCAGTTAAATCAGACCTGGGCCTAATCTGATCTGCCCCTCTCATGAACATCTGGATACAAGACAGGCATTTTGAAACTGGACCAGTATTAGTGCCAAATAGCCCAGTGCTCAGCCTGTCAGGATTACATATCCTCCCCAACACAGGTCGCATCCCATGGCAAACAGGACGCCCCTTGTCGCCTTTTACGACATGCTGGGGGGGGGGGGGGGTGGAGCTATTCTTAATCCCTGCACCCACAGGAGAGACAAAGAATTGGATGCACACAACATTATTACTTTCTACAGTAAGCATTCGTGTGTCGTACACTTTTGTGTGGCGAGCTACTCCAAAAACTCTATTGTTTGCAACATTTGTTAAATTAGCACAGCCATATTCCATCTCATCACCTTGACATGGAAACACACCATGGCTTTACAGTGAAATGCAGATCCTTCTTTTGCACTGTCTGGCAAAGTCTCCATGACTTCATTTTTAGGAATCTTATATCCTCTGTCATAGTATTCAAGATGACAGACCCCTCTTTGCTGGTTTTGTCCACTATTACTAAAAAGCACTGGTGTTTTTGTCTAAGCCAATTTCCTACGTATGACTCCATCCATCTCCTGCAATCCTGCTGGTAGGGAACCACAAAGATGCACTGACATCATTAAATCCACTTGACAGTGTTTAATTCCTATGTTGAACTTTCCAAACTCATAACAAATTTGGTTTGAAAGTAACACATTGGATCTATTTTCAGGATTCAATGATCTGGACGAGACCTCTACTGTGAAAGTGATGTTGTCCATAATCACACTCTGTGAGGTAATGACAAATTCCCCACACAAGAGTATGTACCTAGGCACCACCTTGATGTTCTGAAGACGCATTCAACATTAGTCCAGTCAATATATGACAAAAAATGGCCTAACCCGGAACAAATTAGAACAGAAATAAAACTGATAGAAAATGTCTCGGAAGAGCCTAGAGAATAACATAGTAAAAGTCTACCAAAATCCAAGTAGTGGAACAATGCGTAATTTGCATAAATCCAAAATGGCCGAAACATGGCAGGGCAAAACTTAAATATAATATTGCTTGACTCCTATTTGACATATTTGAGTAATCTTAGAGTCTATTTTATGTTTTTTTGGACATGAGAAATCCATTGGGAAACTTTTCAAATTGGTAATACCCATATTTTGTACTCTTCCTCTCAAAAATGACCAATAAAAGTGCATCGCTCAAAATAAATTGAAACTGATGACCCCAAATCTCTTGACTCGAAAGTGTCAGGTAGTAGTCTGAAGACAAACTCTATCTTTGCCAGAGAACCTATTAAAACTCATCATTGGTCTGCTTGGTGACTACTAAGATAAAAGAAACAGTAACTACGGGTTCTCCTGGCATAAGGTTCCTTTGTCCAACCAGATGGACAGTAAAGACACATACTATGAACAATGTCATTGTGAATTTTAAAGTTTTAAATGAAGTCTGGGAAGAGGCTTTAGATTATGTTAGAGATTCTAAAAAGCACAGTAGAATTAGAGGTGTATTAGATGTGTACATGACTTTGGTGTCTTATTGGCAGAAGACATTCTGAAACACAGTTATAATCTTAGTAAATCTGTCAAGGTCCACCAGTGTCAGCAGCAGAAAGCCAGAGAATGGCTAGCCCAACAATTATAACACTCAAAACAAAACAGACAGACACAGAATTTGATCAATTTTAGAACAAAGTGAATAAAAAATGTAATGTATTAGGGGTAACTGGTCCCCAGCTCTTTGGATTAGGGCCTACATATCACCCCGGCACCCCACAGGAACATTACAGAAAAATCCATTATGAAGCTGCAGATTTCATAATCAATGCCATAGACGATAGATTTGATCATCCAGGCTAAAAAGGGTATATTAATTATAGAATATGTTGCTAAAGGCTGCTGCTGGTTATACATATGACCAGAAGTTTGCAATTATGACAAATCTGTATGCTTCAGACATTAATGCACAGAGACTGAAAACTCAAATAGACACATTAAAAAGCAACATAGTTCTTAAAAAGAATACACCAACATGAAATTCCATAATTAATTTTATGATTCTAATGGTGCATCTCTATACAGTGAAATTCTTGTAATGCCAGCAACAAATGCTACCAGTGAACAATCATTCAGTTTTCAAAGTGAAAACATACTTTTGGGCCAGCATGACACAGAAGAGGCTAAATGGTCTAATGAAAATTCACGTTCAAAAATATCACACAGATGATGTTATCATAATTCATGTTGCTAATGATTTTATATCTGTTCATGAATGACTGAACATATCTATTTTTGGCACTTTTATGGAATCTGACATGTCATCTGTGATTCGATCCTTGATAATTCAGTGAATTGGAACTTTGTGTTATTTGTATCCACAGCCATAGCATTATTTTACCTGAATGCTAAAATTATTTATATGGACATCTAAAGGTAGTGAAGGAAAGTGGTGCCACACACCTCGTTTGACATTAAATTTGGAATTTGTGAGGAATTGATTTTCCTGTGTTGAAATTGGTGCTGCATGCCTGATGTTTGGCAGCATGTAGGTTATTAACAAATTATATTCTAGTTTTGACAGTTTTGGCCAAGTCTCATAATGCTGTTCACAAATAGTGGCAACACTTCTGACAGTCCTTTATCTAACTGGTATTAATACCCTTTTTTTCTTTCCACCATAAAGATGTTAAGAATATACAATGTATTTCATAGCAGAATGATGCTGGCATTGTATGAAATACATTACAAGAAATGCTATATAAGCTATTTATTTCCTTATCATGGCCTAAAAATAACTGCTTAATACCAACAGCAAGGGCATGACATTATTTCAGTATGCAAGGAACCTTTAATCATACAAAAAAACCTGAATATAAGCATGAAATAGGATGAAACGTCAATGAGAGGCGGCCATTTTGAATTTATGCAAATTAGGTGATGTTCCACTAAGTTGATTTTGATAGACTTTTTATACATTCATCTGGGTAACATTCTGAGACAAATAACACCAACATGGTTTCTGTTCTAATTTGTTCTGGGTCATTTCATATTTTGACTGGACTACATGGAGAAACCCCCTTGACAAGAACATGACACGATTCATAAGAGAAAGAACAGCCAAATTGCTTAGTTACATTATTCCTTTTCAATTGCTTATCAACATAAATAATCCTTATAAACAGAAAGACACAAGACACACGATATATATGTTTTTTATCTCTTTATTTTGAAAACCATGAACAGAAGCAAACAAATAGGCAAGTATGACCATTATTCCACTTCTGAAGATACTATGTGATATGTTGGTGAGCTTCAACAAGTCTAAATCACATAGGACTTTATAATCAGTTTCAAGGGCAGAGCTTTTGTGTGTATTTATGTTATTGACTTATTTATAAACTTTCTCAATTAGGTGTGATGATGGCAGAGCCAATGTTCTTCAATTTCCCCCTTTTCTTTTATGAACAGCTAACAGGCAAGCATGTTTTCTTTGTCAAAAACAATCCCACATTTTATCCACCAATGCAGAATCCATGAACATTAGATTTCGCTCATCTGTCATCTCAAAACATTCTTTGACCTCTTGTTTCTCCTTTCTCTCATCCATCAGCAATGTTAGCTGTTGCTGCATGACACTCGAATGGCCCTTTTGTTCAGAATATTCCTCTTTCATCGATTTGAGGTCTGACATTAGGTTATCTTGGGCTTGTTTTAATGCCCTCACACCCCTCTTCCGACATTTATTCTCCTCTCTAAGAATGTCTCTTTCTTGCATGACAACCTCTAACAGAGCTGTCAACTCCTTTACTTTTGCTTCTAACTGTGAATTGTTCTTTTCAATTTTTTTTCTTTCCTTTAATTTCAATACATCTATCACTCTTCTCATGACCTCAACACTAGATCTTGCTTCTCTTTGGCATCCAAAACTGCCTTGACTTGCTCTGAATTCATTGCAGCCCTGTATCAAATCTTTTGATACCTGTGTCTGCACAATACCATCGACCTCATCAAGAGAATTCCACAAGTGATCTCCCCTTTTTAACAAGTGGATCTTTTCACCTTTCATGATCTTTGTTCCCTTTACTAACAAGTTGCTCACAATGCCTGCCACAACAGACAGACCATACCATCTAAAGTTCTCCTCTTCCCAGTGTGGGTGGCACCGGATGTTTCCGGCAGTGTATGAATGAATGAATGAATGGTTGCTTAGAGACACATCAACCAATAAGGTCATTTAGTGCCTATAAATGGTGAAAACATAAAGGTTTGACTAGGTAATAACGTATAAACGACAAGATATAAACAATCCTTACATCACAGAATTTTAACAAAATCAGTTATGTATATAATAAATATGTATAAATTGTTTAAAAGACTTTAAATACCATTTGATGTTCTGTGGTTCTTGATAAATAGGTCAATGATGCAATGCCTTGAATCCCCTTTGCGGACATTTTTGCCAGGCTATGTTCAGCATCGGAACTTTCTGCAATTAAAAATCTAGACCATTTTTCCGTTTTATTTGAATTGCCATCGCTGTCTATGTCATTCTTTGGTCGTTTTTGTTTGTTTTGTGCCATGTGTGCTTTGTTTATATTTCATCAGTTAAGTCCCCTACCCACCACGGAGCCCAAAAAGGGGACACCTTTCTGAGCCAGTAACTCCAAGTTTTGACACATGTGAGGATACCCAACATGACATATCCTTAGAATAAAAACTCCACCCTTTCGGATCTTATCTTTATCCGTCGATTGACCCAATCAGCAGTAATCTCCTTTCAGCAATTATCTGAGTATCAAAAATTTTACAATTATTCCTAGATTTCAAACATTGAAATTTTCATTAATAAAATCAAATAGCCATATATTAAACAAAATATACCACAAACTGGTTAAATCAGACTTGGGCCTAATCTGATCTGCCTGTCTGGTGAACATTTGGATCCAAGACAGGTGTGTTGCAACTGGACCGGTATTAGTGCCAAATCAGCCCAGTGCTCAGCCCGTCAGGATTCCATATTTAAATATTGATAGTATTATCTTATACAGTATAAATATGTTTATCCCAGGTAAACATACACATATTGGAATCACATAAGTTAGAATATAGCTGTCATATTGTGCATCATGTTTTTTTAAATCATCATATAGCCTTTGAAAAGACACCAATTGATAACGCTCACATAGCCCCAAAATGTTGGGGCTATGTTTTATATGTAGCTTGATATAAACCAGAAGTAGCTATAGTGGTCTCAGTCTTTTCTATAATGCTGTAAAACAATTTGCCTGTGGCCTTTTCTTAACACCCTTGATTGGATCTCCCCCTTTTAGCCATTTTCTTTAAATAGTCCTGTCAATATTGTATGAGTAATTAATGCCGTGATGTTTGAAAAATGAATATCACCCATCATAAAACTTTGAATTCTATATCCAATGGTATAGCTTTCAAAATGTTTTAATCTATGATCTGGAGACCTTCCACGATATTGAGTGTGGAGAGCCAATGTCATAGCAAATGAATATTCTCATTTAAATGCCTGCAATACAGCCATTATTATCTAATGTAAATCTTTAGCTAATGGATATCTAAGTGTTTGATCACATTCAGTGTTGAGATATTGCATCCCATCGCTTCACATTTCGTCAGGACTTCAAGGTGTCAACATCTTAGCATCGCGGTCAAGGCACACATGTTCCAGGTAGATTTCTGAACAAATATAAATTTTATGAATTATTCAAGAACAGAACAGTATGTTATTTTTGTGGATTATTCAGCAGAGCCATTGACCTTTTGTTAGAAGTTAGATTATAGCCCAACAAAGGCCCATTATGATTATTCATATTAGAAGATCATAGAAATATTTATAATATTATCTCATAGAGTATAAATATATCAATCCCAGGTAAACACACACAAATTGGAATCACATCAGTTAGAATATAGCCACCACATTATGCGTCATGTTTGTTAAAATCATCAGGTTTGTTAAAATCATAACCTCCCGATGAATACCAATTGATAACGCTCACATAGCCCCAAAATGTTCATCATTTAATGATCTATCTGAAGCATGTATTTATACAGCTTGATATAAACCAGTAGTAATCAGTTTTCAAGTCTAAAACAGCAATCTCATGGGAAAATATCAATTTAAACCAATATTGCTGTTTTGCTAGACTTTGATGTCAAAGAAATTACAGGAAATAAATGGAGATTTTTATATTTAACAAGTGCCTTCGGCTGGGAGGGGTTGCAATCTCTCACATTTACACAAATATCTCTCACTTATGAAGCTATCTCACTTATGCAGCTATCTCTCACTGTTGTAGCTATCTCTCACTGTTGTAGCTATCTCTCGCCGCATATGCAGCTATCCCTCACACATGCAGCTATTTGTTGCACATGCAGCTATCTCTCACTAACACAACTATCTCTCACTAGTGTAGCTATATCTCACATATGCAGCTATCTCTCACTTATGCAGCTGTCTCTCACTGTTGTAGCTATCTCTCACATATGCAGATATCCCTCACACATGCAGCTATTTCTCGCACATGCAGCTAACTCTCACTTAAACAGCTATCTCTCACTGTTGTATTAATCTCTCACATATGCAGCTGTCTCTTACTTTTGCAGTTTTTACGTTTGCAGCTATCCCTTACTTGTGCAGCTGTCTCTTACTTATGCAGCTGTCTCACTTGTGCAGCTATCTCTCACTTGTGCAGCTATCTCTCACTGCTGTAACTTTGCCTCACTTACACAGCTGTCTCACACTCGTGTAGCTGTCTATGTAATGTCTGCATTTTACCCATGAAGGCCCCTCTCTCACATATGAAGTTATCTCTCACTTATGCAGCTGTCTCTCATTATTGTATTCATCTGTTACTTGTGCAGCTATCTCTTACTTTTTCAGTTTTTACTAATAAGGATGACACACACAACTCATTCCATTACATCATCATGTTCTTAGCCTTTTGTTATCCTAACTGTAAGCCAGGAACACTGCATTATCCCTAAGAATGGATTTGTCAGGTAAATTAGACACTTTGACAAGATCAAACGGTTACATAGTGTCACAAGGAATCACAACTATCAAACAGCAATTGTGTTGTCTCTGATGGGACAGCTTGTGTACCCAGTGCAGGTCAGCTGGTGGCTTTCTTCCTCTGACTAAAGTACCAATGCAAACAAATATGATTTTTTTTGCCATAAACTCAGACAGTATTGAAAACCGGTGTTTATAATACATGAGTATGTAGACAGGGAAATAGAATTATGTATCACTGACCATGTTGGTTGATGCATGAGTATAAACATGAAGTGTCTATTGTCTCTCAGGTGACAGACCACATATCAGCCAACCCAATACATGTATAACCAAATAAATTGTTTGTGTCCATTTCCACTTGACATAAACCACTTTAAGAAATAAAAATTTCTGGCAAATAACTGAAATAATAACAACTTGCATGAACCTGAACATTTGTCCCTCCGTTACTAGTAACGGAGGGACAGGTTTTCTTCATATAAAATCAACCAAAAATTAAATGAGTTTCATAAAGCATACAGAAGGTTATGATACTTCACTATAAGCACCTTACTTCTAGAAAGTTTCACATTCCTTGTGATATGCATTATAGCATGAGGTAAAAATTTCAATATTTTTTGTAACGGAGGGACATGTAACAGAGGGACAAATTCTTATTTTAATGTTTTTCCCCCAAAACATCTTTAGACTTGTGTGCCAAGAATTTGACTTTAAATCATGATAACATAGCATCTCAACTTTATTAAAGTCCCATTTCCACTGCTTTGCATGTGATTTCTAATAAATACACCATATTTTCTAAATTGATAGAAAAACGACGACAGACAGCAAAATGAATCAACAAAATAGGGTCTTAAACAAATTGTGATTATTTCGCAACCAATAAGTGTAGAGAAAAAAATAAAACAGTTTCAGAAACTACAGTTTTTAGTTTATAAGGTACAATTTAAAAGAAGCACATATTTTGAGTTTCAATTTTTCATGTTAATGTTCACTTCCCCTTGGCTGAGCCCATATATTACATAGATAAATATATATATATATATACATATACATATATATATACATATCACACAGATAAATATATATATATATATATATATATGTATATGCATATCACATAGATAAATATATATATATAAATATCTATGTATATTACATAAACTATATATATATATATGTGTATATATATATACACACATATATATATATACATATATATATATATACATATTACATAGATAAATATATATATATATATAGATATAGATATATATAGATATATATATATATATATATATATATATTGAAAATACCTATTTCCCAATATATGTATATATATATATATAAATATATATATATATAATATATATATATATATATATATATATATATATATATATATATATATATATATATATATATATATATATATATATATATATATATATATATATATATATATATATATATATAAATAAATATAATAAATATATAGATAAATATATATATATATATATATATATATATACATATCACATAGATTAATATATATATATATATATATATTTATATATATAAATATCTATGTATATGCATATCACATAGATAAATATATATATATAATATCTATGTATATTACATAAACTGTATATATATATATTTATATATATATATATATATCTATATATATATATATATATATATTGGGAAATAGGTATTTTCAATATAATCTCTGTCCTTTTTATATTTTTTTGCGAAATTGTATTATGATTTCTACTGTGTATCATTGTTTTAGAAAGCCCAGACATGGCAGGATTTGGCAATAAGTTGAGAAAAACTTGGTTTGTCTGGCTTGGATGCTGTGGACTTCTCATCGTGTACCATGTGATGAAAATAACTACTGGTAAGCATCAATGTAGCATCGGTAGTAATGTCAATCGCTCAATCTTCACAATATCCTGCATGGTGAGGGAGAGTTGTATACTTGAGTTCAAATGCAGTTTAAAATGAACCATTAAAAAAGGGGAGGGGTATATTGGGCATTTCTGGCTGGAAAAAAGTACATCATTAAAATATGAATAGACATTTAACCAAGTATAAAACTCCCACCCTGGGTGATTTTACAAAGTGACAACTTCCCAAGTTCTCCCTGCTTGCAGTGAAGACACAAAGATGTTGGTTGACTGGATACTATTCAGGAACTAACTTTAACATAGAATTATATATGCACAAAGTAATTCACTACATATGTGTGGTTGTGGCACTTTCCCGCAGTAGACACATCGCTTTTTGAGACTCCCTTGCTTGCTGAGGGTCTGTGTTTTTACCTAAATAGAGATACCAACCCCAAGTGCAAATCTACTTAATCACTGACACTCCAGCGACACTCTTGAGATATGGATAATTGTAGTCCCTGACACCCCAGTGACATGTTTAGTGACACGTTAAAATAGTTCTACATGCTACCCCTTTATAATGAGTTTTCACATTCCATGCCAAATACCACATGTGCTAAGAAGAAAATAACAAAACCATTTCTCATGGTTAAATATTCACAGATGAAGAAATGTAATCATTAAAGTTATTTGCTATAATTCCTAAATAATTCCTAAAATAATTCCTCAAATAATTCCTAAAATAATTAGTACTAAACTTGTAGATTCTACAACCCTCCCCCACTTGCTAATGTGTATATATATATATATATATATATATATATATATATATATATATATATATATATATATATATATATATATATATATATATATATACAAACTTCTAAATAATATTGGATTAAGAAGTAACTAAACAATGTAAATCTAAACAAAGTGTAAGTGTCTTTGGTTCTAGTTTGTTATCTCTAACAGCCAAAACTGGCCAAGGTAGGGGTGGCGCATACAATTTTGGCTGATTACCCATAATCTTTTTCTTTTTATACAATACAAAAAACTACAAAAAATAGTGTAAGTAAAACAGTAAGAATAACAGAAAACACATTGTCGTCGGTGTGATCCAGTGTTTCTAAAGTCAGTGGTACATTTGGTGTTGCTGACAACTCTACCTTTCTTGTCACATTAGGGAATAACATAGGCAAAGTGACAAGTGACAAGTGGGATATCAATTTATATCAACTTCAATATCCTTCGCATTCCTACCTTTTATGACCTTGACTGAGTAAAATTCTTAAGTTGACTGTACCCCAGATAAAATGCCCCTAATACACTTCAATCTGCCTGTTTGACAGACAGGCCCTCACCATCATACTGTTGGACTTCTATTGATACAAAATGATGGTAGAAATAAGTCGCTTGTCTGGGTGTTGAAATGATCAAACATGATTAAAAGCTTCCAGTTTAGCACTTAAATCCGAATTAGAATATGATATTGAGAATGTCTGGATATTAAATTGCAAATATTGATCATTTTGGATCAAACATGATTAAAAGCTTCCAGTTTAGCACTTAAATCCGAATTAGAATATGATATTGAGAATGTCTGGATATTAAATTGCAAATATTGATCATTTTGGATCAATGGAATTGTCACTTGATATGATAATTCTTGTGCTCACTGAAAATTGCTTTCACTTCTAAATGCTGATAATACCTTTCACGTTGAGTCACCACAGTAAAACCTTGAGAGATAGCCCTCTGTAGAAGGTCTTCTAAAGTCCGTACTTGCAGTAGGTCCTCTAATCAGGTCCTCTGGGTGTGATACATCACCCTTTCCTGTTGGTATAACTCACTAACTTTAAATTTAATATTAATCTTCCCAATTGTGAATCTTGGTCTGTAAATTATCACGACCCATTCAACCATATTGAACTATATAAGAACAGAAGTGGGGTTCCCCAATTGGACACTCTTAATGCAAATCTTCAAATAAACTTGAATAATGAGAAAACTAGAAACTCTCCAAAAAAGGCAATACGGTCACGTGTCACAAATGACGTCACTACTAACCAATGGAATATTACCCCGTCAGACGTGAGGACCAGTACCTCACTTCCCTCCTTTATAGGTGACAGAGTTTTCTCTTCAATAGCCCCGAGGCTATGGAATATTACCCCCCAAGACGTGAGGACCAGTACCTCACTTCCCTCCTTTATAGGTGACAGAGTCTTCTCTTCAATAGCCCTGAGGCTCTGGAATATTACCCCCTCAGACATGAGGACCAGTACCTCACTTCCCTCCTTTATAGGTGACAGAGCCTTCTCTTCAATAGCCCCTAGGCTATGGAATATTACCCCCTCAGACGTGAGGACCAGTACCTCACTTCCCTCCTTTATAGGTGACAGAGCCTTCTCTTCAATAGCCCCTAGGCTATGGAATATTACCCCTCAGACGTGAGGACCAGTACCTCACTTTCCTCCTTTATAGGTGACAGAGCCTTCTCTTCAATAGCCCCTAGGCTATGGAATATTACCCCGTCAGACGTGAGGACCAGTACCTCACTTCCCTCCTTCAAGAATAGGCTTAAAACATTCCTGTTTAGAAAGCATGTTCTGAAGGAAGCGCTTTGGGCAGACTGAAGTCTGGTAAATGCGTTATACAAATTTTATTATTATTATTATTATTATTATTATTATTATTATTATTATTATTATTATTATTATTATTATTATTATTATTATTATTATTATTATTATTATTATTATTATTATTATTATTATTATTATTATTATTATTATTATTATTATTATTATTATTATTATTATTATTATTATTATTATTATTATTATTATTATTATTATTATTATTATTATTATTATTATTATTATTATTATTATTATTATTATTATTATTATTATTATTATTATTATTATTATTATTATTATTATTATTATTATTATTATTAACTCCAGAGGCATTAAGAATTCTCAGATACTAATTCTAGTCCTGTTTATGCCTTGGTTTAATAGCTCTTAGATATATCTCTCAGCCAATTGTTGATGAGTGTCCATGTCTAATAATGCTTCTCTGCTTTTTCTCACAAAATGTCTGGTTTGATTTATGGCAGATAGCAAGTCCGAGATGATATGTATAATTTCATTCTGCTAAGAGCAGAGGTGATTCAGAATGATTTAGATACTTGTTGATTTGTTTATATGTGGCAATTCCAAGGAGTCCACAGAGAAGCATTCCTCCAGCATCAAATAATCCTTGCCTTGTTCGGTGAAATATTAGGTCAAGTAAAGCATCTAGCCTGGTTAGTCTGTCTGTCCACTGTCTGTATCTGAGGCACAAAGGTTTCCTTGGGCTCTACACTTGCCATGGAGCACTCGCTCTTGTGTGTGGTGTGACTCCTTGGTACTAATATTAGCCTGCCTTACTGGCCTTGGATTGAGGTCATCCCAACACACATCCGGGTAAACAGTCCAATGTGGATCCTACTTGCTTGTGGTGGTCAGTGGTTCCTGAGCTTTGATTACCATATAATCTCCAACTTAAAGGTCACCAACATTCACTTTCCTTTCCGGCCTCTCTCTGTTTTTCCACTTGGATTCTTCTATTGGGGCACTTGCACTCTGCAAAGTGTCTGATAGGATTTGGATACTTTGGATACAACATTTTATGGAGGAAGAATGGATAGCTTGGCTATCAGATGTGGTTCTTTACAAGCTTGGCTATCAGGTGTGGCTCTATGGTGTTTTATTCTTACTTTTTGAAGATATTCTCTTAAATTCTAAAGCATTAAATTCTTGGCCCTGGTCAGAAATCAAAATCTCTGTGTAACCATGTCCTGGTAGGTATTCTTTCCTGAAATTCGATCAAACAGCTTCGTTAGTCTTTCTGGGGACTGCATAACACTACGTCCATCCTGAACAATGAATGATGATTGTCAATATTTAGATGTTACCTCCAACTGACCTGACAAATGGGCCAATGAGGTCCATTCAAATAATTTGTCCAGGGGATGTCGCAATGGGCATCTCTACCATGGGGAGATGGACGGTTTTCCTGTGATATATCAAACAGGTGGGGCATTTCTTTAGTTCCATGTCAATGTCTTTCTTCATGCCTTGCTAGACATAAGATTCGTGTATGTCCAACCTCATGATATGTTCTTACGATGATTTCACACACTAGGTGGCAGCACCAAACAAGGATAATCAGTAGCATACTGATGAGGCCAGTTCAATGAGTACAGATTGCCCTTAAATATGTCGTAGTGACTTACATTGTCTGTCGCTTCTGACCACTCCTCCATGGTATGCTGCTGTTCCTCTCCGATACATTTTAGGTCTAGATCATCATACAGGACAGGTATGGTCTCATCAATTTCTGGAGGTTCAGCACCAAGTCACCAGTCAGAGGTATCAAATGTTGCCACTTCTCTCTGTGATAACATATCGGCTCTGATGTTATGCTTGCCTTTTCTATTGGACACTTTTCCTTCATATTCTGCAAGAACACATACCACCTCTGTATCTTTGAATCATTCATCTCTTTGGTAGAGAGGTATGGGGTTTATGTGTGTACCTATTGCACAATTACATGCATCTGTGTACAGCTTGTAGGACTTTTCTGGTTGAAGGTGTGCCAGGACTTGCTTGCTGATTAGGAAGGCTTTCAGGTTCTCAAATGTAGCTTCCTCAGGTTGGCCCCACTGGAATTTGACATATTTGCGAGTGAGCACCATCAAAAGTGCTGCGATGTATGCATAGTTAATCATACAAAATCTATTATATCTCATCATTCCCAGAACTGACTTGGCCTCTGACACATCTGTTGGGTGACCCAGTTCTACAATGGCCTTGACCTTGTCAGTATCGGGTCTGATCCCTTGCTTATCAATAAAATACCCAAGCAATTTTATTTCTTTTAGTCCAAATACACATTTGCTTGATTTTAATTTTAATCAATATTTTTTTTTCCAATTATCTCAACGTCTCTTGGACAGAGGAGCATGATACGCTCCCTGTTTAATGGGCTCACCTGTAGTGTTTATCTTCTTCTCTTTTCCAAAATGACAACCAACTCTCCATCACTTCAGTCTCTCCTATAACCTCCAGGGCATGTCCATATAAACTGCATAATCCGACAGATGGTTTCAATATCGGCTGTCGAGATCTGCCTGCATTCCTGCATATATCTAAATATTCTAGAAATGCCAGTCTTGTGATTTAAATGTTCAAATGAAGATATGCTCTCTGGAACTTCTTGTGAGAAGCAGCTGCAGCGGTTATTGGCTCCCCTGCAACCTGGATGGTTGCACAGGTGTGGAGCAGACAGACTGTAATGTCTAAAGCCTGGTTAGGCACAGCAGAAACACTTGGCTCCTTGTGACTTTTCTGGCAGTGATGAAGGTCCTCTAGTACCCAACGTGGCCGTCAAAGTAATTTTACCATCTCCTCAGTGTATTGGGAGATGGCACCAACCTCCGTTGCTTCTTCCACTCTGTGTTCATTAACAGTGCTCTCTAATACCATGTTTAGTAAATATTCATCCGCGGTGTACTGTGCCACAAATGTGATAATGTCGAGGAAATTATCAAATTATTACATTTCATTACATGCTTTCATTACATTTCATAACATGCTTTCCCTTAAACCTAACAAAAAGAGGAAAGTCTCAGGTCAAGGTACCAGCGGTAGAGAAAAAAATTATGAATTGGCGCCCTGCTTAGAACACTTGCTACCTGAGATTAATACTAAGATTAGTGGGGTGTATGGTCACTTTCACATGTCTAAAATAGTGGGGAAATCACTGCAACAAAATATTGTAATAAAACAAAGGAAGTCAGTGACTGGAGTGGTGCATATTTTTCTGGAGAAAAAATCTCTTTAGAGAAGTACATGTCATGTGTCTTACTGCATTATGAAAATTGTTTATGAAAGTGAAACAAAACGTAAAGCATAGGTGTCCATTTGTCTCTTAACAAAGTAAATTAACACAATAATCTTCATCTCGCACTACTTGACATATTCATTTGGTTTGAATTGATTTTGTAGTGACCACAAATTTGTAATGGTGACAAATATATTTGGTAAAACATTTGTATTAAATTAGAATATTATTGTTTTTTCAGGGTTCAAACGAGATAATGAAATAGAAACACTTGCTGATGGTTCATATGTCAGAGGGGATCAGAATATAACAACCCTGGCGGAGTATTCCATGGATGCACAAGAAAGGAAATGGAAAAAAATTCAAAGGGAAAGACATATTCTTCTTACAGAGAGTTGTAATGTATTCTATGCAAATAAAACTAGATTGTCCAGAATAGATGTGCCTTCTATTTTAGTTGATGACAAAAATAAAGTGTTGTATTGTCCACTCGAAAAAGTTGGTTCGTCTCATTGGAAACTGGTGATGGTAGCTAACCGCAATCCTGATAAGGCAAACGCAACACTTGGAAATAAGGAAGAAGGAATTATGCATCGTCATTCTTATCTACAAAGTAATGGAATCAACCCTCTCAACTCTTATGATCCACAAAAAAGAGAGTTAATTTTGAGAACATATTTCAAATTCATATTTGTCAGGAATCCATACATGCGCCTCTGGTCTGCCTACAAGAACAAATTAGTGGAAAAGAATGAGTACTACCCTGGTGTTATTGGAAGTCAAATCCTCAGGAAATTTAGAAAAGATGCAACACAAGCAGAAATACAAAAAGGACATGGTGTCAGATTTGATGAATTTTTAAAATTCATTGTTGAAAGAAATGAACTTGATGTCCACTGGGAAAGGTATGAAAAGTTATGTCACTTTTGTTCCATAGACTATACCTTTATTGGGAAAATGGACTCTGAGGAAAATGATGAAATAAATGAGGTGCTTAAGAGAATAGGGGCATATTTCCTTGTTGGTCATTTTCCCAATAAGACTCATAATCACACAAAAAATGATTTGATAAAAGCTTATGAAAATATACCACAAGACTTAGTTGAAAACATTGCAAAAAAATATTCTCTAGACTTCAAAAGTTTTGGATACAATTTGGATTCTGTACAAGGTATTTCATGATATTTTTTTCCCTTGAGCCATAATGAAGAGGAAAGTCTACAGGTAGTTGATTATTCATTGAAATATAAACATTCCAATTCAATATTGTTGAGATTGTTAAATCAGTTAATTAACTCTGAAACAACAGAACTATTATGGGGGCATTCACATCATTTCCAAGATGTGAGCACATACTAATCTTGGACAGCTTGAAACACTTAGAAATCTTAGTATGGCATTTTGTGGGGGGGGGGGGGGGGGGCACAGTGCAAACCCTTGACAAAAGTGGACACTAGGAACAAGGAAGAGCTTGCATCCAAAAGAAAAGTCTATATTGCTCTGAAGTTGATAACAAGATGGACTCTTTTAACTGCTATGTAATGAGAGGTTACTTGATTTGCATAACTCATGATTTTGCACTCATGATTTTGCTTTTCATCTTTTGCATTTGAGACATTCTGATGACAAAATAAAGATTATGTTAGGTCTACAAGTTTATCATTTTAAATTCGATACATATTTTCTATGAGATGGGATTTCTATTAGATTTTTGAAAATATTTTACCCAATAGTATGTACGTATTAAATTTAACAAAAATTCAAATGTACATTGTTGTCCAATCTATCAACTGTCAGCCAGATTCTATTCATCAATTTAAGCCCTGTTGAATGATGTCCTTTCATGACAGGGATATAACCTGGTTGACATAAGAAAGCTCATGATAGTTTGTGGGAGGTCCACTGGGATAGTACCCTTGTCTGTGGTATTATAATTGTATCACAGTGATTATATGAGCAGTGTAATAATAATAATAATAATAATAATAATAATAATAATAATAATAATAATAATAATAATAATAATAATAATAATAATAATAATAATAATAATAATAATAATAATAATAATAATAATAATAATAATAATAATAATAATAATAATAATAATAATAATAATAATAATAATAATAATAAAATTTGTATAGCGCTGACTAGTCTGTTCATAGCGCTAATAATAATAATAATAATAATAATAATAATAATAATAATAATAATAATAATAATAATAATAATAATAATAATAATAATAATAATAATAATAATAATAATAATAATAATAATAATAATAATAAATAGAATTTGTATAGTGCTGATACCAGGTATTTTCTGAATAGGTGTGGTCAATAGGGATGTAGATCTTCATATATATAATAGTTGAGCTCATACTTAGCCTGCCAATGGAGACATTTATATTGTGAAAAAAATGGGACCGACGACAGATCCCTGTGGGACCCCATACTTAATGGATGTCTTCCCTGCAACATTACTTCACAATAATTGCAGACAGTTATTTCATGTAATATTGATAAATCCAAAATAATTTCACCACTACAAAGACTCCTTGATAAGACCACAGGTATATTGGCGGGTCTAGATATGGTCGTTGAAGGGGCCATTCAATTAAACAAATTTTCCATTTATATCGTTTGGTATATCTTCTTATTCTATGAATTTGTATATCATTTGTGAACATAAATATGCAAGAAAGGCAATAAGCATTTGTACAAAAAGCTGGTATGTATCCCATTTTGACAAATGTAAAAGCTTGGACCTACCGCTGATGCCTTTTATGGGCCTTAGCTTCAATCTGTCCCCCTATTTGGACAGTCAAAAACTTTCAGAAGTAATACTGATTAGTATTACATTGTGTAATACTAATCAGAATGAGAGTTCACAATTGATAAAAGATTGTAACCCTAACATTTCATAATGTTGACACAGATTATTTTATTTATCATAAGATCACAAGTATAGCAATATGGATCTTTGTAATAACAGTGGCTTAAACCTTCTGGACAACATATTCTCTCTTTATTTTGGAATCTCTCAGGCCTTGGTGTCTGGATATCATATTGGATGACTGAGCCACAATTATCATCAATGTCCTTCATATCTTCCATATCACTATCATTTTCTCCATCACTTTTCATCATCATTATGGTTTTTTATCATCCACCTGTCCAATATTTGGTATAAAAGTGTCAAATTGGTGTATGAGAACTTACATGTGTGGTGCTTCATGCAACTGAAATGAAGCCTTCAACAGTTTGAACAATTCTTCTTCATATATGTTAGAATCTTTTAAATGTCACCACATGATTTCTGCATGGTTGCCACAGAAGACCTATCGTAAAACATCCTGACATTTCCCTGACTTTGTGTATTCCCTTGAGATTGGTGTCATTTATGATTCAGAGGCCCACCACAATCAAAATAATTGAGATAGAGATGTGAAACTTGAGCAGAATATGTTACAGAATGTTGTGAATAACATATCACTCAGCTGAATTTTTTTTCCTATATACATTATTAGTATTTTCTCGAAGGAAATATTTTTTAAATTACCAGCCAGCTAATCTTTGGGAACTTTGTTCATGGATGTTTGCCAATGCCCAATATATTTTAACAGCTGGAATGAATGAATGAATGAATGAATGAATGAATGAATGAATGAATGAATGAATGAATGAATGAATGAATGAATGAATGAATGAATGAATGAATGAATGAATGAATGAATGAATGAATGAATGAATGAATGAATGAATGAATGAATGAATGAATGAATGAATGAATGAATGAATGAATGAATGAATGAATGAATGAATGAATGAATGAATGAATGAATGAATGAATGAATGGTCAGAGGCACATAAACCACTAAGGTCATTCAGTGCCTAAAAATGGTAAAAACATAAAAATATTGACTAGATAATATATTGAACAATCCTTACATCACAGAATTTTAAGACATCAGGTATGTATTTAATAAATATGTATACTTGATTACCATTTGATGTTCTGTGGTTCTTGATGAATTGGTTGATAAATTGTTATAACACCTTGGATAGGTACAGTTCATGTTTATTTTGATATGTGGATCCGGGCAAAATGTGGAGTGAGCAATCTTGTCATGAGAAAAGGTCAAAGCATACTACTAGACCTGTGAGACACATGCTTGTGATGAAAATTTGGAACAATTGCATTACAATCGATATATTCATAGATGCTCAAGGTTGGCCTCATGATCAACTTACTCGAAGTTTAAAGTGTATGATAAAATCTTGAAATTGTATCCATGTTATAATTTCTTATGTCTGAACTGAAATAAAATCATAATATGAAGATTTCATATTTGTTTTCTGTATAAAGTTACTTTTTTTTTATTTTCTATGTTGTCAAAACATATTCAATTCTGTATGTTCTGACATGCATTTTGCATCAAATATACCCCAATATGAAGATTTTATATTTGATTACTGCAGAAAGTCATTATTATTCATAGCTTCTTTGTTCTGTATGTTCTGACATGCATTTTGCATCAAATATACCCCAATATGAAGATTTTATATTTGATTACTGCAGAAAGTCATTATTATTCATAGTTTCTTTGTTTGTAAAAAGAAATGATAATTATATTCTACTGATTTGCAAATTGCTCAATAAGAACTCTAATATATAGATTTCATATTTTTTTGGTATCAAGTCTTTTCTATTATTTTATATTCTTCTTCATTTGCAATAGACAAATCAATTCATGTTTTCTGAAGTCCATGTTACTCACCTTCAGCATGAAAATAATACTTTTCTCAACTAGGATTTGAACCCTGCATGTTGAGCATTGAAGACAGACATTTTAACACTGAGCCACCTATCACCCAGCACTGTAGAAAACACAGCTTCACAGCACATTTTATGTGTTCTGACTTTCATATTGCTTAAAAAAAGATTCCAACATGAAGATTTCACCTTTGTTTATTGTCTAAAGTCATTATTTATATAATTTCTATCAAAACAAAAAATGTTTCTATTCTGACCCAAAGTGTATATTGCTAAAATAAAACTTCAAAATGCATGATGAAGAAAAAAAAACAAAAAAAAACTTCCCACCAGGAATTGAACCCACTAGGAATTGAACCCCAGACCTTTAGCATGAGAGACAGATGTTTAACCCACATGATGAATATTATGATTTATCTTCTCACTGGTAAATCACACAAATAGTTAACATCGTAATCACTTTATCAAGTTGTTTTATAAAGGGATATTCAGTAATTTTACACAGCAGCCTAAGTAAGATTTATAGACGAAAATCTTCCAAAAATATGTTTGTCTAAGATGATATCAAAAGTAATGCAATTAGATCAAAAGAAACAGATATCTATAACTCATCTCTCATTTAAATCTAATTGAGTTGATTCTCTGTTGGTAAGTATATAAGGTAAGCATGTTATTATTTATGTTGAATATGAGGTGTGTCTGTCATATAATGTCCAGACACATTATATATTTTTAATTCAAACTCATAAACAAAAAAATGTAATAAGCCAAAGAAAGTCAGTTACTGGAGTGGTGTTTCTGGAGAAGTCATATGGAAATTAGTCCGGTAGGATGTAATTTTACAGGGAGTTAATGTGTTGATATGTATTCAATGCGTTCACTCATAACAGAAATCAAGCTGGCCGAATGCTGGTTGAGAATGTGCTTGATTTGTCTTAAGGGAAGTACATGTCATGCTAAAGAAAATTAAACATTTGCTGAGTCTCACTTAATTGTTCAGAAATGCTGACTTGCAAACACTCTAAATTTATCTAGTAACAATCTAGTAATCTTCTTAACTAGATTCGAGACAGATTACTAGATGCATCTAGAAAAGTTACTAGATTGTCTAAACAAGTTCCTAGATGATCTAGTAACGTTTCTAGATGATCTAGTCATGTTCCTATGTAATCTAGTCATGTGTCTAGATTGACTAGTAAGGTCTATTTAGTTGCTAGAAATGTTCCTAGATGAAGCTGGTAAGGTATTTAGATATTATCTAGTAAGGTTACTAAGCCAATAGATATATGCTAGATTCTAGACAAATTACTAGATTTTAGATTGTTATGTTACTAGAAATCAGTATTTACCCAACTCAAAGTTTAAAAATAATCAACATGATAATGTACAAAACAATATGTATGGAGGAATATATTTATAATTAAATAAACAAGTTTATATTATTGGTAAAGATTTAAAACCTTGTCAACAACAAATAACTCACTTAAAGCTTGTCAGGAGCTTTCAGTGCGACTCTCTGCACTTTCAAGTTTATATTAAGTCACAACATGAACAAATTATCTATTATTGTTAGGAAAATTAACTTTCAGTCCTTACCAAATTCATGCCAAATAACAATTAGCAATATATCAAATGAAAAAAATAATATATAATTTATTACAAAATGGCTCAAATTTAACTGTGATACCAATAATCTTCTGTGGGTAATCTAATATAATATCCATTTCATTATCTATGAGATTGACTGTTTTCATTAAATATGGGAATAAGAAATTTTCCCATATTACATTAATGATGAAACTAACATATATCACAGTAAGGTCCTGCAAGGTCCACACTGACCCAGAGTAATGTCACTGTTTGCCACTAGAGGTCACTCCCGGCCACATGGGAGACACCTGGTGGCAACTGCTCGCACCAGCAGTGACCTACTTATTAACAGCCCGCCAAAACAACACAATGGATGCCAGCTGAGAGTTTAAATTTCCAGAGATTGTCACTTCTAAATTGGTGAGTAACATATATATCATCATGCCTTAAAGTCAGAAACTTTCCTGATGTCTGAGTGTACTATTTGGAGGTGATTATTGGTAAAACAATTAACAAAACCAGTAGGATATCCGGCCAGACAAAAGATTGCAGCATATTGCATCATTACATTGAGTCAGTTGACCTATATTGTAAACCCACCAAAACTAAACTATCATGTACATTATAACCAAAAGTCCTATGTACAATACATTTCTTGGGTGTAAACAAATGGTCATGCATTACGATCATTACGATCTGTATTAAATAATGGCCCTACATTGTCATTTGGACTCTCTACAATGCCTGCCTATGACTAGAAACCCATCTCCTAGACCAAGATCGAGGCAAAGTCTGATATTTCACCATGGAGCAAACTATACACCGTTGCCCCTTTTGCTTCTTCATGTCTCAGTTTTACAAACCCTTTGAGCAGCATATAGTGCGAACTCATCGAGATGACCCCAATTTCATTGTGTTCTGTAACTTCAAGGATTGTGAGTATTCCACTAAAAGCTGGAATGCTTGGAAAAATATTAAAGAGAAAAAAAACACAGCAATCAGATAAATGTAGATTTCCATAGATTGTCCAAGCTGAGGCAACACATCATATTTTAAAACATAATATGATCATGTATGCTTTTTCTTATATTAGATGATTAATGTGTGATGCTGTGTAAAATGTTATAGGAATACAAGGCCCATCTCGTGAAATTTCATGCAGCATGGGAGGACAAGAAAAAGAAGGATCAAGAAAAGAGGCGCACCATTGTAGCAGTCCTGGAGACAACATTCAAGACGAACAAGAGATGGATCTTCGAATCATCTGCATCCCTCAAAATGCTCCAGGAACGGATGCCTTGCTTCAAGGATTGCCGATACGTGAGTTTTAGGATGATAATGTTAATCACTTTAAATAGATTATAAATATTTAAGACCTCTAATATTTGTCAAAAATTGCACTTCAGATGTGTTTCTGGGGCAAAAAATAGAATGGGTCAATTTCTTTTCTGATTTGATTAAATGCATCCAGACTCTTTTAATATTCTGTAATGAAAAGGTCCACCTTGCAGCCAGTTTTGAGACTGATGTGGAAAAAAGACCAATTCCTGGGATATCTAAACTGATAGCATATTAAACTGATAGCATTGTATCTGAATTGTTTATGAGTATAATCAATGAATTATTTTATTTGTTACTAGTCACAAAATATTGTTTTGTCTTTTCAGATCAGGTTCCAGTTTGTGCTGACTGTCACAAAGCCAGTATTTCAGAAAATGAGAGCCCAAATGCAAATTTTCAAGAAGGCTATGGTTGAGATTATGGATACTGAAGTGAGTCTAATAACATTTAAGTTTTACTATAAATGCTATTATATGAATGTTTTCATAAAGTAGTTCTTTCAATTTTAACAAAATATTGTTACAAACAGGCTTGAATTCTGTTTAAAAAAGCTTAGCTGGTCATTCTCCCGTAAATGTGTTTGGCAAGTAGTGATCATTCTTTGCAATGGACACTACACTTTTTAAATATGATAAAATGAATATGCTATCAAAATTATTCTTACATATTTTGTTTTGGTTTAAGTATTTGCAGAATCCTACCTTCCAGGATATGCTGCAATATGTAGAAAAGGAGACGTGGAGCAAAAATCGATTTTGCTCCAGCAAGCCCCTTCTCCAGATTCATGAGGTATGACATTAGTATTTATTGGAATATTTTAAGACAGTTTCCTAATTAACAGTTGACACATTGTAAATAGCATATGTTCTGTCCCACTCTTTACAATATTTACTGTATCTTTTATCAAACCAGCAGACAACTTTAACATTATGTAGAAATGTTAAAATGAAAAAGTGCTTGATATTTAGCTTTTCAAACTATTATCAGAATACATTCATGTTTTATCTTCAGGATGTCCCCGATGAGGAGGTCGCAAGCCATATTGAGTCCGCAGTGACAGACTGCCCTCACCTGGTAGGTTTCCAGGATTCGGGCGAGAAGAAGATGCAGAGGATGTTTGTGGTTGGACTCGGCACATACAGTACACAAGAACTCACAAATGACACGTTTGACCTCGAGCCCTTCTTTCTGGCCCTCATAGGCCTCTACTATGTTGCCAATGTAGCGTTCCCCAAGTGCTATTGTGGTGTGCTTGGAGTCTGCCAGCAATACTATCTTGGTGAGATTTATGACCAGTATAGATCCACCGGGTTCAAGCTGCTGGAACCGCATCTGCAGGCAGCAATTGACCAGGTTGAATCCTAAGGTGCAAGGACAAATCACATGGGAAATACCCATTAAACCGAATCATAGAATATGAGAACAATTTTGCATAATCATAATAGTTCTTTATAACAGACATGTTTGACTTATGATTAAATAATATTCATAGTTGCTTTGTTATTCATATTCTTATATGGATGTGATGATGTTTATACCTTATGTAAATGGAAAAACATAGAAACTTTGGATAAAGTTGGTTGATTTAATAATGGACCAGACATAATATTTTAGTTTCTCTATTAGATACTGAATATATACTGCTGTGCAGTAAAATTATGTAAATGTCAGAAAAATGTAAAATGAATCCATATTATGGTCCAGAGGTCTTTGATACTTTTAATATGAGAATGTTGTCCTCATTTGATAGCATAGTTTATAATATTTGTTTTATGTGCTAGTTAGTGCTAGTTAGTACATAGTGCTATTATGTCATTATTTTATGTCCATAATTATATTAACATTTATCAAAAATCCTGCCATTTTGTATTGTCCAGTGTGGTAAAGATTAACATTTCTCCAAAAATCAAGTAATCTAAATTGAAAATGATCGCTCATGATCATTTGAACTATTTTCCTGAAACCCTTGTCACAAATGCACTTAATGTCATCTAAATTACATGTAGCTGAGAGATGTACAAGTTTTAATACAGATATAAATTGTATGATATTGAAAATTGTTATGTTTGATACATTGTAAATGCCATCTAGTAAATGTAATCTAGTAACATTATTTTGTTTCTAGTAAGATTGTCTAGGAACAAATGTTATTAGCGGGTCAGTAGAACCAACTTGTCTAGAAACTAGTGAATTTCCTTCCTAGTTTCTAGTAATGTAACTTACTACTTTCTAGTAATTTGTATCTAGTATGATAATAAAATATTTCTAGAATCTAGACAACTTTCTAGTTTTTTCTAGTAATCTAGTAATTTAAAGTTATTAGCAAGTCAGTAGGGTGAAGTTACTAGATTTATTACTAGTTTCTAGTCATGAAAAATTTAGAGTGAGCTGATAGTCAACTAACTGTCACCTAACAGTAGGTGGCAGCAGAGGTACATAACCAAGATGTGTCCAACATTTCCCTGCCTCTCATAGATGCCCCAAAGTCGCACACTTTGTTGGCTGATAATAAAAATAGCCATGGTCATCGGATAGTTTAATAGTTCAGTATTGCATTTTAATAAGCCCACATAGCAGATGATATAATTTATCGTGATAATAATACATGATAGTGCCCATAAGAAATTGAAGTCAATTTAATTAAATTTATATGTTTGTTTTTTTAATAGGAATTTGTATATATATATTATATATATATATATACGGCATTTTTACATTCAAGGTGTCAATTTGCGTTTCAATATGGTAAAGAATTCAATCTTCTGTAGAATGTTCAGTAAATTTGACCTGGAAAATTCAGTGTATTCAAAATCACATGTGAACATTTCATTTTCAAGTATCCTCATCTAGTTTTTGAGTTACAGCATTTTAAAAATAATCTGTATCTCCTCATCTTTAACCTCTTCTTTTCTCTCTTCTCCTCCTCACTCAGTGTCTTTTGTCAAGGCATCGTAGTTTTCATTCACATATTTACAACCTGGAAAACCTGAAAATCTCCATAACATTGTTGAGTTTACGAAAATGCTCCACTGACTCAATGGAAAATTTTCAGATAGATATTGTATTCTCCGTAGCCCTCTTCTATTATTTAAACATTACCATGAACAAATTATACAACACCATTTCACAATTTAGACAGGTTCTACAACATAATACACTTATAGCTCTTGTTGTGGCATCAAAATAATCTATCAGTTTCATCTCAAACTGATTTTGATGCCATAATTTGCCCGTCAGTGTATTTCCTTTCATATTTTACTCATAAGTATCATATCATACATGTAGCAGTACATATAATTTCTGGTAAAAAAAACTATCAAACCAATAATACACACCTATATGGTGTGGTTAGGCCAAAGATATGTATACTAGAACCTGTGGTAAAATTTATTTGATGACAATGTCTAATGGGGGCTACGGAGAATACAGGGGCTACGGAGAATACATTTGTTTTTTTGGTGCTCTATCAAATAGTTAAATACTCTGCAGTATTTCTGTAGCAGTAAACCTTGATGGCCTATCAATGCCAAACCTTTCATGGTATTATTAATCAAAGGACTGCTGATTCCTTGATTACAACTGGGGCTGTGGAAAATACAGGGGCTACGGAGAATACAGGGGCTACGGAGAATACATTTGTCTTTTTGGTGCTCTATCAAATAGTTAAATAGGCTGCAGTATTTTTGTAGCAGTAAACCTTGATGGCCTATCAATGCCAAACCTATCATGGTATTATTAATCAAAGGGCTGCTGATTTCTTGAATATACAACTGGGGCTACGGAGAATACATCATTTTTCAACAATAATTGTGCCAGATTCAGAAGCTGAACTTCTTCTTATCATTCACGATACTATCAAAAGCAGTACTTTTTCCTGAATAATGTCTACCTCTAAGTGTAAAATTATGTTTATTGGGCATATTTAGCAGTTATAATGGATAATGGATGGGTTAGATAATGCCAAAGGAGAAAAATAATGGATTTGCATAACGCCAACAAGTGTATGTCGAGGATAAAGAATCTCATTCACCTGGTCTGTGTCAATCATCTACACCTCAAAATATCAAGTCAAATATGTTTAATAAACAAAATAAGCAAATATCAGATAGCAGTAAACACCCTTTTTTTATATCAGCCTTGCTCAAACAAGACCTTTGTGGAAAATGAAACAACAAAAACAGAGATTTTGTTAATTTTTACACCAAATTCTGGCATTTTCTCAATAATTTGAATAATATTTCACTTTAAAAAACTTTTTTTTCCAATCATGTATTACAAGACATTAAAATGTCCTCTTCAAAACAAAATATCACCATAATTTCATTAAAAAAATGTGTGCATAACAATGTTTAAGTAGAAATGGACACCTTGAAAGAAAAAATGCCGACACCATATTCATAAAGACAATGTGGCATCTGCTGAATTATTAAAATGAAATAGATCAAAATACTACTACTACTACTACTACTACTACTACTACTAATAATAATAATAATAATAATAATAATAATAATAATAATAATAATAATAATAATAATAATAATAATAAAATATTTGTATAGCACATACATCAAGTAAAGCTTGCTCGCAGCACTTTAAGGTTGCTATATGTTATCTAAGTCAATGTTAACATTGAAAATTTTCTTAAATAAAAATGTTTTCAAGGATTTTTTTAATTAAATAATATTATCAGATCTATTTAGGGGCCATGCCATTTAAGGCCTTCCAAGTCAAAAACAATATTTTAAATTCAATTCTCGCTAGTACTGGCAACCAGTGGAGCCTCTGTATTTAGGTACTAGCATGATCAAACTTCTTAATGCATCCTACAACCCTTGCCGCAGCATTCTATAGTCTTTGTAGCCTATTAATCTCATGTAATGGTAGGTTAATTAGTAACGAGTTACAATAGTCAAGATTAGATGTAACAAAGGCATGCATTAGCATATTCGCAGATTTTTCACTTAAACAACTTCTGGTGGAGGTAACATTTATAAGATGAAAAAACCCTTCTTACAGATAAAACTAATTTGATTCTTTAACATCATATTTTTGTCAAATGTAACACCAAGGTCTTTCACTTTTCCTGCCAATTCATCTCTTGTTTTATCAATATTAATGGATTTAGAGATTTTTCTGGATAGGTTTTATTTAGTCCTACTCTTAGAGGATATCGAAAATTTCTGTATACTGGATATGCAGTTTTCAATATTAGCAAAATTAAAATCAACATCTGTAGTATCATCTGGATTAAGTGAGATATAAAGTTGAGTATCATCAGCATATATATGAAAGCATAAACCATAAGATTTCATAATATCAGCAATAGGAGACATATAAATCGTAAACAGAATAGGGCCTAAAACTGAACCCTGGGGAATTCCGTACTTCAATTTTTCCATTTCAGAAAATTTTCCGTTAATAGTCACATACTGTTTCCTATTTGTTAAATATGACTTAAACCAGTTTAAAACATTTCCAGTTATTCCACATCTATCTTTTAGTCAATTTAGGAGAATATCATGATCAAAAGTGTCAAAAGCCGCAGACAAGTCCAGAAGAACGAGAAGGACAATGCGCCCATTATCAAGATCCATTAAGATGTCATTCTGAACCCAGAGCAATGCAGTCTCTGTACTATGAAACATTTTATAAGTAGATTGAAATAGGTCCTTTAAATCATTACATAATCAGGGTGTATAGTTAACTGATCAGCAACTGCTCTTTCAATTAATTTTAAGATATATTTCAAATTGGAGACTGGGCAATAATTATTTTTAATTAGTTCAAGACCTATTTTTTAAGTCGGGGATGTACAACACTATTTTTAGCGATTTTGGAAACCAAGCCATTAATAGGAATTTATTTATAATTTCTGTAATAATAAGTAGAAATAAAGTAAGACATTCATGCAACAACCAGGTAGGAATCAGGTCCAGCTTAGTTTATATATATAGTAATGCTATATATAGACACATGGCTGAGATCAAACCTATTTTTATCATTTAATTTGCAGACAGCTCATGCATATAAATGCATATATATGTCTTTGTAATCCTGCAAACTTGACGTTTTAACTTTATCAAATATGATAATTGCCTACCTATCTGTGGATTATGCAATCCACCTTGCGGAATAGATTGAATCAGTGTCATGCCTATTACGGCAGAGGTAGTATATGACACTACCTCCCCATGCAGAGTAAGTTTTTGGCTACAATTTGAAAAACAAGCCACGGTCGTGATTGAGGTCATCATATTTAGGCCTTCATGGGTTGGACATGAGTTTAATATTTATAGTTGGTATATCAAATAGGATAGCAAAATGTCGAGATTTTTGTTGACCCATGAACCCACGGACCAATGGACGGAGCCTGATACTATGGCTTCTACACAGGCATTAGGAGTTTAAATTATCAATAAATAAATAGTTATGATAGTTATCAAAGATAGTTATCCAATGTCGTACTCTATCATTGCCAGAAAATATGCATTCATGGTATAAAGTAGGTCAGTGCCTTTGAGATTTAGCAAGGCATATCAAGATATTGCAAAACATCAAAGTTTTTGGCTACAATTTGAAAAACAAGCCACGGTCGTGATTGAGGTCATCATATTTAGGCCTTCATGGGTTGGACATGAGTTTAATATTTATAGTTGGTATATCAAATAGGATAGCAAAATGTCGAGATTTTTGTTGACCCATGAACCCACGGACCAATGGACGAAGCCTGATACTATGGCTTCTACACAGGCATTAGGAGTTTAAATTATCAATAAATAAATAGTTATGATAGTTATCAAAGATAGTTATCCAATGTCGTACTCTATCATTGCCAGAAAATATGCATTCATGGTATAAAGTAGGTCAGTGCCTTTGAGATTTAGCAAGGCATATCAAGATATTGCAAAACATCAAAGTTTTTGGCTACAATTTGAAAAACAAGCCACGGTCGTGATTGAGGTCATCATATTTAGGCCTTCATGGGTTGGACATGAGTTTAATATTTATAGTTGGTATCTCAAATAGGATAGCAAAATGTCGAGATTTTTGTTGACCCATGAACCCACGGACCAATGGACGAAGCCTGATACTATGGCTTCTACACAGGCATTAGGAGTTTAAATTATCAATAAATAAATAGTTATGATAGTTATCAAAGATAGTTATGTTTTTTAATGAATAAACTACAAAGTATTTTGTCTTCCTGGTTACCATTAATTAAAGTTTGGCTGCAATATTCAGACATCTTAATTTATTTTGGTTTAAAACCCCCAAAAAAGTTCAATGTGTGTTATTAAGTAAAAATAAATGTCATGTGGTCTCACCGGTATAGATTTTTTTTTACTTACCTCCCCCACCCCCACCCCCGATTAAATAATGGTCCGCCCCTAAATGAAATAATAATTCATAGCCATGTATGGTTGAGATACCATGTATGGTTGAGCACAACATGTTTATTTCATGTTAGCGGAGTTGATACCTTATGCTTGTCCCAAGTTGTTGTGTCGTAACATTGATTTCTGTCGATTGCTTATCTTCGGTTCTGAAATATAGAAAAGAGTGAATATGGCGGATTTCAAGGACCGTGTTGTACTTGTGACAGGTATGTTTGTTTGACGAGTACTATATACATATACAAAAAAAGTTGTGTGAAAGAAACTTGGATTTAGTCTTATTGCAGTTGTCAACTGTAAGGTGTTTGGGACTGCTACCTTGTGTCTCTAAATAATGACTTTGTCTCCAACAAACTCGTCCAATACCTTTCCATAATACAATACGTGATATTATTGATGATCGACATGAAAGCGAAATATAAAAATGCATCGAGCTTGTTACATGACAGAGTAAGCTAACATTGGAAATGTTGAATGATGTGTTCACAGCTAGTTGACAATTGTTATTTGTTGTTAAAGTTGTCCAATGCATGTTCAAACGTAAGAAAGGCTCATTCATAATTTGAAAGAGGGTAATTTGATATTATCTGGTTGCAAAATTATTTCATTACTCTGCTTAACAGAGTTAGCATTCAATTACTACCGCTGCAGTCATTGCCCTATATTCGATACACAAAACACATCAACTGACCAATCAGTACTGCTAGCAGAACAAAACAGAATCTATTTCAGCTAGCATTTATTTATTCCTCACCAATCAGTTCACAGCCAGATTTTTATGAATACGGATGACTTGCGCTCGATTCTGTGCGCACCTTTATACCTATGGTGGCAGGGACTGATATGATAAAGAAGTCCTGCTATGGAGGGTATTATTTCATTAATATATTAGCCAACTTTCCCTTGCACCAGGCTCTGCAAGTAATGGTCAGAAATGTCTTTTGAGTCATACCTGTGAGACCATGCCCAGTCATATATTTTGTCAACTATTTCGTCACATGTAATAACATGTTATGATTAGAAATGAGTCAAACAATTAGTAAAGATGTTTGTGACATGTATATCAAAATAGTCAGACAGAATTACTCGTAGGATGGAACTTTAGTTTTTCAGATAGATATCATCAGGCTGTCTCATCAATAAATCATTGAAACAATGTTGGAAGTGATGTAAAAACACGACCTGGTGGGTCATAAAATTTGAAACACAAGCAGTAAGAATTGAAAAGCCTATGGAAAGAATGATATTGTGTCTGCGTAGTCTATTTTCAATGCTAATAATCCGAATAGTTTGTATTCTCATTGAGGGGACTCACTATTAAATGTTCATCAATTTCCTTCATGCCATTGTTAATTCTGCCAGCATAATGATTAACATTTGAAAAGCTAGGTGCCAGTTCTGGTATCGGTGCAGTGACAGCCGTGGAGTTTGCCCGGCGAGGGGCCCGCATTGCCCTTGTGGGCAGAGACCCAGCAAAGCTGTCCCGGGTCAGCCAAATCTGTCTCGATGCTATGGGAGATAGAGTGAAGGGAGAGGTTCGCGTTGTTGAGATATATGCAGACCTTCACAATGAAGATGATGTCCGTAAAATCAGCCAGCAAGTTATCCAAGAGCTGTCTACTGTTCATGTTCTGGTATGTGTTTTGATTAAATATCCCAACAATTGCACACTGATAGGATACAAAAGACAAGCACAGTTAAATGCATAAAATCTGGACTTCAGTATAAAGATACAGAGCTAATAAACTAAGCAGGAAAAGCTACTCATATATTAGCCTGTTAAATGAAAATAACATATTTTATGGAACATAGAAAAGCTAATGATACCACCATGAAACTTTTGGTCTGTATCCCATTATATTCAGAATAAAGATTTATTACTTCTATCAATACTGGTCCCAAAAAATTTATTTGGAAGAAAAAAAATCTACATCTTAAAAACATATCAATTTTGCCAAACCACGATTTTTCTTCTCATGTGTGATATAGTTTCCAAACTTTAGTGTGACCTTGACACATTTATTGTCAAAAGGCTAAACTTTGAAAGTAAACTTATAGATATCTGTATTGTCAAGTCACAATGCCATGTTTGAAAATGGTCTGCGGGTTGTCGGACTTAGGATGTCTGAATGAGGATTACCAAACAACTTTGGAAAGGTGTTCTTGAGAATATTTACTGTGATTACCTGTTTTGTAGATCACAGTCAATTTTCTTGTGATCAAAATACGACCAACATGATGAAAACAAGCCTTTCTATGTTACATAATATGCAGAACCATTTTGACCCTTTTTGACATCTGCCCCTAAGAGCTACTCTGTATAGCTAGCTAGAGTCAAATACTACACCCGGATCTGCTAGGAGTACAAGGGAACTCTCATCCAAAATATTCATAAATACTCTTAAAGCCTATTAAAGATTCATGTGGCGAGCTTTTCCAAAAGAACAATATGATATTAGGTACACTTCATGTTGTAGGTGAACAATGCAGGGGGTCCAGGCATAGGATGTATCTCAAATCTAAATCTGGATGTGATGGACAAGAAATATTATGAATTTGTGCGTGCTCCTGCCCTCCTCTCCAGCCTTGTTCTTCCTCACCTCAAAAGCAATAAAGGTAAGAGACCCTAAAGGTTCCATACCGTATTAAGACCAGGTTTATCTAACAACAGCGGGGATGTTTAAAACAAAGGACCATGCTATTGTGATTGATTAGTTTATTAATAATGTGCGTGCAATAAAATCAATTGTCTTCTATTATTTATTAATCCATAATAAACTTGTCGCATCATTGGGTAAATCATCAAATCACATTTCACTACCGTCATGTATATTTTAAACAATAAGCGACACACCTGTATCGAAACCCTTATGGTGTATGATGCCATTTTCACCACACTCTCTGTTCCGCTTCGTGAATTATTCAGTTGGTTCCGTCACACAATGTGCGTGCGTGTCCAAGCGCTGACCCACATTAGACTTGAATGAATGACTGGTGGTTTAATGGCACATAGTCTATTTTAATCAGTCAGTGCATTCTGAGGTAAAACATTATTTTTTGAATACATGATTTGTAAAAATCAGTACAATATTAAACCAATCTTAACAACAGAGGATTTTAAGAAAATCTTTTTCAATTTATCATTCATAGGTATAATATGAATGTAAAATTGTTTAAAAAAAGACATAAAATACCATTTTCTATGGTCATCAAAACATAGGTCTTGTATATTGAATTTTTATGTAATGGAAATAATATATTCAATCAAAATATGTTTTGTATTCAATGCTGACAATATGACTTTATTTGTGACAACCATATTAATTCTTTATCCAATGCTGCTTCAGCAGCATGGTTAGCATTTCATTTCCATGTCTCGCCTGCAACAGCTATCAGCCAAGATGTCACTTTTCATCCGTCCGTGTCTCTGTCCGTCTCTCAACATTTAGAGCCACGAGTCAGTGGAATTAGAGATATCAGTATTGGTGCAATGAAACATCTTCAAGAATAGTATTAGTTACTTCAATGTGTCTTTCAGCTCTGTAATTATAAACAACATGTAATCTTGAGGCTTGGTGGAAATGTGTATCATAAGGTTCTCAATTGGGGCTTGCTGAAAAATTCATGCTTGAGTCAGCAGTAACGCCTCAGTCAACACTTAGAGCGTTCGTGAAATGAGGTTTGCAATCACTTTTCTCTTGCATAATATAAATGTTTATACCCAAAACTTTGTGATCAAATGCTATTCCCCATCACATTTCCCATAGGACACCTTCAGATTGGGACAGTGGGGTGATTTGGCTCACAGAGGACAATTAATGTTTATCCATTGGTACAGGTTTAACACCCTGACAAGCCACAATAGAGGGCATACGATTGTATACATGTGGCCACCTGGTGGTCAAAAGAGTACAGGTTGTACCTGGCACTTTCAGCAAAACACAATAACCATGGTCGGTGAATTTTGGATGATTTTAGTGAGATAGCTTGCTTGTATCCAAGTTTTGTGGCCACATATCATTTAAACATACCCCAACTTCTGTGAACATTGCCTGTGACCTCTGTGATTTCATGATTGCTTTACATAAAGAATTTGATATTAAGTAATTGGTTTGTAATTTTGTAATTTTTGGCTGGATGATTCTACTCGATTAGCAGTATTGTTATCAGTGATAACAATTTAGATGAATATTAATGTGGACTTTATAAGCTGGCTTTGATAAAAAGAGCTCTCATTTTTTTTTCAGGCGTTGAGCATAATGGCATGGTATTTCTGAATAATAATTTTCTTATTCCATATACATGGGCTTGAGAGTTTTGAAGTGCTGAACAGTATTCGTAGCTATGCCGAGTAATGGTTGCGATTTCATCGGTAAAGACACGAGCGTCCAGAATGACGTATCTATGTTCCGGTTGTTTTATGAAAGTCCAAACATGACATGAACTGCACCGATCTGTTAAGTTTGCAGCTGGACACCGTTCAAAGCCTTCCCATTCCTTATATCATTGCTCCTTTTTTGCCATATGGGATAATATTGGATTGTACGGATGAACCATTCAGTGCACTTTATGCCAATCAGATTATCTGCAAAATGAAAGCATCAAAGCAAGCTCTGGTGTTGACTTATAACTTATTTGTTTCACCACCAATATGATCTCTTATTTGGACCAGGAATTAATGTTCTCATCACCACCCTACCTCAACTCTTTGCACCAAAAAGTAATAAACTAGTGTCATCCAGACAAAAAAATAGATTTGAGATGCAACTGTGACTCTCAACGTGGAGTCCGAACATCGGAAAAATATTATGTCCATGACATTAAAGCATTAACATAGGTGCATTTATGTTTTGGTGAATTTATGTTTAAAAAAACTTCCACCTACACCCCTCCCCCATACCACCCATTTTACTTCAAACAATCTATGACAAAAGACTCTCCTTTGATTTTTCCTCGACTTAGAAAGGAGTTGTCAATTTCTATAGTAACTCATTGCCATGATGTAATTGGTTTTTGTGATTAAAACCATTGATATTATGAGTTTCTTTTTTAATCATATAGCAATTTTATGCCAATTTCAGGAAGCATTATCAATGTATCCTCCGTAATTTCTCAAATGACAGTAAGTACGATTTTCTTTACTATCAGTTGGTACGGTATAATGTTCACTATATGGGTATCCCCGTTATAATCTTTCTTGAAGATGGTTACATATAAATATTGGATGGAAACAACACTGTTGCTTATTCTGTTATGTACAACACAGTTAATTACCCAGAGGACAGTCATGCCTTCTTGTGGCCATAGTAAAATCTATACCAAAATCTGTAATAAATAAGTAGCATAAATATTTTCAAACTCCAGTAAAAACATTATGGGTCGCCATCTTAGGTTTTATAGAAATGAACTTCAAACCTTTGGATTTTCTTCCACCAGTCCTGCTTGTATGTTCTACCAGGCATTCATTGAGCCATACCTCTCATGTGTTTATGTCATTCCATGTTTCACATGCCCACATTGAATCCGTCCTTTTAACATTGCATGTTTTGACAGTCGGTGGAGCATATGCCCTACAGTATTATGAAAGCAGCCATGGATCACATGAGTAGGAATATGGCTCTGGGTACGTGACCCAATTTTGATAGTCTTGAATTTCAACAGAAGATCCTCAGTATGTTATCTAACTGCCATTTTTTTTCTCTATTTTTCAGAATTATCAAAAGATGGTGTTCGAGTCAATACAGTCAAGTATGTATAATAAAACCACGATTGCAGGCGAACAGTAATAATTTAAAATATAAATTAATGGAACACCTGACACATAGATTTTAATTGCCATTCGCTGTCGCTGCTTTCAGCCCTGGTTTTGTGATGACAGATTTATTTGACCAATTCCTGTCGGACCAGGATCAAAAGGCCAAGGTAAAATCTTGATAAAAAAGAACATATAACCTAGAACATAATATACCTTTTCAGTGGCCTCTATTATATATGATATTTGAATTTCAAATAATGATTTATTTGTATTTCAGTTTGAGGAAGTCGCTTTTAAGCAGAGTCCACTGGGTAGAGCAGCTCACCCTGAGGAGATTGCTAAGCTCATCGCCTTCCTGGCTTCTGACGAGGCCTCGTTTATAACAGGATCAAACTACGTCATAGATGGGGGAATTTCTCTCACTAACTATATGTCCTGAACAAAAACCATTCACCGCTTCTACCGTTTGTCGAACTGGTGACAATTTGATGGATTTAATGCCAAATATTTGGTCTGAGAAAAATGGATTCACTAAAATTATATCTGTTTAATAAATGTTATGGATACCACGACCATCAAGTGCCGTTGTTGTTGGTTGAAAGAGGGAGACACCTTTTATGATATTTGCTGATGTGTTCGTATAACGCCAGAGGGCAGTATAAATCATGTCCGCGTGGTGTGCCGATATCCAGGAACGTCTGGATCTCCAACACAGCATCATGGAATATACTCAAACACGTTATAGATTTTTTTTTTTGGGGGGGGGGGGGGGGTTCTTTTTTTTCTTTTTTTTTTGCAAATTTGTCTAAACTCCGAAAACCACTCAAATAACACCTGTGCAAATAAAGATTTCATCTTTGTTTTCTGTATTGGCCGATTGCGGGTCGCCATACTGCCCCGTTCAAAACAACACACCGGAACTGCACAATTTATATCAGAAGTGCACAAAAACGCTCTAAAATCCAATCATTAAAAAAAATGGCACAAAGGCGCTTATACATGATTTCATTTTCATATTTTCTACATTTTCAAAAAAAAAAAAAAAAAGATGGTCCAACTGACTATGTGACACCCATCGGTTATCTGTTTGATTCTAGATGATAAAAATATCTTTGTTTTGATATCTCCAATTAAAATGTACCTTCCAATAATGGTCGTATCTGTGACGCCATTGAATCTAGATTGAAATATGAACTCGTTGGTGACTGATCTCTAAATATATCAATGAAAAAGAAATGTAAACTTACTGGTGAACATGTCCTGAACCAGAGCCAATTTTATGGCCTCTAATATCAAATGAACATAAAAGATGATTTCACAATTGATTATATTTTACATCAAAATTCTGTTTACCTGATGAAAATTCTATGCAAAATGCATCATTACTATTCTTGGCAAACCTTTTCGCTGAAAAATCAATCTCACTAAATTCTCACTTTCGCTAAAAAGTGAATCTCACAAATTTCTCACAAAAGATTTTCGTTGGCCACCATGTTTATTCCTTACCCCACCCATGTTTGCCATCCTTTCGTCATAACAGCATCTTTTGGGGTTGACTGAATACTGCAAACCTGCCCCTGGCGGATCCCATGTGGAAAATACAAGTAGTTACAACATTTGACTAAAAGATCTATATCTGGTGGCCATCATGTGCCAGATCTGTGAGCTGTTCAAAATCTGCTTGCCAAATGCTTCTGCTCCATGCCCGAGGGTCTCCTGGTTCACAACGTTGCAAATGTGAAGTCCTCATTTGATACATGATGGGGTAGGAGTTATTCCTTAATATTTGGTCATCATACGTCAGAAGGTCAAGCCAAGAAACTAAGAGTAGTGGGCATGGTTAGATTTGTTTATTTCTAAAAAGCTGGCAACAGACCATGATTTGTATACCTGTGAGCCCACTTTAATGCTGAGAGAAGCCGTTGACAAGGTATACCTTAAGTCTGATGTATAATAGCAATGTTCATACGGTATCTGGTGACACGTAGGAGAATGCATAGCACTTTAATGCAGAAAGACGCTTGAGGAATGTGATGGGCAAGTCTAGGTGGCAGCACTGTCGCCTCTGTCGTGTTTAGCAACACAGCAAAGTGTGAAGTATGCAGTCAGGCAGTATCACTTTCCATCTAACAACTCCATTAAAATGTTTTTGTTTATAGATGTATAAACATGGGGTAATGCACATGATAATTACAAGTGTGTGTCTGTGTGATAGAATGTCACTTCTTCTGGCACACATAACACGGCAGGATAAACAAGCGCAGATACCCACGTGTTGCGAAGGTGTAAAAATCCCTAGAATGCTACTTCAGCAGAAACAGTTGTCAAGACACAAATTGGGAAGGTCTGTTGAACATTATGCATGTTATACACGAAGTCAAAAGTCAAGGAATACATCCAAGTGTCTCTTTGTTCCGCCATGTGGCAGCACGAGTCAAATGACCTTTACGTGACCTCTTGGAGAAGAAGCTTATTGTTCTGCAGACGGAAATAATGTAGGAAATGTATTGTATGTGTGTACAAAGAAGTTCTAGCATTACCACTTGTACATACTTGCGTCTACCTGCGCCAGCTATGACATAGTATTACATGTAGAAATCATGCAATTGCAAAATATATACAAGTTCAAAGTATGAATACCATAACTTTGACTTATCGTGCCCTGTGTACGCGAATGTTGAATTTCTAAAGAGAAATCGGTAACATTTTCAACCTCCATTCTGCAAATTTGGGGTAAAAACTCTAGTGGTGTACACATTATAACTGTACAGATATAGACATATGAAAGATAAAATAAACTTGAACTTGAGAGCAAGCCTGTTCTTCACAAGCCTCAGAACCCGGGGGGGGGGGGGTACTCTCATGATTTTAACCCGCGGAGGCTGGGATGGAACTGAAAACCCCAGAGCCTGAATTCGGGAAATATTCTATCATTATTGGTACCCTGATTTAGGACTAGCTGAAATTTGGTACCCTGATTTAGGACTAGCTGAATTTTTGATACCCTCATTTAGGGATGATGCAGAAGGAGGAGATTTGGAAAAGGGGATTGTGATCCCTGTTTTAGGGAGAAATTTGAAAAACAGTACCCTGTTTTAGGGAAAATGATAAAATAACTTAACCCAGGTGGAACTGAAAACCCCAGAGCCTGATTTAGGGAAATATTCTATCATTATTGGTACCCTGATTTAGGACTAGCTGAATTTTTTATACCCTCATTTAGGGATGATGCAGAAGGGGGAGATTTGGAAAGGGGGATTGTGATCCCTGTTTTAGGGAGAAATTTGAAAAATAGTACCCTGTTTTAGGGGAAATGATGAAATATCTTAACCTGTTTTAGGGAAAATATCAGCGAAAAGGACCCTATTTAGCCCAGCTTCCCCGGTAACGCTGACTATGAGAGTACCCCCCCCCCCCCGGGCCTCAGAATAGACTTGTTCATCACAAGCCTGAAAATAAACTTGTCCATTACAAGCCTGAGAATAAACTTGTCCATCACAAGCCTGAGAATAAACTTGTCCATTACAAGCCTGAGAATAAACTTGTTCATCACAAGCCTGAGAATAAACTTGTCCATTACAAGCCTGAGAATAAACTTGTCCATCACAAGCCTGAGAATAAACTTGTCCATTACAAGCCTGAGAATAAACTTGTCCATCACAAGCCTGAGAATAAACCTGTCCATCACAAGCTTGAGAGTAAACCTATCCTTCACAAGCCTGAGAGCAAACCTGTCCATCACAAGCCTGAGATTAAACTTGTCCATCACAAGCTTAAGCTTGAGAGTAAACCTATCCTTCACAAGCGTGAGAGCAAACCTGTCCTTCACAAGCCTGAGAGCAAACTTGTCCATCACAAGCCTGAGATTAAACTTGTCCATCACAAGCTTGAGAGCAAACCTGTCCTTCACAAATATGAGAATAAACTTGTCCATCACAAGCTTGAGCACAAACTAGTCCTTCACAAACTTGAGAGCAAGCCTGTCCTTCACAAGCTTGAGAGCAAGCCTGTCCTTCACAAACTTGAGAGCAAGCCTGTCCTTCACAAGCTTGAGCACAAACTAGTCCTTCACAAACTTGAGAGCAAGCCTGTCCTTCACAAGCTTGAGAGCAAGCCTGTCCTTCACAAGCTGGGGAGCAAGCCTGCACATCTTCCATATATACGATCAGGACATGAGCGAGGGTCTGATATAGTTAACTGTTTTAAGTTTAATTCGATACTCTGAACTCTAGCAATTCACCATCGGACAGGTTCATGAACCAGTGAGAATAGTTAGAATACTACCCATGCAGATCGTACTAACTTGAATATAATGACCTAGGATTCTACAAAGAAAATCTATATCAATGCCCATTGAAAGATCTGGCTGGAAAACAACCGAATTGTAGAAACATAACTTGTTGAGTTAATGCCATGTCCTTGAAAGCCGATGCCCTGGAAGTTTGGGGAAAGGATATAATTTGTACAGATAATATACACAAAACAATGCACGGCATACTGAATGTATCAATTTGTGCTGTAACATTGGCGATGTCTCTTCTCACTTTGCGGACATGGACATTGATTGGAGTTGTCAGTTTGCAGCACAAATTCGTGTGTATCCTAGTACAGGCTTGTTAAAACTATACATATGGTATTTTAATATCTTATCTTGTCCGTCAGTAATGGTGACAACTGAAATTTTTTTGAAAATTACAATTTAAATTGTGAGCATAGTATGCAGAACACACCACACACAAAATAAATAAGATGTAATTATGTAAAAATATATCCTTGAATAAACTACTACTATTCATACAGAAAGATAAGGGCATGGGATTTTATAGATAATAGTGGCTGAAAGTATTTGAGTAACATGTATATAGTTGACTGCATTCTGACTGACTAGATACATTCAGGCGGTATCGGCTTCAGTATGTAAGATGGCCACTTTTTACAGTAAGATGATCTTGATTACTGCGCTCCAGTATCCAGTAACAAATGTCTGACATAACAAGAAACTACAGTATGGCCAGCATGGTACACACCCTATATCACGGTATCATCCCTACAGCTGGGATAGGCTACAGTATGGCCAGCATGGTACACACCCTATATCACGGTATCATCCCTACAGCTGGGGTAAGCTACAGTATGGCCAGCATGGTACACACCCTATATCACGGTATCATCCCTACAGCTGGGATAGGCTACAGTATGGCCAGCATGGTACACACCCTATATCACGGTATCATCCCTACAGCTGGGGTAAGCTACAGTATGGCCAGCATGGTACACACCCTATATCACGGTATCATCCCTACAGCTGGGGTAAGCTACAGTATGGCCAGCATGGTACACACCCTATATCACGGTATCATCCCTACAGCTGGGGTAAGCTACAGTATGGCCAGCATGGTACACACCCTATATCACGGTATCATCCCTACAGCTGGGATAAGCTACAGTATGGCCAGCATGGTACACACCCTATATCACGGTATCATCCCTACAGCTGGGGTAAGCTATGCACACAATAGATACATGGCTGATTTCTTGTCTAGGCGGTATGGCTATACAAAACTTTATCCCAATGTTAGGACATTTGATACAAGAAAACACAAGGCTAGGTAGCAAAGCGAAAATGTACACTTATTTTGCATAGGTAGTCAAGTATATTCTATATGTTTGTGGTATATAGCATTTATTGATAGATAATTTTAATTGTGTCGTTGTGTCGTTCATATATCTACGTGCATCTATGTTAATTATTGGACGACACCACACTAATAACACATTGGCGTTTATAATGGAATTATATTCAAGGAATAAAGTTATGTCAACACAGAATAACAGATCTAATTTTTTTCCGTTTATTCTTAACAAATACAGCTGGTTGAACCATCATTTTCTGTTGCTTTGTCCATGGAGAGGGCCTTAAAAATAATTCATTCTGATTTAAGATTTACATAACATTGTTCTCACTCTTGTATTATGTTGGTTAAAACTTATAACAAGAATATTTGGTGTTAAAATATTCAAAAATTCTATAAAATCGAAGAGATATCATTCATAATTACAATTCTAGTTCCATCAGTGTTCAAGTTCATAGGTATACAATTCACTCTGTAACAATAGGTTTTATATTAATACTAAGATGATGTGGAGGGAGTTGTGTGTTCAGCATACTGATGTACAAGTCACATGTTTTCACCACATCACCTTGAATTCCTAGGTTAGCTCATTCAAGCACGTGATTTTAAGCAGCTAGGAATACTTGGTCACCTTGCAGTCTTTGGACAAGGACAGTATATGCTACAAAGTGTCTCACATTCATAGAGAGGGTACATAAATCATCTCCATGGATGTAAGCAAAGCTAAGGTGCTGGTGTATGGTGATTGCTTGTTTATTGTTGACGTGTTATCTAACACATACCACTGTCTTCTGATATGTTGAACTGGATACATCAACAGGAAACACAAGTTCTGTTTTTCCTGTCATGCATACTGCTTTGTGGAGGCACACTGCATATATTTTATGCCTCATTATCAAGCATGATTACCTTTGTAAATGCTTCTTTCTCCTCGTATCATTATATCATCAACTAGAACAATATTTTTCACAGCAATGCAATTATTTCTCAACCACTCCTTGTGGATAGAAATATAGTTCTCTAAATGTCGTCATGTCTAAGTAAGACTCTCATGTCCATATCTTATCATATTGTAATTACTTGGAAGTGGTCAACTCACTAGTATTACCTCCAAATGCAACAAATTCGATTAACTATCGAGTATTCACGTTTACAGCAGATGGTGCTATTTGTAAATCCTCATGACACGTGACCAACAGTGAGACTATGATGAGATTTGGTTATAATAGGCATCAAAAACAGATTTCCTCTGTCAAAATGATAAAGAGATTGACTCAGGAGTGAGCACAATCCAGGATGCTTGATACAAACCACATCTGTGTGCCAAATTGGCATTTTATGAGAAGTGAGTAATCACCACCGTTTTGTAATGGTTGCTACTGGAAACTGCATACAAAACCTCAACCTCTGCATGGCTGGCGACCTGGCTGGCAACCGAGCTGGTAACTTCATGCAAGATATTACTTGAGTATGGTGATTTTTTTTCAAAAATATTCAAGTAATGGATGCAGCTGTTGATTGTTCTAGAAATGTTGAAAATGACCTGAACCAAAGTTTCTCTTGCATTTCATATATTATCAAATAAAATACACTCTTGTAACCCTCATACAGAGAGGTATTCATTGGAAGGTTATTCTTTGAAATATAAGATGACTGGAAATTGTTGTCAAGACATTTTTGTCGATATGGTAGTGTCTATCTTGTGTCTCTGACCGTAATACTGACCCTACAACATCAACAAACCTCCATACTTTCAACAAGGCATAAGATGCTGTCTCATATTTTGGCAATATATCATCGTTTCTTTATTGACGTGATATAGATAAAAGATGGCTTGCTGTGAGTGTCATGTCCCACACTGAACATTACAGAGAGTTATGCGATGCATTGTGTCAAGGTGGGTCCTCCTCTGCTCGGGGTCACATCACAGGTTAATACCTCACCCAAGCCTAGGTCACAGTCATACAACCTCAGCTTGTCTTGATCAAAACTCCATACACCCATCCTCGTGCACAGTTACATTTGAAGTAGTATTACGGCCTCTCCCAGGATATTACCAGTGTTTTAAAGGTCATGAACTATGATAGTTCATAATAATGAACCGCACATTTTATCAAATTGAAATAATAGGATATATTCTCACTCCAGTTAGCAATTGTCAAAATAATGTTTCACTTTAATTAATATAGCATTTTACAATTTAAACAAAGTTAAATATTGACATTTTTTGTTTGTGCGTACCAGTTCGGTGCTATTTGTGCGGTTTACAAGGATATTGATTTTGTTTAATTTATTTAGTATCCGGACCAAAGTAGTGGTGGCATATGCAACTGTTCTTCTATGAATCTTGGATCAGTTTTGGATACTGTTTAAAATTTGCTTTAGAGAAATTGCTCAGCCCTCCATTTTCTTACTCAAGTTGAACACCAACAGGAAAGAGGGCATTACAAACATTCTTCTAGTTACTGCTTCCAGGATTGTCAGAGGCATCAAAGCTAGTACTGTGTAGATTTTGACATACTTTGTCAATTGACTCTTGTTTGATACCACCCTCAGCCATTAAAGCGTGTGGAAAATATCAATTTCTGATCAATCCTATAGGTCATCAATCAACATATCATCTCCTCTCGAGTGTACGTTATACTGCGCAGGTTCCGAGTGTCCACGAGATACAGGTGGAGCGGCCACCATAACAAAACAAATCAAATCAAATCAAATCAAATTAAAGAATGGTCCTGAACACTGTCAGCCTACATAATTCTCCTCAGAACAGTAATGCCATCTGGTGGGGAATGTCAGTGCGAGAGGACATCATTCTCAGCTCGGCATGCCACTGAGTACACTATGGAAGGTGTTCATGATAACATATGAAGTACTTTGATCTGCCGATATGATCACAGGTATATAGGTGATGGGGTCTCTTTATAGTGGTACATATAGCACATATTTTCGTATCGGAAGCATACACTGCGGAAGCATACATTATTTGAGTATATCGCACACTTAGAATATATTTCCATATTATTTTACTTATTTAAATATATTTCGGCAGGAAAACGTCTATATGACTTGGACTTTCTTAAATGAATATATATTTAGACAGAAGTTTCTCTTTGAAAAATACTACTCTCTCTCACAATCCTGTCTTTGGCTCTTCTCTTTTCAAACTGTTCTCTTTTGACGAATTCCTCATAATAAAATGTAAACCTAGCTTCATTACGTTCACTTTTCATGTATTTTATCATTAAGATTACTATGGCAACAGCATAAAACATTATGACCACTAATATGTAAACAAAGGCGTCGAGACCAGCCTCCCCCTGGTGGCCAGTTGTAGAATTGATGCCCTCTCCACAATGTATATGAATTGCATCATCTGCTGTATTGGAATTTGAGGTTATGTGTATTGGAGATTTGCAGCTAATTATTGTGATGTTTTTCATTTTTTATAAATATTCCAGTTTCGAAAGGGAATGCATCTTCTCTTCTTATCTGTATCTCACCTACATATCTGAAACCATGAAAATATCAATAGCATTAAGAAGGTATTGATTAAGATATCTATAGATATTTAAATATGTCTTTGTCCAAGGTTACCTTATTTAAAACGACAAAATGGCCACAACATTTGTGATTCTTTGGACATGTTTGGAACACATGGATGACTACAGAGGTGTAACTGTAGACTGAGGCCATAAGCTTCTGATTTCCAGGCTATGTCTACATTTACTTATTCTGGATATGTGACCACCCAACAGCAGTATCTTTATCATTTCTAATATTATAGGTATATTTATATTTCACAAACATAGCCCCCTTTACAATGTGTCCGCCACATGTGAAGCCATCTAAAAGGTATATATTTATATACAATCATATTCGATTCTTAACATACTCCTTATTAACCAACCGAAAATAGCAGCCAAACATGTGTCGACCATGATATGTCAAAGGAAATTATTGTTATGGAAATATAATATAATGATTTTGAATATATAGAAGATTTGGAACATTTTACTGTAATGAAGCAATGGAGAGAAATATCTTTGTAAATGAATAAATTGACGTTCAGATCCATTAAACAATTCAACCCCCTTTTTGTTCTTTAAACGTAATGTCTTTGTAATTCACATAATTTGTGTACATCATTTACTCAATGTTGTTCACAGAGCATGTTCTGCCAAATAATATTTTAATAGAGACATGATATGAATCTATAAACACACAATATTCCTTAATTCTACTTCAGAGATAGTTACCTCAAATGAATGCACACTTTATCCTGAATAGATTAGTTTCCAAGAATTGAATAAAGTCTCATTTGGCCCAAGGTCATGAGTGACATGCAGGATTCCACTTTCCCATAGTGCACATATTGACACGTTTATGTTGAACATTGATATATCATGCACACTACGATTACCATATCTTATGTAAGCTGTATACCATGAAACTACAAATCTTGACTTCTTTGCTTGAAATAGTATACGCATGAGAGAGTAACATTTCTCTTTGGCCAAAACGAAAAGGTTATTCATTAGGCGATAATACAAGCTGTAATTTATCAAGAGTCCGATTTCCCACTTTCCTGCTACTCATTACCAAATCTTATCTCAGTACCACATTGCAATGGTAACCATAAGATTAAGTATTACAAAACACATGCTATGCCGGATGAATTCTGAGCATCATTTACCAGCTTCTCTCTGCACCCAAACACCAATATTGCAAACAGTAGGTTTTCATATGGCGATGAAGTTATGTCCTGCTGAAGCACACTTAAACACTTCGATATTTGTTCTAAGATTTAACACATATATACATATTTATATAGGGTTTGTAATCTATCAATTTAAACATTAACGATGGATTGTGTAACTTAAGTATTTGGTACGATGTAAAAGATTTAATTTTGCAAGAACATTGTTTTAATACATCAATTAACGCATTATATGTATACATGTAGAATGAAATAAAGGTATGTGCCCTTTCAAATATGAGTGTTACAAAGTATTCGAGTAACAGATACATACATATGATACACATTGCTGTTATGATAGTTGCTGTGTGTGGTATTGTCACATAACTACCCCAGCAGTGCACCCATATTGATATGTGTTATGGCGAAGGAAGTCGTGTGAGGTTGCTAACAGAGGGCACTGCTTCTGAATTAAGACATATGACAGACTGGTAATTACGTCTGACAGTGTGATATGATGCTGAGGTGCTGCATGGTCCCAACATGTGAACCCTATCTCTCACACTGTGTAATGCCTTTGCCCTCTGCCCTCTTGTTCAGGGCACCTGTAGGGCACCATAATTAAGACAAAACTCGATACCAAATATTGTGGGAAACGAAACGAACCCACTTACTTCTGGACGTCTATTGGCGTAATTGTTTGTAAGGGGGACCCTGTGGAAATATATTATCTGTAATATGATTGGAAAAAACAAGTAATATTCATGAGTACCAGAATGCATTTAGGTTGATGGATATTAGTCGCTTTACTGCGCCTTGAGATGATAGTTCACAGATAGTTATACGTGCAATGTAAAATGAGTATCATTCACTCACTTATGGACGATAAGGCTTTAGAATAAACGTTTATCTTCCAGCAAAGCATTATTCTATGTGAACATGACCCTTCCATAACTAAATAAATAAATGGGACAATAACTAAATAAATAACTAAATGTTCTTAACGAGACCAAATAAAAGTGATGAATGATCTTGGTCAAGAGGTCAGTGAAAGTTGTGTTTTCCCTGCTGCTGGGACTTGTCTGTTAATTAGTAAAGTCCTGGCAGCAAATTTCCACTTCGTCCCCAGGTGTCGCTTTCCTGTGGCTTATCTCACCTGGAGACACCCTCGTCTTGGTCATTTCCGGTGTGGGATGCCGGGAAATTTGAGACATGTTGTGTGATGAGGCAGGGAAGACCTCCCTCATCTGCTCCGCCTTCCCTGCCACTTCCACACCGAAACACAAATGAAAAACACATGCAAATGCCTAAGTTGATGGAGGTTTTGTCCACTGGGTTTCTCACGTCCATCAATATTACATAGTATGACAGTCAGGGAGTGGAGAGAGGCCTATTTAAAGAGGCTGCTAGGTCGTCATTAATCTTGATAAGTTTAGACATCCACACCTCGAGTGTGTGTTGCACTTTGGTGTCAGGTCCAATAATGGCTCTCATACAGCCAGAAGTAATACCGTGCCAAGACCTGTCTCTATGTCTCCTTCAATTCACCCTTCCTGGCACAGCCTTAAGTCGGTGAGACACGCTGATATACTATTGCTGCACCTGCCTTCATGTGTGGTGCATACATATCATTTCAAGGTTAAACTGACAAATAACCACTTCCACGTAGGAATTTTATTCAACTCAGTCAGAGGAGGGATTTTCAGATGTCTAATCTTATTTGTACATGATTTGTTAAATAGTCTTTTTTCTCAAGTTAAAGCTTTTGGATTAACAAGGTCACTTACATATGACCCATTTCAATAGACAAGTATGGAGTGGAAAATTTAATCAATATTTTGACAGATGTTTTGAACGTTTAAAAATGTTTTTGACTAATCTTAGATACAACAAATATCATGTCTATGTCTCAATTTATTTGTTTGAATTAAACAATTTTCACGTGTTATTAGATATGTTGAGATCTTGAGAATGTCACTAACCCTGTGGAGCAGAAGATGAGGCTTGTTGCCATGCAGGTAGGCACATGCTGGCTACATATGTGTTATGTCTCCAGGTCTACGCCTCCCCCAGCTGTAGAGAATGTGTTGCATCATCAGCATTGTTTGACACCTGTGATGGTGCCAGTAATTCTACCCTTCATCCACAGTTTACCCCCAAGACAGTGATCTGCCTTTTATCCCATCAAGGTCACCCCCTCTTATACTCTGTCATATTTACCTGTGCTCTCTATTGCAGGTGATAAATAGTATCTCCAGTACTAGCACAGTTCATGTAATAGATATAAAGATTTTTTATATAACTGTGTGCACTTCATCTTCCGAGAATGTTTTACGCCATCATCGCTTCAGTGCCAGATGCCAGTATGAAAGCCACATCAACCCACACTCATGTGCCTAGTTCAGGGTCATACAGAGAGTGTTTGGCATTGGCAATGAGGATTTGCTACATTATGTCAATATAATCAGATTATTCTTCATAAGGATGTTGAACTTGACTTGAGAGGTATTACTCTAGTCGACAGAAATTGATAACAAAGGTGTCCAACAAGGTCATATTAGTCTTCAATCTTCAGAAATATTGTGAAATGGTTTGTTTACTACCCTTTTAGCAACAATCGCCATATCAGGTCGATTTTTATTCAGGGTGAAAGTAGCACTGCTGGCAATGGGAGTGAGGCACAAATCCTAATAGATTACTTTACTTACTGTGCTTGTGGGGCCGGTCTAAATACGCCAAATACAAACATTCAAAGGAAAAATCCCATGTATTGAATGGTTTCCAAAGTACGTTTTAATATTTTCACTTTTTTCTGCATGACCCTCAGGCTATATTCTCTTCACAAAGGAAGAAATAAATACCTCGTTAGGTAGCAAACATGGATGAGACAAGGAGACCTGAACATTAAATAATATGTGTTTATAATACTGATATAGAGCCTTGCGGCGAGGCACTATTATGTTTAACCAGCACTTGACTCCTCGGATATTGCCTTGTGGTTGCCGTCTGCACCAAATAAGCTATGGTCTGTACATTTTCTATGGCAGAAATAAGATAACATGTCCATTATTCCAATCTATTTTGAATAGTTCATGCACTTGTTTGCAATCTTGGTTCACATAAATGTTATCGTATGAGCTATAACTGCTTTGTGAATATTGCCTAATAATAAAAATAATGTTTAGGCAAAATGGTATGATACTCAATGATGAGACAACTCGTGAGCACCAAGATCAAAAAGTTGACTTTACTAGTTGACTTGTTGTATCTATCAACTTTAAAGGATAATATCAAATATACCTATTTTCCTTATAACGGAAGTGTGAATACATCATAATGAGATATTTTAGGGTAAAGTAAAGCAATTATAAAAGATGTGACCTTGGAGTACCCCGGGTCAACTCTAACACAACACCTACCACAAACCATTCATCACCACCATGAACTTCTCACAGATTAACTGGATATCTGGCAAAAATGTTTGGGGTCACTGAATAGAATAGTTTGGACCAATTTCAACATGTTGAGTTGGATCTGTTTATTTGCGTGAAATTGCCATCCAAGTGGGATGATTTAGACTGTTTGCGTGCAGTAAGGGAATGTAATTGACGTTCTCACGCAGTGCCCTCAAGATCACCAAGCAAGCACCTGTTACAAAACTTACAATGAACGTTTACGCACCCGCAAACCAAAATTTGAATATTTGCAACATCCCTCAATAAGAGCTGCCGCCGCCTGCTCGCGGGGAGGGCAGAAAATGAGGCACAAGACCTTAACTAAATGCACCGAGATGCCACGTGACCCACATCAACTTTATCAGTCTCTCCATACCTGACCGTCAGGGGTGATCAGGACGGCCCTCCCCCTCCACCATCAAACAGCAATTAACTCAACTTTGATTAACAGGTTTCCAGGGGACGGTCTCCAAATCCTGCAGGAATTTCTTGGATGCAGGCCCCCTGCAGAGTTGATGACTTTCGACCTCGTCGTCCCTGGAGATGCTTGTCATGGGAAATCATAAGTCAGGACAAGATAAAAGGTCCCTCATGGATCCCTCACAGAGCCACACACTCCAAGCGTGATTAATCTCCTGACAGCCAAATCTATATCAAAGTGTATGCTATAAGAATAAGTAAACACAGGGATGTATATGACATCAAGATTCCTTGGTAGACAATTGCACAGATCCAGGGATCTAATGTTTGATTCTCTCACCTTTGTTTGCAAAGAGTGGATCGCAGGTTCTCATGTGAAACACTTGTTTAGTGCTTCTTGACATTTCACTTCATGGGAAAATTGATATACAATGTTATTTTGACAGATCATGATAAAATATTACTGATTATATCTGAACATTTTTTGTCCATACTCAAAGTTCTACTAATCCTATGTTTGATTCTCTCTAAGGCTTGCATACAATAGAAATTTAAAATTTGTTAAATATATTTTACCGAGATGGGGAAAATAAAGAAGGTCGATCTATTTTTGTTTTTTGAATTTTTTGAGGCGTTTATAAGGCAACAGGCAGAGAGGTGAAGATGAATATCTCATGCTGCTCATCAATTGCAAAAAAAATTCTATCTTATCTTATTTTACCCTTTTACTGGTTGACTGGTTGTCATTTAGCAAATGATATAATTTAGTCCCATCCCGGGCTTTTATAAAATTGCCATCAAATCGGAAACACATCAACTCAGAGGGCAAATCGAATTGATTTTAACTGTCATTTTTTGTTGATTTCGCTGTGTCGCTTTGAATTTGTACTTTTCATTTAACATCTAAACTAAAAGAAACTTTTCTCATCAGATAATTATTAGATCAAGATATATGGATATTAATATGAAATGAAGTTGTTAAGTGACAAAAAGTGAGAATGTCATTTCTGGTACATTATTTGAATTCTTGACATGGGGATTACTCGCTGGTATTTGCTAACATTAATTAGCATGACTGGCTGCTTGGAAGCTGCGAGTCCTAGTAGAAGTAGACTACTCTATCCTGGGTTATAATTTTATTGTTGGCATAATGATATTAATTATTTATTCATATCTGGGACAGAATGATGAGTCCTGAAAAGTTCAACTAAGATTTGGAAGCGTAAACATAAAATTACACTCTTTTCCTTCTCCATGCCCGAGCTCAATCAGATTGGTTCAGTTCAGCATGTTTGAGTTGATGATTTGTTTTCAGCGTCTGTCTTCTCGCTCTTAAAAATTTAGCAAATCGTTAGTATTCTCATTTGTTTACTGATCTTAGTATGTGATATGTATATTTCATATGTGTTGCCAAAGCGGCCATATGCACGAAGTTTAGTCGGCCAAAGAAGTCATAAATCCGGGCCGAACGTATGAGTACCGACATCTTGGTAATAGAAACAGTGTGCTATAAACCGAAAATAACAAAGTGTGTCCGTTTCACGTGTTAGCTATAGCATAAAATTGACACATGTGCCGTGAAATTTATCCGCGTTTCTCAAGTCGGGCGGAAATGTTTGCCAGTCTGCGAGAGACGGCCAAAATTGAAACTTCCTCGAAATCAACCCGACATCTTTCTTTATCAAAATTGATTAAAGCTGTTTGTGGCGGCTTTCCCAGATGGTCTTCTTGCAGGATGCCAGTCATGAAACATTCATTATTTAATATTTAGATTGAAGGCCAGTGAAAGTGTAACCACAACTGTTTTGTGTGAGGTCGTCAGCTGCTTGTTCATTCGAAGCGTTTGCCCTTTTCACGCATTGAAAGGTATCCTCTTTTCAACTTTACTTCACCTTGAGTGAAACTGATTTTTTCCTCAGAAACTGACCATTTGTCATGCAGAGTGGTATGGTGGAAAAGTAAATATTTTTTTACTGTATGGGGCAAATCCCAGGCAATCCACATCTCCATTTTGTCTTTCCATTTTTTCTTATAACCTTGACAAGAGACGAAATTCTATTTTCCAACCGTTCAATGGATCTTTAATTATCCCTCAATGTTTCTAATGTGTCACTCGCTGAAGAGTTTTAGCAATATACTTTTTACAATACAATTTGCTCAATGGTCTGCCTATGGATAATCTTCCTTATACACTCATAAGATAATTTTAATATTGACCTTTTATTATTTTGATTTAAGCAATGAAAATTGATGATGGATAAATTTTGTTTGTTTCTTTGATTTTAACAAGACCTTTATTGAGATCCTTGAAGTCGGTTTAAATGAGTAAGTCTACCTAAACATATAATTTCTAATCTTAACAGAAATCTGGATTTCAAACTTTATTAACAAGGTGCTAAGAGCGATAATCAGTTGTAATTTATAAAATTTCCCTCTGCGGTTTTTATTTCTGATGTCTTACTGCGGACCTTTGATTATCCTGGAAAAATATACCATACATGATTGAAAATAATCACTGTAATTTACCTGTTCACATTTAATGGTTTAAATATGTTTGGTCAGTATGGCCACCCTAGATGTGAGGCTGAGGGAGAGAGTGTTATATCCTGTGGGGTATGTCCACAATCCCTATGATGCCCTCTTCCCCCCTTCGCCAAGCTAACAGCGACACCTGGTGGTAATAATAACCTCAACTCATTTATAAAGGATTGTTTTACATGCTGACCCGCCATATTTAATCCTAACTATGATACCTATACCCGACATTTCTGCGAGAAGATAATTCACCCTAATGCTACCCACATGTCAGAACCTGTGGGGTCGATGGGGAGGGGAGGGGTAGATTTTCACCCTATGCCTTAGGGGTCCACCCCACCCCAGGGAGTCTGCAGTAGTTACCTACTTACACTGAACGTTCCCATCCCAGGATACAATTGATATTGATGTTTTCATTCCTGGTGTTTTTATCTGGCTGACAGAGAGATCTAGCTCATATTGGATCAATTTTCACACTCAAAATCACGTGAAATAACACCTAGCAGGAAAAGTGGAAACATTCAAGCCTGGACCTCCACGCCATCTATTCCTCATATAGTTCATCAAGTAGCAAATATAAAATCATATCTTATTTTTTATGGAAACGTGTTAGGATATGTCCAAAACTGCAAGAGCATAATACTGCCATTCAAAAAGGGTCTTATTAAAACGCATAAGATATTATTTCTGGGTAGTAATATATTAAACATAGATGCTTATATTTCATGAGTTTAACCAAGATATGTAAATAAAGACATTACGCTTGGTGTTTGTCATATTTGAGGAAATACTATCGGGGAAAATGGGGGAATCGAAGAAATTAGGAGCGTGGTTGCCTCGTGTGCAAATGTCATAACACTCGCAGATTCTGGTTGTAATACTTGGTATTTGTTTTCACACAGGTTGTGTGAAATGGTAAAATGTGGGGCAAAATCCCACCTAGACCACCCAGAGAAGATCACTATCAAGTCTATTGTGAAACTTTCTGTAGCCGAGGAAGGAATGGTGGGTCATTGGGAGGTCCATGTTTCGGAGAGATGTAGCGGGTAAGAGGTCCTACTTCCCGGAGAGAAGTTTGGTCAGCTCGGGTGTGGTCTGACTGGTACGGGCCAGTACAAGCCGTGACAGTGTCCCCGTGAGCCATGTAGCAAGGCCCTAGTTTTCATGACATTTCAGCTTGGGTTTCATAAATGTCACAATAAGGGCATCCATGAGCTCCCGGAGGTCATTCTTTGTAAGTCACTTCTGTATAAAACAGTCTGAATCATATCGAAGGGAAACCTTCTTTGCTGTCATTTGCTGACAATTCTTCATATCACATAGATAACACACACAAGATGTAGAGTATATCTCTGATATTGAATATCAGCCAATGTATTGATATTAACTGATGCACTACTCCTTTTAGAAGTCACCATCTTGTATCCCCATGGAGTTATTTCGATGTCCATAATTTTATATAATCAATGAAATGATCGTTTTAAATATGAATTTAGTTTTTATCATGTGCGAGTTTTGGTGACTTTCATTTTAGTTTTTCACAATTGCGAACTTTTGTTACAGCAATGATATTAAACAGGAGACCTGTCACTAAGTGTGGGAGATATCAAATTCATTAGCAACTATAAAGTCACGCTAATTTCCGACATAAAGTTAATATACCCCTCCCTTTGACAGTCGCCTGCCCCATGACAGGTTGCACCTGGTTACCGCCATACCCTCACACAAGGATCACATTCTTCACATCCATTTTAATAAAGACAGGCATGTCAAGTGTGACAAAGGGGTGGGCCCTGTCGTACTGCACTGTATACATCAAGTGTCATATTCTAATAAGAAATAGTGAAATAAATGAGGTCTATGCCACAATATGTAATAATTCAAACTACTAAATATACAATATTTACCAATTTCTCTCAGAATAGCTCTGGTGAGATCTCACATGACATGTTTCTGGTTTTTACCGTGAGAAATAACTACCCTCCCATATTTAAGGTATGTGACAATTATTACAATAAGATTTTGATTTCTTTTATCTGTGATTCTTTTATATTATCATTTTAATACGTAGTTGTGTAAAATTAAGTTTGGTATCACAGGATTTGAGAGAAAGTCGGGCCCAACAAAAGTACAATGTGTGAATATTTATTTATGGATATTGCATGGATATTGATAAATCGATATCAATATAAGGACCAAGTCAAATGTGGAAATAAGAGTATTTCAATCCAAGGGAAATGGATACGAAAACAAGTATATGATTTAAACTTTGAAATATATACAATTTATTCTCGTTTAAGTTACAAGGTTTTTACTTTATTTACAGCACATTGTAAAGTTTCTACAATTGATCTGAAAGTGTCCAATAAATATACATTACACTGAAAAGAAGAAAAAAAACAGTATCAAAACAAAATATACATCTGTTGTGATTGTATAGTTATATATAATTTGATCCCATACTGACGCAATTATGCAATTGTTCAGCTTTTAAATGTCTGGTCATCTACATATTCATATACAGTAAGATCCTAACATGGGGTCAGTAAGAGAGGTATTTGATATTTAACCTTTTTATCTACTATATTTTATGAATGTTTAATCTCAACTATATGTTTATGTTTAAAAAAATGTTACCATAATATTCGCTAATGTGTCATAATCAATGTAATTAGTGTCATACTGAATCTAGTACAATTACTTGCTATTGTATTTTGGTTGAATTTAATTATTATATATAATCACGATTTCTTTGACTGATGGAAAGCCCTTTATGCTATATCCCTATAATAGACTCGACAGAAAACTTGATCGGTGATTTTGGCGATTTACTTTTTGATAAGGCAGAGTGAGGCGATGTGTGAGTGGACTTTGGCGGGGATGCGGAGGAGGGTGAAGGCGAGGACCGCAGACTGTCTGGGGTCCGGGCCGGCATGTTGTCCGGGGTGCGGGCGTGGAAGGCCGACCTCTGTGCTAGGAGGTCATGGTTATTATCTGAGCATCGCAGGCTGGTAGGGGGCGCTGGAGATCCGTGGTGCGGGGCCGGTCGGGAGAGGAGGGCGTGGTACGTGGATGAAGGAGGGTAGACCCGGGACATACCTGCAAGGTTAGGGGATATGTCACTCGGTATTCCTCCCCGTGGGTGAGGAGTGAAGGCTGAATTAGTGGACCCTTTTAGTTGCTGACACACGGGTATCTGAGGGTGGGAGAATGCCGGTGGTGTCAGGGGCACTTTGTGGGGTTGGGGAGCGGCCGGGGAAGTGGGCGATGATCCCGAGGCGGCCATGGCAGCGAGGCGGTATTGCAGGGCGGTATGTTGGGCCATGTAGGCGGCGTGCATGTTGGTAATAGTCTGATTGCTGACTATCTGCTCTATTGCCTTTTCCAGATTTCCCCCACATCCCTGCCACACCAACTCCAGCACGTTCGCATTGACGGCTGGAAAGGTCCTCTGAAGGAACTCTCTGGGTGACATATGTTCCAGCAGATGACGGGACCTCACGGGATCCAAGGCGGCTGGTGCCTGCGGCGGTATGGTAGGGCGAGTCCGGACCTTCTCCACCTCTAAAGCCCTCTCACGCTCAAACATAACAGCTTCCAGCTCTTTGTCTGCAAATGCTCTTCGCTTTCTCATTCGCTCGTTGAGATAGGGCATCATGCTGCGGATGGCTTCTGGGGGCGGGAGAGCGTGCAGTCTGGCCCGGTACGCTGAAAACACACGCAAAACATTACAATTCATTGTGAGTATATACACATATCTGCACATATTCCAAAATACATCATAAAAAAGCGTATAGGAATAAGATGAGGTCGTGTTTGGCTTGCACCTGTGGCATCAAGCAAAGGAAAGGTGATGGCGCAGGCTGCTGCAAGTTTTCACACTTCTACCCGTGCTTTCTCTCACACCTGGTCGACCCATGGGAGTCAACAACAAAAAGCCTGACCCTAAAACTGAGCTGCCAAGTAACTCAACAAGACGTTTACAAAATTCAGGATGGGTATAATTTACACGCAATATGAGAAGGGCATCCGTTATTTGCCATCTTGAGTGTGACTTGTGGTGCCCTCTGCAGAAGTAATCCTGTCTCTACGTAAACTGTGGAGGGCCATATCTCATCTCCCGTGTCATGCACTGGAGAGGCAGTCCCGCTTATTCCCACCTCATCTTACCTCACACCGCAAGTCTGTTATCCCTATTTATACCTCAGGTATTAGTTCATGAGAGGAAAGGATTGTGGATGACTGATCATCGGACACACTTTATTTTATATTGTCCGATATATGTGACAAAAGCTTTCGATTAATTATGGATCTTAAAGAATATTTTTTAAATGTTAAATGTAAAGGTCATAAAAATATTTGAAAAATATCTATTTGTACATGATTTTGAAACATTCTGAATTTGACAAGGTCACACATTTTTATGTTGAAATGTTGACAGACTTTGGCGATGAATATTGTAAAATGATCCGGGAAGGATGGTATGTGGGGCAAAAGATCACCATAATCTGAGCCACGGGAGGAAATATTCTCCACAATGTATGTGAAAGATGAAGCTAGCAAAATTATTGTGCTAACAGATAGGTGCATGGGAAGGGCGGCTCTGAAGGTGGTGTCTAAAGGCAACAACGGCACGTAGGTCCGGTGTGTGTGGTTGTATATTTGGTGCAAAAAGAACAGTTTGAATTGATTGGATGTTGTTTGATGGAAATCTAAATTAGTATACATTAATTCACAATGTTATATATTTGGACTACATTTATACATGTGTGTTTGTGTATTCATCGTCAAAGTTGAAATATATTCAATGGCTGAGACTAAGGTTATCAGCCCATACCTGGTTGCCTTTCCAGCCGCCAGAGGGTGCTCGAGTTGAGACAGCTGTTCCTGCATTGCATCAACACTTTGTGGCCGAGCAGTCGTTTTCGCCTGATAACCACTTACAAATATTAGTTATAAGTAACCAAAGATCGAGCAGGCGCTGATAAGCTGGACCTGTCGCGCTCATAAATCATACAGAGCCCCAGAGACGACACTTACCACAAGTTCCCTAGCACTAACAGGCAACAACAGTTCAAAATATCCAAACATTTTGAATTGATGACATTACTTTTTGTCATGGAAATAAATAGTAATATATATGTTTCAAAATCAACATGTTTAATCGAACAGGAACGGTTAAAAGATTTTATATTGTCAAAAAGTACTGATATACCAAATGGTTCGTGTTGTGGAGACAGGTGTAAGATTGTCTGAAATCAGAACTTAAATGGACAGGCCAGATATGTAAACTCCGTCACACCGGACGCGAGGACCGTGAAAGCATCACAACGGCACTTGTGATGCACGATAAGGACCCCCATTAGAAAGGCAATAGGCATACACATAAATGGAAACGAGCTTTTTTTTCTTCAACAAGAAATACAATAGTCGAAATATGTGATGGTTGTCTTTTGCTTATCTTGCAATTTCACGAAAAATGTGTTAGAAAGGCAACTTATGAAGAGAAAAATCATATGGATTTGATTGATCATTAGTTTGGTCTTGGGGTTAAAAACAGAGATAAATTCGGATATTCTATATGTGTGTGAATGTATAGACGTGGAAGAATAAGTCAATATAAGATAAGAACAATTTGTGAACACAACTTAACAAAACGTAACTATCTTGTTTCGTCACTTTCATTTCCGAAAATGTCGGAGAAATGAAATTGTAACAAAGTCACATTTGCAGCCAAGCAAAGGATAAAGAAAAGATGATTTCTGAAGATTTCATTGCTTTACTGTCATAATAGTAATTAATTATGTCACAAAATATCTTATTCTCCTTCTGGGCATGCACTGAATTGTCGATCTTGCTGTTGGTACAAGTTGATAAAACTCAGCTCTTTTTGTCAATAAATTCTGTTTATCTTCAAACTTGAATAGAATCAGACATACTTTGTCTTCAAGCTTGTGTTTATTGTTTACCACTTTTAAAAATAAAATTGTACTTGTATTATATTATCATTTGCATTTACTACAGGCTCTGCAATCACGTTTAGTTTACACTGCAGAACTTCATGGTTGACTTTTTCGCGCGGCAAACAATTTGAGTCACCTCTGCAGCTGCTCTCCTTCTTGCGGTTGTGAATCCAAAATTATTGCACATTCATAACATGAAAATACAGATATTGTTTATGAAGGCAACTTATTAAAATAAGACAAAAATGTCTAGGAATATTTACATAGACATGTAACTTAGTGGAATATTCTTCCCACGCCAAGCATATTATTACTTCACGTGACTTTGGCATGGCTTGCATACTCATAATTCGATCTGAGTTTTGTCGACAGCATTTATTTGTCCAGGCAGGACCTTTGACGCGATATGAAGGTTGGGAAGAGGTCAACAAGCTCTTGCAGCTCACTGTTACTCCGCTGCTGGGTGTTATTGTTTCTGAGGGAGATATGGACAAAAACAGCTGCTTCCTCTCCCTATGATGTGAAACTGCTATATCAATAATTTCTAGGAATATGGGATTTTCTCAATTCCATATCTCAAACTCACAAGTTTGTGTGATAAACTTCTGAGAGTGCAAAAAGAGTTGTGTTTTATCAAACATGAGTTTGATTTTAATTATACAATTGATAGACTTCAATTATGAATAACATTTGAAATTTAGTATATTCACACACATATTTGACGAAAAGTAAGTTGTGACCAGAACTAACTAATAATAACATAGTGTAATCACAAAACCCAAGGGTGGCTGGCCTGCTGTAAGAATTTCTAAATGTAAACCAAATATCGGAAATCATTCCACGATGGTCCTTGAGTATTTGAGGGTGGCATTTCACTCTGAGTTTGTGGCTTCAGAGAGGCTGTCTGTGAAATATTAGCAGCAAAGTTGTGATACAATATGGAGTTTATAACGACTGCCGTTACCCCCATGCAGGGTGATATTTTGCGCTTAATGTACAAGTTCAAATTCTTGTCATCCCGGAGAAGTGAGATGAATCTCGGAAGGGTATTTGATGTTGGTGCCCCGGCGGGAACCCCTCCTGTCTCGGCCCCCACTCTCCCCGTGTTGTCCTACAAATTTGCCACTAATTTTAGGTGTATCAAAGGATTAGTAAAATGTTTGCACCCTTCAAGACAGGATAGGATTAACCCATCAGATATGCCGCAATGACACATAAAGATGGGGCACCATTTGTTGAGCGTGTATCAGCCCGCATACCTGATATACCGCATTAGATCAAAGTATACCTCAACAGTATGAAGTCTTTGAATAATATCGCCTATGTTTCGTTTTTCGTTAATTACATACATTTGTGGCAGGGGTTTGGAGGTGACCCGGTCGGCGGGGATGACGGGGAGATGTTCCCGGCACGGGAGGGGGCAGGCTGGAGGGACAAGGCAAAGTACACGCCAAGGTAAAAGTAAGAGGCAGACATGGTAATATATCATGAGAGGAGTTTAGGAGAAGCAAATAAGCTGACATTTCACCTGTTGTGGTGTATCAGGGGTCTGGGAGGGGGTACAGGGCACGGTATGGGGCGGGGCAACCACATTTCACCCTCTGTTGGTTACACAAATACCTGTGTTCAGGCCTTCCATCCCTCCACAAACTCCTTCACTTTACATTCTCAGGTGATATTTTGTGCACACTTACAGGATTGTGTTTCTGTCGGATATATATCTTTTTGTGTGGTGTAGATGCTTATCAGTGGAAGTAAGAAGAAGGTGGGATACAATAGGAGTTGCATACACAGGGGAAACCCAACAAGACAAGCCTTGCCTTATTCCACACATACACACACATACATATATATTTATATATAATAGTATTTAAAAATACTTCTCTTTTATTCAGTTCAAACTTCAATGAGGAAAAACACGCTTGTGTTACTTAATCATTTGATTATATTAGTAATTGCTATGAGGTTTTGATTATATCTTTACCTGATAATATTTCTCTTGACAATGTATGCTGTTGCAGGTTTCTGAGATTTCGCTGCAGAATCTTGCGTTGTTGCAGAAGATTTGCTGCATTTTTCACCTTGGCTTTCTTGTCACTATCTTTTGATTCGGTAGCTTGATGTCTGTAAAATATCATTGAAAATAAATATGAATAACAGTTGAAAATATTTATTACAAAATATTCAAATTGCAATAATTACTTTGAGTTTGAATCTAATGATAAATATAGCTCTTAACAGTGGAACAGAAAGTTTTTATAATGGCGTTTAGCTAATACTGATATCAATAACAAATGCGAGTCAAATGATCTTAGTTTGTACATTACAACATTCATATTACTGCAAAAGTGTTTAATCTATTTCCATATGACAGATACAATATTACAAAAAAATATGCTTGCTAACCGTAACCTTTATCAAATCTCGAAAACACTGTAAAAATAGTTGATTCTTTGATTCGATGAAATTAAATATGGCATGGGTGAATAAAAGTTTGAAATGTAACCCCGCGCGCACAATTTGCTGCATTCTGCGGCTGTTATATATACCACCATACAGGATGGTATATGAGCGTATCCAGGCAAAAATAGGACATTTCTGTATCCTGGTGATCACTGCATTTTGAGTTTGAAGACAATTATCAGATAACTTGATATTATTGATCGCAACAGAAATTGAAATTTGATCTGTTTGAAATGATTGAAACTCGATATATTTTATTTTATACACGTGAAGTATTTTTTTAGATTTCTTGATTTATATATATATATATATATATATATATATATATATATATATATATATATATATATATATATATATATATATATATATATATATATATATATATATATTTGGGGGGGGGGGGCAAATAAGCTAAATACAGAATTTGGTATGTTAGATTACTTTTTAATATTTTACCGATATTGATTTCACCTTTTACACTAATGTGCCTGACTTCATGTATTCAAGTTGGAAGTTTTAATTCAAGTCCTATTTCAGATTTTTGCCATGAGAACTTAAATATGGTTTAATTAATGATAATAGTAATTAACCGTCTGTTTTATCAATGCTCACTGGATTTATGGGTGGACTTTTTCCTGTGAATTCAATCTTTTTGTCCGGGAGAAGGCTCATCCCAGATATTGTGTTCACGGATGATACTCACATTATCATTATATGTCATATCATCAGATAAACACTTTCCATTATATCAGCATAGAATTTCCATTATTAGTCTGTTGAAATTTAACTTTCTTGAATGAATGAATCATTTTTTTTGGACGACTAATTATATTTCACATATGTTTGGTGAAGATGATATGATATATGGAATAAATCTGGGTGTTCCATATGGGACGTTGTGTGGTCATTAATGGTGGTGATGGTCATCTGCTGGTGGGATGAAGAAACAGAGTCATCTATCACCAGATGAGACCAGTGTTTGACATGGCCAGAGGTGGTGGTATCAGAAGTGTCAGTATTGACATAATGGTAGAGATGAGACATCCTTGTCTGACCCCTGCTTGACATGATGACACCCCTCTACATCCCCACCTATCTGCAAACCAAACGCGTCCATCCCACCCTCACCCCCAGGCCCTCGCCGCAGACATACACCATCAGGACCCAACATGTTTAATATCGCCCTTTACTCTTGATATATTAATATGATAGATAACAGCGAAGATCATATTTATGTTCAGAGTCGATTTCATTGTTTTGACCAGCGATGTGCCCTCAAGGCCTGTCACAGACATACCACATATGCCAAAATTTGACCACTGCATTATAGATATAAGTAGATTGACCATGATTGTCACCACATGTGATCCCCGTGCTATTAAGGTGCTCTATGGATGATCCCCCAGATAAAGCCATTCTCTAGATAGAGCATCATCGGGGACTCCCGTGGCTCTCCCGCCTGAACACCAAGAATAAACTTCGTAGTCTGGCTCCAGTGGAAAGTGCACAAAACACTAAGCAGAAAACTTCACGGTACACAAACATTCTGCACAGACCTTAACACCTGTTTTGATATCAAAAATCTTAATGAGAGTCTGTTAATGACTAATTAGCAGGTGTGAGTAGAGTGAGGCAGACAGTTATGTGGCAGGATGGGGTGATTAGAGTGGTGCTACAGATAGCTCTCTTGGGAGTCTGGGTGACTGCAGTATTACGTAGCAGGACAAGCCCTGTGGCATACCACCACCCACATCCAACACAGCCTCATACTGCGCCTCCCGCACCTTCACGCTGTTTAATTTGCTTGTACAACATCATCCCCTTTTAATCAACTAAATATAATGATTAAAGAAAATACACACCAAAGATTGTGGTCCCTATCGTGCTTATTGTCCTAGCCTTATGATAACATGTAATATGATGGTTATTCACACAAAAGATTCTGCCAAGGTCTTGAAGGAAACATTCATTTATTTTGTACTTAAATTCATTTATGTTCTAATTATGATATTTTCCATATAATATTGATATTTACCAAAGAATACATTTCGTTGTGCCGATATTCAACAGAAATGGAGTCATTAATGTTGGTCAGGACCGAAATGGAAAAGAGCACTGGTGTATAGTAACTTATATTTGTAATATGAGACATATTTGCGACGAGAAAACAATGTAATATAATTATAAAACAGGATGTTTGGTAATTCATAAAGCTAGGATGAGCAAACAAAACATAGCTGAGTGCCTAAACAGGTCCAGTCTGCCATTCGACGAGGTAACATCAACATTCTGAGATGATGAATTAGAACAGAAAGTAAATGATTTCCCTCCCACTTCCCTTACAGGCGTCCACACCAGGTGGCACTCTCAACCAAAATGCCTCAAAATTTTCAGATAATTACATGTGAAAGTATGGTCAAAATATTTTAATGAAGATAACACAAATACATTGCCTCCCAGGCTTATCTCAAAGAAAATTGTATTTTCAATATGGCTTCTTTTGCGATGGCATGGTTCGTACAAGCGTTCGACTGTACATGGAGGGATTTACAAAGAGATGGACGTGAAGAAATGCTTGACCACCAGCGAAACAGACAAAAGTTTTGAAACTTTATACGAGGGAGATGACAGAGTGTCATTGTCATTTCATATTTATGTCAAAGCATTTCATAACAAAACTTTTTTAATGTGAAGAGTGCGACTTTCATTTGCGGCCTCCGGTTACCACAATGTAAACAGTTCCACTGCGTTGTACCACCCACCATCAGACAAGCTTGCAATACTATATGCCGATAATGCCCACCAAACAACTTCAAGAGCCCATTTCCAGATCATGTTCATATGTATCTCAAATCAAACAATATATGGTATACCCTTTGCGTTGCCCTTTTGGTTATATTATAAAGCAGTGTCTACGCTTTTTTTAGTTCTTTTCCATATTTATCAATAGAAAGCTCTGTTTTAAACGTGTGCATAGAATAAGGCATAGAGATGTTTTATCCCGTGGAAACACCACCGTGGCTGACAGGCTGTATGGATATAGTGTGCAATATGGGTGTAGTATGGAAAGAGCAACCCCTGGGAAAGGTTCCCGGGAAGCGTAAACAGGGAAGCTTGCGATCTGCTCCCCCGCCGAGAACAGAGGTACCGAGCCGGGGAGAGAAAACAAACCAGGGCGTGTGATGTCCGCGCAAAGTGCGCCTCTTGCATTACAGCCCCGAGATGAAGGGCCCACGACCCCGTGCGTCGACAACATGTGTACACGACAACAGCAGCAGATAGTCCTGGGAACTGGCCACATTGACATGTAAAACCTCTACAACAATATTATTTGATAATCACAGCGAGGTATATATGAGGTCAGGTGGCATATCGCAGTGTATATCATAGCTTGTACCCTCAGTACTAGAACCACATATTGTGGATACTATTTCAATACATCTTGGTCTTGGCTTCCCCAAGACTGGTGATGTGGCAACGAAATCGGAGGTCTCTTGTCCGAGATTGCAGAAACTTCTGGGCAACGTATTCCCCCCTTTGCAGATGACAACTTAAATCGCCTTTATTTGTGAATTTGAATCTCAATTCATGTCAACAAAGCTTATCCTCCCATAAAAAATAAATATAAAATAAATATATACATATTATATATATATATATATATATATATATATATATATATATATATATATATATATATATATATATATAGTATTTTAGTAAGACTACATATTTTTCGCGAGCAAAAATAGGACAAAGACAGATATTCTGTAGTTATAAGAATGCAAAATACTTGATTATAAATAATATTTGATATGCAAAAGTGTGTATGAAATCCAAGCTGTAATGTGTATGATGGGATAAAGACGTAGCCTGAGGACGATAATAGGGGCATATAGAACATTGTAAGATAACTGTCAATGGTTGCGCCTCGCCCTGCAGGGATCTTGTATGAACGCTAACATCTGCCACAACAGAAACACTCGCATATTGTCAAAATAATTTCTTTTCTTTCAATCTACTGCCTCTGTCAACTATTCCTTTTTCTCATATTCTTTAAGCAAATGAAATCCAATTTTTACCCTGAATGACAAAAGTAAGAGATAGGTTTGATTTCGGGATAACACAAATAGCGTACAAGCAAAACAATGCTTGTTACAGGATTCTGTCCCCATCACGAAAAAAGGCTCAAAGATATTTGATCATGTTCCATTTTCCGGAACCATTCGATCTCATTATTATGATTGAAATCATCTAGATTGATTTATTTAAATTGGGACACCAATTTCTTTGTACAAAAAGCAAACGCTCCAAATAAATTACTCAAATAAACCTTACGTTGAAATCATAAGACCAAAGAACACATAATCCATAAAGGAATAATTTTGATTTAGAAAGTTGGAGTGGAGTTAGCATTTTTTTTTTGTCATGTTAATCTGGTGCTAGTAACTAAGGGGATATTGATGGGGTAGAAGACCGGCAAGGTTCACGGGAAACGAGGAGATAAGTCGCTGGGATATGTTATCTGAAGGCGGGTATATTGTCACTCAGTATCGGGTATGGCGGATGAAGATCTGTCCCACGATCCCGGGAGAGCAGTCTGATCCCGGCCCTCATCCCCGCCGCAGATCCCCGGCCCTTATCCCGGCACAGATCCCCGGTGGAGGATGGACGGGACAGCGGGGCCCCGAGGAAAGATTCTACTTGACCATACATACTTGCCCCGACCCGTGATATTTGGCCCACGGAAAGTTCAGATATGAGAGTAATCATGTTGCTAAATGGCTTCAGTTTATAGTCTAAACTTGCATCGGCACCATACCTTAGGCGTATGCACATTCTGTCTATACTTCTAGAGGACCTAACTTCATAATCTAAGACATGGGCCTCAAGCAATGGTCCTTCAAAGACGTCTAATGTAACTTATTGTAGGTACACAGAAATGTTCCACCTGCGCCCCACTCACATACTCTATATAAGAGCACATCTTACCAGCAGGATTCCTGGGAACTTATTAGCATCTCATTTGTTTCTTAAATGAAAATTCATAACATGAGAAAGCGAAAAAAAATTCTTGTTTACTTTCTCCTAAAATATCTATTTGTTGTATGACTTGGGATAGAAAGATCTGCAGGTTACTATATCAATATTACAAATTTAGAATCATTTTTAATTTGTTATATTCAATTGGTTCATGATCAATGTTATTTTGTCTATTTTCTAAGGATATTTATATCCGTTAAGTATGTTCAACTGATACACATTTATGTATTAAATATCATAAAAAACAATGCCTTCATGATAATTTCTGATTTTGTACTGTGATGCGAAAAAATGCAAGATTTAAATTTCTTAATAAGAAGAGTGAAACTCTTGGAATTGGAATCGTTCATTCCAATCTGAGCATAAAGACATTGTCCGGTGACGCTTCTATTGACTGTATTCTCAGCTCACCTGATTCCTGATTTCAATATATTTGAGCGAATTCAAGTTTCTTATAGTTTGTTGCCCAAAAACGGCAACCTAGATATCAAACAAAAACGACTGGACACGATAATGACAATTTCCCAACAAGATTGAGTTCAGCAAGGTTTTATGTTGATGCAATGTTAATGCTGTTGGATATCTTATGATAATGCCTACCTTCTAAGAGCCACCTGTGCCGCCATGACGCGCTGTCTCTCCACTACCAGGAGACAGTTGGCACACTGACAGTCTCTCCATCGACAATATCTCTTGTGTCCCTTGAGGCAAGACACGACACCGTGGTTGCGGCACCGGGCACACTTTGGAGTCCGTAATAATCTCCGCGAGCTACTCTTCTTCTTGGTACCTTTACCGCTGTCAAGTTCATTCATTGTGGCGGTATCTGAATCTTTGCTAAGATTGGAATTTTCATCAACAGATATAGGATCGTCGCTGTAGATAAGATTACCGTCTTCATCTTCATCGTATTCTTCAATGTCTATGTCAATGTCAGAGTCGTCAGAGTCACAATGGGAAAAGCCATCGACGTTGACCTCGGGCTCGGGAAGGTGGCTCACTGGAAAGTTGCCGGGAAGTCCCGGGTCCTGCCCGGGAAACCTCGCCTCTACCTCCGCGGACATCGTCGCCTCTCTTGCCGACAACGATGAAGTTCTGCCTCACAAAATCCAGGCCTCGATATCAGATCGTTAAGTTTGGTATCACTTAGATCCTGCGCGTGAACTAGCCGATGAAGGACTGTTGGGAGTTGTTTCAAGTGGTGTATTTATATCTGTTATCACATTCAGTAGGATTCGGTGATCATAGTGTGATAATAGTGATCCGGGACTGTCAATCCAGGCAACTGAAAAAGGGTTAAATCACGGATATCACAAAATCAGACAATACATGTTATCAAATATATATTTAACAATGTGTGTAAACTACTCATAATTATAACAATATGTGTGCTACTTGAAATGTTAAGATAAACAGGAAATCTGTCATCTTTATGATTCCAGCATTATCAGCATTGGTCACAGAATTGAAAAAATAATGCTTAATTCCAATACTATTCCTCTTCACATGATAATATTCCATTAAAACACACATTTTAATAGTCCGGCAAAACAAATTAACAAATAGTGTCATTGACAATAACAAATGGGGATAGGAAAAGATAAGTGCTGTTAAAGATAATAAAATGTACACAAGATTCAAATCGTCTCTTGCTAATAAAGTGTATAATAATATAATTGAGTTTGTTGAGTAAATTACCTATCTGGCTGTGGCGGTGTGAGTACCCGCAGTGGAGTCTGTGCTGTCCTGCTCCTGAGCAGCTCTCGGGAAACTTCACCGGCCGCCCAAGTTCAACTGTGGAGCGTCGCCTTTCCGCCTAGCAAATAAGCTGTTTTACTCCAACACAGAAGCAGCATGGGTGACAGAAATTAGTGCCAGATTGTGTGTTACTACTACAGTGCTCTGAGTCTGATACCAGAGTCAAGTCCACATATATATTAATGCAGTGTGATGGCTTGTGTGACTGACTCTAGTTATTCCAACAAGACCCCAGAGTATTGTGGCCAGCTCGCGTCACTGCACTGACTTGTATATGACTGTCAATGTTTTCATATCATATATCCAGCTCATACTGAGGGGCGATGAGAGCTTTCCTCCAACTATCAGATACACTTTCTGGTGGGCCAGGAATTCTCCACAAGGGCTTGAATGACTGACAGATGACGTAGCTACCTAAGCCTTGCGGTAGGTGGAGCCAGTGTCGTGGAGGTGGTGCCCTCCTAGTGACTGACAGATGGTTTGGGATAAGACCTGTCAGCATTACTCCCTGCAGAACGCTAACCAGGCACTGCAGACCACCCCACTTCTACCAAACAGCACACTACTGATGACTTGTGAACACAAACTTGACAAATCTATAAACTCAACACTTAGATCTAATCTGGTCTTTTACAGAAGAAAATAATTTAAATAACCTGTGGTGAATTCGGACAAACTTGTATTTGTGCAAACATTTAAAAAGGTGAAGAAAAAGCTGATCTTCATAAAGAAAGTTTGAAAACACAATCTAAATGTCTAACATACTTCTTTTAAGAATATCAATTCCTTGAAGATATCACCCAATAATATATATATATATATATATATATATATATATATATATATATATATATATATATATATATATATATATATATATATATATATATATATATATATATATTATCATTATTAATTAAAGCATTCATGAAATGAGGTTTCCAAGCACTTTTTCCTTGCATGATATAAATGTTTATATCCCAAACTTTGCTATCAACTGTTATTACTCACCATATTTCGCATACATAAAGTTCTATGCCATTTGAAAGTAGTTGAGTCTTCTGCTAAACTCCAAATCCTCCACTGGACACTTTGTCTACAAACTTTGGCTAGCTGACCAGCTTAGCAAAGTTTTGTTAACACTAGGGCACCTCCAGATTGGGACAATGGAGTGATTTGGCTTACTAATGGAAATAATAAGTAAAAATATATGATTATTTATATATGATATAAATAATAAATAATATCTACCAATTATATATGATATGAAATAAATGATAAATAATATCTACCAATTATTTCTACATCCATTAATGTTTGTCCATTGGTAATTATTTCTACGTCTGTTTTTCCATTAATGTTTGTCCATTGGTATAGGCCTAACACCCTTACAGACCACAATACAGGTCACATACTTGTATACATGTGACCACCTAGTGGTAAAAAGAGTACAGCCAGTACTTAGCATTTGAAGCAAAGCACCTTAGCCTTGGTCGGAGTATTTTGGTTGATTTTTAGTGAGATAGCTTTCTTGTATCACAGTTTCGTGGCCACATATTCATTAAGCATACCCCAAACCTCTGACAATTAATGCCAGAATCCTGGGTTTTATGTAATCACATCCCAGCCATTTAGTTTGTTTTTATTTGCCATTGATCTGTGCTAGGTTGTCAAGTGTTAGACCCGCCAGGTTAACCAGGGGACGCCAGGGGACGCCAGGGGACTTGTCTATCCGGGCCATTACTTACAACCTTGACGGTCATATATTTCTTTGTTGTATTTTACTGCAGAGTTAAGATCGGATAATCATATTACTTTCATCATGTTAACATACAGTGGCACTATATGTTAATTTGACCTTTCACTTTTGTTATATATGTCATTCATTTAGAAAATCTTCTTTTCCATTAGCTAAATATCTACCAATTATTTCTATTGATGTGAAAGTCGAACTTGCTATCGCTCAAATTTATCTTTTGTCTTTATTTGGCATGTTCTGCATTATATTTTTATTCTGGAGATTCATAGTTGTATACTTCTATGATACATTTAACTTTTTAACTTTTTAAGAATCGGGAGTCGATGTTTCCTGGAATGAGATATTTGATGCATATGATGTATAAGACAAGGACTGTGTCGAGGCAGGCGGGAGTGAGCCATCTTCCTCACGCCATTACCTGCTCACCACTGCAACTAAAGCCAATCTCATACTTGTTTAACACGCCACTCAAGGCTCAAACATATGGCACGTCCGATCAGCCCATCCACGCTCACTTGAATCACAACAGCACAAATGAACATCAGGCAAAATGTATCTGATTTAATGGCAAATATTGAGGCGATGGAAGACACAGTATCTGTGATTGTAGAATAATCTACTTATTATTCATAGACACAGATGTAAATGATATAGATATATAGTTATGATTGTAAATTTGTTGTTGGTTTGACCATTCCAAGTAATGTCCTTAGTCTTAATTTATTATTTTATTCCTGCCATAAGCAAATGCAATTTCAAAAGTTTTAAATGAGAAAATACCAAATTATCTGTTTAGAATGTATTTATTTTATAGAGCATTTAACATATTATGAATTAGATTTAAGAACAAAGTATCTACAAGGGAAATTAAATACATTATGGTTTTTACATTTATTTTGGATTAACAGACTTACAGATGTTTGAGAGCGCTTCCAAAGCTAATTGGAATTTTTCGATTTCCCAGACATGTATTCCACATTCAAAGTTATGTAAACAATTAGATAATGTCCAAGGGTCTACTGGGGCGTTTATATACTGTTCAAATCAGACCTAATCTGTTCATCGCATTTTAACCAAATTTATCAAAATTTCCTTGCAGTTCTTGCACGCGTGGTATATAACAAGTTGACCAGTCCCACAGTTGAAGTGGGGTGGGGGGGGGGGGGGGGGGGAGGTTCTCTAAGCATTTCTCAATGGACTGACCGTCATCTCAGAGACGTCGCGACATGCTTGACCACAAGCTATGTGTTGTTGATTATAATTATACGGTCATTGCCTGATATTGGCAAGAGGCTTGCCAGATTACTTTCACATCGGGAGCGTAAATTAGCATGGAATAAGCGTGCAATAATGTCACCCTGGCTTCCTCATTAAAGTATATTGGTATTGGTATAGGTGGAGGATATCTGTCAGTGAAGTCATAACCAGCTCATGCACCGTGGCCCTATCTGATACTTCATACGGGGATAATGGCACCTCATGCACATCTGTTCTACATCTATCATTACACCCTTGTAGTGTTACTTTGTGTTGCATAATTGAGAGGGTAATATAAAGCATTTATGTGATATGGGATACTACATTTGGCATAGATTTACCAGAAAACACATCGATATTTCAACAAACTCTAAATAAAAAGTTTTACATGAATACATTGTATCAATTAAAGGTTTTGGATTGTTGATTATTTTCCTTTCTAAAAAATAGTTAGGATAATAGACAGTTATTAAACCTCTCCAAAAATAACAGGAGAGAAAAGTAGAAATTTCTTCGTCCTAAATTACATCATATTGGTGACAACATGAAACATGTGAAAACTATTCAGCTTATTTTGTTATTGAGATCAAGACTATCTAAATCTTAAAAAACATGTTTTCTTGTCAGTCAAGGCTATATTGTTAACGTCTCGATATTTGGAGCAAAATGATAAAGTTTCAAATCCCAAAAGCGACCATTCCATTTTGAATCTGTGTTTTATCGAGATCGACAGAAAGTAAAAGACAGGCACTAAGCTATTTGACAATTTTCAATAATGTTTAAAAAAAATGAATTTTTGTCCCTAGAAGTGTTTCTATAGAAGTACGAGGAGCCAGGGAATAAACGTCAGGGAGATATTATGATAAGCGATATAGGTGATGGTCCTGAGTCAGTCGGGCTGCGGTATTTATGCCCTGCTTCCCGGGGAAGGGCGCGGAAAGATAACTCTTCCTCGTGAAGGATGAGTGCTGGTAAACTAAGACAGGTACACACGGGCATGAGATGTATATGTTGATGATTACTTCTGGAGATCATCTGCATAGGTGTGAAACCCACGTGAGAGAAACAGAGAAGCCCACATTGGAAATATGTCTGTCAAATTTGTGAGTTTTGATGAGTAGGAGAGAGGTACGGTGCTGATTTGCAGCCTGTGTGAATTACAAGGTGCAAGGTGCAACAGTTAGATGGGAAACTCTACCTGCCGCGTGAAGCACTCGCTATATGCAATGTGGGCTTACTTTTCAGCAACCATCCCAAGTTGCAGCTTTATTCAATTAGGTTTCCTTGAACATGATATTGTGACTTAATAAGCTGAGGATATAGGTGAGAACAGGGTGCCCGCCACCCTCACAAATATGTTTTGAAGACGAGAAGGCCATGCAGCAATATGCGATGTGGTATGGGCATTATTTACACAATCTAGCCAATAATGACAAACTAAGTGTCAGTTGGGGATGAATTACTAGCCCAGGTAGCCCCCGACCGGCTAAATGTCCATGGGTCACCGCTGCTATGATTGACTAGCACAGACCTACAGCAACCCGAGCCTCGATCCCAACCAAACCAAACCTCTATCTATGACAACAGATAAGCACACACATTTTCATCTCGACACTAATCGGGTCTAATCGGGTGTTTCCGTCAACACCTCGCACGAGACCACGTGCCTGCCACATTAATAAATGGCCAACAAGTTTAGTGGAGTTTACACAACAAATATCACAAGGTCTACACATAATGCGTCATCTATTAGCGAGACTTACTCTTGGCTTCGGTATGATTATATCTCACTATTAGCAGATGTCCTTTTGACCTTTAATGACTTTTGATGATGAGATTTAAAGGCTGCCTTCCTATTCTATAGAGCTATTTGCAATAAGAATTCTGGTTTATGATTGACCAACAATGAACACTTGTCAGCATTTTATGAGAGTTTATTTCTTTTGAATTCACTTTAGCAATAAACAGGGAAGAAATGAGAAACTTGTTCTCGAGAACGGTTATATTGTATCATCTGTTCTCGAGAACGGAAGTATTTGCACAAATTAGTTTGAAATCATTTTTTAACCAGTAAAGTCATTTTCATTTAGAAGTTTAGAATAAGAAAAATATTGGTCTGATATTATGAGTCCAGAGATCTCCTCTCTCTGGAAATACTTCAGATGATAATATGTAATTACTGATAAAGAATTGCTGACGATTCCTGAGCTGTGAGATAAGCATCATCCCTATGTCATCAGTGTCGGGCCCTGGGAATGTCCCAACGCCCTCAGTAGCAGCCATCCTTCAGCGGGACTCCGGGGAGCCTCGTCATGGGCTTTCCCAGGAATCAAGGTCTACCACCCGCAGAGGTCCACGAGATGTCTGATGTCCTGGACGGAATGGTTACAGTGATGGAACTCAGATAAGTAAATATCTATGATATCTAAGCCTATTGTAATTATAGGTTACATGGTAATTATTGTGATAAAACACATACACACAAAACACAACCATATATGTTTTACAGGTAATGATACTCTTCATCATATATAGCCTCTTACTTGTACTGTCCTGTTTGGCTTGATATGACAAGGATTGGCATCTAGAGAGTGACAGACAGTCTTGTCAGCAATTTGTAGAATTGTGACCTGCTCTGATGATCCAGGGTCCGCATGACCTTTCGCAGTCCCAGTCAACGGTTTATAGAGCCCAACAAGAACCAGAGAGGTCCAGAAAGGTGTGTCTCCCTGCACGACGCCAATAAATGGGCAAGAGAATTTAAAATATATAAATCAAGTTTAAATATCAATTTAATTGATAAGAATAAATGAACATCCAATTCGGTTCGTCCATACATAGCAAATTATCCCATGCAGCGGTCCATACATATAGAATGCCAATATTTTGTTGATATTAAAACGTGGGTTAATATTCGAGATTAAGTCCAAACAGCAAGACTATATTTGTTTAATTTATTCCTCAATGTACGATGGCAAAACACGAGAGTGAAAATAGCTGGACACCAACAAACATGGGGAGATCAGTGTTGGTGTAGCCAGTAAATGTATACGCCAAAAAGTTGTGCTTTACTGTGTTACGGGGTGATCTATGTCCGCATACCTGTGTTGTTTTAGGGCACCCTTTCAAGGCGCGGGTATCAACTTCTAAGGCTCGGCAGTATAAAGTGAGGGCCCGGTTTCTGGGGTGACTTACTCCCCTGAGAAGGTTCCCCGCATGCCTGGCATGGCTGTCTTCAAAGATGAAGATTTGTCGACTTATGAATGATACTTGCAGTTATTTCACCTATTGGATACATGGCAGGTATGGTGGACTTCTAAAGTCGTTTGGTAGCGCTATAGGAAGTTTATGGATCCATAACAAGTGAACGGGGGTGTTGGAGGAGAGGAGCCCTTCTGTTAGAGCGGTGCAGGGTAACCGGATTCGTGAGTTCAGATCGCCGGAGGACCAGAGAGTTCACGACGCAGTCTGTATCAATGCCATGGGAGCACACGAACCAGACACCGCCATTCAGCACACATATCCGTGTGAATGTGTATATTCAATATTAATATTTCTTACAGGTGCCATAGGGTTACACGTATTGAGATATACAGTGCCATCTGGTTGCTGATGGGGGAGCTACCAGTCTGCGCATCATATATTTGTGCACAGATCTTATCGTTCTGGGAACTTCACTCTGTATAGATTGTCACTGACCTTGTGTCAAAGTAAAAGTTTATATCTTTTATCCTTTATGAGTCATAAGGATATATATATATATATATATATATATATATATATATATATATATATATATATATATATATATATATATATATATATATATATATATATATATATATATATATATATATATATATAAATATGTATATATATATATATATATATATATATATATATGTATATGTATGTATGTATGTATGTATGTATGTATGTATGTATGTATGTATGTATGTATGTATGTATGTATGTATGTATGTATGTATGTATGTATGTATGTATGTATGTATGTATGTATGTATGTATGTATGTATGTATGTATGTATGTATGTATGTATGTATGTATGTATGTATATCCATCAAGAGAGAGAATATTATGAGAACTTTAATTTATAATACTTATATACCAACGTTAATGATTTTGACGTTATTGATCCCATCATGACGGTCTTAATGTAAACAAATACACGATGATGTCATTTTATTTTCAAGGAACAAAAATTGCTTGTATATTCATTCCCACCACCAGAGGAGCTCCGCAAATTGACCTTTCCCCTTGAAATGTTCCTGATAAACATGTTGATCACATGTCTGTTTCAAAGGAATAACTCTCATCTCGTCCAGGCTCCCCAGCGAGATCTCGCCGCTCTAGCGCATCCCTAAGATTGTCCATCATAAATGGTCTTTATGATATTTCTAACACGCCATTTTTCATCCACCCTTCTTGCCCCACGCAGGTTGAAACATAATCCGCTGTGAAAAGGCCTTTGAATATTGTATTTATTTTCTGATGTTTAATGTGGAGATTTCTCTATGGCAATGATGCGGAAAATTACAATTCATTCCAAAATAAATTGACAAAATCAGAAGATAATTGTTTGCTTTAATATGCGATACAACATCAAGAGAACGATCTTTATTTATGGAGCCTTTGATATCTTATTAACAAGATTAAAGCAACAGTATGTCTGGCACGTGTATCACATCAAACCAGCACAATAATTTATATCAACAAAAGAATATGCATATTTGTCTGAATGTTTTGAGTTGTGGTTAAGAAATAAAAGCAATGTATCGAGTCCAAAGTATAGGCGCTGCATCGGTGTAGACTGTGCCAAACTTCAGGATACATGACATGCTTTTGTTGCAAAGGTGGAGATCTGGTGTGTCCAACAAACAAAAACTCAGTAGTTGTATGTATATACTGGATACACAATGTCAGGTGTGACTTACTCTATGTGAAGGCGTGTAACAGAGTATGAATGTATTCCACTCTCCACAACGGACTGCAAACATACAAACGGACCCAGAACTCTCCACAACGGACTGCAAACATACAAACGGACCCAGAACTCTCCACAACGGACTGCAAACATACAAACGGACCCAGAACTCTCCACAACGCGCTGCACCCACTACATTTAAACAAACAGACCAAGAACTCTCCACAACGCACTGCACCCAATACAATTAAACAAACTGACCAGGAACTCTCCACAACGTACTGCACCCACTACAATTAAACAAACTGACCCAGAACTCTCCACAACGTGCTGTAAATAAAGAAGCAAACCATGAACTCTCCACAACGTGCTGCACCCACTGCAAATATACAACCTAATCCGAAACTCTCCACAACGTTCTGCCTCAACTACAAATATACAAACTGACCCACAACTCTCCATAATGTACTGCGTCAACTACAAATATTCAACTCGATCCATCTGTTACACAGTTGCTATTTTTGTGTTACTCATGTATAATGTATTTAATGTATTTAAAATATATGGATGCTTTTGGTAAACAAATAGTGAAAAGAAATAACTTTCATCTCCTCAGTAAATTCCTTTTTTTTCATATCCTTTGCAAATTCCCATTTTTTATATTCTTAACAAATTCCAATTTTGTACATTTTGAAAGAATTACATTGATCAAGATTCTGTATAGCAATCAGTCATTTGTCAGGCCTTGTTTAAATAACAATATTTGAGAGTCAATACGTATAACATCTCAAACCGCAATAACATTTTTTGGAAGGTTAATGGCAGGTACTGTCGGACAAGATGTTCTGGAGCGGCCCAAACTGGCAGATATATTTGGTTGATAACAAAAAGGATAAGTTTATGTGTGCCTTGGTGTTTGTCCCTGTGAGAAAGCAGAGTAACTTGTCTTATAACTTGTAATCACCCCTAGCATAGTAGCATGATCTGGTTACTAAAGCTACATCCCCATCGCACCAATTCCAGATATTGTAACTTTATTTTGGCCTAACACCGGGGCGTTGTGTTGTAAGAAGGGTGTATGCAGCATGTTTTACAATGCCAGAATGTGACTGCAAGATGTCAAACTACTGGATGATCTCAAACACTGGACTGCCTGCCCCCTGGGTGGTATACCTGATCGCTTGAAGATGTTATCTGCCTTCGGGGGGTAGAAAGGAAGCCAGTCTCCTGTTTGGTTTTTCTGTCGTGGCCACCAGATTCTGGGTTGTATATTCTGACGACTTACAGCTCTCAGTTCTGGCCCAACTTGTGCCTGTGTCAACAGAAACTGATCCGTAATTGCTATCGAATCCAGTTTCAATAAATAGCCGTACGGGTGATCTGGCTAAAACAACATACCTTGGCCACCCCAACTGATAGCTAATATCTCTTGTTATACATGACATATGGGGCGTGGGCCCCATACAGCAAAGATCACACAAGGAGGTGGGGCTATCATCTCTGATGTGCTCAACTCCTCAGACCCATCTCTCTGTCCAGGTCATATCTCACCTGCCCACCAGATGGCACTCAGGTCTATTTGGCTCTTGAGGTGAACCTTTCAAGTGTGAGTAGGTTTACAAACAGTTGTTCTTGCTACCCAAGTAAAAGCACTTTGTCCGTGGGCCGTGGGGTGAAATGTTTTCGGTGTCGTACCCTTCCATCCCGTGCTGTTACCACTTCCCGTGGACCTTATCACCAATATGACCATCTTGTAACCCCTGGCCACCTCCAGGACCACCCTGCCTTCACGCGACCATGTGCACACCATTCAAGTATACAACATTAACATCGCAAACGTCAAGTGATCAATTGTCAGGTCAACATGTCGCCGCTGAGAAATGTTTCTTTGATGCCAACATCTGAACGATCTTTTCATGTGAAGTATTGTGAAGAAGATTAAGAATGAACTTTGAGCAGTAAACTGCGAAAATATTGAGTCACTTTTGTGTAAAATATTCAGAATACCATCATCAAGAAATGGAGGGAAAGAAAAAAAATCACAGGAAAGAAAAGTAAAAGTTTGAACAGGTATTTAAAAATAACAATATGAACTTAAGGATATTTATGGGTGTTGGTAGTGAGTGCCCCTAGTGGCAGAGGAGTAAATTACCAAAATACTGCACTTGATGGGAATTGGTACATTTACAGTGTAAAAATACATTCCCTATTAAATTAAAAGCATTCATGACATGAATCAATATTTAAACACTACAATATTTGAACTATAAGGTATGATTACAAGTATATTTCTTTCAAAATAGTATTTTGTCCTAATTTTCCTTGGTGATAATTTTGATGAGAAATGAAGAAGACAAGCAAATAAGTTCTGCAGATTACACAACAGAATAGGCTTGTTTTTAGCTGTGTTTATTTCATTTCATTGGGAAGAAAATTCACTGTGATCCTAGTGAAAAAGATTTTCTCATTTTGATTTGTATAATTTGGAAATAAAAAGGAAGTTTGGCAATCAGATATGTGAAGGGAGGTGAAAAATTCATATTTTTTAAATCATCAAGTGTGTACTTTACCTCTTTTTTTCTCTTAATGTTTTTGAAAAATAGAAAATCTGTTTCACTAGGATCACAGTAAATATTGTTAAGATCATTTTACAAAGCTGTTTGGAAATCCATTTTATTATGGTCCCACAATCTGCAGAATTACTATGCCACTTTTTATGAGTTAAAAAATATGAAGCTTTCAGTATAATCAAAGAAATTCAACTGTGATTTTCAAATAGTAAATCAATAATTGTATTACATAAATGAATACTATAAAATGTCATTTCATGACTTGAAAGTTTTAATGAAAAAGGAACTCTTTTTGACACCTTTTTGAAAACGTTCCATGTTGGCGTAAAAAGAAAGTAGTTCCCTCAGAAAATCTGCCACCAGAGGACACTCACTACCAACACCCATAAATACCCTTAATATCTATTTCCAATATTGATTTTTTTTTAAATAGTTTCTAAACACATTGAAACATTTCAAGGTTATTTGTTGTAACACGTGTTATATCAAGTGATATAATATACAAAGTAATTCGTAGATATTCTACACACACGCCTTCCCATAACACTTTTTAGAGAAATTTGCAAGAAATTCGATTTGACTTCTGGGCTTCTTAAACTCATCATTTCAATTCTTTGTAATAAACCGACCGTTTTCTCGTTGATCTTATTATTTATTTCTCTAATGTTATTTTTATTTGTGGTGCAGGCACAAATATGCCTGAAACTTCAAGATATTGAGGGGAATAAATGTACAATATGAGATGAGTAGGAGAGCTATTTGCGCCAGGAAGCCTTGGATTAACAGTAGCAGCCTGTGCAACACACACCCTGACGTAACGTGTGCAGCAATGTGTCCCGGCCCTGTCACCTGTCACCCGTTGACCTCGCTGACATCTTCATCTAAACCTCTTTGTTCTCGTCTTAGAGAAGCTTGATTATTTTTGCAAGACAGAATGTGTCGCGTGTGTAGATAAAGTGTTGGGTTAGAGAACGCAGGCATGGAGAATACGTATACACACACCTGGTGCACATTGCTCGGGTATACAACATTATTGGCAGTACTGGTTGTGAAGATAAAACTATTGGCACCGTTGCTGCCTTTGCACACTTCCCTCATACTACAGACTACCAAGAGATATATGCCCACTTCTATATATCCTTTTTAAATATATCTTATGCTTTTCCAAAATCACAATATGTTCCCAAAATTTTCCATGTTGTCCACTCACATTTTTGTAGGAAAGTGAACAACATACTTTTCATCAGAAAAAAATCTTCTTTTCTTCATTGTTTTAAAAACATTGAAGCATATGCAGATATGACAACCAAAACTTATAAGACATCAATAGAATGTGAAGATAAATCACCAGAGAAATGTGCAGATATATCACACAGAAACTCGTGGATGTACAACACCAGAAACATGGGCATCAGATATGTCCCCAGATACATGTGCAGTAGTACATGTGCACAGATATGGCACCTGGAACAAATGCAGGAGATATGACATCAGGAACAAATGCAGCAGATATGGCACCTGGAACAAGTGCAGGAGATATGACATCAGGAACAAAACCAACAGATATGGCACCTGGAACAAGTGCAGCAGATATAACACCAGGAACAAAACCAACAAATATGGCACCTGGAACAAGTGCAGCAGATATGACACCTGGAACAAAACCAACAGATATGGCACCTGGAACAAGTGCAGCAGATACAATTGCAACACCTGGAACAAAACCAACAGATATGGCACCTGGAACAAGTGCAGCAGATATGACACCTGGAACAAGTGCAGAAGATATGGCGGGCGCCTGGAACAAGTGCAGCAGATATAACACCTGGAACAAAACCAACAGATATGGCACCTGGAACAAGTGCAGCAGATACAGTTGCAACACCTGGAACAAAACCAACAGATATGGCACCTGGAACAAGTGCAGCAGATATGGCACCTGGAACAAAACCAACAGATATGGCACCTGGAACAAGTGCAGCAGATATGGCACCTGGAACAAGTGCAGCAGATATAACACCTGGAACAAAACCTACAGATATGGCACCTGGAACAAGGGCAGCAGATACAATTGCAACACCTGGAACAAAACCAACAGATATGGCACCTGGAACAAGTGCAGCAGATATGGCACCTGGAACAAAACCAACAGATATGGCACCTGGAACAAGTGCAGCAGATATGGCACCTGGAACAAGTGCAGCAGATATGGCACCTGGAACAAAAACAACAGATATGGCACCTGGAACAAGTGCAGCAGATATGGCACCTGGAGCAAAACCAGCTGATATGGCACCTGGAACAAAACCAACAGATATGGCACCTGGAACAAGTGCAGCAGATATGGCACCTGGAACAAAACCAACAGATATGACACCAGGATCAAATGCAGTAGATATAACACCAGGAACAAAACCAACAGATATAACATCAGGAACCAAACCAATAGATATGGTACCTGGAACAGATGCAGTAGATATGACATCAGGAACAAATGCAGCAGATATGACACCATGTACAAGCACCGAAAGGACCCGGAGACATAGTCAAGACATTTATTCAGTGTATTTGTCACTAAATCTTCTGCATGCAATTCGTATCTTTTTCATCACAGACATCAAACATGTAATGCGATATTCAAATATTTGGTGTTTTTGTTTTGTGGGCGGTGATGTTAAGAGACACAATGGTTATGAAACAATAACACACAGAAGGGCAGTTTGCCCCAAGGTCAGCGGACCACCTATACAGGCAGTATTGCATACATCCAGGGTTAGGAGCAATGGGAACAGCCCAACCCCCCTCCCCCCCAACCTCTTTGTGCTTTTGATCTGACAATATATTTTACAACATAATATATTTATAGATAAAGCAGATGTATTCAAACACCTTTGATGCGAAATTCACCAATTAATGGCGAATGAGTATTGATGTTTCAGCACAGTCCATATTAGCAAGGGTTTGAGGTGGCCTGATTTGAGCTGTACTTAATTTATATCACACCAAACACACATGATCACTTTGATCCCAGACAAAACCACCATGCATACAGAAAGATGTCTACAGCACACTGGAATGTGCAGACAGATTGAATTCTAAATGTTCATCATAGTTTACATGGCTTGGTAAAGACCACCTTTTTGAGAATGAATATCAATTTTCAGAAGAATGCGTGCTACATATGGATGTGTTTTGTTTATCAACAAAGGCTTGAAAGAAACGTATTGAAATGTAGATGTAATATAAGCAGTGGCACTGTATGATTGCATGTGTTGTTCATATGAAGAGATCAGAGGTGTGGCGTGTTTGGATAAACCAGTGTCTTGTGGGGAGACATAGGATATCAGTGGCGGCACCGCGCTGCCCTCAACAACACCCCATGGGTCGGTCTGCACCAAACATGCACACCTGTTGGTAACTATTCACATACAATAGGGAGAAATAGAAGGGTGCATATACACACCTGATGATGAGTCATAACATGTCTGTCCCTTAAAGACCAGTTCTCCCTTCTTACCTTGGTACAGGACTAACGTGTTGGTGTCTTGCTGTTTGCTGGGACGGGCAAGTGTCCACTGTTTTCTTGCAAATAGAAATTGTATGATGATAATATTGATCCACCCATGGGAATCAGTCATAGTGGATGCTATACCCGGAGGATGTAATATCTGGATAATGTTATACTTAAGGTCGAATAAAAGAGTATTGCTCTTGACAGTGAAAAGTACCCATTGCTTTATTCCAATAAGCCTTTGTTAGGACAGGCCAAAACGTCATTGACACAATTACCAAATGATGTCCCACGGTTATATTTGCTTTCTATGGTCCCAAGATACTTGTTATGATATACTGGGTCTCAACATCCTTGCGTTGATATACAAGGTCCAAAGATACTTCCTTTGATACATCAGGTCTTAGTAGTCAACTGCAGCAACATAATTTGTGGCATAAAGAAAAACTATTCATGGTAAACTAGAGCAGCATGAATTAAAGCATGAATAAAACATATTATTGTTAATTTAGATGGGAGTACACTGAGTCACACGAATAAGAGTGGATGGTCAGAACACAGGCCCAGTGCATGCCAACCCCCCCCCCCCCCCCCCCCCCCCCCCACCATACCCCACAACGGCCATTCCCTCCTTCCCGTAGTATTTGAGAGGTGGAATAAAGACAAGGTAATAAAACTCAGTCCCTAATTAATGTCTTGGTATTGGTAAGTTGGTGACATTTTATGTTTATTATGTGGTTTTTAAACGGTTTTTTTAATGAGAAATGTTCTGCAGTTTTGCCAGTCATCCATCATGCACTTCCTGTTTACTATGCAGAAATCTGCACACCGATTATACTTCCCTGTGATTGGTCTTATCCTGGTGCTGGCCATGTCCCTTTGTTTACAAGTCAGACTACAACAATCGCAAGGAAAATTTGTTACTGCGGAGTACGATGTCATTACTGGAAATGACAAATCAATGGCTGAATGTGTTTTCTCAAATGTTTCATAGAAAATAAGGTGATGTATAGTGTCATATATCTGTGGCAGAAGGAGGCAGGATACAGTGTCAACACTTTTAAAGCAAACAAGGGCAGGTTGAATGGGCAGTGTGGCAGGAATTGTGAATAATCCAATGCTTCTGAAATTTTGGGACCTAGACATAGACCCCCAACAAGCACAAATCTTGAAGTGTCTAAAATGAAAGGGTTTTCATTAAAACAAGTGCCTTCGCCTGGGAAAGGGTGTAATCTCTCATTTTTGTAGCTGTCTCTGACTGTTGTAACTATTTCTCACTGTTGCCACTTTATCTCACTCCTTTAGTTATGTGTAGTTATCTCTCACAAATTGCAACTATCTCTCACTGTTGTAGCTAACTCTCACCTGTGCAGCAATCTCTCCTTGTACATTTCTCTTATTTATGCAGCTATCTCTCACTTGTGCATCTATCTCTCGTTGTGCAGTTGTCTCTCACTTATGCAGCAATTTCTCACTGTTTTAACTATTCTTGATTTATTTATGCAGCTATTTATTATTGTTGTAGCCATCTGTCACTTGTGCAGCCATCTTTCACTTGTGAGGCAGTTTCTCACGATTTGTTCAACTGTCGCACACTTGTTTAGTTGCTTAAGTAATGTTTGCATTTCACTCATGTGGGCCTCTTTGAACAATCCGAGAAGACCTCACTAATTATATTAATTATTAGATCAAAATGGAAATGATTGTAAAATACAGAAATGTATGCATATTGTAGGCAACATTTCATATCTAGAGTAATTATGACAACCAAAAAGTAAGAACTATACCAATATTGTAGGCCAACACCACATCTTGAAAATCGTGAATATTATTGTTTTGGAATAATAATTTGCTGATCTGATGGAGTCTAAACCAGGTTGATGTTTGTTTGCAGGTATGTCTTTAGGATTGATGCATTATCATGATAAGTGGGCTTAGTGCATTCCTTGTATCGAAATGTGAATCCAGGCGAAATGTTGAGTGAGCAATCCTGCCATGGGTGAATGTAAATGGATATAATCAGACCTGTGAGACACGAGTTTAAAAGAACATTGGGAACTATTGAATTCATAACTCATTTCAGATCATTTCAGTTTCATCCAAATACTGAGAAATTCACATTTTATCAATTGCAAAATCTGCAAAAAGAGCAAAAAGGGAAGTTTGCTTTTAATGGTTACCATTTGTTTAGTTTTATGTAAGCTACTACCCTACATGGCGAGGTAAAATCATATACTACCTCTGCCGCAATATGTTGTTCTTTGCACAGAATCAGTCCATACATAAGAATGCAATTACCATATAGTTGGCCAATTGGTTGGCTCCTGGCACACGATCATGCACAACAACATAACTGTACACGTGCTCATGCCATTTTCATGTTCAAAAGTAATTTAGAATGGATCATTCATAATTTGGGAGGGGAGTATATTTAAAATATGTGGTTGAAAGATTATACCATTGATATCAATTTGTTCAGGGTTTTTACATTCACTTACAATGCTATTTCGGTCAGTTCATGGTGAGGCCTGACATAAAAGCTTTGCCCAAGAAGAAAAAATCAAGATTTTTTTTCCTCCTCCTCCCTTGTCCATCCCCTACTTCCTCTCTGGACACGTTCATGATATATAGGCAATCTGAAAAGCTAAGAGAGTGTCAAAATTGTGTGATTAATCCATAAATTTGGATGGGAACATTTTTAATTAATATATAACGTTACTAATTTTACTTTCATGACTTTGAAGTGTGGATATTTCTGATTTGTGCAATCCAGTCCAAAATTTAACTCAGACTTACCTTGAATATTTCTCCCCAAATCTGAGATAACTTCTGTAAAAATTAGAAAAGTCTGTGATCCAATTGAGGGAATTATGGAAATCAATCCAGTGCTCAGTAGGGTGTGACAATGCCCTGTAGTTCTTTGCAATATTATGAGCAATAAAACAGCATTTTCTAAAAATTCTTTGTTATCTTAGCATTGTATGGATCATATCCTTTACATTTCAGGATGGGCGTAACTATGTTTAATCTTATTGATAACATCAGATTGACAGAAATGAGGTGTTAGAGTTTTCAAGCCCTTAGTTTATATATAGTAATACTACATATTAACAAATAGCTGAGATTAAACCTATTCTTATCATTTGGTTTGCAGACAGCTCATGACAAATACAATCCACCAATATCTTTTCATGACTATTGCTTAGGTTGATCTCAAAGAAAGTTATAATGAGACTGTTAGCCACCAGGGGAAGCACTGCGCTCGTGTGGGGAAGACATGGAGTGACACCTGTCGACATTTCTCACACAGCATTCCATGAAATGGGTTCGGCAACACACGATCTCTGTTTCAAAGTGTTTAGGCCGATTGTCGATCTCAATGTTGTTTTTCCCCCATTGAAAAAGTGCACACTGGAACTGTACAACTTTACCGGAACCAGAACTGTACAATTCCACTATATTTAATCATTGGTCGGAGAGATTGGCAGGGGGCCTGTGCCTTTGAGAAACGTTAATAATCACTTGTGATACCTAATTGTAACAAATTATACCATTAGGATTTCACTAATCTAAACCGAAAACTTTGAGCATGTGTTGTTTATTTATCACCTTTAGCCGGATCATTGAGCCTATATCTCAGGAAGGAGACTTTTATCATGGCAAACACTTTTATCATGGCAACATGTACCAATTTGAAATGTTTATTTGAACAATTAGACTTTAAAATTTCCAATTTAGATTTTTTACAGGCCCGTGGTTTTGTGGTATTCGCTCTTTGTGAGAAATTTCCTCCATTATCATTTATATCAAACATTATTTGTTTGCATCCAAGGAACAGTCCTTTAATCATTCAGGGGAGGAAAGTAGTAAAGAAAATATTGATGTGATCTTTCAGCTGGTTGAAAACTATTTCTAGAATACCCGGCGACATTTAGGGGGGGGGGAGACGTTCGTGGATAAATTTAGAGAAATGAATTGAATTTGAACAGGAAATAAAGAACTGTGAAAAAAGTCAAACCAACAAATAGACCTGTTCTTTTCAATCAATTCTTTTAATATGTTTAATACACGTTTTACTCAAAATTTATATTCATTTTGACATAGTAGTGTTAATGTGTTTTTCATTGGTTGTATTTGTTTGCCGTGTAAGACGTTAGTTCAAGTGTGTGGAGTGGATATTGGTGAGAACAATTCCAATATGTGTCTATTCCTTGTCATTTAAAAACAAGGAGAAGAGTAATTATTTTCTTTAAAAAGCAACAATAAATAAGAATTTAAAAAAGATAAAACAGAACGATTTTAAAGGGAGCAATAGATTTCCAAACTCTCTAAAAATATCTATTATTGGGTTTTTGTATTTGTGTTGTCATCTGTGTTTTAAGACATTGGTCTTTAGGTCTCTCCCTACTGTTACATTGCGGTACTTGGTCTTCTCGTCCTCAGTGAGAACTCGGCCTTCCTCTCTCAACTTGTTGTACATTCTCAGATCTCGTGTAAATTTACGATGCTGGAAATTGACATATCCATCCTGTGAGAACATCACATTCGCCCTCCTTGGATCAGGAGATGACACAGCCTTGGTTGAATATTTCTCATTGATTGGATTAAATGAAGATGTGCCTAAGCTGATAGAGCTCTGCCAGGATTCAGCGGAATATTTTGCAGAATGAATCAATTTTGCAGACTTTCTTTTGCTATTCCTGCTTTTTGGTAGATTTTCAATATTCGAAGCCACATCTACAGGACACCTTTCTTCATACGATACTTTGTTTAACAATGCGGTAAGTTCTTTAGCACTTCCAGCCTCCACTAAGGTGCTCTCCATATTTGGTTTGTATTCCGAACTGGTGTAGCAAATTTGAGTTTCTCCACTATTATGAGTAACAGGTGTGTCGTTTTCTCTTGTCAATATATTTCTATTTGTAAATGGCTCCTGTATATGGCTCAAGCCAAATGAGGTTTGCTCAGAACTAATTGGAGTATTGAAATGTCCCTTTTCTACCATCGTTTCTTCTGAAAATAGATGGCCTCTCCATGTCTCTGGCTGAGGAGAATCTGGAACAAAGTCACCATTATCTTCAGTTTTGTTTTCCGATTTGTTTTCCTCAACATAAGGCTCTGCAGGTGGTGGTGTAGCAGGGTTACCATTCATGGAATGCACACATGCCGTGTCCTCATCTGGGATCTTTGGTTTGGGTGCTTCATGTTGATCTTCAGCAGATTTTTCTCTATTGGGTGCTGCAACCGAGTCCGAGGAAAAGTTTATTTTAGAGCATGTTAAAAGTGAGGCATTATCTGATTTATTTTTGCTTAATATTTCCCTGCTCTTCTCCCTCTGCCTACTTTTCAATGATATCTCTCTGTTTTGAAAAGATGCAGGCTTCTTTGTAGGGTAATTGCTTGGAGGAAAAGGCCTATGTGTAAGTTCATCAATGACAAGAGTTCTTTTATCAGGCCCCTCAATAAAAACATTACTAGCATTATTCACAGGGTTGTTCTTTGGTCCAGATCTAGAAACAGGTAAATTTTTCCTCGATTTGCTTGACTTGAACATAGATACTGGTCTGGGAAAAGAGACAGAATAACAGGATTTACTGGCAATTTGGTCATTAGCGTTCCAATCTTCACTATTCCCTGAATTTTCTATATCTTTGGGGTTTAGAGAGGACACAGTCCTATTCATGATCTGAACAGCTTCACATGTTGCTGCAACCCTTTTCACTTTTGAGTTATCCAGCAGCTGTGAATGACTTTGTCCCGGCCAAGGTGCACCATCGTCTCTTTGATTCACTCCAGTGATATATGGGAAACCTTTTGTTGAAGTTTCCAAATCTGAAGCTCTCTGAGTTTGAAGTCCCACTTTGTCATATTTGCCATCACCTACATTAATGTTCATGGTGCCTTTTTGATTTGGTGATACATATGTCTGTGCAGTTGTTGGTGGGGTAGGGGTTACAGCAGGAAAGCTTCCATCAAATGAATGTGTCATCCGAAGTTTTCTGGCCTTTCCTCCACTTCTGTTGAAACCGTCTAGAGATCTACATATCGCTGGTGCTTCAAGGCTCCAGGATCGCCTGTCTCTATGTAGGGCACTGTGACTGATGCGCTTAGCTGTCACCTTCACAGACTGCGGCACATTACTACTTACAGCATAGACCTTTCCAAAATGAGAACCTTGATCCTGCCCTCCTTGCTGGGGCAATAATTCCTCTGCACCATGAGTCGGAATGAGTCTCCGGAAGCTGTCTGTTCCCACCCACAAGCGGACTGGGCCAAACCTGTCACTGTGAACTCGGGGAGTGAAGGATATTCCTTTTTTGATATACATTATAACCATAAATTAATTGACTTTACTAATTGAATAATTTAAAATATTTTCCCTTCCATTGCCACATAATCCAATATGAGGTGACTAAATAAACATATTTCAGTGTGTTACACGATTTTGAATGTGAGAAACTTAAATCCACTGACACATAATGTATCATTGTAGTTCTCCATATATTGATTATAGTCCTAACACTTATACTCAAAAGAAACATGCACATCAACAACCTCTTTTTTTCATGTTTTCTCCATGTTTTTTTGTTTTCCACACTTCATTCACAAGCCATGCTGTCAGTAACTGACAGTCAGAAAAGCATGAAACTGCGAAGTCCAATATCGGAGGCTGCTCTATCCTCTGCACCACCCCGATTGATCTGTGCTGTCCAGTGAAATACGGCAGGTGGTATGAAGAAACCAACTGTCTCGAGGTATGCCCCTGCGACACCTGGTGTCCGAGGTTTGCTTCGCCTTTCTTTACTCTTGCATTACAATTATTGATTCCAAATTCCTCTTTTTCACTAGATTAACCTCGGTTTCAATATTTCCACAAACTAAAAGTGAACTGTTGATTTATGATAAATGGCTGGTGCTTATAGATAATGGCTGGTATATGTATCCATAGATTATTTAATGTCAACACTTGAACACTGAAATCATAAAAAGGACCCTTCAACTTGGATCAACAAGCAGAACCACAGTCGTGTACCTGGTCTTGGCCTTTACATGCTTGATACTGGGTAACACTTATAAGAATTTACCTAACCACAGATTTGTAAATCCAAAAGTTCACTCTTCGTGATGCGCCAAGGTTTAAGCTCAAACTATAGTACTTAATTATCAGGAAATTCTGTTTATGTTTCCTTTTCTTTTGGTTATGTATCCTCCTCCTCTTTTGTATAATTTCCATTGATATAATACTGAAAATGCCGCATACAACTTGACATTTATCACAAGAATAACGTCAGTTATATAAAAAATGGAACTCAACAAATCATGTTCTTGAAGTTATGGTTCTGCAATGCGCGCTGAACGTTTGCCAGTTTGGATTAATCTGTAATATCTCATAATTAGCTTTGAACAACAGAATGTCTGATTAAATGTAAGGAAATGATAATCAGTATCATTGTATTGTCAGTTAGGCTCCATACCTTCACATGGATTAGGTCGGGTGTAGTAAACAAGGATCCTTCTCTTTCACAGTTTTATAGTGCCACTAAATTAGACACAAGGTTTATTCACAGTTACACATCTCAATGGCCTGTCACCTTATCTTCACTGCACACCATGTAAGCAATGGTGCGATCAATCATCCATATTTCTGTTTGCGTTTAAAGCAATTTGTTCCATATTGCTTATAGATTTTTCAAATGATATGTTTCAGACAAATGTGCAAATGATATTGAGATCCACGTATATTATAGGATCGGGTCCTAGATGCAGTCCAGATAGAATGTAAAAAACAGGTTAATTTAACTAGTAAACCTAATCAAATCCTCCGAAAGTGAAATATATTATCATACTGATGCAAGTCACATTAGTTTAATCTTGGAGTAATTATAATTACTCCAAGATTTAATCTAAGCATTGGTATCTGATACAGCTTAAGGTGATATTACTATACGGTTACAATAAGTCTGGAACTGTGTGTTAATCCAAGATTATATTATCCAGACAGGCTTCCCATTTATAATGTAAAAAACTTGTTTTGGTGTTAATCCCGAGGCTCTTTGATCAGTATTTTTAATTCTTTTTAATCCTAATGTAGAGATTTTCATGTAATCAATATGATCAAATAGCCATTACGTATTGACAGTGTTATTATGACCACCCTGCTTGTGAATGGGCTCTCCTCAAACTGTGCAGTTCCTTCAAAACCAAACATGCATGCAGCAAATAACCTCAACGAGGAGTGCTACGTATAGTGGAAACTATTAATAACATAACAGGGGACGTGTGGTAATGGCGAATAGGCCCATCCCCATAACTGACACACAACCTATCAGATATTAAATGCTACTTGTCAAATTTTATGATTTAGTTTATATTAGGAGAACATTTGAGCGAATGTCTTTTTCAATCTGCCCAATTGTGCAATACCTTCTCCCAACCTGCTGTAGACCAAGAAAAGACAGTTCAGATATAATCTACAGTGGGATGTGAATTTGAGAAAAATGTCATAGCAAGGAAACCTTGATAATACACAGGGAGGCAGGCGGAGCTATGCTTATTGTGGTCAAGATGTGGGATACATACAGTGGCGGGTCCAGGCGGGGGGGCTTTGGGGGCTGAAGCCCCTCGAGGGTCTGTGGCTAGGGGGCTTTTTGGAACTGGAGTCCCCCCCACTTTTTCAGAGCACATTTGAGCTCCCCGGGGTAAAAAATATCCTGGACCCGCCCCCCATACATGCTCTGAGGCAATGGTGTAATGAAAGCCTTCAACATTTATTTAGCATTTCCGACTGGCGTAGGGCAAAAATGGTTGTCACAATTCAGAATGATATCCAACAAGAGCGTTCATGAGATCGGTGAAAGCGAGACGGGCCACTCCCAGCCGATATGCCGCTCAACGTTTCCATAATAAACAGTTTGCGTGGAGGAAATGAAAACCTCGCCATGGGGAGTTAGCTGATCGCAACTTCACAAGTCAATTATGTAAAAAAATACTTAGTCTGATATGTTTGCTGTTAATCTTCATGGGCGAATGGTGCAGTGTGACACTGTGTAACATCAAATTTGGAAATAACCAAAGAGTGAGGGTGAACTGGCTATGTGGAAATTATTTGAAGAATGGATCAAAACAATACCTCATAAGAATACCTTGCAAGTCCCACATACACATATACAGGAGCTATTTGTTTTCAGCTCCAAAAGTATACTTTCCAAAATGATATTTGTTTTTATTTTTGCATGAGATGTATCCTTAATATGTTTTCTTGGACCTTGGGGGTAATAAAATTCATTTGTGATGTTTTTAAGTGTGTTTTGATAAGTTTTGTAAGAAAAGGTTTGCCTATGAGAAATTGCATGGTCTTCCTAGCGTCAAAAGCGAGGATAGGCCATTCAGCTGGCTATTTTTAGATGCACTTGTAACCAAAGATAACCGGGGTCAGTTGGCCGTAGTCATGGTGACAGTCCCATGAGGATGTGTGTTGCACCCTGAAAGAGGCCAGGTTGGGGTGAAACAGGGCAATATTATATCTGCTGAGCTGACCAGCGAGGAGCACATGTCAAGGAATATGAATACAAGTGTAAAGTTAAAGCTAAAAGATGTTCTTGCTCGGCGTAGTTTTGAACAAAAGGTGAGATGAATCTTTCTAATACTTACTTAAATTGATTAACAAGAAGATAATCTTTATATTCATGCAATTTATGGTTCTTTGTATGCTTAGCATCGTGTAGACATTGCCACATTTTCCTTGTAGCAAACAATCTTAATTAAAGTTTTGATATCAGATTATACAATATATAAGGCAATCTGTAGACTAAGATATATCTTTAATAGCCCCTTCACCACAGTCCCACATCCTGATCAACCATATTTATAGGTCAAAGTAGAACAATGCATGCCTTTGAAACATCAAACAATGTTGTTAGAAGTATTACCAACAATGTATAGGTTGTTTTGGGGATAAGTGGAAATACCAACCAAAATGTATAATAACTGCTACAAAAACAAATATCTCCTCTCCTATAATTTGTTATGACAATATTGGTTAACTATTAATAAAGAAATGTAATTTATATATATCTTACTATAATTTAAGGACCTCTTAAATTATAGAAAAACATATATATTTATTGCTATAATTTATCTTTTTCTCATTTGCTGATTACTTAACAAGCTAGAACATACAATCAAACATCATGATGTTTCACCTTGTGCTAATCCCCTTCTGTACCCCATTGTGGCAGTTGACTGCATTAACCACATGTGGTATGATAATTAGCCATGTGTGTTACATCCTGTCCTGTTCAGCGTGAGGGAAAGAAGCTAACCCATACTGGACTTGCAAGGTATTCTTATGGGGTATTGATCAAAAGCAATACAGTGAAAATCAAAACTAATTTAAGACAATACTTGAGCTTAATTTTTTTTTACCTTTTTAATTTACGTTGTATTTGGACATCCATATATTGAACATAGTTGTCTTTCTTTGACGGAGTTCAAATGGTCTTTTCAATTTTCTCTTTACAATTTGAGTTTTTTTATACCTAATGCCGGTGAGTAGGAGTACCGATTACATATGCATTGTGATTTACTAGACGTACATGAGATAGACTTGATAAAACACAGTCTTGATTAGAAAGGACAATGTACACACTATTCTCAATGTCATCAGGGTCAACTCAAATGGATGAAACTAAACATGGCCAACATTGACACCGTGAAAGCAAAATAAAGTACACCCTACATTATTATAAAGTTGCTTTAAAGCACACTATGATAGACTAAGTAAACAAAACCTTATAAAGTCTCGGGTAGCTTTATTGACATTGCTCCATTTTCCAATGATTGCAATATTTAGTTTAATTTTCAAATCTATATGGATGTACATGTATATGGTGATTGTGGGCAAATCATTAAAATGGACGAAATATCACAGGGTAGAGGTCTTATTCGGTAACGATCCTGATCAACTGAGCTGAAGGATCAACTATTTATTGATTGGCCAAATTAGCAGATTACAGGGGTCCAGTCACAGTTAGGCAAACATCCTGTTACATGAGATCAAGGATCAAGTATTCATCGATTGACCCAATTCGCATCTTGACAAACCTCACCCTATTCTTGGCCTTGACATATATGTGTCTCCTGACACGATCCGATGCACATGCATGGAAAAAGTAAACAGCCATTTTATTCATCAGTGTTAAAATCTTTTTGATCTTTTATGGTTGGGGTGTAAAATAGCTGACATATACGACAAGAAAGATTCATAAAAAAGAAATAATACTGTGCTAATAAAAACGGTGTTGTATAACCACTCATTGAGAAGGATTGTAATGATAATCTTAATGATAATCTTAACTCCGTCAGAGGGTATTGGTGTGTTTCAGGTGGAGAGTGTGGTAGGACATTTAAGTTTGGCTCCAAGATTAGACTGCCATGTGCACACACTTATGACATTGAACACATTTAGTGTATACAATTTAAGACAGGCAGTGTAACACCTTTATGTTGCGATCTTTCATATGGAGTTATAACTTATACACATAAATAAATGTACTGTGACAGTAGAAGGGACTGAACAGGAAACCCAATACTTGTATATACCTCCCGGTATGTACCCCTTGTGAATGACTTGGGCATTGCAGTATGACATCATCTGAATAATATTGTATCATATGAAAATGACCACGCTTGCGAAACTTCATTCACATTTGAAATAATCTAAAAAGAGTCCCGGGCCATTTTAGGCATTATAAACACATTTATGACGGTAGCCGTTCAAATTTCAGATATGTCATTCATTCTTAATGTTTTCCGATGCATTGAGCCTTTTTTATTCCAATAACCATATGTCTATAATATACTCCAAATTCATTTATGCAAATTTATGCACATGGAAATGGTAAGCGAGAAACAAGAAAGTTTCAAAAGATGTGTGTACAATTGTATTTTAAAGATACGGACTGTATTAAATGCAGGGAAAAGCTAAGTAATATATTATACATTTTATAAACCATTCTTGTGATAATATCAGGTGTAGGTTATTCAGATATGACCTGCGGTTGTCCACACCGTGGCGGATTCTCCTTGGACCCCATCTTCAAACATCACCCAAACGCGGAACACACAGACAGCGCCGGGATCCAAGCTGACGTAAGAGGACCGCCTCGCGGACGCTGACATCACTCGCATCTCAAGCGGACCATTTAACGGACTCATTCCCACCTGCAAGCAAATGGAAAATTAAAACTCATTAAATTGATGGTGTGGTCATATTGTGTGTTTCTTTTTATCAAATATGTTTTATTAATATTTTACCATTCATCACGTGTCAGATTTTGAGGAATATCTCTCCCAACTTTCATGTTTAATGTTTTCAGTTTGGCCACCACTATCACAAATGATTTGTGGCTAAACACAATTCGTGTGAATGCCCTCGTGACTATTAGTCGAGGAGCCAACCAGCAAAAAGTCCATTATTTCAGGAGTTTTGTGTGACAGAAAGCAAACCGCAATTTGAAGTGTTACACATGTAGCAGGTGACCTAGGGTTTCTCAAATGATATTTGTTTGTTTTTTTTTCAAATTGTGGGGTCTTTCAAAAGATACAGCTGTTTCCATGGCAACCATTTACATTTTATTGGGATTCTAGAAAAAGATACATTTTCATCTCTAGCTTTACACTGAATATGTATTTCTCAACAAAATCAGGTGGGAAGGTGGGGGACATGGCAGCTTATTTGAAAATGGTGTAAAATATGAATTATTATAGAATTCATGGTTACCATGGCAACAGAATACTTCAAATTTTCATATAAATATCAAATATGACCTCAAATAGTATTTCTTATTTATTATTAAGATTACAATTATTCAATCTCATTTGACCACCAGTTGCTAGCTGTCAACATCTCACTTGTGAGCCATATTTAGGCGATAATTTATCAAACGTTGTTGCCATGGTAACCAAAAGAAATTTCAACTGAAGGCAAAATCATGAAAATTAAGTCATTTTTTGCATTTTATGAATGTTAGATCTTAATAATGGACATTATGATTCACCATTAGCCTAAAAAAGCTGTCCATGATACCGAGCAATATTTCCAATGCTTTAACCTATATTTGACCTTGATATTTAAATACATGACCTTGACCTTTGAAATTAGAAAAAACGCCAATTATGACTATTTTCTAGAAATAAAGCATGTTTTATGACTATTTTCAATGAAATATAGCTTGATTCAGCACAACAAAATTCACAATAAATATATTTATGAAGTAGAATAGAGACAGAATCATCTTGACCTGGATGACCTTGCCAAAACAAAGAATTTTCACCTTTTTCACATTTTTTGCCTTTCATGAATTTTAGATCTTAATTATGGACATTTTGATTCACCACTACCCTCAAATAAATGTCCATGATACCTAGCAATATTTGCAATGCTTTTGCCATGGAAACAGCTGTATCTTTTGAAAGACCCCACAATTTGAAAAAAACAAATATCATTTGAGAAACCCTAGGTCACCTGATACATGTGTAGCACTTCAAATTGCGGTTTGCTTTCTGTCACACGAAACTCCCAAAATTTGGGGGTTGGCTCCTCGACTATATGCCTGGTCATCTTTTAAATCTCCCAATCCCAGTGGTTCTATACCAAAGAGTTTCCTCTCAAACGTACTTTGGGATCTTATCTCAAGTGATAACACGTTTTGTTACATATAAATTAAATCGTCATCAGATAAAACAAAATCTTACCATTTTGTTAAAAATTAATAAGGATTAATAAGTAGGATATTAGAGAGCAGCGAGGATTGATAAGTAGGATATTAGAGAGCAGCGAGGATTGATAAGTAGGATATTAGAGAGCAGCGAGGATTAATAAGTAGGATATTAAAGAGCAGCGAGGATTGATAAGTAGGATATTAGAGAGAAGTGAGGATTGATAAGTAGGATATTAGAGAGCAGCGAGGATTAATAAGTAGGATATTAAAGAGCAGCGAGGATTGATAAGTAGGATATTAGAGAGCAGCGAGGATTAATAAGTAGGATATTAAAGAGCAGCGAGGATTGATAAGTAGGATATTAGAGAGAAGTGAGGATTGATAAGTAGGATATTAGAGAGCAGCGAGGATTAATAAGTAGGATATTAAAGAGCAGTGAGGATTGATAAGTAGGATATTAGAGAGCAGCGAGGATTAATAAGTAGGATATTAAAGAGCAGCGAGGATTGATAAGTAGGATATTAGAGAGCAGTGAGGATTGAAAACTAGGATATTAGAGAGCAGTGAGGATTAACAAGTAGGATATTAGAGAGCAGTGAGGATTGATAAGTAGGATATTAGAGAGCAGTGAGGATTGAAAAGTAGGATATTAGAGAGCAGTGAGTATTGACAAGTAGGATATTAGAGAGCAGTGAGGATTGATAAGTAGGATATTAGAGAGCAGTGAGGATTGACAAGTAGGATATTAGAGAGCAGTGAGGATTGATAAGTAGGATATTAGAGAGCAGTGAGGATTAACAAGTAGGATATTAGAGAGCAGTGAGGATTGACAAGTAGGATATTAGAGAGCAGTGAGGATTGACAAGTAGGATATTAGAGAGCAGTGAGGATTGACAAGTAGGATATTAGAGAGCAGTGAGGATTGATAAGTAGGATATTAGAGAGCAGTGAGGATTAACAAGTAGGATATTAGAGAGCAGTGAGGATTGACAAGTAGGATATTAGAGAGCATCGATGATCAATAAGTAGGATATTAGAGCGCAGAGAGGATTAACAAGTAGGATATTAGGCATGGCGACGAAAGCATTCGCACTTTTTGCTTACCGGAATAATCACTGATGATAGCTGGAGCCAAATTATGAAAGCACCGAAACCAAGATGGTCGAAGGTTGGTCGAACACTGAATCAGAATCTCTTTTAGCGCCTAACACATTATGTTTCCACCTTTCCCCACTAATATGACAATTCCTCATATGTAATATTGAATTACACTTTGTATATTACAGAGAAATATAGACTCACATAATACAATCGTACATCTGGCTTCGCTGGGGGTTTCCATCTGATGGTTATGGAGCTGGGGGTTGCGTCAAACACCTCTAGCTTAACATCATTATCGTAACTCTGCCTCTCTAATGGAACTGGAATAGTTTAGGTTGGATTCATGATAAGCAGCAGAAATCGTGGAATTTCACCATTAAAGAATTATATACTCTGTCATCAGCCCACTCTTGAAAAGTATTATGAAAGAATTCAGAACATATTGATTAGATAATGTTTAACATAAACGATTGAATTGTATATTGTTATTAGCAGTTTTGTGAAAAATTCAATTTGTTATAAAATTTGAATATCGCAGTTCTGTTGGAAGGTTCTGCTTTGTTCCGCGTGAGTAATAAGTAAAATATATACTTACCTCCTTGAATTTGAAATGCACATAAAACGAGGAAGATAATAATATAGAAGAAATTCGCTCTCCTACATGAATATGATGGGAAATTCGATGTCCACATGTCTGTGTGACTGTCAAGATTGTATGACCATCCAACTTTTAATTAGATTATTGAAGAGATGCATTGAAACGACCAAAAACCCTTGTTACACGTGCCGCGCATGCGCATGCATAACAAGCACATTATCATTGTGTATCATGCTTTTCAAATGTTGCACTACAATTTACAAATGGTTTCTACAATCAAAAGAAGTAACTCAATATCGATAATACATTATTATAATATTTGAAACACCGGTGTCCTCGTGATTAAGAAATCGAGAGGAAAAACCAAAGCCGTAATTCTTGTGGTATTTTGTGGCTGACGCTGCATAATACTTTTACGTTTTGCTTAAGGGTCTGCCTCCATCTTTCAAATGGGTTTTTCCAAAATATTTAATATTTGTCCCTAAAAGAGGCCCAATCTTGGAACTACTTTTTAGGGGGGCCCACTGGCTAATAAGGGGATCCCAAAATAGGATTAAAAGTTTTAAAACAGTTCTAAATGTGATCTGTAATGAAAACTTTGCAATTAATGTTTGTTTATTGTATTTTATTTGAATAGGAAGGTACATTTTTATGAGAAATTGACAAGTTAAAATGTCCTGTATGTGATGACACATTGACATATCAAGTTTGTGATGGCAAGTTGATACAAACTGTATGTGATAAGTTGCCATGTCCTATATGTAATGGCAAGTTGACACATCCTGTATGGAATTGCAAGTTGATACATCCTGTATGTGATGGCAAGTTGCCATGTCCTATATGTAATGGCAAGTTGACACATCCTGTATGTGATAAGTTGCCATGTCCTATATGTGATGGGAAGATGACACATCTTGTATGTGATGGCAACTTGCCATGTCCTATATGTAATGGCAAGTTGACACATCCTGTATGTGATAAGTTGCCATGTCCTATATGTGAAGGGAAGATGACACATCTTGTATGTGATGGCAACTTGCCATGTCCTATATGTAATGGCAAGTTGACATATCCTGTATGGAATGGCAAGTTGGCACATCTTGTATGTGATTGCAAGTTGCCATGTCCTATATGTAACGGCAAGTTGACACATCCTGTATGGAATGGCAAGTTGACACATCTTGTATGTGATGGCAACTTGCCATGTCCTATATGTAACGGCAAGTTGACACATCCTGTATGGAATAGCAAGTTGACACATCTTGTATGTGATGGCAACTTGCCATGTCCTATATGTAATGGCAAGTTGACACATCCTGTATGGAATAGCAAGTTGACACATCTTGTATGTGATGGCAAGTTGCCATGTCCTATATGTAACGGCAAGTTGACACATCCTGTATGGAATGGCAAGTTGACACATCTTGTATGTGATGGCAACTTGCCATGTCCTATATGTAACGGCATGTTGACACATCCTGTATGGAATAGCAAGTTGACACATCTTTGTATGTGATGGCAAGTTGACACATCCTGTATGTGATGGCAAGTTGGCCCTGAAATATATGCAGAAAAATAAATTAAAATATTTACCTGATTACCAGAAAAAATATTCATACAGATAAGTTGCTCTCACATATTTGCTCATAACTTATGAACTATTTGTCCGATTTAGTTACTTTTACCACCAAATGAAAGCCAAGAAAATCCTCTATCAGACCTTAAATTATAAACTTCCTAGCTTCTGTTGAAAGCAGTGAGAAAATTTGCCGTTTTTTATTGAAAAAATATTCATATAGAAAAGATGCTATCACGTTTTTGCTCATAACTTAGGAACTATTTGTCCGATTTAGTTACTTTTACCACCAAATGAAAGCCAAGAAAATCCTCTATCAGACTTTAAATTATTAACTTCCTAGCTACTGTGAAAAGCAGTGAGAAAAATTGCCGTTTTTTAAAAAGTAAAGAATGAACATGAAGAACATTTTTAAAAAGTAGCCCCAAAAGGAACCTCCCCCTTATCAGTAACCATGGACTCTTTCTGCTTAGCAACATAAGCTTTACAACCTTCTCATGAAAAAGTGGCCCTTCCATGTCAACAAACTTTTTTCCATATTGTGAACACATACATATCCCTGTAAATATAGGTACCACATTACAATCTAGATATAATTATTTAAACATTTGAGAGGCTGATAACAAAAATTACATTGTTTACTGCTTAGAAATTATGATATGCTCTGACAATACAGACAGAAAGTTCTCCATTTTTGATTCTTTTCTTACAGAAATTATCCCCCTTGGAATTCCTTCAATTTCAATGAGTTATACCAAAAATATAAAAATGTTGGAAACAACAATTATTCTTCACATGTATGTGCTTATCATTAACATGAAATAATGTATGAAAGCTTTGATAAAATCAATGTAACTCACCTTGTTTTATTTATGTTTACCAAAAGCAACCATGATGATGAGGCCATCTCTTTATATCATATATTATTGCAACTTTCTACAAAGCCATTCGAAGTTTTCTGTTAAAGCATTCATGAAATGCTTCATGATTTTTAAGCACTTTTTCTTGCATAATAATAATAACAACAACAATAATAATAATAAAATTTATATAGCGCTGAATACCAGATAAAATCTGTTCATAGCGCTTCATTCAAAACGTGAGTTTTGAAAAGGTAGGTTTTCAGCATACTCTTAAAGAGGTCAGTTGAGATGCAAGTTCTGAGGTCAGTGGGAAGGTCATTCCATAGCCTAGGGCCCACAGAAGAGAATGCCCTATCGCCGATCGTCCTCAGTCGAGTATGGGGAACACATAGGTAGGTACCATCATTTGATCGGAGGGATCTTTCGCCCATCTTAACTTGTAATAGGTCTTTTATGTAAGACAGCGCCTTACCATTTAATGCTTTCCACACAGTTAAGATGATTTTGAATTTTATTCTAGCACAAATGGGCAGCCAATGTAATTCCTTTAGTTTCTCTGATATGTGATCAAATTTCTTTATCCTTCCCACAACTCTGGCTGCAGAATTCTGTAAATATTGAAGTTTTTTAATTTCTGTATTTGGGAGACCAGCCAGTAGGCCATTCCCAGAGTCTAGAGTTGAGATAACAAAGGCATGGGTTTGGGTTATGGCTGTTCTCTCGTCTAGACATTGTCTGATGGATGATAAATTTCTAATATGATAATATCCCTTCTTGCACATCTTCCTTATTTGGGCCTTCATATCCATGTTCTCATCAAAAGTAATTCCTAGATCAGTTATGGATGAGGCAGGGGATATGAGTGAATCCCCAACCTTGATTGTGATCATGTCCCCAGTAGGGGGAGCAATATGCCTTTCATAGCAGGCTAGCATCTCAGTCTTGCCATCATTTATCTTCATCTTATTTGATATTAAGAAGGCCCTGACTTTGCCCACACATTGTTCCAGTTTAAGTTTGCTTCTGTTATAGTCTTGTTCACAGGTGTGATCAACAGGTATGTTAATCTGGGTGTCATCTGCGTATATGTGGTATCCCAGGTCATATTTCGCCAAAATGTCCGTCAGGGGTGACATATACAGTGTGAAGAGGATTGGTCCCAGTACTGATCCCTGTGGGACCCCATACTTAATTGGCCTGGCAGTAGACCTTTTGCTTCCCACTTTCACACATTGTCTTATATTTTGTAGATATGATTTTATCCATGAGAGCACATGCCCTCGGACTCCATACCTTGATTCCAGTCTTCTAAACAATACCTGGTGGTCAATGGTATCAAAGGCAGCTGATAGGTCTAGTAAAAGTAGAATTACCGTTTTTTTCCCATCAAGTTCCCTCAAAATGTCATTTTGTAGTGCTGTTTCCGTGCTATGATATTCCTTATATGCTGATTGAAACTTGTCAGTTAAGTCATTAGTTATAAGATATGATATTAGTTGATCAGCAACTGCCTTTTCGGTTAATTTAAAGACAAAACTTAGGTTTGGGACTGGTCTATAATTCTTCTCAATGAGTTCCAGCACTAGTTTTTTCAGTAGAGGTTTAATTATTGCAATTTTCATATTCTCAGATATCTCTGATTCCATTAATGATTTGTTTGTAATGGCAGTTATGATTGGTAGAAGGTCATCAATCATATCATGAAGTAGCCACGATGGGATTGGTTGTAACTCACAGGATTTATTTGCAGCCTTCCTCACTAGTTTCCTGACTTCATTTACAGTCAGAGGGTTAAATCTGTCAAGATTTGGTTGGTTATTGCTTGGGGTATGCGACTTAATTTTAGTGGTGTCCACTGGTGGCGATTTTCCAGTTACATTGTGCTCATCAATATTTTTCCTAATTGTGTCAATTTTCCAAGAAAGTATGCATTGAATTTTTCCGCCAATTCTATATCACCTTCCAACTGTGGCATAGGGACGTCAGTCGGTTTGTGCATCTATGACTTTGAATAATTTTTTCGGGTCATGTTTACTTTCATTTACTAGATTTGCAAAATAACTGGAATGGGCGGTCTTCAATAAAGCATTGTACTTATTTCTGTGTGAGTTGTATAATTCTTTGTCAATTTGTAATCCTGTTCTTTTTCATTTTCCTTTCTAATCTTCTTTTTATGGATCTTTCTTGTTTAATATTGTTATTCATCCATGCAGGTCTACGCCTGGATATATTTGCAACCTTTATCGGTGCGGTGGTTTAATATAAATGTTTATACTCTAAACCTTTCCATCAAATGTTATTACCCATCATATTTCCCCATCAATAAATATCTGCTCCATGTGTAAGTAGATGAGCCGTATGCTAAAATCTAAATCATCTATTTGACACTTTGTCAACTAACTTTGTATAGCTGACCAGCGAGCAAACACCTGCTTAGTAGAGTTTTGCTAAGAATGGGCCACCTTCAGATTAGGACACTAGATAGAGTGATGTGGCTTCAAAGGCCTGTTTGTCTATTGGTACAAACCTAACACCTATATTTTTTTAATGTGAAGGTTGAACTGGACTACAGAAATACCTTGCCTATTTTCAAAGTGACTTATTGATAATGGAAGTCCTAAAACGCTATTCAGGCAGTGAAAACTCACTCCACTTCAATGAAAAAAATGTACGATGCATATAGTCAGATAGTGAATGCCTGTCGTCATATAGTGATATTATGGGGAAGCTGAAGTTCTTACCCTTTTTAAAGTAAAACGATATTTAATCAAATCAGTTTCAGGGTTTTGTTAATCCATATTTTAAAACATACAGACAAGGTACGGTCACGCATCCTTTACTTCAATGACTAATCAACTGGTTTCTCTTAATGATTATACAGCGTAATGATCATGTGAAAATATCTTATCCTATTCGCAAAGCATTGTGATGGGACGTGGCTCAATTGATAAGACGCTTGTCTATAATGCTTAAGAGGTTTGAATCACGGTTGGGACTTATGCATGAAGTACTTCGGTCATGCTGCACATCCAAAAAGGTGGATACCTGCTACTCAGCTGTTTCTCACTCCATCTGGAGTCCCATGACTGGTTAGGGTTGAGTTGTCATAATTATGTGTTAATTCAGAAGAAAGATTCCCAGTCACGCTTTGAAAAGAGTAGGGAATTAATATTTGATTGTGTTTGTTTGGAGTTTTACGTAACTTTCATCATTAGTTCAGTCGTTTCATGACGAGACCTACTTGGAGCAGATTAGTTTGACAGTAATACACATATACTTTATCACTTTCAGAACCATCATGATAATATCATTATAACCTATCATATTATTAAAGGTTTTGAATATATGAATATAAAACTACTCCTTTTGAAGTTGAGAAATATTCCCATGTAAAAATATGCAACTATTTCCTGGTCACAAATTGTTAAATTGGCATTGCCCTATTTTTGCAGCACCATTGACGGCAGGATCTGAAATCATAGAGACGTTGTATTATGGAGAGAAGTCCTATTATGGATCTGGTTTGGTTTATTTGGGTTTTTACCCGGGGGGGGGGGGGGGTACTCTAATAGTCAGCGTTACCGGGGAAGCTGGGCTAAATAGGGTCCTTTTCGCTGATATTTTCCCTAAAACAGGTTAAGATATTTCATCATTTCCCCTAAAACAGGGTACTGTTTTTCAAATTTCTCCCTAAAACAGGGATCACAATCCCCCTTTCCAAATCTCCCCCTTCTGCATCATCCCTAAATGAGGGTATAAAAATTCAGCTCGTCCTAAATCAGGGTACCAATAATGATAGAATATTTCCTTAAATCAGGCTCTGGGGTTTTCAGTTCCATCCGGGTTAAGATATTTTATCATTTTCCCTAAAACAGGGTACTGTTTTTCAAATTTCTCCCTAAGACACAATCCCCTTTTCCAAATCTCCTCCTTCTGCATCATCCCTAAATGAGGGTATCAAAAATTCAGCTAGTCCTAAATCAGGGTACCAAATTTCAGCTAGTCTTAAATCAGGGTACCAATAATGCTAGAATATTTCCCTAATTCAGGCTCTGGGGTTTTCAGTTCCATCCCAGCCTCCGCGGGTTAAAATCATGAGAGTACCCCCCCCCCCCCCGGGGGGTTTTACATCACGTGATGAGACCTCATTGAATTGTCATGTCACAGTTCCTTCACATGACAACCCAACCGCTCACAGATTTACAAGGACAATTGGTTAACCCTTTGGCACGGGCCTCAGCTCATAGGCCGATTGCCGATCTCCATGTTGTTTTTTTTCCCATTGAAAAGTACACAGCGGAACTGTACAACTTTACCGGAACCAGATCTGTACAACTCCACTATATTTAATCATTGGTTGGAGAGATTGGCAGGGGGCCTATGTGTGAAATTGCATTATGAATTCAATCTCGGCACAGCCGGGGATCGAACCCACTACTTTTGGATTACAACAGAGGAACTGGTGCTAATAAGCTGGTGCTCTGAACAACTGCGACACAGCCCGTGGCCCCCTATTATGGAGAGGGTCTCTCAAATGACTAAAAGGATGTGGGTTATTCATTTAAATATGAAGGGTTATTCATTTAAAGAATAAGGATAATTGATATAACATTTGATATAACAGTTAAAAAATTGATATGTTTTCATTATCCCAACCGTTTATTAAAACATTTTAACAAGAATAAATAAAAAAAACTTCTTTTACTTGCATTTTCATGTCGAAGTTGACAATATGTACTTAGATTATCACAAAAATACAAAATCCGCAAATGACTTTACAGGATTATTTCTAATATATATTCATTCCATAACTATATCAATTTATCAATCGCATGTATGATTATATCCATGGTTGACTCGAAAGTGTGGGAGGATATATTAGCGGAATGGCTCGGAGGCAATTCTCTTCACAATAATGCACACACTTGTACTTCTTTCAATTTGTAATCTATTTATTTTTTTCAAATATCAAATTTGAATTGTTTTTCTCTCCTCTTGTAATCTACATATGCCCTCGGGAATAAATGGGAGTCCCTTCACTTGTCTTGGTTTGCATAATAGATGTCCTTTTTCTGACACGTGTCTCTGTTGTAGGAGATTCCGTCAAAATGGCGCAGGCTAAAAATGAAAAATATTTTTTGTTACAGTTAACATTATTTTCAGTGTGTTTAAGCATCAACTGGATTGCATAGGGACTGGGACAAGAACAGAAAACTCTTGACTGTCACCATCCTTTTTGAACCTTTTTTGTATACAACTCTTTGAGCAATAATCTGTGTTAATCTGTGATGTTCTGCAATTAAACTGAACGATAATCGTAGGGATTATTAGGAAACCAGATATGCAGTATTTATGTCACAATGTTCTTTGTCATAATAACATGTAAAACACTTCAGTGAGAAGATTCTGCTTCTGTGTTGGAAATTGTAAGTTTCTTGGAATATTTACAAATAATGAGTAACAGAATTGCTTCATAATACCACATGTTTTTCAGTTAAGAAGCTAGTGATAGTAGTGGTCTAAGATTTAACGTGTGACATAATCAAATGTAGCTGCTGGTATACTAGTACGCAACAAGCCCTTCTTATTTACTCCCTGAAGATCCACCAAAGTGGTGAAATATATTGGAGGGATTTATACATTTCATACAACTTTTACTATATTATTACCACAGCAATACTTATAACTTTACTGATATATATATATACATGGCAATAGGCACATAGTCGACTTCTTTGTTACATGTAATAACTTGGCCAATTGTTATCATTGCCAATTATAGAAATTTGATTCAGGCAATTTTTCATAGTTTTTTTTTGCAAGTCAAAGCCAGACTTTACTTGTAGGAAGGTCAATTAAAATGATTTATAAATTTGTAAAAAAAAATATATATAATTGACAGAGAATTGATTTCATGATTAATTTGCAAGAGAATAAACTTTTGTGGCCAAAAGCTAACTGGTAATTGCACAGGAACTGATGACGTTTTACGCGTCAAGAGTTAAACTCCAACAGAGGGCGACATGTGCAATGTGCCAAGCTTTTGGTGCTGTCTCAGTGCATCATTCAAGTTTCATATTTTGCTCTCTGTTTGTGTGTGCCCCTGGTGGATATTGCGGTCAAATGTGCCAATATTATAACACTCAGTATTCCTGTTTGTACATGACATATTTTTCCTCAAGATAACATACCTGACTCTGAATGTTTATTGAATAAGATTCTCTTTTAATTAATTGGTGGAATATGTAGCATTCGCAATGGTTATCTTTTTTAAATGCTGCATTTCTAGCTAGTCTTTAAATATTGCTGAATGAAAATAGAGAGTACTTTACTTAAATTGAAAATAGAGAATACTTTACCTTTACCAAATATTCCTGTTCAAATATCGAGACTCCAGCGCAACTATTGTGCAAACATAAAGTTTAAACAATGGACTAAACCCAAAGTCATGTCTTTCTGTATTTACGTAACCATTTATTCCTGGTGTCACTAAGAAATAGAGTATCATTATACATTTCACATATAATAGTATATAATCTGACATGTCACATCTTTTCTTTCCTTCTGAGATGCTGTATTGCACATAAGGGAGGGGTCATCATTCATTTAAGGGATGAGGGAGAAAAGAAAAAATCCTCATTTGTTTTCCTTTGCAAGGTCAGTCTCAATATCCCCTCTCCTGCGATGCAAGTTTCAGTTTAATTTGTCCATCCAATACACGTCAGGTAGGCCATGATTTTTTTCTCTGATACACGTGTCTTAATATCTGTATATTTATCGACATATAATTTATTCAGAAATGATGTTCTGCTTTTTTGCATTAGTAAGCAGTGTATATATCTCAATTTAGTTAGTCATTCGATACAGCAGATAACACAGACGTATGAAGATTATATAGTTGAAAACGTAAGCTCCATGAGAGCAGATATGCACAAAGATCATACGACCTTGAGTGGTTTTGAGGGACAACAGCTTAAGGTCTCATTATGTGTTAGGCCCTTAAAATATATTTTTTTTAACTTTTTAATCCCCGTCTTAAAGAAAAAAAAATGGCCATTGTCTTGTTTGATAAGATATTGGTGAATTTTAAGCTGCCATTTAAAGAAGAAGAGTTAAAATAGAGATGTGCCAAGCGATGTGAGTCATTTTTATCCATGGTTGGCTTCCCCACAAAGGGGTCTCACCTGTAATATATTTTCCAATTTAACAACCCCCCTCGAAAGATTAGTGGTCGGTTCCTTATCGTAGATATATTTTACAGGCCAGGCATTTATTTGCCAGGTTATGTAATTACATACTTGATCTGACCCATTTAGTAATCATGAAAATAGAAGTCGCTTAACACTTGTCTGTCTGTCACCCATCCATAAATGGGACACGCTATATGCAAAATCGGTATCCCCATGATCCAATGGCATGATCCGGGTCATAGTTCTAACTTTATTATCATAATGTTATTCTATTTCAATTGATATACAGATCATATCTATGAGATGATAAAGTGTCACCTAAATAAATGTCTGAATATACATATGATTCAGTTAGGTATTTTCAAATCATTGTTCTATTCATGAAATGTAATGAAATACGTTACTTTTTCTGTTTTAGATCTTTTTTTTTTGTCAAATCTAATGAGGGGAATACGTAAAAAACTATAAAGACAAATAATGAGGAAACTTCAGAATCATCGTAACGTTCAATAAGTTTTACCCCTCATCACTTAGGCTGAATGGGGTATTGTCTTTGTCTGCAATGGTAACGGTTATTCTTCAGCACTATTGACAGCTGTCCGGCCAAGTTTGCACGGGTTATGTCATTGTCCTCGATTCAACCAGCCAGCTAATAACCTTTGGCAGAAATTTATGAGAGCCAAAAAAGGAGTGATGTGGAGTCATGGAAAATACTTTTGTCACACGCAATGAACATGTTTCACATTATTATTATTATTAAATCTTGGGTTTTTCAAAAACATATTTTTTCTTTATTATCTTAAGCTAAATATATTGCAGATATACAATTTACATCATTTTTCTTGTTCATATCAATGCTCAAAGGTTACTATGTCTATCGTATTGGAGTTTTGTGACTATATATTTTGCGTCAAAGTGTGCACTTCTTTTGTATTTGTATTGCTCTCTGCAATGATTTATATAGGTAAAATGATGCATAGATTTTTACATGAAGCGGCGATTGAAAAAAATGACGTGTAAAATGAGGAATGAGTTGTCAGTTGTCAGTTTACCAATCTAATTTTGGTGACAAAGTCAAATTTCCTGATAAGTGACTGTGAAATCATGGATGCATATGAACACCACACGATAGACTGCAGATGGTAGCTGGCAGAGTGCAAATACAGTACATAACACCCGGCATGATGAACTACACTTTTGTAAACAATGTTTTCATAAATGATCTAGGCACACATTTAACAGCGCCAAATATATTTGCATACATTTAGCATTTAACAAGGCAATTGGCCGGTTCCTAGCATTCAAAATAACTAATTCTTCATGAACAGGGAAGTACATTTGATATTCAGATATTCTCATATACCCATTGTCTCACTTCTTAGCAACAAGTTAAAACGAGCGATGGCACTGTCCAGTATCAACATTCCAAGAGAGCGACCAAGATAGTGTTATGTTTAATCATTATTTGAAATGAAACTGCTCATATTTAAGATTACAAGTTGCAGATTAACTGCAAAAACCAAGGAGAGGCGGTTCCTCAAATGTACCATCCACTCATTGGTCTTGTTTTGTTCCTGCCACCAAATATTATACAAATATGGACCTGGGTGGAGTGCAATATGACTTTTTATGGACCTTCGGAAAGTTATATTGCACGAGGCGCAGCCGAGTGCAATATAACTTTCCGAAGGTCCATAAAAAGTCATATTGCACGACACCCAGGTACATATTTGTTTTATTCTATGATCACTGTGTTGATCACTGGCTTCCCCAACATTTCCCGCCATGAAAGGGACGAGTTTGTCTGTATGGTGACGTCATGGAATTCCCCATCAGTGCAGTGGAAAGTATATTGACGTGCAATATAATGCATCTGGTCAATACAACAATTTAGAGAAGCTCACGTGACCAGGAATTGACCAATCACAGCACAGAATACACAGTGATCATAGAATAATACTGCATATTCTACATGTTGAGTAATTCAAAAGTGTATATAAATAGCTTTTTATTTCTGAAAATGAGTCTCTGGTATAACATAACGTCTTTGAGAACATATCTGACTTGTGAACAGTCATTGGGATTAAAGGGGGGAATAGGGATGAGTCATGAATGCATTCACGCGTATTTTGTAAGCAGCAAAAATGATCTTTTCGTGATAGCAGTATTCTGTTTGGCTTGGTAGAGTCACATATTACCTCTGCCAATACAGACATTACAGTGCGGCTATTTTTCCGTAACTTGGCATACAATTACCATAGAACTGTGAAATTGGTTGCTCCTGTACATGCCCATGCACAACACAATAACCGTGCACGCGCACGCGTCTTTATGTATAGGATAAGGTATGGTCACATGATCATTACTTGTATAATCGTCGAGTGAAACGAGACGATTATACAAGTAATGAACGAGTGGCCATGCCTTATCTGTTTCAAAATATGGACTCACAAAGCACTGAAACTGATTCGAGTACATATTCTGAAGTTCATTATATTGATATCAGTGCATGAATGTATATTTCATGTCTATCACATGGTATAATCAATTTCAATTTCTCCAAATTTCAAAATCATTCTTTTCAACAGTGAATATACAAAGCCATTTACTTTATATTACACCCCTGCACCCCCTTTATCATGCCCCGGTATCCCCTGTTTCCAGCATCATGCCCCTCATGACCCGTTCCATGTATCCCAATTATGATCTATATATTCCCCATTGCCATCTGCATGCAATATATCACTATTACAACCCCATTGTATCTCAATTATCACCATCAAGTATCCCCATTATCATCTCCATGTATCCCCCATTATCATACCTAAGTTTTCCCCTAGTTTTATCCTCCACATGCATCCCCATTTATCTTCCATTATTATCTAAGTGTATCCCCCATTATCATTCCCATTTATCCTCCATTATCATCCAATGTAGCCCCGATTTATCACCCATTACCATCCTAATTTATCCGATGTCACCCCTTTACATGCCACATAAATCATGCATATCATTATCCTTTGATATTTGAAAAGTATATTCCATTGTAAAATATATAATTATATAACTCTTTTGATATTTGCCAAAATGAACACTCATCTTTAGGAGGGAAACATTCAATTTACCAAAACTGTTGGGAGTCCCTGAGGCCATCTTGAAAGTCAATGACAAGTTGAATGTGAATATGTACAAAACAAAATGTGTTTTCAAGGATTTGCCATTGGCGAAGCATAACAAAGCTTATTTCATTCAGCGAACTTAAACATGGCAAACCTCCCAGCTTCACATCCAATTATCTTCACAAGTCTATAGCCTGTCTATAACCGGTACAGCTGTCTCTCAGTTGGTTAGCTGTCTTTCAAATGTTACCAAAATCTCACTAACCAATCCTGGGATATTCCAATACTTGGCCAGAATGCTTGGTCAAAACCTACAATTCGTTGTATACCGTTTCAAATCTTAAATGCCATCAAATGCCAGAATAGCCTAAAGATTGCTGCCAAAATTATGACATGGGTGAAAATACAGTGACAATCCATAGACTTACGGCCTATATACACACATTGTGGATTTAGAATTTGGCATTCTCTCTTTTTTTGTGGACATGAAAATAAATTGAGAAATTGTGAAGAGAGAGGAGAGGGATAATTTGGTAGAAGAGGCCTAGCAATGTTGGGCGAGTATGTAATTGAGCGTGACACAATTAAGGAAGAGAAACACAAATGATTTACTATCACAAATTTTAATGCATCTACTGACCGACAAGACACAATCATTTTATAAATATATACCAGTACTTTGCCCTAACAATAAGTTATAAAATATTAATTAACAACTGTATACAGAACGCCTGAGTGAACATGAAGAATAAAGCTCTGACGTCCAGATACATATATGCCCTCATGCATGTTGGATCTGTTCGGCATAATTTTCCCTGGATTAAGTTATCCAGATCACCCTTAAGAAACGTTTGATATCTGGCCTGTAGCAGGAAATATCTTGGTTTCTGTTATCCTCCACCAAGAGAGGAGAACAGTCATTTCGATTCTATTGTTTGTTGCTGACAATGAAAACGAACATATTGTCAACAGTTTATCTTTTTTGACAAAGCTTCAACTGCAGGAGAGTATCTAGGTGACTGGTTGATTTGTTCAGGATAATGTTAACACAATGATCATCCAGACAATAATAAAAATGTTAAACAGTTCAATGCTATTAGTATGCATAATGACAGGTAACCTTTCATACTGCAGTTAAGATATCAAAATCCTATTGAAACAATAATGCATGCAGTCATATTAACTGAATTCACCACTTTATCGCACAACTGAGGTAAACTTGAGGATTTATGGAAATTCTAAATTATCAACTCGCCCTACATGTATGTACAGTATCGGCATTATCATCATTCGCATTATATATCTATCTGAGATCTATCAGCAATGATTGGGAACTCCCTTTATGATATAGCTAAGACTACTACTTTCATCAATTCTACTTCTTAGTATATCATTTCCATACCCGTGGAACAGAACATTAGTTAGAGCAAGAACAAAAATAGTAAAGAGCTTCATAATTTCAAGTAAATTAAAGAAATACCAGTCGGGAATCTTTATCTACAGTTTCTACGAAAACGTTTTTCAATGTTTTTGATCTCATCATGAAACTAAGGTGTTCCCATGATGTATTTATTATACACTCAAATCCCAATGTTTTACCTCATAACAAATATGTACAAATTGAGAAAATAGCTATCCAAAATCTCTCAAATAAGATTTTGAGTTTCCTTTTATCGGTAGGGTAAACCATACCTATTTCATTCAAACAATATAATTGGTTTAATCTTTGAGGAGTGTTTAAAACACATGTCATTTTCTATGAACAATAATGTTTAGACCAACAAAATTTAGGTATTACAAAGTTTTGAAAAATGTTACTTTTATTAATGTTTTTAATCTTTTGGCACATGCAAAATGTTAATACTGTCAAATAGTATTTATCGGTGGATGTGACTTTTTTCAATTTTTAAAAACAATATTTTTATCTTTTCAACCCTTAACCAGTGTGTATTATCTCGTTTAGGTACAGATTACATCTGCATGTTTTCACTCTGTTATTTCAGATAAATTTCTTTGCTTAGCGCAACATAATAGGATAAAATGTATGTTTAAAAACCTATTTGCTGAATCGACAATTACAGCTGTACTATATCGTCTATGACAATACTTGCCCTATCAAACTTACACTTGGGCAAAATAAAACTTTAACTGCGTTCGTGTGCGTGGTCATTTTATGCGTGAGGTTACAGTCTTCAAATACAAATTGTTTAATCGCTATAATTACAGTAATTGTAGCTTTGTACAAGTCTTTCTTTATCTTACAAAAAGCTTAACATTTCTTGGTATTACATCTCGGTCCCTTACATTGAATAAATAACTCACAAATAAATTAACCAATTTTCTGTGCTGGGATTCATCTCAAGTCTATAATTGTGAAGGTCAAATACTATAGTGTATAATTCTTACTCAATAAATATAAAGGGGCTATTTTCATTCATTTAAACATTTTCAGACATCCACTGAACACATATTCATTGTCATCAGAATCAACCTTGGAATACAAAACAATTCTAGTAGTCTTTAATGTGATTTTATTCCAGAAACTATTTGTCGACTTGATAATGATAAAAAGCACAAATCAATTTCTCCGAAACATGTTTTTTTTTCTCGGACATAATCTTGTCTTATGTCATGTATGTCATTCAGTTTTTTGTGATAAATGCCATATATCCTAATGTATATTAGTGTCAATAATTTATTTCAATAATTCATCTACTAGTATATTGTATCAGACAATCTCCATGTCCGTTTGAGCATATTTAGTTCGCCTGATAATGTAGCTTTGATATTATTATTCTTTACATTCTACATTGTATACGTATATACATTTATATTTTATGCTACATTGTATATATATATATATATATATATATATATATATATATATATACATATACATAAGCGTGCGTAAATTGACATGTGTTGATCTAAGGATACAACATGTGAGCAACAGGAGAACAGTTAACCCACATTATGTGCGTGGACATGTAATTTGAGGGAATCATCCCAATTCTATGCCATATCTCATTATAAACAAATGAACCAACAACCTGGTTTAATCCCTGCCTTTCATTACATTGACCCGTCAAAAACAAACATATATCAAAACAAAAATGTCAACATGCAAGTGCAGCCAGTTGTGAATGATATCCAATTTCCCCAATTTTGCAGAATTCAATAAATCCTGAAGCAATGCCAGGCACAGAATTTTAATACAACAAATTGTAATGTAAACATACACATATTCTTTAAATATAAATAAGCAATGAACAAAGCACAAGAGCATAGAGTGGAAGCTGAGCAGAGAGGGAGGAGGCTTGGCTTGGATCTGGCGGTTGTCTGTCTCTCCAATCTTTGCAGCTGATATCCCAGGGTAACTCCCCACACTGATCACCGACAAAGGATCGCTTGAATACATCATCCACTCCATCTTTGTAGTTACCAATGAAGTTCATCTTGACCCCTTTCATTCTGTCAGGAGAAGCACAAGTTCCATAGATTGAGTACATACCAGTTCTGCCTGCATTGTACAGGTCACAGTCACACTTGACAGGGTTATTATTGAGGTAAACCTGCGTGGCTGTCATATACTTGTCATTCTGCACTAGTTTCCGACATGGATCAGACAGAAACTTTGTGCTTTTCATATGATTATCTTCCAATCTGAGAACTACAATCTTCATTTCAGTGTCGATATTGTCAAATGCATCTTCTGGTATATCGTTTATTTCATTGTGTGCTATATCTAATGTAAAGGCTTTGTACTTGGTAGCAAAGCCACGGAACATTTGACTGGGGAGGGAGGTTAACCTATTTCTGGAGATACTAATTACTTTTAATTGCGTCATATCTATGAAGGCGAACCTCGGGAATTTATCCATACCTATGTTTACTGCAAATATCATTTGAATAACATCCTGAAGGCCATCAAAGATATCTTCCTCGAGATTATTTAATGGGTTGTTACTGATGGTCAAGCTTTCCATTTTTTGGAATGGTCCAAAGTCACCACTAATGATGCGGTTGATGCTGTTGCCTTTTAAGTTAAGCCCCGTTAAGTTGGCAATCCTTGACAACTGCTGCTTTGGAAAGTTGCCAAGACTACAGTTAATGAAACTTAAGGTTAATCTTTCTCCTGAGATACCGATAAAAGCCTCTGGTGAGATCATATTAATCTTGTTTCCATCAAAAGTAATCTTTGGGTCATGTCCCCAATATACCTGCTTGAATGTCAGACCACTGAAGATATTGTCGCTAATACTAGTTATTCTGTTGTTGGAGAAGTCAATATTGACCACAGGTTTGCCGGCAAGGCCCTCTGTGAGTGCCATGGGAACACTGTGGAGGTCCTTACTCCTACAGTCCACATCGAGAGCCTCGATGCCATCATATGCGCTTACATCACAGGCACAAGGCAAGTCTACTGGACAGGCCAACCCTTCAGCGGTCGAAACTGTTGTCAGTATGCAAGTAACGTACATCACCAGTGTCTGGGCTCTCCCTATCATCTTTGAGGATTAAAAAAAACAGTTTCCAGTCTCTTCACGTGATGTCTTTCAATGGCATCCAACCTGCAACAAAGACAAGGGATGCTTCAATGTCACATTGGTTGAGATCATATAATCTGGTCCCGTATGAGACATGGTGCTATAAGACAAAGCAGTCTGGCTCAGGGGGTTTACATCTTGTGAGCTTGACGTCGCTATACGGAGTTTGGGTAATCGATCGAAGCTGTGCACGGAGGAGGGAGCGTGCGGGGCTAGGTTAGACGGTGCGATGCTGAGATTCTGCATTGAGCATGTTATATGTGAGATATGGGGGGGCCGTAAACATCACTATCATTCCAGGCACTAATTTAATATCACTGTTGATCTCTGTGTTTGTGAATGACACTGTAGACATTTGTTCACCATTTCAATAAAACATTTCCAATAAAACATCCCTGTCAACGATATACATTTCATTGGAGTGTGTGTTGTTTTGCTGTAAACATTGGTTTTTGTATAAGATAAAAAGAACATTCACATATTTAATATTCACACAATTTTGGTTGAAATGCAACTCAACTAAATATATTCTTACCTTAAATGTTACATATCTTCGGCAATCATGTTGATACATGTCTTATATATGACATGAGCAAGAGCAGATCGTTTAGATATATCTGCTTCAGAATATTAAAGCTATAGCACATAGAGGGATGCATCTACGCCAGCAGCAGCAGCAGTATCCCGGTGATGCGGATGCTGAGCGCTGTGTTCCCTGACCTCTGACCCACTGCAGTGCCAGCCGCCGACAATGAATCAGATGCTTGCAGGACCTGGATTTAACCACACTCATTTCTCTATGACTTCTGGTCTTATTTTATGAAAATCGCTTTCTTATCACAAAGTATATAAATAGATATTTGCGATATGCTATTTCCACACACAGGTAATTGAAATATTCTATTTCAATGTTCACAAATGGAAACAATTCCTACTAAAAATTAAACTGATTTTTCATTTAGCTTTGTTCCAGGTTTATGAACTTTTTTGAAATATGATGAAAATTTGGACATAAATATATTTAACAATAAGTTGGTTATCTCTACTTTTCAATTTGATCATAATTTGATCCTTATAATCAAAGTGTAAAATGCAAACAATTCATTCATAACATGCCATATTTTAGGTGAAAATGTGATTTATAATTTGTTTTCAAGTACATATATATATATATATATATATATATATATATATATATATATATATATATATATATATATATATATATATCTTACAATATAAAGAATAGCACAATTATCCACTTTTTTCATACATTGGTTTGCAGTTATAATAATGGAAACGGTCTAAGAATTAAAAATAGATACGGGTTCGGAGAGGTGAAATCTCTGGGATTTTGTGGTAAATCTATAATAAAGATCTAGACGAAAAAAAATGAATAGAGAAACATATGCAAAAGTGTGTCAAATGTGGTAAATGTCTCATGAAAATTGCTTGTGCATTATTCAAAAGTATTTAAAACATTTTCAAAATTAGGCCTGACCTCCATTTTTATGGTTTGGCATTCTAATTATATTTTTTATATGATTAACATTCATTAGTAACGTTCACAGTGGTATCATCATAGATTCGTTGAACGACCTTTGGTGACTCAAAATGATGCCAAATTTAGTTAATTATGATCACTACTTGAATATGCATCATTTGCGTGATTTACATGGTGCAATAATACATAATGATCCTCTCCTCATCCCAGATTCAACCTGTAGCATTATTCTCATCACAGGCATGGTTGCAGACGCTCGGCTCAATGGACAAGAGTATTCACATTAAAACAGTATTCACATTATCAAGTCGATAAATTGTTTCTGGAATAAAATCACATTAAAGGGTTCCAGGTGATATTCACTCTATTTTGGAACTTCAATTTATTTTGTAATTCTGTAAGTTTTTTATGTAAGTGTGCGTACATGTATGCAAGTTGAGAGTCCATTAGTCAATAGTAGCTAAATGGTGTAAGGAACAGACAGGGTAATTACTAATTTGTAGTTTCCTCCAATTGCATCAAGAAACATTGGAACATTGATTGATTTTTTGAAAATCTACTGCAGTTGAACCATGAATTGATAAACACTGAAACTTTCACTTGTATCATTATTATTTTAATTTCTATATAGTGATAAACATTCATGCAAAACACATTGGATCCAACTACATAGTAAATTTAATACATATATTTCTAGGCTTTCATTCAAAAGCATAAAGGAACATCCCAATCCTAATCTGATGTTATTTCATGTTTTTCTGATATTCATTTCTAATCTACATCAAACCTTACAGCAGCTTTATCAAGGAGATTGCATATCTTATGGACGGACTAACACTTGACAATATAAGTGATATATCACAGGAATTATACATATGCATATATCAAATAAAAACAAATTATCATATAATACCTGAAAAAGAATGTAATGATTTTCATATATCGTGACATTTGGCATGACTTACTTATATGCCGGCAGTTACAAAATTATAAGTATTTAGTTGAATTAGCATTGGTTAATAGAATAGTATATAAATATTCTAACAATACAAATCTACAAATGTTTGAGAATCATATTCCAGTGTTGCTTCAATCAAACTGATTATTCCATTTGTGGTAATCATATTAAACTTAATATTAATGATTGCTTTTGATATAATACATATTAATTATGTATTGTATCATGTGACATTTTATAAGCATATCAATTTATAGAGAAAAGAAATGTTTACATATGTTTTATTACTAAAAATAAGCATAGGCCAATGGCCTTAGTGATGTTTGTGAACATTTCCTGGAAATTACTTCATAAATGATCATTTAAATCCCCTCACAGAGCGGACTTGAGCAGATGATAATTTTGACCATTAAAAGTGCATATTACATATTGAATTTTTTTTAGATTCTCATTGGCTAATATTTATATTGTTATTCAAAATTGACAACTCAGTGATAGCTATTAGATTTTTTTTTTCAAATCATAACAAAATAGAAAATACAACATCATACCAACTATTTGCTAAGAACTCTGACTAGTCGTTTCAGAGGAGAAAATCGAAGTTGACGGACAGAATGACAGAAAATGTCTCCCTATTACAAAAGCCTTGCTATATGCATAGCTAAAAATGAAATGAGACAATCCTTCAATATTTTCTAATACTGCAATGATAATAATTGTTTGTCACCTAGTGAAACATCTCGGTTATATTTTCCTGATACTTTCCCAAAGTATAATTGATAAAAATGTACTCCCATTCTCAAAATCATTTAAAAAAAAATATATTTCAATAATTCTATTCTAACATCCCTGAAAGATTCCTCTTTTACCTTTCCCACTAAGAGTTTCTGTCCTATCTCATTCACACATAATCACTTTTGACACCATGGTTGACAATTTAACATTGTATATTGTATATGTTCTCACACATTTTGATGATCAGGCACCGTGACTCTTAATGCCTATTGCCATCAGCATATAATAGAAGCCTCTTCCTACTCAACTTTTTCTTGTGATAGGATAATTGTCAGTTAAATTATTTTATAATAGTTCATATAAGATGCTAATGTGTGTTATGTATGTGACATTGATACCTTCTCATTCCAGAGTGAAATACAGATCATTAATGATAAAGATGCTAATGTGTGTTATGTACCGGTATGTGACATTGATACCTTCTCATTCCAGAGTGAAATCCAGATCATTAATGATAAAGATGCTAATGTGTGTTATGTATGTGACATTGATACCTTCTCATTCCAGAGTGAAATCCAGATCATTAATGATAATATGCTAATGTGTGTTATGTATGTGACATTGATACCTTCTCATTCCAGAGTGAAATCCAGATCATTAATGATAAAGATGCTAATGTGTGTTATGTATGTGACATTGATACCTTCTCATTCCAGAGTGAAATCCAGATCGTTAATGATAAGATGCTAATGTGTGTTATGTATGTGACATTGATACCTTCTCATTCCAGAGTGAAATCCAGATCGTTAATGATAAGCACCAAATAAGGGTCTAGATTGATGATCAGCTATTAAGTCCTCCAGGAATTATAAATATAATGTTATACACCCTCATTCTCATGATGTTACTGTCACACTGTAAGCATTTATGAGATATACAAGAACTTTCCCTGGCAAAAAGGGAAACCTGAGATCTGTTAAAATGTTCCCTGACATCTGTTGTATACTCTACATGTACAAAATAGATCGTATTAAAATGCTTCTGCAATGACTCAAATATTGGCAATAGGAAAATAGTGTTTTAGATCAAGAATGTTTAAGCCTGTTGTCCAAGTTCAGTCAGGACCACTGGAAGTCATCTGTATCAAGGGCACTGCTCACAAGGTCATCTGTTGTGAGGCCAAGGTCATCAAGATCAAGGTCATCATCTGAAATCCATTAATATAATTCTTTTATTATTCTATTCAACATTTTTTCTCATCTAAAGTATCAAAATCTGGATTTAAGATCACTATCCACAAATGTTAACTTTTATTTCAAATGAAGGTTACTATCCAAAGTTTGAGTTCAAGGGGCCACTTTCATTCTAGGAGAATAAATTCAATTTTTACCAATAGTATTGACATGTTATCAAACCAATACAAATTAATTTTGCTTCTCATTTAAACGTAGGAAGGTCATCTGTGATTAAATTTTCAATTTGGGAACTATGTATTTTGCAAAGGACAAACTTCAATTTTTTTTTTTTATTATTTTGCTCATTTTTTATGTCAATTACCATGTCAAGCAAAAGGGAAGAATCTAAATCATTACTGGGATATATTTTATCAATCACATTCTTTAAAGCATTCATAAGTTGAGGTTTACAAACACCTTTTCCTTGCATAATATAAATGTTTATACCCCAAACTTTGCAATAAAATATTATTACCCAGCATATCTCCCCTACACAAATTTTGGTACTATTTGAAAGTAGATGAGTTCAAAAAATCAAAATCATCCATTGGACACTTTGCAAAAAAAAAACTTTGTTTAGCTGACCAGTGATCTAGTGCAAACACCAGCTTAGTAAAGTTTTGCAAACTATGGGGCAGCTTCAGATTGGGACAATGGAGTAATTTGGAATACAGAACCCTGTTCATGTTGTCCATTAATGTTTGTCCATCAGTACAGGCCTAACACCCTGACAGACCACAATAGAGGTCACATGATTGTATACATGTGACCACCATGGTGCCAAGTACTGGCTGTGCTCTTTTGACTACCAGGTCACTTAGTGGTCAAAAGAGTACAGCCAGCAAAACACATTAACCATGGTCAGTGTATTTTGGTTGATTTTCATAAAACAGCTTGTTTGTATCACAGTTTCATGGCTACATACCATTTAAGCGTACCCCAAACTTCTGACAAATTTCCTGCGACCTCTGTGATTTCATGAATGCTTTAAGAATTCTCAAAGAAGTAAATGTGGTCAACACTCCAAAGTAAAATTTATTTGTTGGAAGAAAAGAAAACTTTTTTATGTGAACTGTAGTATTCTGAAAGATTGGTAATGACAATTCAGATCAATCTAAAATATTAATTTAAAGATTTAACTAATGACCTGAAGCAGGTTTTAACTTGGCTTTGGGAGAAAAGGAGAATTCTGATGACTGTAGGTCAGCTAGGTCAGCAGTGTCACTAAGGTCAAGGTCAGAGGACATTGGAGATAACAGTTCATCAAATTCATCATTATTTTTCTTCCTCCTGCCAGTCTCCTGCTTTTTCTGTCTTGTATCTGTATAAATGAATAAATATAGAAATCATTCATTTTAATAATTCCTATACAATTATAATTGGTCATGAACATCTTTTAATTGAATAAGTAACAAAAAAATGAATTGTGGACTTTTCATTTCAAAATACTTACTTTCATTGGATTTTGCTTGCTTGTTTTTTGGCTCATGTATCTGACTTTCAATAATGCCCAATTTGTCCCTTATTGATCTCATACTGTTCCTAAAATGAAATCATTAAATGTATTTATGTAATTTATACCCAAAACACAATTCAAACAATGGTGGAAATGTATACATTTGATATGTTGTAAATATACAGGATAAGATATTTAACTAACCTGAGTTCAGTGATCTGCATTCTGTCATTGTCTTGGTCACCACGGTTACGACTATACTGCCTGGATGTTGCTGTGTGTGAATGGGCAATATCCTTCATGTTCTAAAAAAAATGATTTCAGAACATTAGGCCAGGAAAAGTATAATCTTGTTCTTGGCAACTGATGCAATTAAAGTAACATTACCACAAACTAGCAACATATACAGCTGAGAGATGTATATTCTGAGATCTATTTGCTTCAAGCTGGTACAATTTTAGCCCCCCAAAAAACTTTTTTTTCTCTGCTGACTTGAAGAAAAACGCATGAACTGAGATAAAGTGTAACTAGCAATCAGGTTATGGTTTTCCATACAAGATCCCAATTCAGTTTTGATGAGATAATCATTAATATCTGTCATCATTATATAAAAATATGAAGGTCAATGGTCACATGAATCGCGAGGCACAGCTATGACCCAAGACATTTCTGTATACCTTCTGTATAAGTTTTAATTTTGTCTTTTGACCTCAAGGTGACCGCACTAAGGTCAATGGTGACATCACTAAGATTTGAAGGAATCTGAATCTTCACCTCTATATATACCTCTATATAAAATATGAAGCATATATTACTGGTAGTTTTGGAGAAGAAGATTTTTAAAGAAATGTTGACAGATGGACAGACAGTCAGACAGACAAACATTTTACCCATGCACTCCTAAAAGAAGTCAATAGCTAGAAAAATAATAGTGAACGACACATCCCAAGTACCAATGATATCAACATAATCAACTGTATAATGATAATGGGAGTGAAATAAGATTGACAATAAATATAATCATATCATCCAGAGGTCATAAAAGAATTAAACTCTTCTGAAGTATTAATATGAAATCAGAGTCAAGTTCTAACGGTGTGTGTGTGTGTGTGTGTGTGTGTGTGTGTGTGTGTGTGTGTGTGTGTGTGTGTGAGACGAAGTGTTAAGAAGGCAAAAATCAGGGTTTAATAAGAATCAAAGATATGCATAATAGTAGAGATTGTTCCAAGACAAGAGGAAAACGGCACCCAACAGGACCCTGAGCATATGACCTCCTCCCACTCTTCAAAAAAGATACTCATGAAATCTACTTGTAGAGATGTACATATTGCCGAAGTTAAACGTTTTTAAAATGTGCACAAAATGCGAGCCTGAGTTATGATAAAAAAATGTAAAGGTTCAACCAGGATCAATCACAAAGATAAGGCTAAATTATAAGTATTAAATTAAAGAGGTTATCCTGAATGACAGACACACAAAAAACAGCCATTTAATAACAGTCCTGAGAAACAAGTACATGTGTTCCTGGCCAATGAATATACAGAAAAACTGATAAAATAACAAAAAAACATTATGAACCATGTCATCATAATTAATATGTTCAAAGATTTATGATAGACCAATATGTGCAATGTATATCCAGATACATAAAAACACAGTACCGGTAATATTGCTGCTCTAGTCCTGATAAAGAATGCCTATTAATTGATTTTAAGACAGCTCTGCTAAAATATGCCACAGGTTATTGATTTGGAACCCAGTAAATGACAAATGGATATTCAGACAAAGGGATTAATGTCTGTCCTAATTTCATTTAGTCAATAAATCAAAAGACTTCCATGCAAGGAATACTCATGGAACATACATACAGCCATAAAGTATGTCTGTATGATGAATCAACTCTTATCAATCACCTATCCACATGGATCATACATACAGCTTATCAATCACATATCCACATGGAACATACATACAGCCATAAAGTATGTCTGTATGATAAATCAACTCTTATCAATCACATATCCACATGGAACATACATACAGCCATAAAGTATGTCTGTATGATGAATCAACTCTTATCAATCACATATCCGCATGGAACATACATACAGCCATAAAGTATGTCTGTATGATAAATCAACTCTTATCAATCACATATCCACATGGAACATACATACAGCCATAAAGTATGTCTGTATGATAAATCAACTCTTATCAATCATATCCACATGGAACATACATACAGCCATAAAGTATGTCTATATGATAAATCAACTCTTATCAATCACCTATCCACATGGATCATACATACAGCTTATCAATCACATATCCACATGGAACATACATACAGCCATAAAGTATGTCTGTATGATGAATCAACTCTTATCAATCACATATCCACATGGATCATACATACAGCCATAAAGTATGTCTGTATGATGAATCAACTCTTATCAATCCCATATCCACATGGAACATACATACAACCATAAAGTATGTCTGTATGATAAATCAACTCTTATCAATCACATATCCACATGGAACATACATACAGCCATAAAGTATGTCTGTATGATGAATCAACTCTTATCAATCACATATCCACATGGATCATACATACAGCCATAAAGTATGTCTGTATGATAAATCAACTCTTATCAATCATATCCACATGGAACATACATACAGCCATAAAGTATGTCTGTATGATAAATCAACTCTTATCAATCATATCCACATGGAACATACATACAGCCATAAAGTATGTCTATATGATAAATCAACTCTTATCAATCACATATCCACATGGATCATACATACAGCCATAAAGTATGTCTGTATGATAAATCAACTCTTATCAATCACATATCCACATGGAACATACATACAGCCATAAAGTATGTCTGTATGATAAATCAACTCTTATCAATCATATCCACATGGAACATACATACAGCCATAAAGTATGTCTATATGATAAATCAACTCTTATCAATCACCTATCCACATGGATCATACATACAGCTTATCAATCACATATCCACATGGAACATACATACAGCCATAAAGTATGTCTGTATGATGAATCAACTCTTATCAATCACATATCCACATGGATCATACATACAGCCATAAAGTATGTCTGTATGATGAATCAACTCTTATCAATCCCATATCCACATGGAACATACATACAACCATAAAGTATGTCTGTATGATAAATCAACTCTTATCAATCACATATCCACATGGAACATACATACAGCCATAAAGTATGTCTGTATGATGAATCAACTCTTATCAATCACATATCCACATGGATCATACATACAACCATAAAGTATGTCTGTATGATAAATCAACTCTTATCAATCACATATCCACATGGATCATACATACAACCATAAAGTATGTCTGTATGATAAATCAACTCTTATCAATCACATATCCACATGGATCATACATACAGCCATAAAGTATGTCTGTATGATAAATCAACTCTTATCAATCCCATATCCACATGGAACATACATACAACCATAAAGTATGTCTGTATGATAAATCAACTCTTATCAATCACATATCCACATGGAACATACATACAGCCATAAAGTATGTCTGTATGATAAATCAACTCTTATCAATCACATATCCACATGGAACATACATACAGCCATAAAGTATGTCTGTATGATAAATCAACTCTTATCAATCACATATCCACATGGATCATACATACAGCCATAAAGTATGTCTGTATGATAAATCAACTCTTATCAATCCAATCAAATTGGATTTAAAGGTTATTGAGACTTCTTTCCAACTTGTATTTCATCATCTTCTCAACCACTTTTATTCTTAAACTACCCAGTCAAATGCTCAAATCAAAGTCATCTAATCAACTACTTAATAATAAATACTATAAATTGATTATAAAAAAAATAGTTTTTATCTAAATCAATCAAGCATAACAAATGAATCAAAATAAATTTCAAATGATCCACACCAAATCAGTCAAACAAGAAAGCAGTTTTCCAGATGAATACAAAGAAGAGTCACATTTCAAATCCACTTAAATTTTCTTTTTAAGGCCTGTCTGTTATAAGCATACAAAGATAACTGCATAGAATGTGAATTAAAAAGTTGAGATTTTCCTTGGTATGATATAAATAGAATGTGGGTTTCTTGGTCCCAGCAATAAATGCCTACTCTATACGAGAAAAAATGGTTAGTATCTGTCAAAGTAAAGAAAGCACATCTATATATCAGATAAAAAGCTATTTCTAAGTCACCCAAATGAATGACCAACCATATTTGGAGCATGCACCATGGAATCCTGTGAGGAACGCCTTTTAATGCCAGGATTTTTCAATGCTGAATTCTAAAATGTTTTGAACAATTAATATTTGGCAAAATCTAAGATCTGCTCATAAACTATTGACAAATGCATCACTTCTTTACCTTATTAAAATATGATGAATATATTACATTCCACACCTTTTTTGTTATCTTTGTATGAAATATCTTTAAAAAGAAATAATTGAGTTTTCATTATATCCCTGAAGTTCTGGTTCAAAATATCTGAAAACAAATTTAAAACCCACCTTTTCTATGCGCTCATGTTTTCGGTTAAGATCTCTATTTTCTGCTTCTGCTGCTGAGATAGAAATTTCTACCTTGACTGAAAAAGAACAGCAAAATTTCTATTAATTATTAATTATTATATAAATAGCAGATATCTAGACATTTTTTGGTATTACAATTATTTTCTTTTAATTCAGTGATGATGGTTATGCTCCTGCCAGTTGCTTCAGTCAATTTGGTAGAGATATAACAGGCAGTGGGAAATTTTCAAAGTTTTTGTTGCTATTATTAAGCCTGTGACACTGAGCAAATAGGTAAGTTTGATAATATCAATACATGGGTGCTGGTGAGAATTATTTTTTTGACGGAGGAATCGATTTGACGGATTTTCCGTTCACGGATTTTAAATTTTGACGGAAAATCCGTCTGGAGGCGGAGGACCAGCACCTATGCGATAGTCTGAGACATCCAGCGTTGTCATTTTCGCGCGAAAAGCGAGCCTCGCAAACATTACCGAAAAGCGATTGGTGTGGGTAGCCGAGTCGTCAAAATATTAGCCAATCAAAATCCGTCAAACTCTACCGAAGCAGCCCGCAACACCAAAACAAGGCGGCGGCCACAAGCGGTAAGCGAACGACTGAATTTTCGATGTTTTGGGTCGATTTGTGCAATTTTGATGACACGAAATTATTTTTTTGACGGAGGAATCGATTTGACAGATTTTCCGTTCACGGATTTTAAATTTTGACGGAAATCCGTCTGTAGACGGAGGACCAGCACCCATGTCAATAGTAAGCCTTCACATGGAAGCAAAGACAGGACTTGATACACAAGCTCCCACACAGCTCTCTGATCTTGTATACTTCCTGTGTGCAATCCTCAAAAAGACTAGTTAAGAAAATCAGGAAGAAATTGTTTTAAACCTCGTAATAACGGGGAAAAAGATCAGGAAGAAAGAATAAACATAGGCATCAGAGATGCATCAACCCTCAGCCCTGGTAACTTATTGCACAACATTTGCTCCACACAATATTTGTGAACAAAACGTCACCGCACCACATAATTGTTCCTGTGACCTTGAAAAGTAGGTGAAGGTCTTCACTGAGGTCTTCACCAGATGCTTATGTGTGTCAAGTCTCATAAAGCTGCCATCATTCGTTCTCGAGTTATAGCAATGATAGGAATTTCACATAATTGTCACTGTGACCTTGAAAAGTAGGTGAAGGTCATGTTCCATAGAAAAATGTCTGAGGTCTTCAACAGATGCTCATTGACAAGGATGATTTCACATAATTGTCCCTGTGACCAAGTAGGTGAAGGTCGCCGTCCACTGAACTCGTCCGAGGTTTTCACCTGATGCTTATGTGTGTCAAGTTTCATGAAGCTGCCATCATTTGTTCTTGAGTTATCACGATGACAAGGATGATTTCACATAATTGTCCCTGTGACTTTGAAAAGTAGATGAAGGTCATGTTTCATAGAAAATATTCTGAGGTCTTAACCAGATGCTTATGTGTGTCAAATCTCATAAAGCAGCCATCATTTGTTCTTGAGTTATTGCGATTCTTGGGATTTCACATAATTGTCTTTGTGACCTTGAAAAATAGGTCAAGGTCACCGTCCACTGAACTCGTCCGAGGTTTTCACCTGATGCTTATGTGTGTCAAGTTTCGTGAAGCTGCCAGCATTTGTTCTCAAGTTATTGTGATGACAAGGACGATCTCACATAATTGTCCCTGTGACCTTGACAAGTAGGTGAAGGTCATGTTTCATAGAAAAAATTCTGAGGTCTTCACCAGATGCTTATGTGTGTCAAATGTCATAAAGCTGCCATCATTTGTTCTTGAGTTATTGCGATTCTTGGGATTTCACATAATTGTCCCTGTGACCTTGAAAAATAGGTCAAGGTTGCTGTTCATCGAACTCGTCCGAGCTTTTCACCAGATGCTTATATGTGTCAAGTTTCATGAAGCTGCCATCATTTGTTCTCAAGTTATCGCGATGACAAGGATGTTCGCTACAGACATACAGACATAGACATACATACATACATACCCACGCCAGGAGTACTGCAATACCCTCAGCCTGATTACATCAGGGGCTGAGGGTAAAAACAGGAGAAATGGGCCTTATGTTCAGGGATGCCACCATACCTAGCCTGCTCTTCACTGTATCTATTTCTCTCCTCACAGAGTCACATTCATCTTGCAACCAGCGCTTCCTGCAACAGGAAATCAATCCTAAATAAAGTACATTTCATGTCATTCTTTAGGACTTGTTTTCTTTATATCTTTTATTAATTATAAGAGCCAACTGCAAAATAGCATCAATTATCTAAATGAATAAAAACATTTCTGATCAGTTCTTTTCCAATCCACATGCCTTTATCCCATTAACATTATAAAGGTAAATATCTGACCTTATCAGCTGCAAAGATTGTGATATTCTTCAACAAATGTACTTAAATTCAAATTTTCAATTACAGAACGTGCATCAGATGTAGATCAGGCTTCAGTTTTGCAAAAAAGAAAACTAAAATTATTCAGTCTTCTCAAAATTGAACTGACATTTCTGTGATATCCCTGAGTAGAGCTGCCCCCTGCGAGGCTTGAATGCCATAATCATCATCCTTGCTGCGGTGCATGGAGATTTGACTCTGCATGACAATCATCTCTGACATCATCTCCCTTCTCCATTGCTCTATCTTGCGCTCTGTCTGCAGATCTACACCTTTCTCTGCCATACGGGTATTGACCAAGGCTAACTCCTCTGAAGTTAACAAAATGAAGAATTTTACAATCATTAATTTTGTCTGGTGTTCCAGTGTATTAGATAATTAACCTTGCTTCTAATATACTAAATGGTTTAAATACTAAATGATTGAAAAGTTCACATCATGCACTGAATATCAAATACCAAATATCAAATCAATATTGAGAGAATATATTTTTTGTTTTTTGTTAGGGAAGAGTTTGGATTAATCCACTTTATAATTATTATTGGCACATGCATGATTCAAAACAGTTAGACCTGTCACTTTGGTTTGTTAGTATATTGCCCACTGGTCACAGTGAAATAGAAGAAAAACATTAAGTATGCATTAAAATTCACCCTCAACAACAGCGGGTTGAACCATTACATATATAGCTATGTATACCCATGTTATTTATCATTTGTGTTTGATGGAACACATTATTTGGATATTCGTCATGATCTCACCTCTGACTTCTCTCATCTGTTTGAAATAATGTTCTCTTTCTTCTTCTAATCGTTTCACTGATTTTGCTAATTTTTCAATCATCTACAAAATATCATGGCATTCGGTTATATTATGTATTTTATTCAACCATTAACATGTTTAAAGGTATTTTAAGCATCAATTCAACAATTTGGTGTATTGAAAGCTTAGCCAAGTATGAACGTCATGGCAAATTGAAATTATAATAGACTAATAAGATAAGTTGCTATAAGACATAAAAGTTGCACTCCCAGCAGAGGTCATAGGGTAGGGTAGCACTGTTTGACACTACTATTGCACTATTCAGAGGTCAATACATTTCATGACATCATAAATATATTGCTATTCTTTTATGACATCATTTTACCTTTCAGTGCCCCAATGATGACATCCACATAAAAGTGACACCAAAAGTGACATGCTTTCAAAAGTAGGCTATAAAATAAGGTCTTGTTCAAATATATTTTACAGACCATGATAGGGATGGACTAATCAAAAAGTTTATAGACATGAAAGACAAATACATTTATCACAATGATGTGAATTTTAAGCGTTTTTTATTTGCAAAATTAGTGCTTAATCCCTTTGAATGCAAAAGATGCTGTTTTGCAGTTGTGTGAAGAGATCTACATTCTGTATACATTCTCCCATGGATCAGTAATAGCCTGCCATCAGCTAATTAATGTAAATTATTAATAAGTCAATTAATGAGTAAATTAGCATTTAACAAAGCCAAGACACAGTTGCTCAGAAATGGTGGTAGAAAATAAATGTGGGGGAATTTAGAAATGATTATGTTTTGTTGCATGGATTTTTTAGGCAGAATATCTTCATTATCTAATAATTTACATTAATGTAAGTAATACTAAACATATCTATATATTACATAGAATACAGAAGAGGTGTGAATAATATTTAATTTTGTACGAAAAATGGTGTGGTTTAACAAAGTGTTATTACTGAGTCCTTGCTCTGTTTGTAGGATTGCTGACATGTTCACACAGGGCCCTGTTTGACAGTGGTATGTTTGACTGTAGCAAAGAATTCTGCCCCCCCAAGTTCGACAGTGGCTGGAAGAAGTCCATGGGCCTAGCTCTCTCCATGATTGCTCTTAATTGACAAAATATCCTCCAAAAAGGCCAACTGACCCTGAAGGCCAAATTTATGATGAAACAAGGAAATGCAAAGTAGGTATTTTGTTGTGATTTGGGGTGATTTGGTGGCAATCATCATTGATATGACTTCATGATCATAACAATATATTAAAACTTTCAGATCTTTCAGATGGCACATTTTTACAAAATGAGAGAATTCTGCCTGAGGACACCAAATAAGCATCCTTTAATATTTCAAAGTCATCACAACAAGGTCAAGATCAAATCTTGAATAAGAAAAACTTTCAGACCTTCACCAAAACATGATTTCCTGCCCCAAACATCAATTTGTCCACTTATCAAACAAAATCACATGACCGACCCACCAACAGTGAGCATTTCCTAATCCTTCCATCTCAGTTTTGACGGCGATGTCATCAGAATAAGCACTATGCTCTCAATCAATGGTAAATAAATAAGAACAAACCTTATACTGAGTGTCTACTTTGTCTTGTAGCAGCATGATGATCCCCGGCGAGTTCTCCAGACTAAGATGGTCCATTCCATTGATGACTGGTTCGTGTGATGAGGATAAGCCAGGCCCTGAGTAGGAGTGGTTCAGGTCAGACATCCCATAACTTGCATGTCGTGGAGTTGGTAAGCTGTTGCTGAATGTCTTAGCTAGATTAAATAATGTATGAATTGAATATGATATAAATAAGGAAATGAACAATTGTTTTGACCTAAATCTTACTACTTACACCTTAGTATACTGAAAATAACATTTTATCTATTTTGGAGATGAATATGGAAGCTTTCACGTGTCTTAGTATTCTGAACATTTTAGCTAAAATGTGTTCAATTTTAACTTTTAACTAAAATGTGTTCAACATGAAGAGATGATTATTATCAAATAATTGTAATAATGTAATTGTATAAATAATAATTGAGTCAAGGATTATTTTGTACTAAATAATTGACAATAAGCAATACAATCTCCTGGTGTGAAGAGAAAATAAATGTCTCTCAACTTACATAAATTTGATGTATAGTCTGTGCCATTCAAAACTAAGGCAGCATGAGATGAAGCTCTGGCAGATCCCAGCTTTTGCTGTAAAAAAATAAAACCCAATTTTAAAATTACCTTTATTAAGTTCACTTGAGGTCAATTCACAAGCAAAATACAATATCCTCAATGATAGCATCATATTTTGCCTTGCTACCCAAGTTGATCAATTGTGGCTTGGTGTAAGTATGATTTTACCAAATATTTAAAGGCAGTGTGATTAAATAGGTATACTGATGGGCTGGAACTATTGGCCATATTTAACTGACCACTTATAATGAAACAAGGCTATATTTATCTTCAAAGATAAATGATATGGAGATGTCTGATTATTTGCCCAGTGATGTAGACAAGGGTTTGGCAGTGGACAGCTTAACTACCACCTTTGTTGAGAACAATTGGCACTACTATCCTGACTGTTCCAGTTGGTGACACCTGGGTTTCTTTGATTAAAGAGATACTTTCTATTAAAATAAATTATATAAATTACATTATTAAATGATCATATATGTATAAATACATTGAAATTCATAGACAAAATAATTATATCAGTAACCATGGAAACACAAATCAACATTTAAAACTAATCTTGCAACCCCCATAAATTATGATCATTTATTGCAATCTGTGCCTATGACGTCATCGTGGGGGATTTATTGCACGTGCAACTCGAGCTGCAATCATTTTCTATTTTCACAAAACATTTCATAACTTTGCTAATATTTGTCCAATTGTCATGCTTTTTACACCAATATGTCACATTTTTCATGTTCTTTCCGACGCACATAACCATTCTTTAGTATGTCATTTCTAAGGTCGAAAATCATGACATTGCTATTTTGGTTGCATTGTTGTTTGTTTACGAATTAGTTATGTAAGTAGGTAATTGCCCCACGATGACGTCATTCTTTTCTTTTCGAGCAGGTGCATTTAAAATAGCTATTTTTCTCCCAAAAAACATGTCATACTAACAGAGCCACAGATCAATGTGCGTTATAATTCTCCATCATACTACAAAAGTGTATCAGGGAAGTGAAAGTTACCCTTTAAGGAGTTTGTTTTACTGACTGGGAAAATCAGTGGTTCGGACTAAAATAAAGGTTGTAATTTTGAATGTTATTCCAGTCCCTATACAGACCCTCAAAGCACAAAACGTTTTTATAAGAAATGGAAACTCTCAATGAACAAGAGACAACATGTAATAGGCATTTTTTAAGAAATAGGTGGAATAATTTCTTTTCCTTTTTTTGGCAATCCAACATATTTATTATGAATGATGCCCAAAGTTTAGCTCGTTTTAATTTTATACTGCAAATAAATTAGCATCTGCCACATGAGCCAATCCCTCTCAGTATTGTTTTTTTACATCCAATTGCAGAATACTGTTGGCTGATTTATATCTGTGTGGATGACCATTTTGTTGACAGAATAACCCAGCTTGTCTTGTGCATATAAATAACTAAAACATTTTTTGAAATATTTATTTTTTATTTTTTTATTTTTTGTATAAGGTATAGACTAATCATATTTACTTGTTATTAAACTATTTTCATCACACTAAGATGAGATAAACAAGAAAAAGTGATACTCCACAATGTAACATGGATGAGAAAAAAATTAACAAACAAAACAAAACTTATAATAAACAGAACAAAAATTAAACAAGAAAAAGTGGTGCTCCACATGTAACACGGATGGGAAAAAAATAACAAACAGAACAAAAAATACAATAAACAAAACAAAAATTGCAACAAACAAAACAAAAATTACAACAAACAAAACAAAAATTTTAATGAACAACAAAATACACTTAAACACAAACAATCATTGCAAACTGATGAAGTAGTTGAAATTATTTTTATTCATCTTTTAAAAACATTTAATTTGGTATATGAACGATTTTTTTAACACAACTGTATGCAAAGATGTGCCTTTTCAGGCCCGATTACGTAAGTTGCTCTATTATCGCTCAGGTGCTATCGCAAGTCATCGATCAGACTTTGGCATTTCATTTCTGTTCTAATTGTCCGATTTACAACAAATTTGAACTAAACTTACTGAAAATTCCTTGTTCTAGTGATTGGGAAGCATTTTAAAGAGATAATTTAATGCAACGATGGGCGAACACGATGACATCGTTTTGAACGTTCTGCTTTGTTTACATGACGCACTTCTTTCTTTTGTTCACTTCTTTTAGATATGTATTCATTCGCCGGACGCATGCGCGAATTGGAATCTTTCGCAAGCAGACGACGAACACTCCACAGTGGCGTCAGTTGCTTTAACAATTATGACCACAGAAAAAACCGAATTACAACCCACAGGAAACGACTACCCATTTCCCATGATCGTACCGATCACAGAATAACACAGATAGTCCCTTTTTGATATCCACTGCCTGTCGGCAGTGGATATCAAAAAAGGACCATCCGTGTTACAAAAAAAAAAAAAACAACACAAAATGAAACAATCGTTGCAAACTATAATGGGGTCATTGAAATAATCTTTATTCATCCTTTAAAAACATTGAATTTGGTATATTTATTCCATATATTCATTTTAGTGTCCTCCCCATACCAAAATACCATTGATTAACATAAATTCCATGTCATAGTGTCAGTACACCATTTTAGTTCTGGAACGAGATGGTTCAAACCTGGAATAGAAACTGACTCAGCATGACTCACAACTTTGAAAGGAAAATGCTAGCCTGACGTCACACTCTTGTGTGCAGACCTGAGACAGTACATACACATGTACATTTGTAATTTAGTAGTGTTTGAACTGTCATTTCCTGAGAAGAATGTGAAGAGGCGAGGATATACATTACATGTGTAAAGAATGGCGGGCATGCAGGCTTACCTTTACTTTGGCAAGATTTGATTCAGTTTCTCTCACAATGGAAGAGAATTTTGACTCCCAATCCATGATAGATGTGCGAATGATGAATATCAACGAACTGTAAGAGCGCCGGAACAATGATCAGAGGTAAACTGTCACATAATTACCTACAAGAGAAACCATGGAAATTACGACGCCCAAGACTTAGCTTGAAAATTGTCTGGTACACTATTTAATTGGCATAACAATTTATAAGTACGAGAGATAGGGTACCAAATAAAAGGGAAAATATCCACGTTGACTCCCACTACAACCATTGGAAACTACCCGTTTTAGTGCACGCGAGGGCGGTCACTCACTTTAAAGAATTTGAATGTACTGTGTTATTCAATGTCCAATGCAGAACGAAAAGATGGTGTTTTGTACATATCGTGACACAAAAAGATTTATCAGACGCATTTGAGCTTTTGAGAGATAAATTAGTATCTAAAATGAAACAATTTTTAATTCGGGTTTTATGATATTAAAATTGAAACTAATGACCATTAATATCGGTCTACTAACTCTAATGGCTAATAATACGTTAAATTCAGCCCTGACACTGTTTTGAATTAATTCATTATTCTAATGAACAATTCAGGTTGTAGTACCTTGTCATTTAACATAAATATATCTTATTAATCTCAGACTATTTGATTTATAATAGACAAATAACAAGTTTTTGATTTTTACCCAAATTTTATTGGTTTGATTAAGGTAGTCCTATCAATCTATCAATTGCAGCAAAAATGTATATATTTTATATTTGTGTAAGTCCATCATTAGACAATTTTAATTGGTATTGCAAAAACGACAAGCGTTTTTGTTAGAATATCAGTTTTTTTGGAGAATAAAAATATTCAAGTCCCATACAAAAGACCAATAAAGCAATGCAGCTGGCAATGAGTATTTCCTGTGTTGGCGAGCGCTATTCCCACAACAAAGATCATTTAGACATAAGAATAGATTAAAATAGAATAGATTAGAAAAGAAAAGAATAAAATAGATGAGGGTTCATAAATATTTTCATGAAGAATACACTTATAGCATATATGTCAATGCTTCTATAATTGCGGGGAGGAGATGAAATCGCCAAGAAACAATCAGATAAATCTGGAAGTGATGTGTCTATAATCAGCGAGTCTTCATTGATACAAAACTGAGGGTTTAAGGATTTAATCATTGATTTTATACTTTGAGTAACTTTGCCATAATGTCAACCTAAAGCATGTTAACATCGGGTTACGATATTCCTCATTCACTTAATAGCTTTTGCTGTTATCAGCGCCAAAAATGAGGACAGACTAAAGGTTAATATTTATATTGTCAGATGTATTTTGAATGTCATAAGTGGGTCACAGCGTGATAAATAGTGAACCACGCATCAACTGGTTTATTTTTTCTAAGCGAAGATCCATGGACCTATCATAACGTTTTCTCACTATATATTCGTATGTAGCCACTAGATTACTCTTAATTGCTTTAATTGATGTGTTATTCTTCTACAATTTGCAGTCGATATGTCAAACATCAAGTTAAAAACCAATATACGTCTGGCCGTGGAGCAGGGACAGAGTATCTCCCAAGTGTTAAACCTCTTCTGGACTGCTCATGGTGGTGTCGTCTACCCGCCCATAGAATACTTCCAAAGTCTCTTGCTATGTGCTGCTGTCGGTTGCAACCGAAATGAGCTAGTCAAAGCTCTACTGGAGGAACATTTCCCTGTTAATTACAATGGTGGTCATGGAAGCATGAAACCCTTGCACATAGCATGTAGATTGGGTGATGAAGATTTAATAGGACTACTGCTGAAACATGGAGGGGATGTCAATGCTAGCGGAACAGGGGAGGTTGGTAGCATCACTGTCACAGTAGCATCTGCTGCTGAATACATTCTCATGCATGATGACGTTAATCTAATGAAAATGATCTTAGAACTGTTTGATCCCAGACTAAACAAAGGTAAATCTATACTTCATTTAGCCTGTCAGAGAAATTCACCAACATGTGTGGAATATATATTGAGAGAGAAAATATGTCACGTGGATGAATCTGATTATTCTGGTCACACGCCATTATCTGCAGCAGTGACAGTAAGTAGAAGACTGGTGAAAACATTACTGGACAATGGGGCGAGTGTTACATCGTCAAGGACACCATGCACATTGTTGGCTTTAAATCCCTTTGCACCTTGGTATCCTAACCCTCACTTCCTACCTGGTGATGTAGACAAAATCATCATGATGCTGTTGGATTTTGGCGAAGACCTCGCCCAATGTTCCTCAGAAGGAAAAGATGGTTTAATTTATCTTCTCCATCAGATTCCCTTGACAATCCAACAATACATTGCCAGCTGCCAAGAGAGTCCGGATCGGCTAGAAAAACATCATGGAGTGATTCTTAAAACCATTGAGGTGTTACTGAGCAACAATTATGAAATTAAATGGCAAAGAACAGTGTCAGAACTACGGGACCAAATTCAAAATCTTGGCAATTATTTTCACAACAAGAGATACTGCAGCAACACTTCTTCCATTTTAAGCTCCGCCTTTGAAGCTCTTATTTCTGCTATCCATCTTTTCAATAACATTTTATATTTACTGATTTATCATGAAAAATCATCCTTGGCTGACTTGTGCCCATATAGGTTATTTAAAGAAGTATTTTCATCTTTGCCTGAGCTCCAGCAAGCTATGGTTTGGTATGATGGTGACTGGATTATCTGTGGTCAGGCAGTAGCCGCAACATTCCACATCTTATTGACGACATTTGGTCATGCTTATGATGTGAACCAACTAAATTTTTATCCTCTTTTAAACAATTGGCCTTCACATCAAACTTTATTTTGTCTCTTCCTGGAAAGTTCACCGTATGATTTGTACACAGAAATGCTACAATCACTCATGACCCATAACATTCAGTCTGATGAAAGTCATGAATTTGTGTGTGAAAAACTTTATAATCCTAGATCTTTGAGAGAAACTGCGCGAGTGGTTATTATAGAAAGTCTGAAAATTCCAAAATCGCAATCTGTGAAAGGATTATGTGTACCTAAAAGAGTTCATCAAGAAATCATGTTATCTCACTATTCGATGCAAACATAGGGCACATATCACCTGACATTTGGAGACAATGCCCTGTCACCGAGAAAGGAAAAAATCCCCAATGTAAAATACATGAATGTGTCCAGTATTTTATGGCTAAATGTTTATGTGAATTAGTTAAGTCGGACATACACTTGAACAGGTTTATGCATTTATTGGGCAATTTGTCTAGAAAGCTTTAGTGCATGTTTTGAAGTATAACTGAGTTCAAGTATATATGTTTGCAACCCAACACTGGAGATAAAGAGAATAGTTAAAAGACTGATATACAAAAGTGTTGATAATGATATACATGTATTTCAAATATTAATTTTTGGAAAACTGTCTGTCTATACTGGGCATATAGTATATTATATAACCATGAATTATAGATAGAAGACATAAAGTCAATCTTCAATTCAATTGTTATTGTTTTATTCCATGAAGTTATTTCTGTCCCAAAGGCTGTGATCACCAAGACCTGTTTCGATCTTGACTCACCCTCCGTACTTTATCCTTAAATCCCCTTATGTGCCAAAGTTGTGTTTGTTTATTCATATTCCCAAATATTTTGGGGAATTGGAGAAGAAAATAAATATGCCAATTATTTCTTCCCAGGTCATTCTCAATTTTTTCCTCGGTCGGATTGGCCACCATTGTTTTCCCAAGGTGCACACATTGTAATATTTATGTGTATATTCATGTTAATGGATGAATTAGAACAAAATCATAAAATGCTGATTAATAGTTAATACAACTTTTTCAAATCATCATTAGAAATGGCAGACATAGGGATATAACTTTTTTACTACTCAGAATACATCTACAAATGATATGTGATCGAATGTCAACCTTCTTAGGCTATTTTGATCAAATATTGCCAGTGACCTTGAAGTGACCTTTCAATGACCTTGAAAATAGAAAGCCGATTTCCACGAAATTATCTACATGTTTTATTATCCTATCATCTACATCTTTCAAATACGAGCTCGTAGAGTCCTTATTCATCAAAATCTGTTCATAATTAACAATTTGACAGCAATTTATAGTTTTGTGGTCAATCTATAAGGGAAAACACAGGAAAATACTATAATACTAAGTTTTTTTTAATAATATAAAAATGCCAGCTTATTGGGGGTTAGTTTATGAAAATATATAGAATACTGCACAGAAAAACACATTGATACTAAAAAGAAATTGAAAAAAAAGTCCATCAATTTCAAGATTTATTATGAAGCTAAAATGATTAGAAATAGCTTAAATCGGTAGGGTTACAAAAGTGACAGATTGACGGACTTTAATTTGACCTCACATTTATTTTTGAGATATTAGATAAATCAAATATTAATCTAATTTCAGAAAATAATCAGCAATAAGTTGCTCTTATCTTAATAATACCTAAAAAAGAAGAAATATTCACTGAAAAATATGAGAAAATTAGTCATGAATAGAAATGATTAAAAAAATATAATAAAAAATATATTGAATGTATAGTCAATTGGGTTAAATCATTTTGAAATTTTAAAAAAAAATGGCATTCTGTGTGGTTGATTTGGTGAATGGAAGTAGAAATCGGCCAATATTCACTGAAAGTGCTCTGCAGGGTGCTTTCTTGATGTCCGCTCCTCCCACTGCTATAGACCCGTTACATGCGCTATGTCACACATTCTCGCTGATGAGTAATTTATTATAGCAAACTAGACCATCGATCCGCGGCATTAATCCGGCTTTAAGTGATGTGTCTTTAATTTTAGTAGTTTTCCTTTATACAAAGCTGTCGTTTCTAGGATTTAATTATGGATTTAAAATTAGAGTAAGTTGGACACGGAGAAAACATTGAGTATGATGAAAAATATTCATTTGAAATCTTTTTGGCACAGCGCGAATTAGAAGCGTGAGCTCTTGTTTGCCACGTGCTGCATTCATGGTATTCACAACCTTGCCAAAACGAGGCTAGTGGCGGCCCCTATCTCAAAGGTGGTGTGGCGTGTGTGGGGCTGAATCCAGACTGAACACACACAAACTATGCTATTTCACCACGTCGCCCTCTGGTGGAAGGCATGTTTGGGGAATCCCCTGTTAAATATGGCATATTGTTCCGCCTCCATCACCAAAAATAACCAGGACAAATCTGTATCTGGCACATGTAAGTACTTTTTTTCCAAATGTTGAGTATATCTGTAGCTCTGGTGATTAGCTGATTGTCACCATAGCAAAAACTTCAAATTGTCAGCAGCTTCTGGAGGATCCCAGACCTCTTTGAGGGATCATATATTTTACACAAGCAACTTCTAATCCTACTTGATTGTACAGGACCCTGTCATAAATGCATGAGGCAACTTGGGACAAGAATCAGGTTTGATTTGTTTGGGCTTTACTTAAGTACATCATGGAAAAGCGTTTATCTGAGATATGATTAAATATCTCAATAGTGCACATATAGTGTGTTTTATGTTTTAGCATATAGCCATACTCTTATGACGTGTGCTTTCATCAGGGGCCAAGATATTAGGGTCTTGTTCAAATAGATTTTACAGAATATGATGGGGATGCATTTTTCAAAAAGTTTATAGACATGAAAAACAATTACATTTATCTCCAATATGTTTTTTTTTTTTTTAAATCAGTGCTTAATCCCTTTAAGGCATTTTTTCAAAAATATACTATTCATTATTATACTATTTTCTATAGGCTTTGTAGTTCTTAAACAATGTCTTTATACATATGAACTTTGAGGGCTTGTGGGGAATAGCCTATTCAATTAAAAATCTAAAATTTCACCATAAGATTTCACAAAACCTATTCATTATGAAATGATAAATTTGTATTTTAAATCTAAAAACTCAAAAATAGCTCAAAATTGGCAGTAAAACACATTGGTTCAAAGGATAACTAACCCATTGTTCCAAACAATGGGTTGCTATGGCATCATGCACACTAGCTGCAACGTCATAACTCCATTCCTTATACTCCAATGTTTCAGGGAGATAGCTGGTTTGTATCACAGTTTTATGATCACATATCATCTAAATATACCCCAGATCTCTGACCTTTGTGATTTCATGAAAGTTTTATCCAGGAATGATCCCATCAACAATGACAGTTGACTGAGCTTCAGTCCCCTCCTTCAAGGAAGGGGCTTACACAGTGAGCAATTATCTCCAAGCGGTCTGTGTTTGTTATCAATATGCATGATAAGCATTGATAAAAATAACACAATGTGGGCACAATGTTGTGTACAAATGGTGAGACAAAAGGCAGCTGGATTGCCACACTTATTATCACATCAGGAATTTGGCAGCTATTAGACAGTGTCTAGATGAGAAGACAGCTGTAAAATTAACTCATGCTTTTGTTACATCTACCTTAGATTATGCAAACTGTCTTCGTGTTGGTCTTCAAAAGGCAGATATTGAAAAGCTGCAATATGAACAGAATTTGCAGGCTGTGTGGTAGGAAAGATCAGGAAATTTGATCATAAATAAAAGGAAAACTGAAAGAACTGCACTGGCTTCCTGTTCATGCTAGGATTGATTTCAAAATCCTCCTAATGACATGGAAGGCTCTAAATGGTAAGGCACTGCCTTACTTGAATGATCTACTCCTAGTGAAACAGGGAGATAGGTGTCTGAGATCTAATGATGGTACTTACCTATCTGTTGCTAAGACCCGTATGAAGACAATGGGTTATAGGGCTTTTTCTTCCATTAGCCCCAGACTTTGAAATTCCCTCCTAAGTGACATTAGGACTAGTACCGGTAATTCAGTCACCTCCTTTAAGAGAAGACTGAAAATGCTCATGAGGGCTTTGGAGTCAGAGGCAGGTTGAGGATTGACTATCTCTGTTTAACAGACTATCATTGAGATATCGCCAAAATATATATTATTCATTACCAATTTTCTTCTTGTTGGGTTTCACCATAAAAAGTGCTGCCATTTGACATCAGTGGTGTCCGAGGGTGGTGTGTGTTACAGTGTGTGCATAAAACAAATTGCAATTGGACTATTCTTTACACAGTCTTGTGTACCTGCAAAGTAAACAAGTGACAATTAGCATTTCAAAGTCTCATTATGTTTCAGGTGAGAGAGTCTACACCAGTAATGAATAGGCCGATTGCGGGTTACCATCTTGTTTTTTTTAATGATTAGATTTTAGAGAGTTTTTTGGGCACTTCCGATTGTAATTGTGCAGTTCCGGCGTGTTGTTTTCAATGGGGCAGTATGGCGACCCGCAATCGGCCTATAGGCCCCCTGCCAGTCTCTCCGACCAATGATTAAATATAGTGGAGTTGTACAGATCTGGTTCCGGTAAAGTTGTACAGTTCCGGTGTGTACTTTTCAATGGGGAAAAAAAAAACAGCATGGAGACCGGCAATCGGCCTATGGTTGCATCTGAGCTTCAAGAAATGGCTGCTCAAATGCAGTTGCAAAGTAAGTTTTTTACATCATCATTCTAACAGACAGCAATATTGCTCTCACATTCTATGCACTGCTTTGAAAATTGAAATATTTGTTCTGTACACCATAACACTGTAACAGCTCATAACTAACAAAATCTTCTTCAAGAAGGCTATCTGTCCCTTAGTCTAACTCACCCCAATCAAAGTTTTTATTGTATAATTGATATATTCATTAGAGGGAATGGAGAAAAAATGTGCTTGTAAGCTCTCTCCATTTACAATTTATGCTGACATTCCCTATTTATATATTCTATCGTTTTTGATGAAGTTAATACAAATACTATATAGTGCGATTGCGGGTTTCCATCTTGTTTTTTTTAATGATTAGATTTTAGAGATTTTTTTGTGCAGTTCTGATTACAATTGCGCAGTTCCAATGTGGTGTTTTTAATGGAGCATTATGGCGACCCGCAATCAGCCTGTACTGAAAGGCTTGTTTTCTGGATTCTCTTTTAGAGTATAGTAAATTTAAAGCATCTTCTCTCAGATCATAGTATCACTTCTGTTTGTCCATGACTGAGGGTCTTTTCCATTTATCACACACTTGTAAATGTATAATGAAAACATGATAATCAAACAGAAATGAGTTCATACAAATGCAGTAAAATTAATGTTTTGAAGTAAGATTAGATGGTGGAAAAGGTATATAGATTTAATGATTGGTTAGATCTACTGGTAACCATGAATCCAGGATCTATACAGGAGATACCATAATGAAAACAAACTGAGAGTGCTAACAAAATAATGTGAGCTTTGCCAGTTGTGATATATAAATAAAAGGCAAATCACTCATGAACCATTACTTATTATTCTTTAAATGAGTCAATGTATTATAATGATAAATTTCATTTACTGCAGAACATGTTCATTTATTTGTGATATTTTAATATAATCCAGATCTACATACCGGTACTTGACAGATCAATATACATGTATATTGATCTGTCAAGTAAGAAATTGTATACTGAATATCTTTCTTGGTTACATTGCAGAGAAGTGCAGAGGGCACACACTTGAGGAAGTTCAACAAGCAGTTGGTCAAAGGGACAAGGAGCTTTATGTCATAATAGAATTTCAAATTTGCAAAGGAAAAACCACATTTCCTACTCTCTCCAAGAACTGCCTACCCTGGGGTGACACACCTGATACCTTCCTGGCAATATGCCGTCGATGTGGGTTTCACTGTGATACATTTGATAGTTTGCACATGCATTACACAGAGGGGAACAAGGGTACTAAGGCTACTTGCTTATGCAGCATCTATATATGGAACAAGCAGGAACAGAGATATGATAGGCAGGATAATCCATGGAAAACAAAATATCAGAAGAAGGAGAGTGAGAATTCAGCTGCTACAGACCTGTTACCTCACAGCAAAGGTATGCATACAATATTTTTTATCATTGGATCAAGTTAACATATTATATTCCAATTTGACTTTATTGACATTTATTACCCTTTTGCCATGAATTCATCTCATTAAAAATAGTATATAACTATTAAAAACCAAGTGTCAGCCAAAAAAGATAAGAAAGAAAAAAAATATCTAAATAACATTTTCATTAAAAAGTAACAAAATATTTTTTACAATTAATTATTAAATCATATATATGGTTTTGCATATATTAAACCTTTTCAATTAATATTTCAAATTTAGTGACAATATTAGATTGATGGCATTTAACATGGTAAGCATTGATTATGACATGCCGCTACCAATGTCACCTCCACATCTTGATACTTGATAAATTCTGAAACATCATAATGTAAAAACATCACTGGTGTCAAGAACTATTCGTTCAGCACAGCTGATGTGATAACTACCAGTCTGGTGTGTGTGTATGTATGTGTGTGTGTGTGTGTGTGTGTGTGTGTGTGTGTGTATGAGAATTGACACACATAAACATCTGGTGAAGACCACAGATGAGTTTGATGGATTGTGACCTTCACCTACTTTTCAAGGTCACGGGCCCATAATTGACCATATTGTCTTATTGACCATATTTATTCTAACATTCCACATTTACTAGTGAATGTTGCAGAGACACGTTATTCTCATCACAAGACTGATGGATGTACGTAACAAATGAATGTACGATAAGTTACCAGGTCTGAGGGTTGGTGTATCTCTGATGCCTATGTTTTATAAGGTTGCAGGCTTCAAATTGTTATCAAACATCACCATAAACTTGACATATTGTTATATCTTATCAGCTATTTCAGATACAGGCTTTTACCATGTGTGCATATCATGAAGCCTGAATAGGATGATCACAAATATGACCTTGACTTGTTTGTCAACGTCACATGCTTCAAATTAGTACCAAAAACTGTGACATTTTTCTATATGTTGTCACTATTTTAGTTCCAGATTCAAAATTTCTACCACGCATTCACCTCACATTCTTTCATGAGCAAGACCTTTTGATGAATTGCTGGTGGTTAGGAAGGTCAGCTGTGAAGGCATTATTTAAGCATGCTGAAATAGGCAATCTTGTCTTAAAGGAAGCGAATATACCGGTAGGTGTTTAGTCTTAATTGTGACCAAGGTGATATTATTTTGTTGTTTATTTTACATTTTTAGACTTAAACAATCTAGAGAGCATGAGGGGGAAAATGGATGTTGAGAAAAGAAAGAGAAAATCAAGTTCAAATGCACTTACCAAAGGAAGTTTAATAAAGGTGCATAAAAAGATAGATGGACATGAATTTGGTGCAACAAAGGACACAGATTACACCAGTGGTCTACATACTGACCAAACTGTTGGACATAAATGTGAAATGCCAACAAAGGACACAGATTACACCAGTGGTCTACATACTGACCAAACTGTTGGACATAAATGTGAAATGCCATTAGAAGCTGAAACATACAGAAAAATAACAAATATAGGATCACTTGTCCAGGTAGAAGTTAGTCTGGAATATGATGAGCCACTGGTGAAGGATGAAGAACATGATATTAATGATCAAGATGATGAAGATTTTGCAGCAAAGGTTGCACCAGAAAAACCTGAGCCTGTATATTTTTCAAGCCAAGTCAACGTAAGCTCAAACATTGTAGAAAGAATAGAAGAAATACAAAAAAGAGAGTTTTGTAGAGATTTGAGTTTTTATAAAGACTTTGATTTTTGGATATTAACAGCTAGATTTAATATGCTAGAGCAACAGACCATAAACAGAGTATGTCAAAAGGAAGCTGGGGTGCTACCAGGAGATTGGTATAATGAAACTGCCAGTGAAATAGAGAAGCGAGTGAAGAAAAAAGTAAAGAAATATTTCCTTGGTAAGGAAGAACAAGATATTTACCAGATATTAAAAGAAAAAGCCAAATCTTGCCCTGATACCTTGATTTTGATAATAGCAGATGAGGCTCATTGGGGAATCACAAAGGAAACAAAAGACAACAAAAAGTCTGCTCATGACATGTTAGTCAACCACTGGAATTCAGAAGAGTATCCCAATGTGGTGGTGTTAGAAGTGTCAGCAACACCCTACAATCTTTTGACAAATAATCGCAGATTTGCAATACATGTACAGTTTGCAAGGGACTTACATACAGGTGAAATGATAATTGGAGAGAAACAGAAGGGGAGATTAAAAGACCAACATGGAAAGGATATATCCCCAAATATAGGACAAATAAGAGATATACATCATGTGACATGGGCTGAAGCAAATTCAGCAATCTTAGAGCAGGGAATAGTAGCAACCATCAAAGTTCCACTGGGAGGTATGAATACAGATTTACAGCCTGTATATTTGACTGCTGATGCTGAAGAGCTTGAGAAAGAGGACTATTGCCTCTGGAGGGGCTTAGATGAGTATGAAATGGAGCAAAATGTTGATACCAGCATCAAAGAATTTTTGATCAAAGGGAAGTTTGATGTTGTCAATATATCGACACCTGATGAAAAATATATGTTAGGTGTTAATGAGGAAAATAAAGTTGTATTCATGGAAACACAGAAAGCAAAACAAGAACTGCATGTAAGATTTGAAGTGCAACAAAACTTTGGAGATGATATCATAAGTTTGAAATCATTAAAACCAAATATGAAAAAATCATCACTCAGATTCTGCTCCAAAAAAGAAAAGGACATTGAGCAGTGGACAGTAACTCTTGGACCTTATCATGATGGGGACCTTGGGTGTGGAATTTATAACAGAGAATGTGAATACACATGGCTGATTGATAGCTACAAGATGGCCGGGCAGACTGAGCCAGGACCAACATACTGCTCCTTGAACTATATATTCAACACAATGAGAAACATTGAGCGGAGAGAGCAGCTACTAAGATTTGACTCTGTATTTGACAGAATGTGTAAAGAAATCAAAATGTGCCATGACAGTATTCTTGCTGCTGACTATAGTTTACACATCCTCATGGTTTATGAATTCAAGAAAGCTCACTTCAAATACTCATCATTGCCAGACTTGTTAGAGACTGAGGGGAACTTTGTCAGCATGTTAGGAGATTTCCATAAAGCAACTCTGTCCAAACGTGAAGAGTTCACATCCACCCTTCCAGAAATAGAATCACAAAGTAAGAAAAATGTTTCGCCCATATCGAAAAAGACTTTTACAGGAGTAGCAGAATATATGGCAAATGTTTCACAAAAAGACTTTAAAGATCATTTCAAAAGATTTTGTGACTCCAAGACAAGAAATAATGAGGATTTGGAAGACCAAGCTTGTGATATTTGGAACAAACTTATTAGATGTGTTATGTTTTGCAACACAGAAACCCTCCTTCATCTTGAGGCATATGTAAAATCAATGAAGGAAACAAATATAGAGAAATTTTCAACATTTGCTAAAATGTACAAACAAATAATACTGAGAGATGAATTCTCTGCTTTACACACTGCATTTCATACCACTGAAACTGGGATGATTGTACATGATGTAGCCTCAGGAATAAAATTTGAGGAAAATGAGCTTATTCTGAATGGTCATTTGAAGCTGGTACGTGCCAATGGTGGGATTAATGGAAATCGCTTATATATGACACTAGTGAGGGCGAGAACAGTGGCTTGCAAAGATTTAGAATCCTGGGAAAAAGCATATCAGTTTGAAGTTTTAAGAGATCATGACAAAAATACACTTGGAGACTTAAACTCTTGTAGCCCAGATCCTGAACTCAAAGATCCAATTTTTAGGTTACGTAGAAAGTTGCAACCAAGATCATGTGAATATGTTAATAAGAAGAATAATTCACAGTGTCTTTGTCAAGAATATAAACCAAATGGGGGATTGCACTGTACTAACAAAGAATGTGGACATCTTCACAGAGAGATCAAACAGTACAGCCATCTTACTGACCTGCCATGTATTCTGATTCTGGTTGAAAAGGGAAGAATGGGAGACACTTTCCCCAGAAGTTTTAATACCATGGACCTAAGGCTGCAGCATTTTAGTCCAGAAGGGCGTGGAACGAACCCTTTCATGTCGACAATGGAGCAGGAATTAGGAAGAATGTGTCGTTATGCAGAAAAGAAAAATCTTGAAAGTTTACCATATGCTCTTATTGGAAAGCCTTTGTTTTTGCAATTGAAAAATAGTTTGTCCAATAGTGCATCATATAAAGCAGGATTTGTTGAGGCAAAGCGAGTAGATGTCCATGTCATTGTTGAAGGAGATAAAAGCGATGAAAAGGAAATGTCAGCAGTTGAATTTAAGGCTGGAAAAGACAGTTTTGATAATGCCAACCTCAACAGAAACAACCAAATGAATAGATTTCTATTACATGCTTCACCACAAGTTGGCAAAACAGGAGCATTTCTTAGAGTAATTGCATTACTAAGAAAAATTATTTGTGGAAACTACGAAAATGAGCAAGTGTTTTTCTCAGATGATGAAAATATTTCAGATAATGATGATGAAGACCAAACAAATCTGTCAAGAGAGGAGGATAAACTAGAAAATTGGCAATTCCCATATTGGAAAACAATGGAGAATTGTAAAGATTTTAAACATAGAATTGATAATGGAAAGTACTGCAAATTTTATGGACCATATGAACATGGAAAAGCACCTGAAAATCAAATAGCTGTCAAAAATGTGGGGAAACAGGATCAAGCTGAATCAAAGAAAATTCTCAAAGGGAAGCCTGCATTTTCACTGGATAAGAAATTCAAAGCAGAAACATATTTGGAAAAAAGTAGCACATTTCCAAGAGATTATAGTGCCACATTGGTTGAATCAATCATATTTAACCATTCTGAAGATATGATTAAGATGTCCATACCAAATTGGACCAGATATGAGGATTTATTCAACAAGTCCCCAATTTCACATTGCAAACCAAATTATCTAGATCAAACTATGCCTTCTTCCCAAGCTGAAATTCACCAAAGGCAAGCTGGTGGTCTGGACTTGTTGACATATATATTTACACCAACTTTAAATAGGGCCGAAATTGCTAATTTAAATTTGGAAAGCACCATGGTAGATCCCAACACAGGTGAGGCAATGAGTTATATTCATATACTTGTGGTGCGCAAAGAGAATTTTAATGCATACTATCGTTGTTGGAAGTCTACTCATGCAATTTTGGAGCTTCCAGGAACCATGGTGAATTGTGAAACCGATGTATCGTCTGGCGGTATTGGATATGCAAGATTATTTGTGCAACGATTTGCTGAGTTTCTTGGAGAGAAGAGAATCATCATGATGGATGACAACATTCCATATATCTATGAGAGAAAAACACAAAGATTAAGTGATATTGACTGGCTGGTGAGAAATAATGGTAGCACAGAACTTGTTAATGTTCCCTTGTATAAAGTACTTAAAAACATGGAAAATCTGTTTGATTATGAGCAAATTGCCCCTAAAGAACAGCAAAATTATGAACCTTATCCCAGTGACATCTGCATGGATGGAAATGCCCTTTCCAACTACACAGGACCTTGCCAGAAATATGGTGTACTTGGCGTGTTCAAGTGCAGAAGCAGCATGAATAAAGTGAAAACTCCATTCAAAAGGACACATGTCTACTCTTTAGTTATGTGTAATATTGAATCACTATCTGAGTGTGGTGTCGCATACAAACCATGGCAAGTTTTTGAAGATTGCAATTTAAACAGTGATTGCCATGATAGTGGTTTATATGTATGCAAAAACAATCGTTTTATTATTGCAAAAAGAGAGATGAAAACATGGATGCCAGACATCTATGAGTGGCAGGAAAGTACTAGCCTGGAGAGGTTAAATCACACCAATACTGCAGAAGAGTGCAGTAAGATTATTCACAAGTGGATATGCACTATAGCCCCACCAAAAAGAGTTGAGGTCTTTCCACATCCACACAATGAAGGTAAAACATCAGACAACTCCCAGGATATAGATTTATTTGATATTGTGGAAAGGCTTAGAGGCATTCGCAATGGCAGATATCACACAGTAGCTTTTTTCCCAGGAAATAAAGTGCAAATGATTGAAGACTTTAAGGCAATGCTCTCCGAATACTTTCAACTTACAAAAGGAATTGGTGGATTTGATAAACATGTTTTACTATTTCCAACAAACTTACTATTGAAAATGGATTTAAAATCATATGTTGACATCAGAAGCAGTGTTTTGGACCAGGTCTTTGCGAAGGAAGCAGATCTATTGGTCCGGACCAGCCATAGAGTTGAGGAGTATAATGTTCCAGTCATCATGGTGTGTGTGGATGGAAACAGTAAGTATCCTGTGAGACTAACAAGAAACATATCTTCTTTCTTCTGTTTGTTTGGAATTTATCATTTTTTATCTATTTTGATTTCTTATATTAGATTGATTAGAGGTGTGAAGACATTTAGCGTTATCTCAGCATATTTATTTTTTATATAGAGTCAAACTTAAAAATCTCAGGGTAATGCATGTTTAATTTATTAATAATAGATTTTCATCAATGATGATCTTTTTCATGTTTTAGGTCTCATGTTTTAGGTCTCAAACAAAAATAAAACAAAAAAACAAAGCTACATTTCATCCCAAATTCTACCTGTAAAACATCAGAAAATGTCTGGCACTGAGTCAAGCCGAGGTTAAAGTTAATCAATTGAAGTTTGGCAGCACTGTACCTCTCTTTCTTTAAATTTTCAGGCCATCAATTCTCAAATGTATAAAATGTATTGTAACTATTTATTTGATTTATGCCAAACTTTTACACAGAAAGCAGCTCTGTTTTATGTTGCATGTGTCTGAGTTATTATGTGTGACCCAGACTTGGGGGCACTAAAATAACAAGATAAACACAAAGACAAACTTGCTCCACACACTTTTATTTACTTAGCCAAGTTAACCAACCACAAATCTTGTTTATGGTTTGATTTATATCTTTCTTGTGATTAAGAAAAGAAGCTTGTATATTACATAATTACACAGATAGGTTCAAAATTGACGAATGAATTTGTCCAGAACAATTGCTTGACTACATATCACTCCGTAAAGCTTGAGGTTCTGTAAGGGACAGTTCAAAGCTCTCCTACCCCTGGGCTATATGTCACACATCACTCCGCCTAGATATTTTGAACCAACACAAATATATTCCAATATGAAATATTTTCACCTCACATAAAAGCTGGCATTCAAATTTTATTCAATAATCAAATCAAATATCACAAAAATAAATTTTTAAATCCCAATGGAGAATGTTCATTTGTTTGAAAATGAATTCATTAAGAATTGAGATAAAATTTTAACTGACAAATATTTGTTTCTGAGTAAAGTTAAAGTTACTGGTTGATTCAGTAACTTTACAATGGTAAGAAATTTGCCATATCTAAAATGATTATAAGTAATATTTTTTCGTCCTTTTCTATTTTTTTATCCCATTTAGTTGAGAAACCTTTTGACAAAACTGCAGTAGGAAATCTCAAGGGGAAATTTGACAAAAAAGCTAAAACCCAGATCAGGACGAATGTTGTTCTGCCTAAGAATGAAAAAAATGGAGGGGAAGATTCTGCAGGAATTGAAATATGTAAAACAGACTTGCTTGCAAATATAGATGTCCCATTGGGAGGGGAAACCACTGAAGATGATACAGATGAGGAGGAAGGGAAGGAGGGTACCATGGATGTTGGAAAAGAAGGTCAGGAAGAAATTAATCTTTCAACAAACACTGCACATGGCTATTCTGATGCTGTGTATGTAGGTATCAAATATATAGATGAGGAACAAGATGAAGATATTACTGAGGATGAAAATGAACAGTTTTCTCCAAGTATGCTTACCTCAGGAAAAGATGAAATGGATGATGATGATATAACAGAAGATGAAAATGAATATTCTGTGTCCCAGCACATAACCACAGACAGTTTTGAACAGTTTTCTCCAAGTATGCTTACTTCGGGAAAAGTTGAAATGGATGATGATGATATAACAGAAGATGAAAATGAATATTCTGTATCCCAGCATATAACCACAGACAGCTCAGAGAGTTATACTTTGGCACCACCAAATATTGATCCTGCCTATGAACCGTACAAAGCAGATGCAGACACCAGTGACTCAGTATCAACAACTGAGAGTGAAAATCTATTAGAACCTGCACCATTACTGACAAGTAAATTAGACAATCCATCCATTGATTTGACACTGGCAGAAAATACAAACCTTACTCTACACTCAGACATTCAAAGGTCAGATCAACATGAAGAGATGCTTGATCCAATGGACACTTTAGGTTTATCTGATATATCAAAGGGCTTGGGGTCCTCATCCTTTTCCATCTACGAGTCTGTTCAGAATCTAGTATCACAACCACAAGAAACAGCAGTCACTGCTGTAAAGAACTATTCTACTGTCAATGATGTAACATCAAATATGGCATCAAGAGATGTTCAACCTGAAAGCCTTTCTGCCTCCATATCTCCTGTCAAGCAGCGTTTTATATTTGAGAAATCCTCTCCTGCACTACAAGAGAAACCACTCTCACTTGATGATTTAGAAGTAGTAAATATAAGGTCAGTATCCAATAACAGATACTTTGTCAATAAATGACCTGAATGAATGATTTTGGCCACTCTACATTATTCAATAGTTCTGTATTTCGTTTAACAGAACAAGTAAAAAGAGGCCTTTGAAACCTGATGATACAGTTAAAGCTAATGAGCAGATCAAACGTAAAAGGTAGGTGCATATGATTTGAGTATTTACAATAAAAAGTCTTTGCCGCAAGCTTCATTGAGACACACAAAATTTGCTTTGTGCAGATACTTAATCACCTTTTTTTCTTGATATATATATGTAATATAAACAAACAAGTTTAGTCTTAATTGATTTTTATTTCTTTTATTTCTGAACAGTGAAAGTGATGCATGGATGAGTAGTAGGCCCAGGAACCAATATGCCCTCGACTCACTGCTTAAACACAACAATATTAAAGTCAAGAGGTTGAAATAGCCCAAGAAAATAGAAGACAGGAATAACTAACAGAGACATTTAAAGTCCAGTGCAACAAATGAGATGGAGTAAAGATAAAGAAAACAACAAGGAGTTATGGACAAAATACATGAGAACAGAACCAAATGGAGACCTAGTGAATGAAACCAGTAGGATATTAGCTTAATGGCCCAATATATGACCAGGAAATCTTCAGATCAATGGTAATAATACCCACCAAAACAGGACTTCTCTATCATATCACTCCCTACTAAAATCTTGCTGTGAATTGATTGGTGAGAGAATAACTGTCTGTTCAAACTGATTCTTATTGGTCAGCATCTTGATCATCCAATCAATTACAGAACGTAACCTGAGGCTAGTCAATTCTGACCAGATGATATTTTGGTGGGCGCAGCCTCTGTGCATGACTGGACATGGCTTTCCAAATTTGAACATCAAAACAAGACGAGGACGGCAGAGGTAGTGAGAACATTGAATGGCAATGGATTACTACTGATGTAATGCAGAGTATGGTAATGGCAATTTGGAAACAAAAGCAAATAAAAAAAGACTGGCATCAGGTAGCTTTAAGAGTGCTGAGTAAAAGATATCCTGATGTTGTGCACTCCCAGTGCATACTTTACTTTAATTTTGTAAGCTCATGTAATTTGACGCCTCAAGGTGATGTAAGCTGCAGCTACCTTTTATATGTTTTCTAATCAGTTTATGTTATTCTTACTGAAAACACCAACATCTTCACAATCTGTAGTCATTCTTTTACCCTCGGCCATTTCTTGTAGCTGTGGGCATATATATCCTGCATCGTCAGTCTGTTCCATTATATTCTAGTATAGAAACTCCTGTTTCATCAGGAACATATGAAAAGTGAGTGGAATTCTTTAATATTGGGAACACAGGTTTCTCAATAGGGGGACAAGATTGAGTTTGTTATGGGTGATTATGTACGATAAATTCCAAGGAAGGACACACCTATTATTTCATGACTTTTAGGGGTCAGTGCACAATGTCAAATGAATTTGAACTTTTTACCTTTAACCTTGCTGTGATTTTGACTCAGAAAAGGTTTCTGAGGCTATTTCTCAGAAACTATAAATAGGAGTTACTTCATATTACACATGGAAGACAGAACGGGGAAAGTGTGCAATGTCATTTTCATTTGGCCTCTCCAACTTCTTGTAATTACCTTTATTGAAAAATCTGTGAGAGTTTTTTCTCTTAGAAACCTAAATTGGAGGCCATATTTAATTCATACAAAATTGATCTGTCATTTAAAACCAATCTACCCCTGTCTGTAATAAGTTTATATTAACAATATAAAGGTAATGTTTATATTAACATTACAAAGGTAATGTTAATTGGAATATTTGCAAGACTGAAGAAGCAATGTATATAGGTATTTGTTGATGGTGAGATGATACAACAGGTGGAATACTTCAAGTACTTAGGGGTAACATTAGCCAGTCATTTGCAGTGGGATAAACATCTAGACACAATAGCTGCAAAAGCAAAGTACAAGATTATGTTAATGAGAAAAAACGCATATGTAAACATAGATTTGTTGAAACTCATGTATATAGGACTAATCAGACCATGCATAGAATACTGTGGCTCCTTATTTACAGATCTGAACATAGTCCAATGTAGAAGATTAGAAGGCCTTCAAAATGATGCCATGAGGGTTATTCTTGGCAGAAGCAGAAGGTAATATGGGACCACAATGAGAACTGAGTTACAGATTCCCACTCTTGAAAGGAGAAGAAAAGTTTAACTTGTCACAGTTGTATATAAGGCAGTAAATGATAACAGCAAATGATAAAAGCACACAATATCTCCATGACACTCTATTGAAAAATGTGTATGATAATAAAACAAGAAGCAAAGGCCTGATAGTTCCAAAGTGTAAGATCGAAACATACAAGAGATCATATGATTATCAGACAGTATCAGTATGGAACACATTAACTGAAAACACAAAAGCAGCAAACAGTGTTGAATGTTTCAAGACAAATGCTAGGAAAGAGATACTGACATATCACAGAGTAAACAAGTAACTTAAACTAGTTTTAATTTAATGCATGTGTACTATATGTGACATGATGGTATTTTAATGTATTTTATATTTTTATGTTTCATGCTTTTAATTGCCATTTTAAAGGGTTTTAACTGTGTATCTCTAGTCATAAGTGTGAATGTATGTTTGAGTGTGGGAGTGCTGTAAATATACGAAAACCAGTGTAAACTGATATGCCTTCCAGAATAAAGATGTTATATAATAATAATAATAATATATTATTGTGTGCAGAGAGTAACATGGATAAGTTCTTCATAACATGGTATTGTTGATTTCTTTACATTTGCCTCCACAGCAGAGCTTACACTTAAAGCTTTAATGTTATTCAATCCTTTATTTAGTGATATATAATGAAAAAGTAATGATTGATCTAGCATTCAAGGTAAAGTTAGGACTAAAATATATATTTATGCCTAAATAAAGCATGGACATAGAGATATTAATGAAAAGGGAACTAAAAGATCAACATCTTTCGTATATTTTAAAAATTTTGAAATTTATTATTGTGATTATTCCATATCATTTCATATTGAAATGATATTGATTTGGATATGTCTGATGTTATGCAATGTTTCAAGGAGTTGAAATGGCAAGATTGCATGGCAAGATTGCTCTCAATATTGTAATTATAATGTAGACTGAACTGACACTACATGCTATGATCATTTCTCAATCCTGAAAACACCTGAAAACATCACTTGATGCAGTATACATTTCATCATATCTACATGTTATTTTTCCCGAAACGATATTCAGATTATTTATGTGCCATAATGCAACAATGTCAGCTATGTTAAAAGTGCAGTCAACCATAAGTCTTTTTTAAGACTTTTAAAATGGTATTAAGAAATGAGATTCTTTTGTTTTTAAACTCAGTCCCTTATGACACCATTACACTATCACAATGTAGCTGTAGATATTGGATATACTCATGATTTACACTGGTTATCTGTTTTCATTCTCTTTATTTAGTCTTGCACTGGGTTTGTGGGGGCATAAAGATTAATATTTATCTTTTTGAATTTACTGAAATCAGGGAAATAGAATCTTTTTCTTGTTTGGAGTTTGTATATCCTGATAGTGTGAATGAGGCACAATTAATGACTGAGTTTATTGATTTGAAAATCTCTGTGATTGTCATATCTTAAGAACATGTGATGATATTTAGTGTATTGGATCCTTTCATAAAGTATCAGTCAGAATGGTTGACATAGGGAAATAACTTTAGGACATAGAATGAATGAATAAATGAATGATTACTTTATGGCACATCAACAAAATGAGGTCATTCAGTGCCAAAAAGAGTAAAAAACAGAATATTGACTAGAAACAAAATGTAAATGTTAATACAATATGTAGACATCAAGAATTTAACAGTATGATCTATATTACATCAAACACATAATAAGTATGAATAATTTTTTAAAGACATTATTCACTGCGATGTTCTGCAGTTCTTGATAAATAAGCAAAAGCTCTGCTCTTAAAACTGATTATAAAGTCCTATTTGATTTTAAAACTATCACAGATGTATCTACAGTATCAATTAACATGTAAATCTTGTACATTAAAATATTCAGTTTGTATATTATCAAAATGGATACACACAATCAAAATATGTTTAATATCCAATACATTCCGGCTAATCTTCACTTTTAAAAAGATAGCTGTGCATCAAACAACTATGTCCTATTCTTATATGACTTAAAACTAACTCCTTTCAGTTCTTTCTTCTTGTAAAAAATTACTGATGCGTTATATTTTTGGGCTAATAACACCAGTACTGGCCTGATTGCCTCAAATCCTTTACAGTTTCATTGTAAGATATTGCCGATAGCCAGGATAAGAATGAGAAAAAATATATGATTTAAAATAATCACTTGTTAAGTTTATAATTATGTTTCGAGTGCACAGGAATAAAATTCACATCCAGAGGATTACCTGTGTCCATTCTTTCTAAGGATTTAGTTCTATTTATTTTACTTTTCCCATGATCTTTTATTTCTTTTTTGTCTGATTTATGAGCTGGTCAATTGCTATTTATACTGTTAATATTGGATGATGAAGAGGGAGTTTGTGAAGAGGGTTTAGTGGATGTTGTTGGTTGTGTTATTACTGGGATAGTGGGTGGCAGAGTCTGAGTGGAGTTCCTGAAGGTTTCGAGGTATTTTAATAAAGGAATAATTGATTGGCCAGGAAATTTCTGTCTGAATTGCTATTGACTTAGTTTCTTTGATCTTTAGGGTATTTGCATAGGATTTCTTTCTTGTGTTCAAACTTTCTACTCGTTTGTGTGCCTTCAGTGTGCCATATTTGCTGAATTTCCTTCTTCAAGGACAGGAAGGACTACTCCATGAATATGATGGGTGATTGCCTTGACAGTTTACACATTTCATGATATCCAAAGTACAATCTTCTCCACTATGCTGTGCGGTACATTTTGGGCAAGTTACATTACTTTTACATCGATCAGATCTATGTCCATACCCTCTGAACCTTGAAGTAGCATGGAGTGTTTGGAATAAAAACATCAACTCGGACATTTAAATATCCAACTTTAATAGATATTGGAAGCTGGAAACTTATTTATTCAAACTTTTGCACCATCCTTTTTAATATAAATTCGTTAGTGTTGGACAATATCTTGGTGTCTTTCAGTTCATCCACTATCTCCTCAGACTCTCCAGCCTGATCTGGGCATCTTATAACTCCTTTTTTATTATTGAGGGTCTTATGAGTCGTTATTAAAACAGGAACTGTGGCCCACATTTGGCATCTTAAAAGATTGTCTGCATGGCTTTTCCACTCAACCTCAATTAACAAATGAACTGTTTTTGGGACCCCGGCAATGCTTGGAATCCCCTTTGCAATTTCAAAGGGGGACATTTTTGCAGGTTATGTTCAGCATTGGAACTTTGCACAATAAAAAATCTTGGCCATTTGCCTATTTTATTTGATTCGTCATTTACTGTCTATGTCATTCCTCAGTCATTTTTGTTTGTTTCGCACCATGTGTTTTTTAATGGATAAAAAGCTGGCTTACAAACCGTGAACAGAGAGTAGTTATTGACGGTGATGAATCTGACCCTGTCCATGTTAAATCTGGAGTGCCCCAGGGTACAGTACTTGGACCAATACTATTTCTACTCTATATCAATGACATTGGAGAGAAGCTAAAATATTCAAACATAAGGCTCTTTGCTGACAACAGCCTCCTATATAGAATAGTTGAAGATGACGAAGATGCAGTAAAACTGCAAGAAGACCTAAATATGCTGGAGGAATGGTCAAGTGAGTGGCAAATGGACTTCAATGCTCAGAAATGCTACACCCTGAGCAGCAAGAAAAAAGCCAAGCTCTTGATACAAGAAAATATACATTAAATGGTCACATCTTGCAACATGTTGAACATCATCCCTACCTTGGAGTTGAGCTCCAAACAAATATGAAATGGGATGAACATATCAACAACATTGTCTGCAAAGCAAATCAAGTACTAGGATTTGTAAGAAGGGATTTCAATATGTGCCCAGGAAATATCAAAGGGGCTGCCTACAATACACTTGTGCGCCCTCACTTAGAATATGCATCAAGTGTGTGGGACCCTTACCTCAAAAAAGATATAGACCGCATAGAATCAGTTCAAAGACGAGCTGCTAGATTTGTGTCTGGCAACTGGAAGAGAGAAACAGGCACTGTAACAAAAATCCTAGAAGACCTAAAATGGGATTCACTAGCAGGGAGAAGAAGGACACAGAGGCCGGTTTTATTGTACAAGGCTATACATGGTGAAATAGCCTTGAAACTTCCAGAACATGTCAAATTGAAATCAGCTCATATGCAGAAAAACCATGGAATTTGCCATATCGAAACAGCTATTTTCCAAGGACAGTGACTGACTGGAATAACCTTCCCCCTAAATTAACTTCATTGGAACCAGGTAGCTCGGCATCCTTCAGGAACTCCCTTGCCAGAGTATAAAGGTTGGCAACAAGCAGCTGGTGTGTATCAGCTGCACCCCTTAGTGCAACCTTGCACTCTCGGTGGGATGCCATTTGGTTTTGCCGAGTAAACTTATAGATGTAGATGTTTAAAATTTCATCAGTTAATGCCACTGGGCCGGTAACTCCATGCCCTGACACCGTGAGGACATCTAACATGACACTCTTATACCCAAAGCCATCAGCAAAATAGACTTGAAATCCACTGTACACCAGATACACCACGCACTGCCTAGTTTAAGAGAAACGGCATTTGGTCCTCCTTATTCTCTTCGGGCTGGGCTGGTCGGAGCAATATGACCGTTTCAGTGTCATCCCATTCACACATGAAGAGATTCCAAACCACACACCTAGTGTGACATTCTCATGACAGATATGAGGTGACAAATGAAAAAGTTGATTTTCTGGTATTTGTATCTTTGTTTAAGATTATGGAAGCTTGATACCAGCCGAAAATGGCAAAGATCTTGGTGCTGAAGACAAGACTTGTTGATGTGAGTGCCATATTGTGTCATGTGATCAAGTTACTGGAGGTGCAGACGGGGGTTCAGCAAACTTTCACAAATTAAATAGATATTCACATCTGCTTGAATTATCCCACCATAATGTTAATATGACTAATTCCTTGTTCAAAACATATCTGGACCAACCTCAAGCATTTATTTCACGTTGGATAGGGCTTCTGACAGAATACAGTTTTACAAGTGCAGCCAATTTTGGGCCTCTCCGTGACCTACGTAGAAACAGCCAATCTTGACACACACTCCAAACACCTACGAACGCTGATCAGTGGTATGAGCTCTGGAGGCTACGTCGGGTTGTGAGGTGTCCCCTATCTCACGTGGTGAGACAGGTCGCGACACAGTGTCGCGACCTCTGTGTGGACAGCCAACACACTCTACACTTATTCTTTAGACATGGTAAAAGGCATATACATCTAATCTAGCTTTCTTGTGAGTTTTGGATCCAAATTAATTCATTTGCAGAAGTTATTTGGGGTTGCACTTCAGAGGCAGTGAATCCCATCCACTGATCAGCGTTCGTAGGTGTTGGGAGTGTGCGCCAAGATTGCCTGCATCGTAAGTCGGTCATGAAGAGGTCCCAAGGGGTTTGCACATGCAAAACTATATTCTGTCAGAAGTGCTAACCAACATGAAATAAATGCTTGCTTTTTGGCCCAGATAACTTTTGAGCAAAGGATACTTGCTTTTAACATTTTTGGTAGAACTCAAGCAGATGTGAATATCCACTTGATTTGTGAAAGTTTGCTGAACCCCCGTCTGCACCTCCAGTAACTTGGTCACATGATACAAGATGGCACACACATCAACAAGTCTTGTCTTCTGCTCTGATATATGTTTCATTTTTGACTGATATCAAGATTCCTTAATCTTATATCAAAACACAAACAAACCAGGTGACCAATTTTAAGTTCCAGAAAATCAACTTTTTCATTTGTATAGTTATATCTATTACAAGAATGTCACACTGGATGGGTGATTTGGAATCTCTCCAAGGGTGAATGGGTGACACTGAAACGGTCATATTGCTCCGACCAGCCCAGCAAGAAGAGAATAAGGAGGACCAAATGCTGTTTCTCTTAAACTAGAGTTTAGGACATAGACAAACTTGAAATTGTTTAAATAGAACATCTACTTTAAAGGTATTAAGCACCAATCCTGTTTTCTTGGTTTTGCAACAGTATATATACACCATGATGTATTAAAGTCTGACATCGAGCAACAAGAAAAGTTGCTACAAGACATAGAAGTTGCACAGTCTGTATAAGCTTTTCTCAGCCCATGGCTGCACGTGACGGGTAAACACGGGTAGCGTGAACTTTATTTGACCTCAATTGAGGCTCAAAGTAGGGTAGCACTGTTTGACATGATTTTGGTACTATTGAAAAGACAATACATTTCATGACGTCATAAGCATATTGCCATGCTCTTATGGCGTCATTTAACTTTTCAGTGCCTCTATGATGACGCTCCACTTAAAAATGACACCAAGAAAGGAGTGTGCTTTCATTAGGGGCCTATATATTAGGTTCATGTTCAAATAGGTTTTACAGATAATGATGGGGATGCATTTTTCAAAAAGTTTATAGACATGATAGACAAATACATTTATCACGAATATGTGAATTTTTCAAAATATGTGAATTTTTCAAAATCAGTGCTTAATCCCTTTAAGATAAAAAATAGAATATTTGATTTTGAACTTGATATGACCTTAACCATAGAAAACTGTAACTGCTTTACTTAACACCTTTTATATACGTCCTATGCATAGCTCTTGAACAGAGAATAAAAAATAATATCTATCCATATGAATATAAGGTCTCTGGGGCTGAGTATTAAATGCAGCTCGTCTACAGCTCATCTTGTATAGATCCTCTGGAGTGCAGTCTTTTGCCACAAGGGACATGTCATGTTGAAAGCCTTTATAAACTAAGCATCAGATACATGCATATGCAGCTACTGTTTAGTGTTTAAATTAAACGTAGAGGAAGTAATGTAGAGGAAATAATTACTGTAGGCAAGGATTTCTGGTATATTAAACATAATGATAAAGGCATGTGTGACATGTTGGATAGGGATTGGCAAACTGATATGGAAGACATGAATGCTGAGGAAGCCATGGACTTCTTTAATACTAAGGTTAATGAGACCATGGTGGATGTATCCAAAGATGGAAGCAAACAAGCGCCTCATAATGCCACGGTGAAGCAGAAGAAATACCATGGAAATGATTATTGAAACATATAGCTACATAGCCATGGGCAAAATGAGAAAAGACTTATCCAGATGATGAAAAGGCATACAAGGCGGTTTGATAAGGATCCGGTGAGGAATGCAAAAAATAACCCAAAACCTTTTTGGTGTTATGTAAACAGTAAGTTTAAAACGTGTGGAAATAGGGACTTTCCAACACTGGAACAAAGATATGAAGGTACAAATCCAATGGATCCTTTATTTGTCACTCCATAAATGGTACAGGACAAATTCTAAAAATCTAAGACAAAAAATCTTACAGACCAGATGAACTACATCCCCATGCCCTGAAAGAAACCTGAAAGAAATCTGAGAGATGCCGTAGCTGTGGTCACATTATTAAAGGGCATTGCACCGCACGTGCAAGACTGAATGGCACAGACGTCTGTAGGATATCCTAAAGACGTCTAGACCATTGACAGATGTCTGTAGGGTATCCTGAAGACGTCTATATCATATGACAGACGTCTGAAGTACATCCTAAAGACGTCTATGTGATATCGTAGGGAGCCCGTTGGATCATCTGACGATGCCCTGTGAACACATGAAATAAAAAAAATCCTGTTTTCACCGTACGATGCCACCAGCAGCTCTATGATAGTCTGCCGATGTGCCTGCGGGACACTGCCGGGACCCTGCCGTGTACTTTAAGATGATATTTGCTGATAAGACATCGGGGAAACGCCGGTAACTTTTATGTTGCAGCTAAAAGTTCCCGATGACCCGTCCGACGTCTTAAAGATGCCCAATTCTGGCCGATGATCTCCCGGTGCCTGCACGGCAATCTGAACTGCCAGCCAATTTTGTAAAAAAAATACTCCGGGCATCTTAACTGAAATTGGTGCAAATGTGACTGAGGTATAATGGAGGTGTTGGAGATATAAGCTGTAGACGATTGGCACCCGCCGTCTAGCCGGCGGCGGCGAGAGCGGCAGATCGCCGGATCCTCCATTTTGTCCCGCCAAATTCGCCGAGGGTATTCAGAGGGCGGAGGTCGGCGTCCGCCGCCTTCCGCCACCGGTTCAATCGTGGAGAAACAGGATAACCCGGGCTAACTTGCCGGATCCAATCGTGTACAGCCATAGACAGAAATGCTGGTAGACAATAGTTTGTTTGTTTGTTTGTTTGGGGTTTTACATCACTTTCAACATTATTTCAGTCATTTCGTGATGAGACCTACTTGTAGCAGATATAGTTCTGCCTCACTGAATTGTCATGTCGCAGGTCCTTGACATGACAACTCGCCCGGTCACAGATTTACAAGGACAACGGGTTAACCCTTTTGGCATGGGCCTCAGCTCATGTGGGAAATTGTATCATGAGTTCAATCTCGGCACGGCCGGGGTTCAAACCCACGACCTTTGGATCACCACAGAGGAACTGGTGCTAATAAGCTGGCGCTCTAACCAACTGCGCCACGGCCCGTGGCCCCAGTAGACAATAGTACCATGGCCAGAAATATGAGTGATCTTCATATATTGTGCTAGTCAGTCAATCAGTTGGATCATTTGTGATGTACCTTTATGATAATTCTGATATGCAGTACCAGAAAGGGATTCTGGCACCAGCAAGTAAATTATTCAACTAACATTTATTACATTGGCTCCACCTTTTGGACCTTGAATTGATGCTATGGTAAAATGTTTCATTTTCCTTTTTGTCAAATATCCTGTCTTGTTACTGTCTTGTGTGATTTCTACTAATATGTGGTTTCTAACTGCTGTGTGTTGACTCATCAAACAGACGTCAATTGAATTTTCTCTGAAGGATCCTAGAATTTCTAGTCAGTTTGGGCTTTGGTCCTTTGGTGTATGCTTTAATCATTTCTAGTGTGATGAGGAGACCTACGATGACACATAATATAACAAATCTCCCAGTTTGAAAAATTCTGTGATAAGCACATTCAAATTGGACCAATAATAAAAAATCAATTTTACATGAAATTGATCTATAAATATACCACATTGCACATTTCCCCAGGGTAATATAAACTTATTTGATGGTGAGCACAACCTGTTAAATCCTTCACAGTGTTCCAACTATTCCTATCTCAGAACATGAATATTCACCAAAATTTGGAAGTATATAGCAGACTTGACATTAAAAACATACTATTATTGGATTATACAGGACCATGTGCTGCATAAGTAACAAATGACTGATCTATATATATTCTAAGGGGTTACATTCTCTCTATGATTATGGACCCTACAGTTTATTTGTGATCCCTACCCATCACCAATGATACAAAAATATTCTCCAAATATAATACAATACACATTATTCTATTGTGAGAGAAGATTATATGAATTGGCTGGATCAAACTGGTAAACTTGTGTTTGTTAGATTACAGAGAGGGTGTAGCACCTTGAAATGATTTTTGTTAGGAAAGCAAATATTCTTCTAATTTAGTCTTCACAAAGAATACCTTGGTCTTCTTTCTGTTATTCAATGTTTCCAATGTTCACATCCTTTTGTAATGAGCTGTTCCAGACTTTGATTTGATCCTCCATGTCATTAATACAGGTTCTGGTCAGGGATGAAGACCCTTGTGGTATCATCTAAAGCCTTGTATATTTCAAAAGATGTCCCATTGATAGTAGCTATGGCTTCAGTGTTGCTGCGGGGATTTATTGATTTTTTTTTATGTTGTTGTCTTTCCTATTTTGCTCCACTTCAATGAATGACCTTTCAATCTCATAGAAAGTTGACTAAGTCTTCAAACACCCATTCTGTAATATAACCATTACATTTTGATAATATGGCAATTTGTAGGGCCATTTGCACTTTGCATTTAGTGTTGAAGGTAAAGTCTTGTGAAAAAGATTTTTGAAAAAGGTAATGTTTTTTATGGAAAAGCAAATACTATAGTACATTCTTATTTTTCAGTATACTCTTGCAATATGTAATATCATACTAATAAATTCGAAATAATGCAGTTTATGATATAAAATATACACTTCTGTTGCAATATCATATATCCCTAACTTGGGTGTATCTTCTTTAGAGATGAAAATATGTAATGAATTTGTGCACCCATTTGATTGGCCCTTAAAATTGTTTTCTTCCATCATTTTATGAAGTCCTGCATGGGGGAAATCCTGGAAAATATTATCATAGTATCTTAAACATCTATAATATACACATATTATCTTGGTGTGTTTGTTCGGTTTGGCCATGAAATGGGCATCTGTCCATCTGTCTATTGTGATGGTTCAAATCAGACATTACAAACAGAAAATATAAAAATTTCAATTATCATAAATATTGAAATATTGGTATCAAGATATATATATCACCAAAGTAAACATGTTAACTATTCTTCAGGAGTATGAAAACAAAGTTTGTCATTCCATTTATATAACATATAATATATTAATAATACTAAGCACAATAAAGAAATAACAGCACAAATGTATCAACTCAACACAACAACTTCAACATGGGTTATGAATTAAGGTCTCTAATCCACAATCAGTTCGAGGCATTTGGAGAGAACTTCGTGTGGTCTCGTATATTTACGTAACTGCCCTCGGCTCCTACAGCACACAGGGCGGACAAACTCTTTTAGTGATAATTCATATTTTATGCCATGATTATATCTAAAATGTCCCCAAAAAGTTTGATTATTCTTTGGATGACATTAAATAAAGAAAATATAAAGACTTGATATAAGTTACCAGCTGCAAAAACTGAGTCGAACCTGTTTTAACTACCATTATAACGGGTTCAATTTAAATAATAAAAATTTAAGACTAGCTGGTTAAGTTTACTTTTTCTGTGCTAATTTAACAAATAACATTACTTTGAACACATTTAAGCCAGAAAAACATAAGTCTGTCCCAGTTTTTTCATTGTGGATTATAGACCTTAATTGGTTAGTCAAATGTCATGATAGTCAAATTATTTGCAATATCATACCATGCAATATCATATTTGCAATATCATACCAACATGCATACCAAGTGTGCCCAAAAGCACATTGCATTTCATCCTGTTGAAATGGTGTGTATATAAAATGGAACAATAAACTCATTTAGAACAGAATTGCAATGTTTGTAATAAATAGAATAATCTCAGGTATGAGCTCTCTGCGAATTAAATGATAGCAAGAACATGTGAGTGTAGTGTCTAGGGAGAAAGATCTCTCAAGTTGGTTCTGGTGGAAGAACCAACAATAGAGATCTGTCTCCCTGAACACTGCGCAAGCTCAAGTTCTTGCTGCAAGAGCCCGTGTTCTTTATCTCATACTTATACACTGCAGTTAGATGGGGTTTGCAATCAACATTATCTTCCAAGCAAAGCAGTGAGTAAAATATGGTAATAAGTGCAGAACTATGTTGTGTGTGGTCCATTTAGGTTCTCAGCTCATTTACATAATGTAATCAATTTTATATTAATACATGCAGTGAAACTACATCACCAATAAAGCACTATATGAAATGGGTGTAATTCTGTATCAGCTGTGTGAACAGTCATCAGTTTTGATATTCCTACAAAAGGTTGCGGTCTGCCAACAAGGGCCCACCTCTCTGTGTTTTGAGGTCCCCATGACCCAAATCTAAAATGTCTGCCTCTGGTCCAAACAAACCCAGACATGTTCATGTTCATTTCAGACTTAATTATTACATAATTTACAAATTTTATGACATTTGTATACAAATATTTTTAAACAAACATTTTATTAATTTCAAAATAATGTAAATATGAAAAGAAACATTAAAAAAGATAAAAGGGAAGTAGTTTGGCAGAGGGGTGATCTGTGTAAGTAGCTCGGCACAGGGTGATCTGCAAAAAAATATCTCATAGGTGCAGAACACTCTCTTGAGGCACCAAGTATGAGATAACAGATTTGATCTCAGGCATGTGTCTATATTATGTATAGTATTTCTATATATAAACTAAGGGCATGAATACTTTCCACCACATTTCTGTCAACCTACTGTTTTAAATTTGATTAAACATAGTTATGTACATCCTAAAAATTTAAAGGATATGATCCATACAATGCTAAGATAGCGAAGCATTTTTAGAAAGTGAAAACCTTTTAAAGATATTTCTTCCATGGAGGTGAACATTGTGTTCCAAATGCAATGAGAAAAAACTGGTGATTGAGTGGTGGAACATCCTGTAAATAATATTATTCTCTCGGAAACTTATAAGTGTTGCACACTGTTGATTCATTACTATATTTGCAAAGAACTGCAAGGCATTTTCCCACCTTACTGAGCATAGGATTATAGTTTTCTGTGGGACACTATTGATTTCCATAATTCCCTCAACTGGATCTCAGACCTTTCTGATTTTTGTACAAGTGATCTCAGATTTGGCCAGAAATATTAATCAAGGTAAAGCTAGGCTATGATTGGAAATACTGATTTTAAAATTGGATGGCAGAGATCAGAAGTATCCATATTTCAGGCTCATGACAAATTGATAACTTTCAGCTTTCATCCCTTCACTTGGCAGAAGGGAAAATCAACATTGCAATGATCACACATTTTTTACACTATCTTAGCTTTCCGGATTCCCTAGGATCTGAGGATATACTCTTTGTCAGTGCTATTGTTTTTAGTTTGCTGGTCTTGAGTTGACTGCTCATCACTCTTTGCTTCCTATTCTCGGTCATCTGGATTTATACTGTCATTTTCAGCATTTTCTGCATCTCAGTCTGCTTTGTCAGTGCTATTAATGTTTTTAGTTGGCTGGTCTTGAGTTGACTGCTCATCACTACTGGGTTCCACTTCTGGGTCATCTGAATTTACACAGTGGCAGCTACAGAGGACAACCTACATATCTTCAAATTGAGTCTATTCATCTCTTATATTGATTTAGATATGTAATCTATGACCCAAGGTGACGTTTTTCATTTTGACCTTGAGATGACCTTTGACCTTGAGCAACAAAATCAATGTAACTTCACATTTTTGCAGGAAATGTTAATAATCATATTCCTGAGGATAAAACAAACTCAGAACACCAAAAATCATGAAATTATATTAATTAGAAACAATTTTACAGCTGTTTAAAGGTTTTAAGATCAAGTTGAACTATTTTCTAATAGAAATGGTATGGAAAAATTGGCTGTTTCTGACGTCGCCCCCATAAAATCCCCAAAATGTTTTGTACAAAAAACGATTGGCTTTTTCTCATAACTAGAACAACTATATGGTCTTGTGGTGTATCAATCTTAGTTGTTAGGCTGTAAAAAAATTGCCTGGGCCACTTAAATTTTGTACATTAACCCCGAAATATTTACATTGAATATAATGGGAATTGCCAAAATTTCACCTAAATCTATAAAAGGGGCCCGGGCAAAAAGTTTTTCAATCCAGCATACACAGTAAAGTAATTTTGTTGATGTCTGAGATAACATTAAAGTTTTAAAGCCAAGTGTTTTATATGAATCCATTGTTTTGCAAAATCAAAGGCATTTCAAATTTATGTTTGTACAAGATATGCAACAACCCTCCTTAACGATGATCATCACTGAAATTTATGTTTCAAAAATACATACCTAAAATCAAATTGCTCTCATTTCTTTATTTCTGAAGATAAAGGTTCAAAACTTAGAGCAATTCATCACATCATCTTAATACAAAGATTATCAGGATTTGACATTTGTGTTAAAAAAGCAAAGGTCAAAGGTCATTAAAAGGTCAAATTGATAAGAATTTGCCTGAAAATATCACTCGACCATGCCACTTTGAAGTCAGACTTGCTATGTCAAAATTTGCAATATTCCATAAAGTCTAGCATTTACCTTATGTGGCATACACAACAATATTTCTGTAAATTTAATTGTAAAACTCCTATCTCATTAATGAAAAAAGAATAAAGTGAATGGATATTTCAAAAATAAAATAAAAAAAGAATAGATAAGTTGATTTAGAGATTTATTTTTAATATGACATATTTTACATTTTGAAATCATAATTTTGGTGTAGACACAAATCTCATTACAGGCACGATCGGTAGTCTTTCATAAAGAAACCACATTAAACACATGGAAATTCTGATAAGAATATTTCATTGGAAAAACAATTGAATATTTATACCACTGACGATGCTTTTTAGTAAAATAATACTTAAAATGTTCAAAATGTTTATGCTTGTCAAAGCTAAAAAAAGATATTGTGGGATTCAAGTCATTTTTACAAACAAGAACATTCTCAATTCCATTTTTAAAGTTAAAAACTGCATCAAATACAGTTTTGATTTGTCCTCGTAAGTGCTTCAGAGCCCTGTTCATCATTAATATTCACTTGATTCCTTTATGATATTAGGGCAAAATACCTTCATGGCAATTCTATTCCAAAATACCCTTGTTATCAAATATGTACAGATACTAAACATTTCTGTCCCTATTATTGTTATTTCAAAGATATATATAATTAACTCGAAATACCTTCATAACAATGTTTTTATCATATATGCCCACAATCTGAACATTACTGTACTCAACCAAACTTAAGCTGAAAACAAACATTTATTTCATCAAGCACAAATGTGACAAATAAGGTCACACAGTTCCTTGTTTTTCATGGCACTGAGTATGAATTCCCCAATACATACAAATGTATTTAGAGTAGTTTCAAAGATATTAACTCATAATACCTTAATGACAATTCTATTCCACAAATACCCTTGTTATCAATACCTATTATTGTTATTTCAAAGATACTAGCTCAAAATACCCTATATTCCCTAATATACACATGTGCATTTAAAGTTATATCAAAGATATTAGCTCAAAATACATACACAACAATTCTACTTTACAAATACCCTAATCATCAAATATGTTCAAATACTAAACATTTCAGTACTTGACCACACTTGAAAAGCTGGGACCAATCAATTCATTTTATGATACACAAATGTGGCCAAATGAGATCACACAGTTGCTTTTCATGGAACTGTGTAAGAATTCCTTTGTAGATACAAATGTTTTAGTTATTTCATGGATATTAGCTCAAACGCCTTTGCAATTCTTATGTACAGTAGTGATTTTATCATATAGGTAAAGATTCTGAAAATACTTGACCAAATTATAAAATGAGGTCACATCATCCCTTGCTTTACCTGGAACTGGGTAAGAATTCCCTAATTTATACACATATATAATCAAAATAAAACTCTGATGAGGTCACACAGGTCCATCACATGCACCTTCAGCTCCAACCGTTAAATTGTGAAAAGAGAAGCTTGTTATTATGTATTCAATGGAACCAAATACATTTTAAAGTGACAATAAGTTCATGAAAGATTCTGACATTTTCTTAATAAACAGATGAATTGGTGTTTCTCCAATTTGATCCATTATATTTTTTATTTTTACTATCAAATATGGATTCAAAATGAAACTAGGAACATCATGCTTAAAGTTCAGAAACCATTAATGCATTGAAAATGTGAAGAAGTTACAGTTCCGTTTGAATGAGAAGCTCCATTAATGAATTTTGACTCCGCTTTTGTGTTTTGATCTTTTTCTCATTCAAAACTTGTTTCAACTCTTGTGGGCCCATGTCTTTGTATTTAATTTCCAAGTTTTCTTTTAACTCCACTTTTCGGGCAATTTCGGGTCTCAAGTCAATACCAAGTCTTGGTTTTTTGTCTTTTTACTCTCTGTGTTTTGACCTGTAAATTTCTTGAGTGATCCATGCATTTGGAGAAAGGTAGGAACGTGGAAACCAATAATGTGCATGTATGGAGTCACATTTCGTTTCTGCATGCTCGGATATTTATGACCAAATGTTAGAAACAAGCATGACTTTTCTTTTCATAGTCTGCAATATCTTCCACACTGGGAGTTTCATTTGAGAGAATCAAATAAGTGTCAGTCCAACTATTCCATAATTCGGATAACTCTTCAGCTTGATCCTTTGGAAGAAAAAAGGCCATTTTCTGAGGAAGATACCAAAGAAGCTTCTTCTTGTCTTCGCCTTGAAGAGATGTTGCCTCATACAAGCCAGATGCTGATCCATTAGCATTCTTTTTCTCCTCAATTCTGAAGCTTGCATCTATATTCTGAACAAATTTTTCAAACTTCTTCACATCCAGTTTTGAAAGTGACATCTTTGTCAAGAAATACCATCATCTCCAAAAGAATAGCAATTAAAACATCCATGATTCTTAAGAGAATATGGAGTTCGCATGGCATCACATGGGCCAAGTGGATTACAAGGAGAGGCTTCTGAACAACACTGTATTCTCTTTTAATGGCATGTTGTTTTATTTGTTATATTGTCCTTCTCATATTGAGGGTAGACATTCCCAATACTATGCGCAAAGATTTGTAGTCTGCTACTAGAAAAAGCTCAATTTTTACCAGAATGCCTTTCACAGAAAGAGTACCCTTTTCATAAATTTTATTCACTTCATTGAATACTTCATCCAAGCTCATTTTTAATTCATTATAATCCTCAGATCCTCTTATGATAGCCAGAGGTCTGACATCATCATCTCCGTCAACAATACAGTATGAAACTGTCACAAAGCTTGTATTCTGATACATTTGTGCACCATCACCTGAAATCTTTATTCAAAAAAAGGTGCTTCTTCATCTTCATCACTTTGAGAGGGTTTAAACAACTGACCTAAAGAATCTGTGAGATCACTTTCAAAACTGACTTGAACACCTGGTGATATCCCAGGTGTACTTTCGATGGAAAAGGTTTTGTTCAAATAATTCCTCATCTGTTTGATCAGATATTTTTTTGGCAAACCACCTTCGGATAAAATTGAAAGTTCATGAAAAGCTGCATCTCCAATACAAAATTTGTCCATAACATATACAACTTCTTTCAGTTTTTTGGGACTTTCATTTTGGTCAATAAGTTCATATATTTTATTCTGATCTTTGTCTTTGGCTTTGACGCTTTTTATTTCAACATTAAACGTTTCTGCAAAATAGAGAGCTTTGTCCACATTGGTTTTTAGCTGGTTTATTTGGCGTCTCCTTTGGTGTGGTCCAACTGGCCCAAAGGAATTACATTTCAGTTCAGACGCAGCGCTTGGACGTGAAGAACTTATGAAGTTATACAAATGATTATTTTCACTCTGAAATTTTTTAATTTGTAGGTTTGAATTTTCTTTCATCATGTCTGATATTATCTGTGAGTTCTATTTTCTTTACACAGAGACAATATGAACATGATGCCAATTTCTCCTTTCTGGAGAATGCCTTCCTGTACCTTTTAGAAATTGAACAGTGTGCTTTTCGCAATGCCTCTTCAATTCGCAAGCTTGACTTAAGTTGAAGATTATTCACTACACTGTTGATAAGTTCAACATAACTGACATCTCTTGTCTTCCCTTGCCAATAGGAATTAAAATATTTAAATGGTTTAACTGGCCCATTGCAAATATGTCCTTAGCACTTTCTGGTGGCTGAGATATAGATATATCCATCTTAGTTTGAGTTCAAATTATGATTTGACCGATTTATGGAAATCAATGTTTAAATATTCAACTGGGATTCCATCAACAAATGAAAGTGCAGGCCTCAATTTTACATTGCTACAAATTTCAATGCCTTGGCCATGGATGTCCATCCAACTGTCCCATGTTGTTGGTAATGCCAGCTTCATCTGTATATCTGCTTTGGGAATGAGAATAGTCTGCATACTCTCACCAAAGTGTTTCCTGAAACATAGTGAATAAATAAATGGAAGAAACGGGATAGTTTACACAAAACTGACATCAGCACAGTATTAAATGTTTTTGTGTACAAGGTCATGCGCTATCCAACTCACAGTTTGATAATCTCTGTAGTGATCAAAGTAACCAAGTTATATAAATTATTCCCCAGATAATAAACAAACTGTATAGGATACACTTTTTTTTCAAAGTTGCATATTTATATAAAAATCTTCTTAGCCTCTTATTCAACTATCTTATGTGTGGTGTTGAAATAGACATGCTGTTCTGTAAAATACCCCCTTTGGGTTATTTTGTGAAAACTATTCTTGTGAACTAGTTCAGTGTCATCTTGTTTCCAACCCTCTAATCTAACCACATTGCCAAGTTACATTGATATTGCTATCCTACAGTCAGAAGAACATACCCAATCACAGTAACAATATTGCAGGTCTCGGCCTTAACCCAAAGTCAACAAAAATTCATCAAGACAAATAATCTTATCGTGCAATTTAGATATCCATATTATGAAGTTGCTTCTGGCCAACATATTATCATGTTATAGTGTCTATCACTCATCCATCTAAAGTGCTCAATTTGAAGAATTCCTTTAAAATGTCTTAATCCTTTTAAATGGCTTAAAAATCAATGTAATGTTTCATACTTGTAAACATGGTGAGGGAAGGCACACTTTTCTGCCAAAAGGGACATGTTCTTCAGCTTTCTTTTGACAGATATCAAAAGAGATGCTGCTGCAGAATTCTGTTCTTCTGTTACATCAGGATTTGAAAAGCTCTCCAGTAGAGCTTTGTTGATGTTGTAATGTGGCTGCCAGGTTGATTCGTTAATTTTATCATGTTAAAAGTCTATCATTATATTTCCTATTTAGCTTATCCTAAATTTGACAGAGGATAAAACCATGTCTTCTACTCAAATATTTTGCCCTGGATTTTGATGCATTAAGGGCTGTTCTAGACAGGTTTAGCAAGCATGTCATATTATGTCATTTGCATTTGTTGGTTTTGGTCAGAAACATTTGATAATATTTGCAGCAGGAAACTGTGCATCATACATTTCTATACAAAACAGTAACGATTGCCTTCCCCATCCCATACGTCACTGTCACCATATGTTATGGTGAGTCAAATATTGACAGCACTGGGAAGCTCTCACTGATTTTCTTTTTGTTTCGACTAGAATCCATGAAATTGAACATTTTTTGTATACAGGTCATAGAGCAGTTACTGTAAGAAACATGTTATAAGAAAGGCTCTGTGTTGAAAGATGAATTTTCTCGATTGTAATTGAATTTCTCTCGATTGTAATTAGTTTTCTCTCAAATGTAATTAGCTTTCTCTTGAATGTAATTAGCTTTCTCTCGAATGTAATTGACATTCTCTCTATTGTAATTGACTTTCTCTCTATTGTAATTGACTTTCTCTATTGTAATTGACTTTCTCTCAATTGTAATTAACTTTCTCTCTAATTTACCTGACTTTCTGTCAATTGTAATTGATTTTCTCTCGAATGTAATTGACTTTCTCTCGATTGTACTTGGCTTTCTCTCGAATGTAATTGACTTTCTCTCGATTGTACTTGGCTTTCTCTTGAATGTAATTGAATTTCTCCCTTTGTAACCAGCTTTCTCTCTAATTTACCTGACTTTCTCGCAATTGTGTAATTGACTTTTTCTCGAATGTAATTGACTTTCTCTCGATTGTAGTTGACTATCTCTCAAATGAAATTAAATTTCTCCCAATTGTAACTAGCTTTCTCTCTAATTTACCTGACTTTCTCTCAATTGTAATTGACTTTCTCTCGAATATAATTGACTTTCTCTCGATTATCATGCAAAGTTTTTAAACTGTACATCTATAGTTTATTCACATTGGGGGCTGAAAGTTGGTGAAAAAGATTTAAGCCTGAAGATTTAAGCTTGCTCTTATGTAACGGTCTATTGCATACATGCCTGAAAAAAAAGTAGATCATGTTCCACAAGTACTTACCCCTTGAATAATCTTCTTAGAAATGAGTCTTCTTGCTTTGAAGTATTGACCACTTGATGCTTTGTGGTTTTTCTCTGATGTCTCCTCGATGCCATTGATTAATGCATTGAAATCAATTTTCTTTCCTCTTGTTTTTACTGGCATCTCATCTGCGTCATTCAAACGACCACATTGTGCAGGCAGCAGAAAAGGGCACGACCCACTGCAACTATACCCAAAGACATTGGCAAAATAGACTTGAAATCCACTGATTCTCGAAACACCACGCACTGCCCATCATATTGAAGTTTCCCCACTAATTAAAGTCGACTTCTGGCGATTGACTGTTCTGATCCATGTCATCGTCTTTCCCAGTCATAATATCTATAATTTCAAATCTGTGAGCTTTCTGTAGTGTTTTTTCTCCAGTTTTTTACCCAATATTAATCTTGACAACATGAAATGGCATTTAGGAGAGTCCAAATGATGACGTCATGGAAACGCAAAGGGAGAAGCTGCCACTGCTTTCAGCATTTTCAACATCCCAGTTTTTGTCATTTCCTCCACATTCAGTTTCATCTCTCATATTGTCATTCTCAGCCTCTTCATTAACATTGTCACTTTTTGCTTCTATCCTTAGCTTTTTTGGCCATATTTCTATATAATATGTAGTTCCCTTTCGGTTTATGCCTTTTACAAATTTATACTCCAGGACCTGTACAAATTGTGCAACAAATAGGACCTATCATAACAGGTCTCCTATCCTTTTGTGCACCGTTGATGGTCCTCAAAATCAATTTTTTTCTCAATTTTATTTTCCACTATGGAATCAATGTGAGAAAATCCATGTTTTTCCACTCTGAGGTGCCAGGTTATATTTTTGTTTTGTTTGTTTGTATGGGGTTTTACATCACTTTCAACATTATTTCAGTCATTTCGTGACCTATTTGTAGCAGATATAGTGCTGCTTCACTGAATTCTCATGTCCCAGGTCTTTGACTTGACAACCCACCCGGTCACAGATTTACAAGGACAACGGGTTTACCCTTTGGCACGGGCCTCAGCTCATATGGGAAATTGTATCATGAGTTCAATCTTGGCATGGCCAGGGTTCGAACCCATGATCTTTGGATCAACACAGACGGGGAACTCGTGCTAGTAAGCTGGCGCTCTAACCAAATTGTCCACGGCCGTGGCCTCCAAAAAGATTTGAACCATATCATAAAATTGGTAATGGAACCATATCATAACAATAACAGTAAATTAAAACTGACAGTAAATTAAAACTGATAGACTTTGACAGATATTTTCAAGAACAAACTGAACCCCCGGACATTGAATATTTTGACCAAAAAATATCCTAGCACAACAGAAGAAATTGATGAATATGATTTTTCAGAAGAAATATCCAATAGCCCAATTACACGAGAAGAAATATCATCACACCTAGAAAAACCTAAAAACAGAAAGGCACCTGGTAGTGATGGAATAAGTGGAGAGTTCCTCAAATATGCAACTGACCAAATTGTACCAGTTTTAGATGGCTTGTATAATTCTATTTTTGATAAATCTGACTGGCCGACTGCCTGGTCTTTAGGAATCATCAGTCCTTTCCAAAAAATCAAGAATAAATGTCCCCAATAATTACAGAAAAGCAACAGTAATGCCTGCATCAGGAAAAAATTTAGAATCTATCCTAAATTCAAGATTAGTTGACAGAAATATTGCTATCTATTTAGAAGACCCATGTCAATCTGGCTTTAAAAAGGACGCTAGGACTACAGATAATATATTTGCATTAAATTCTGTAATACAAAGACAAAAATTTAAGAAGAAACCATTATATATATGTTTTGTAGATTTTACTAAGGCTTTTGATTATGTAAACAGAGCTGCCCTATGTTATAAACTTATATAAAGAGGTATAAAAGGTAAACTTCTAAAACTGATTATCAGTATGTATGATAAAACTAAATGTCGTGTAAAATGTAAAGGCCGCCTTGGACAAGAAATAGATAGCAAATTTGGTGTTTTACAGGGAGTCCTAAATTGTTCACAGAATTTCTGTACAATCATGGAATATGCTGCTGATGTTTGGTTTACAGGAAAAGAAGTCAAATCTCTAGAAAAAATACATTTATCTTATCTAAAAAGCAATCTCCTAGTTAAAATATCTTCCAGTAATTATGCAATATATGCCGAGTCTGGAAGATTTTCCCTTATCCTCAAACAAAAATTTCAGGCAATTAAATAATGGAAACGAATCCTCTTACTAAAAAATAACCATATAGTGAAAAAAGCATATAACTCACTTCTTGAATTGCATGAACTAGGACAAATAAACTGGTGCAGCCATATAAAAAATATTCTGTATGATGTAAATCAACAACACCACTGGGAGGAGCAATGTCTAAATACCAGCACAAATTTAACGATAATAGAAGCAGAACTTTATAACAAATTTAGAACTGAGTGCATCGAAAAGATTAGAAATAACTTATTGCATCCAAAACTGAGGACATACTGTCTTTTCAAGTCTGAATTCATGATGGAAAAATACTTGTCATGTGTAAAAAATCTGAATCATGCATTATCCCTATTTAGATTCAGAATAAGTTCCCATAAATTAAGAATAGAAACAGGCAGATATGACATTATGTCATTATGAAATGTGAAAATAAGAGAGTGATTAGATCTCTAGCAAAATATGTATATTTATGTCTAAAAAAGAGATCTGAATCAGTGCTAAACAATACATCCAATTAAGATTCTAGTCCAGTATAAGTAATTGTAATGCTTAAAATCAAAATATGTAGGATGCTTAGATTTATAATAATTCTCTGGTGCTATAGACCAAGTATTTCATTATGTTTATTACAAATAACATGATTATTGATAACAATGCCAACTTTGACAAACATAGACCACTCATACGAGGTCATTCATTAATCACAATCCAGAACCAATCTTTCAGTTAAGACTGATCTAAATTTCCATCATTCTGAAAGCTATCAAAATTAACACCCATCCATTTCTTGAATCACAAAATTATGAATAAACAATCTCATCTGATTTGTATATGATTCTGCCAAAGCACTTTAAAAAATGTATGTATGTTGAATTGAATGCCACCAAGTGGTGCTCTATTGTCTATTTTCTTTTTTGTATTAATATTTGTTTGTGTTAATTGTATTTATATTTCACTGTGCCAAGATCCATATAAACAAAGATATCTACTATATGTTTAAGCCCTCTTATACTTCAAGTTTCAGATATACATATGTAAACTACATATCAGTAACCACAAGACTAAACTGGCAGTTTAAAGCATCCTAAACTTTATCATCATATTTAGCTTTGCTAGAATTCAACAGTTTACTCCTGATTACGTATGCTATGAGTAAACTGTCATATACATCTTAAGTTTACTTCTGGTTATATATGATAAAGATAAACTTTTGTGAAATGTGTAAGTATACTCCTGTTTATCAACTTTGTGTGTAAACATGTCTATACTTTTTAAGTTTACTTCTGGTTGTGAATGACATAAGCTAACATTCATATACAGCATATGTTTAACACTGTTTATGCACCGTCTACATATACATCTCTAAACTTAATATGTTATTGGAAACCTTTGTATACTGCATACGTTTAGTCTTGTTTATGAACTGTGAATGTAAACATTTTTATACTTTCTAAGTTTACTTATGGTTATATATGATGTAAGTAAACCTACATATACTGTATGTTTACTTGCACTGTAGATAACTGAAGCATGATATGCATGTTGCCACTCCTTAAAATTTGAAATGGTGAACCAGTGGGGGATTGTTATCTGGTAATAATTAAGTGTTTCCTGCCATAAACCCCTTGTGTAAACATGAAGATTATAACATCCTTCATGCTTTGAATATATGTATCGGGCACTCTCAATTGTAGGGCAAACATGTGTAAGCAGGAGCTTTATTGTGTCATCTGAGCAAAACAAGGTTTCTGTTTAGATCTCTTAGATATCTCTTATTTCATGATCCTTATGATGTTTAGATACTGATAGGACTTTTCAGATTGAAAAAATGTTCACTATAAGCCAAGACATTAGCAAATCTTGGATAGTAAGTTACAAAAAGACTAAAAAATGTCTAAATCGCGCCTGATGTTTTTTTTTACACTTTTATGGTACTATATAACATTCAGATCTCTTAGATATCTCTTATTTCATGATTCTTATGATGTTTAGATACTGATAGGACTTTTCAGATTGAAAAAATGTTCACTACAAGCCAAGATATTAGCAAATCTTGGATAGTAAGTCACAAAAGAGTATAAAATTTTTAAATCGCGCCTGACGTTTTTACCCTCAGCCCCTGATGTAATCAGGCTGAGGGTATTGCAGTACTCCTGGCGTGGGTATGTATGTATGTATGTATGTATGTATGTATGTATGTATGTATGTATGTATGTATGTATGTCTGTAGCGAACATCCTTGTCATCGCGATAACTCAAGAACAAATGATGGCAGCTTCATGAAACTTGACACACATATGCATCTGGTGAAAACCTCGGACGAGTTCGATGGACGGCGACCTTGACCTATTTTTCAAGGTCACAGGGACAATTATGTGAAATCCAAAGAATCACAATAACTCAAGAACGAATGATGGCAGCTTTATGAGATTTGACACACATAAGCATCTGGTGAAGCCCTCAGAATTTTTCCTATGAAACATGACCTTCACCTACTTTTCAAGGTCACAGGGACAATTATGTGAAATCATCTTGTCATCGCGATAACTAGAGAACAAATGATGGCAGCTTCGTGAAACTTGACACATATAAGCATCTGGTGAAAACCTCGGACGAGTTCGATGGACGGTGACCTTGACCTATTTTTCAAGGTCACAGGGACAATTATGTGAAATCCCAAGAATCGCATAACTCAAGAACAAATGATGGCAGCTTTATGAGATTTGACACCCATAAGCATCTGGTGAAGACCTCAGAATTGTTTCTATAAAACATAACCTTCACCTACTTTTCAAGGTCACATGGACAATTATGTGAAATCATCCTTGTCATCGCAATAATACGAGAACAAATGATGGTAGCTTCATGAAACTTGACACACATAAGCATCTGTTGAAAACCTCGGACTAGTTCGGTGGACGGCAACCTTGACCTATTTTTCAAGGTCACGGGGACAATTATGTGAAATCCCAAGAATTGCAATAACTCAAGAACGAATGATGGCAGCTTTATGAGATTTGACACACACAAGCATCTGGTGAAGACCTCAGACTTTTCTTGATGGAACATGACCTTTACCTACTTTTCAAGGTCACAGGGACAATCATGTCAAATCCACGTCATTGCAATAACTTAAGAACAAATAATGGCAGCTTCATGAAAATTGACACACATAAGCATCTGGGAACTTCAAGACTTCAGATAAGTTTGATGGACGGTGACCTTAACCTGCTTTTCAAGGTCACCGGCCCATCTCAATAATTTTAGAGTAAATGATGACAGTTTCATGATACTTGACACACCTAAGCTATCAAAGGAAGTAGATTTTATGGGTTTTTTTTACCCCTGCATCAATTTGCCTTGGTGCAGTGACGTTTTGTTCAAAAATATTGTGTGGAGCGAATGTTGTGCAATGAGTTACCAGGGCTGAGGGTTGATGCATCTCTGATGCCTATGTTTTTACACATTTATGGTACTATATAACATTCAGATCTCTTAGATATCTCTTATTTCATGATCCTTATGATGTTTAGATACTGATAGGACTTTTCAGATTGAAAAAATGTTCACTATAAGCCAAGATATGAGCAAATCTTGGATAGTAAGTGAAAAAAGACTATAAAATGTCTAAATTGCGCCTGACGTTTTTTACACTTTTATGGTACTATATAACATTCAGATCTCTTAGATATCTCTTATTTCATAATTGTTATGATGTTTAGATACTGATAGGACTTTTCAGATTGAAAAAATGTTCACTACAAGCCAAGATATTAGCAAATCTTGGATAGTAAGTCACAAAAAGAGTATAAAATGTCTAAATCGCGCCTGACGTTTTTTACACTTTTATGGTACTATATAACATTCAGATCTCTTAGATATCTCTTATTTCATGATTCTTATGATGTTTAGATACTGATATGACTTTTCAGATTGAAAAAATGTTCACTACAAGCCAAGACATTAGCAAATTTTGGATAGTAAGTGACAAAAAGCGTATAAATGTCTAAATCGCACCTGATGTTTTTTTTACACTTTTATGGTACTAAATAACATTCAGATCTCTTATATATCTCTTATTTCATGAATGTTCTGTTGTTAGATACTGATAGGAATTTTTAGAGTGGACATATATGCACTAGAAACAAAAATATTGACAAATCTTGGATTGTATGTCAAGGAATAGTGAAAAATATCAAAATCACAGGTGCCGTCTTTTAGCCTTGCACCACAAGTTTTAATCACCAGACCTTTAGGTCCTGGTGTGGGTTTCTCATCTATGGGCCCTCATCCCTGTTTTGAAATCTTCAAATGTGAATTAGTAGCTGGACTTTTGAAAATTGGGTCAGCAACAATTTGCCCTGACCCCACTTGATACCCCATGGAGACTATCACCATGACAACCAAGGTTAATCAAGTGCTCATCCCAGCCACATCCAGCAGCTATTTATATTTTGTGATGCAAGTGAGACAGCACATGGATGCAGTGAAATGAATTGAACTTAAATCTGATGAGATTCAAGATCATTCTTGATCATCACTATACTTGGCAAATCTGTAGTGATGATTTGAAGTAGGTTAAAGTGAGAATTTTGGACCAATTATAAAATCTTTATGATAGTGTGCTGGCTTGCTCAACAGGAGTTAATTAATTCTTAGAGTAATATAGCTTGAGGTGACAAGTTGGAGAGGTTGGAAAAATACCCCACAGAGAACAGAGAGAGCCGCTAACCACAACACAGGGATAACACCTGATCAGAGATAACTTTGTGTCCAAGCTTGGTTGCCTCCTGAGATTATCCCTGCTTCCCAAACTTTTGACTGTTACTCTAAGATTAATTGCCCCTTAGTGCAGTGATCTAGAAGAACTAATGAGGGGTGACAGGCTTGGTGGCGGGAAAATAGCTATTCTTCCTTTGTGTCCCGAGCTGTTAGGACAAGTTTACAAAATGTTTACACAGGATGCTATCCACAATCCAGCAAGAGGCTGACACATGTAATACAAGCCTCACTCTGTTACAGGTTTTTGCCAAGGAAAGACATTCAAACTGTTATTTTGGATATATATTTTTTCAGACTTTATCCTAACCCAGATGCCATCTACTTGGAATTTTCAGCATCACGATTTGGACAATATTTTCTTTCATTTCAGGGCTGCTTGTTTCCAGGCAAGGTCAATGACCTTTTACCAAGTTACCAGGCTGGGCACCATTCATATCAGGATCCTGATAAAACACATCACATGCAAATGAAAGAAATGTCCCTTTCATTTTCTTTCTTTCAGGACTAAACAAGGTCGAAGACCTTTTACCAGTTATCAATGACCTTTTCACCTACCGTTCAAGGATATATATGTACTAAAATCATTCCTGTTCTTTAAGATTTCAGGACTGTTTGTTTCCAGGAAAGGCCAATAATTGATAAAAAGGGAAGGTCAATGACCTTCCAGGTAAGGTCAATTATTAATAATAAGGAAAGGTCAATGACCTTTTTAACAGTTTTTGTACTGTTTTCAGAAGGGAGCCAGTGACTGTTTTCAGAAGGTAGCCAGTGACAAAAGATGCATATTAAGCAAGGACAAACTCACCATTATAATACTTCAAGTGACCCTTTCATTTTTTGTTTCTTTTCAGCACAAATTGATTACAAGCAAGGTCAATGACCTTTTACAAGTCTTTGCATGGTCTGTTCTTACAAGAGGTTTGATATGAAACCCCAGATAGTTCTGAAGTGTCAATTACTGTTTCTTTCAGAAGAGTTCGTTAATAAGTAAGGTCAATGACCTTTTCTTATAAGGGATGGGATTAGGATGATTGTATACCATTAGGAAATATAGAAATGATTTTTTTTTAATACTTTTTATACATTTTAGGCAAGGGCAATGACCGTTTGTCAAGCAAAATGCCAATGGCGTTTTGTCAGACAAGGTCAATGACCTTTCACCAGTCTGGAATATTCTAACAGAGCCTGATAGAAAATATTGTATGTGTACCAATTAGAGATAAAATAACTAAATATCCCATGCATTTTATTCACTTTCAGGAAAGCTTCTTTTCAGACAGGAACCAGTTTGTCTTAAAATCTGAAAAGGGCCTAATATAAAAGGTCAACAAATATAACCTTCGATATGCATATTTTCAGGATAGCTGGCTTGTTTATCAGTTTTTGCTATGTTGTTTGTCAATAATAAATTTAAAATGTTATATTTGTGGTACATTTTTGGGGTAATTACATATTGTGCTGGTAAATAAACTGACATTTATAATTCAGGAAAGTTCTTTTAAAGGTAGAATAAACTTACATATACATTGGAAGATAGGTCCTGTAAACATCACATAAACTGGCATATTCTGTGGGGATAAGTCTTGTAAATGTCAAATAAACTGGCATAAAACAACGGGGGGAAAGGTCCTGTAAATATCACATAAACTGACATATACAGTGGGAGATAGGTCCTGTATATATCATATAAACTGACATATACAACGGAGGATAGGTCCTGAAAATATCATTTAAACTGGTATATACAACAGAGGATAGGGTCCTTAAATATCATATAAACAGTATGATTAAGCCCTGTATACATCACTTAAACTGACATATTCAGTGGAGGATAGCTCTTCTATATATCATGTAAACTGATATATACGTTGAAGGATAGGTCATATAACCTTACATAAACAGTGGCGTGTATGTTAGTTAGGCAATGTTCTCCATATATACTGTTCAAGTTTATGAGTGTTTATCTGTTTAAACATGTATATCAGTTGAATGTGTAGCCATTAAATATCAGCTATCAGTAAAATGTTTATCGAAGTAAACGAGCTCATCCAAGCATAAACAGGAGAGTAATTTTTAAGTAATTACTATAAGTTGTATATATACTGCTGTCAGTTTTTTTAAGTATGGCACTGTATTGGTGTATTTTCCTGGTGCTTTATATTAATAAACAGTGTGCTTATATGAGGATATTCGCACAGTGTTTGTTCATGTTAATTGAATTAGAAATAATCTGTGAGTATCATTTGTATATATTTAGAAGATACTCCTAAGTAGTATTGGTATAATTTTAATTAGCATGACATATATGTTTTATGTGACCTTCTATTGTCAATAAAATTCCATCACTAGAAATGGCAGACATAGGGACATAAATTTTTTACTACTCAGAATACATATACAAATGATATGTGATCGAATGTCAACCTTCTTAGGCTATTTTGATCACATATTGCCAGTGACTTTGAAGTGACCTTTCAATGACCTTGAAAGTAGAAAGCCTATTTCCACAAAATTATCTACATGTTTTATTATTCTATCATCTACATCTTTCAAATACGAGCCCGTAGAGTCCTTATTCATCAAAATCTGTTCATAATTAACAATTTGAGAGCAATTTATAGTTTTGTGGTCAATCTATAAGGGAAAACAAAGGAAAATACGATAATACTAAGTTTTTTTGAAATAATATAAAAATGCCAGCTTATTGGGGGTTAGTTTATGAAAATATATAGAATACTGCACAGAAAAACATATTAATACTAAAAAGAAATTGAAAAAAAAGTTCGTCAATTTCAAGATTTATTATGAAGCTAAAATGATTAGAAATAGCTTAAATCAGTAGGGTTACAAAAGTGACAAATTGACAGACTTTAATTTGACCTCACGTTTATTTTTGAGATATTAGATAAATCAAATATTAATCTAATTTCAGAAAATAATCAGCAATAAGTTGCTCTTGTCATAATAATATCTAAAAAGGAAGAAATATTCCCTGAAAAATATGAGAAAATTAGTCATGAATAGAAATGATTAAAAAAAAATATTATAAAAAATATATTGAATGTAGAGTCAATTGGGTTATAACATTTTGATAATTTTTGAAAAAATTGCATTCTGTATGGTTGATTTGGTGAATGGAAGTCGAACACAGCCAATATTAAACGTCACTGAAAGTGCTCTGCAGGGTGCTTTCTGGACGTCTGCTCCTCCCACTGCTATAAACCCATTACATGTGCTATGTCTCATTCTCGCTGATGCAATCAATCAATAAAAAAATAAAATTCAATCAATCAATCATAAAATTGGTAAACTCTGTAATGGTATGACATGTCAAAAAGGTGAACACTGGGATTTTTGCTTCTTTTGTTTCTTCTTTTTTATTATTTGTTTAATTTGTCAAGCCTTGGGATATAAACCTGATTCCCTGCGAATGTTCAAGACCCAGTATGACTTGCATTATTCGTTTTCCAGAACACGTGTTCAATGTTGACTTTCCGATTTTTTCTCATCAGTCTTTCAGGCCTTGCAAATCTTGTGTCTTTTCCGAGAAGTATAGTTCCATTTGTTCGAATTCTAGAATAAATTGACAATATTGTTTGTCATGGAGAACAAATTTCTTCTCTAAATTTGGGTTTGTACATAATCTGATAAATTATTTAAAAAAATAACACAAGAACAAATTCAACATTGTTTACACAGATCAAACATTTAATCAAACAAATCATAAGATAAGGAACAACACAAAATTGAAACAGATCAAAATGTAACAAAAATGTAAAAAAAGATTTAAAATCTCAATAAGCCAAACAAAACGTGGCATTGTTCAAACATGTGATATTGTTGACATTTATCTTTGTATTGTACCCCACTGTACTGAATACAGCTTGAGGGGCTTGTTACATTTGGCACGTTATGCGCATCGATACTCATGCCAGATCGAGAAATGTTGGACAATATATAATTGAATATGTTTTGGCTAATTCTTGTGATCTGCTCTCGAGGATTTTAACTGGTCCATGAAAAATTGATTCCATTGGCTAATGCTCTTGAGAGTTATTGTTTTTTTTATGTAGACCTACATGTACATATGTACTATTAGACAATTTTTAAAAATTACATTTCCAAATGAAGGTAAAATAAAATTCCTCTTTACATCAGTAGATCTCACTATAAATTTTAAAATTCAATCATCTTCACCTTTTGTATATCATTTTTATTATTTAAGGAGATAAACTACTACCATGAGCTTATAGAGTTCTTACTCATTCAGATCCGTTCATAATTAACAATATCACAGCAATGTACTATGTAGGTCTACATGTACATCTACATTTTAGCACATATTATATTGCACAGGAAAGATGGACAGGAATGATTGACAAGAAAGGGGCCCACGGTGGTTGGAAAGACCGGCCTGGCTACGGTTTTGAACGGAAAGGAGCAAAGGTTGGGAAGTCCTGACTTTGACTGTGGATGAGACTTTGGTTGGACGGGAATTTGGGACCTGACAGCTGTCAAAAGTAAAACAAATGTTTAATTCATATTTGGTCGTTAAACACTGAAGAAATTATCGCAAATTACCAAATAAATATTCCGTGTATGTATCTATGCACAGAAATTGATGTTAATAATCATATGATTAAAGTGCCCAAATGAAGCAAACAGTGATAGATTCCCAAATTATCCGCACGGTGCTCTTTGGTTGCGTGCACCGTCCCATATTACCGCCCAGTGACATAGCGTGGTTCTTTCATCATTCATCTCTTGGAGAATCAAAACATGTCTGGTGACAACGGATTCAAGCCTTTCCCCCACTTCGCCACCAAGGCTATCCACGCCGGCCAGGAACCAGAACAATGGAATTCCATGGCCGTGGTGCCACCAATATCTCTTTCTACAACATTTAAGCAGCAGGAACCTGGCAAACATGCGGCAAGTACATGTACCCCAGCCTCTTTGCTTTTCACCACATTGTTTGTCATATGCCATATGTCATTATTTTATGTTTGACCCAGTGCTCGATTCTTCAGTGGCCAAATTGTGCCGGACCAGTTACGGTCGATGAATTAACGGTGACGTCCGTTAATTCATCTGACCTACTTATGTTCATAAACATAACCAAAAAAGCAATAATCAGCATAGCCCTATGGCCATTGGCCTAGGCTATGGTATAGTGATAACAAGGAAAGGTGTAAATTTCATGAATTGAATGGGAGCAAATGATGACATCAACATTATGTCAAGTTTGTTAGAGATTTCATGAAATAAATAGACCTATAGTTTTATTTTTAATCTTATTGAATTCAATTGAAATTAGATTTTAATTAAAAATCTATACCTTCTCTTAATTTTCATTTGTTTTTCTATAATTTGTTTGAGAATGTGGTCCCTATCAAAATATTCTATCAAATGGATGCACTCCCCATCAATATATTCTATCAATTGGATGCACTCCCCAGATTTATTGTCATTGTCCCTTGTGCTTATCTTTATGTTTCCAGTTATAATCATTAGATGAAAGGCAATCAAGATAAATTTTGAGACTTACCAAGTACTAGATTGATAATATTCTTGATAATCATGGTAACCATCATAATGATCATGATTGAGTGGACCCAGTAATCTATTCAAGTATTTGTTGAGATAATTTCATAAACTACCGGTACTACACTGTGGTTAACTGCACATCCTCTACATACCGCACCCTTCATTACCATCTAGGAAAAAAATTATCACTTTTTTTGTTTTTTTGTTTTTTTTGTTTGCTTTATTGATATTATCAACAAGTCACTGAGATATTAGATGAATAATTTGTTCTCTTTCCTGCTGTTATTCACATTCCAGGTGTAAATTTATTTCTGATAATTATTAATGAATCCAAAATTATGTCAAAATCGCATGCATTTACTGTTATCAAACAGTTATCAAAGCTTTAAGGCAAGAGACACAAGGTGGAAATTTGAATATTTCATGTCATCTGAATAAATTCTAATGAACTATTTAATATTTTAATGACAAATATTTTTCATGTTAATATTTTTATTTTTAGGGATTTGAGTACAGCAGGAGTGGCAATCCAACACGTAACGTCACTGAGGCTTGCATAGCTTCCCTAGAAAATGGCAAACATGGTTAGTGGTGCAAACTAAAAGGTTTAGATCTCAAAAACTTTAAAAGTATACCATTGAATTCCTTGCATGTACCATTTCATAATTGAACAAAATGTATACAGCTTTGCTAGACTTCCTTTGATCACAGGTGCAGATGCATTTCTACATTTTGCAGTCAAACTGACCATTAAAAGAACCATGTAATGAAAATTATGTGTATCTTCCATTACAATTGAGATGAGTCCTATATTGGTCCCAAACTATTTTTGGAGATAATAAGATAAAGCATTAAATCTAAAAAGATGCAATTTAAATATAAATGTAAACCCATTTATTTCTTCTCATGCATGTTTGACCTAGATATTGATATCAATCCCTCCCATATTAGATGCACCCAATCTTACATTGCAATATGTGGCAATATCAATAAAGATTATAGTGATATAGACATAAGATGCCCTTTGAATGTCATAGCATACAATTCCATTTACAATTTTATTTGCTTATAAACATATATATATATATATTACCTTGAATGTTTTAGCGATGTTATTTTCATCGGGCCTGGGAACCACCACAGCCATCACACATCTACTGAGTGCTGGTGATCACATTGTGGCTATGAATGATCTCTATGGAGGTATGCTTACTAATAATAATAATAATAATAATAAATTACTTGTATAACGCTATACCAGACAAGATGCTTCTCACACATCATTACTTACTCAATTCATGTGCAATATTAGCCATGATTTAGGAGTACTATTACAAGCTCCTATATTTTGTTAGTAGATACTTAAATATTAATCTTTCAACTCTCTGGTATCATTTAAGCTTATTTTAGTTAAAGTTAGACAAAGTTTACAATTTGTAAAATAACAAATTTAAAACTTTTTGTAATCTTTAGTACTTGATAATATGTTTACATATTTCAGGGACAAACCGTTATTTCAGACATGTTGCATCTCGCATGAACATAAACACCTCTTTTGTTGACATGACAAATGTGGAAAATGTGAAAAATGCCATAAAACCAAATACTAAGGTAAATTTTTATAATGAAGATAAAATAGTAATGCTTTTACTACAACTAATTCAAATAATCAAAAGATTTCTCAATTCAATACTCCCTTTATATGAGGTCTTGAGAATGGAGGTTTAATAGTATATGGACAAAATTAGTGTATGGACTAAATTAGTAAGTGGACAAAATCATGAATCTTCATTATATAGAATATATAATGAAAAGTTTGATACTTTATGCATTGATCCATACCATTCACAATGTGTACATGTCATAATTTTCTGTGTACATGTCATCACTTTGGTGACATCATTGATGAGACAAATGGAAGTAAAATTTTAGTGGAATATAAGTTTTTATAAAATTATGGGTCAACATCCTTGTCACCTGGACATACAGCACTGGCAGTTTCTGACCACCACTGTCCACCAAGTGTCACACTGAAAACAAAGTTGTTTGGCCTGAGGACAGTCATTCCCCCTTATTCCACACCTGCTTCTGTGCCTTTGGCTGGTGATCTGTTAACATAAGCCTTAACTACTTCTATAAAAGATTCCAGAAACTTTAACACAAGAACATTGGCTTTAAAATTGCTGGCATAAATGAATTTAAAACATATAAAAAATAATTCACTTCATTAAGGATATAACTATGCCACTATACATACTGTTCAGTTTTGGGAAAATGTGAAATATTCACATTTACAGTATAAATGTATGCCTCATCCACTTTTTCCAGTTTGACTTGAGCAGTTGTGGTTCACATTATACAATTGATATTCACAACCCAAGTTAGATAAAATACCAATTGATATGAGTAAAAGTAAGTATTCTTATTGACGTGTTTATTTTAAGCCCCAATATCATAACAAGATTGGTGCATGATTTGAAATCACTCAATTCAGAATACTTAATTTGTTTTCCTACTCAATATAGTCATTATATATAATCTTCAAAATGCAAATTAGTCGCACATCTTTTTTTACAAGACTTTTATTGTTGTATAGAAGCTGGAGTGACCCATAGTATTATCTATATTGTAGATGGTGTGGATTGAGACGCCCACCAATCCTCTCATGCAGATTGTTGATATCAAAGCTGTGTGTGAGGTAGCACATCAACAACCCAACATCTTTGTTGTAGTAGACAATACATTTGCAACACCATATTTCCAGGTTAGTTTGATTTTGAGATGATTACAAATGGAAGAGGCCAGAAATGGTCTGGAAAGACATCAATTTTTCCATTGCTCTGACTAAATAAATCATTTCTGACTAAATAAATCAAAACATTTTAAAAACTTTTTTAGGACTTCAACTTGTCACAATGTAAATTTTATCCAGTAAACATTAAGTCTCTATTTTTAGCGTCCTCTTGACCTTGGGGCAGATATAGCAATGCATTCTATCACCAAATACATGAATGGTAAGGAACAAAGGTTTTCTGATTTAGGCATGGGATTTATTAGAATCCTTGTAGAACCATTCATTTTATGGAAATGTCAGTTTGCAATTCAGATTTTGGATCCCTTATTTATGATTGGCTGCAGAAATATTCTGTTAATATTATACCATGAAAATATGTTGGCTTTACAAAAGCAAACAATTTTATCCATCTAGATAACATGCAAAGTGTAATTATGTACATTTTCTCTGAAATATAAACTCTTGACGAAAATGGTATGTTATATTTCAGGCCACTCTGATGTGGTAATGGGAGCTGTTATCACAAACAGTGATTCCATCCAGGAAAAACTTTCATTCTTACAGAATGGTAAGGACAGTTTAAAGTCATTTTACTTCTTGCAAAATTTGTTTTTCAGAGCTTTCATACTTAAAATATGTTGTTTGAAAAAGTATATACCGTATTATGCTGCCCTCTATGTAATTACTGCCCCCCACCGCAAACCAGGCCTTGGTGGCTGGGGTAGTAGAGCAGCACTAATTATGTAAACAGTACTCACAGCTTCACTTGCAATACTCATGCGAACATATCAAAGGAAACACACCCCTTTTACTGTTTTCCACAAACACCTGTTTAATAGTTCTCAATTTCAAGTGATGTTACACTGTAATTAACTCCCCATGTTGCATCAATGTGTAAGATCTGACACCTGAATGCTGAGTGAGGATCACATATGGGTCACAGTAAGGTGCCCAGTAGCACACCCCAGACTTAATTGGTTAATTACCCTACAGGCATGTGGTCAAGTGGGGGGAACTACAGGGCTCAACACTGATGATAAAAGATTATCATTTTCAATACTTAACATGATTAGTTGTTTTGTGTCTGGACTGACATATTCATTTTCATTAGCTCATCTAAAATATATTGAATAACACTGTACTGTCCAATTATTCTTCCCATCAAACTTTTCTTCAAGTACAACAAGATGTGGCCATTTAGATACTAAACATCTATTTTAAATTTGAAAAACAGTCAATTTTGAACCCTGGTCTTGGCATGTCTGCCAGTCACATATTAGTGGCCTAGAGGCAATGCTTCCACCCCAGGGGCAACAATTAGGGATAATAAAGTATTAATACTGTACAAGATTCACCCTTGCATGCCTTCAGTGCAATTTTTTTTTATATCATTGTTACATATTTTATGGGATCTGCCCATGGTAATTTACTCACTGTTGCCTAGCTACAAAAAGGAAATCTAATATTTCCATGATTGGTGCTTATGTCACATGAGTGATGTAATGATACACGACACATAAAATAAGATTGACTGTTGTTTCTCATTGCATTCTATAAAATATATTAATTTCAGCCATTGGTCCAGTGCCTTCTCCATTTGATTGTTATTTGGTGAACCGAGGGATCAAGACGCTGGCAGTGCGAATGAAGGAGCACCAGAAGAATGGCCTGGCTGTGGCTAAATATTTGGAGAATGATCCCAGGGTAGAGAAAGTGCTGCATCCTGGTGAGAATATTTGAAAATGACAAAGATCTTAGACAGTTGGAACACATTGAATATTCCCTGAACAATTATTATATTAAATTTGCAATAAAAGGTAATGAGGTAATATTGAAATTAAAGTTGTTGGTTTTAAGCTTAATCAACTCCGACAAGAGATTTGGATAGAGTTGACAAATCACTATTTATGTTATTTTAAACAAATGTGTTTGATATTTTGACAGGGCTTCCATCTCACCCACAACATGAAATAGCCAAGAAGCAAATGCAGGGTTACAGTGGTATGGTGACCTGCTACATAAAGGGTGGCGTAGAGGAGGCAAAGAAATTCCTCAGCTCCCTCAAAGTGTTCACATTGGCGGAGAGCTTGGGAGGCTTTGAGAGCCTGGCTGAGCACCCTGCCATCATGACCCACGCTTCTATTGCCAAGGAGGAGCGGGAGGCTCTGGGAATCTATGATAACCTCGTCAGGCTCTCCGTGGGGCTGGAGGATGAAGAGGACATCATCGCTGACCTGGATCACGCCCTCTCTGTGGCTGTGAGTATACAGAGGGAGGGTTTTTTTTTTGTGACACACAATTATTCTATGGAAATAATCTTACCTTCATTCAAAACATTAATCGGAAGATGAAACATGTTATACTCTTCATAACTGTAATAGACAAAGTCTGAATGTTGTGATAGGTGCATATGTTAACACTTTTCATAAGTCCATGACTTCGGACATTTTGTCCACAGCAAATCATACTTTGCCAAACAAAACAAACCCTATTCCACACATAATGGGTCTTTTTTAAAGTCTTTTGGTGTTTTTAGTATAATTGTCAAAAACATAATTTTTAAATGACAAAGATATTCCAGTCAAAAATCAAACTAAAACAATGACGCACCATTTGGAACTCCTGCACACTTATTCTTTTGCCCTCTAGTGTGTGTGTCTCAATCATTTATTAACCGCATACAATTTAATCAGTTTTTACATTTATGATTTCACTATGGTGCACTTCAAACATGCTCCTACTTATTCATGTCTCCCTCTCCAAGAAAATCATAAATTTAATGTTTGAGGTGGTAATGTTCGATATTACTGTTTGTGAAAACTAGTTCGCAGAGTAGCAGGTGCCATATAAGAAATATATTAATAAAGTAACTGTCAATATAACTTATCTCTTTATTCTAGGTCAAGAAATAGACTGAGGTGACTGAGGTGATATGATGGGACCACAAAGAAACAACTCCAAGAGAAAACTCTCACAGTTATATGTAGTTGATATCAGGACATCATATAAACATTCAAAGAAGCACTCATTAAATATCATGATATTTGTTCACTGGTACATGTGTTATTTTGTGTTGCATGCTATTTGTAACTTTAAAACATAGTATTATGAAAAAAATCAAAATATTGGCCCATAAACAAGACCACGTTAGCAGTAATATTCAACTTGTCTGTGGAGATTGCATTCATGACTCAAAGAATATTTTCCATTTGTGGTGCACTATTTTTATTTCCATTTAAACCAATTAAACTTTTTTTAAATTATTAATACAAATGGTGATGGCACATTGTCATTGTCATTCAGGTAGGGCACTGAGATCTCACTCCGTATCCATATGTATCACACATAGTTTATATAAATTATTAAAAATTACATTTTATTTATATTGTTGACAAGGAATGGGATCAACTTGTGATTTCAATATATCTTATGTTCAAATATGGTTACAGGGAAGATACTTTTTGTCTCGAAAAACTATTGTAAGTTATTAATCATCTTACTTTATTTTATTGATGCGCCATACAAATATAAGGCTGTGATGGAAACTTAAATATCCAAAAAAGTATAACCAAACCTTTCAGTAGGCACATAAATAGATTCTTCACTTTAGTCAAATTGTAATGAGTATATATTTTGAACTGCTTAATGAAATATATAACTTTTCACCAGTGTCATGTGATAACAAATAAAATGAATTAGTGTGAAAATAAGCTGAATTTATTAAATGATTCACCTTGATTGCCATGTCATACATGGAAAGTAAATCTGTATTGTCTTTCATATCGAAGGCAGCTCAATAAGTTAGAATATGTTAAATAAAAACTCCATTTGCAAACATAGAATGTTGCTCTGCATATTGAAAAATACTACAATTTTCGTCTCCGAACAAATCAAGTATGATTACCTCGTAACACAACCCAAAAAATTGCATCAAAAGCTCTACAGGTATCATTCATATTTTTACCTTTTCCATCTCAACATTGGCATCTGTAATCCTTACATTTTCCCTTGATTTCTTCCAATATCCTCATTCACACTTCTGAATATTCACTGTTCCACATTTTGCAAGATAAGCAAAGATGAAAAGAGAAATGTCATGGAACATAAATGAATGAACACTTTCATTCAAAACCTTTCATTGCCTATAACATGGCTCTCGCTTGTAGTAAGGCTTGAGAGATGTGCTGATCCTTAGCTTTTAGCTAGCTGTATGCAACATAGCTTCTGCTGTCATTCTGTCCAACTTTGATCATCACCACAACTTCTGTTCAGTTCATTTGGACGGGCATAAATTATTATCTGCTGAAATTTGCTCTGGGAAGGATTTTAATTTGCAGGCATTTTCAGAAAATGTTTCTAAAACATTACAAGATAGCAATGATTAGCAAAGATCTAAGGTCATTGGCCTCTCATCTATCAATGAGTTGTCAAAGAGGCATATTGAATAACATGATAAATATTAACCAAGGAGAATTGAGATAAGTGTGGGCCAAATTTATTTTGTAATCTATGAGCAAAATTTCAGATTCACATCATTCATCAAGTCCATGTCCACGCTATTGCATTGTTGTTATGCAGTCTTTATATAAGTATATTGTAATCTAATTAATTTATGTCACCATTCCGGCAGCAAAACTGAGAAATAATTATAGACACTAATAACCATCCCAAAAGGGTGCAGTTATCTGGGTGTTTTGGCCAGAATTCAGGTCCTTTGTCACTGGAAATAGGTCACAATTTTTTGGGTTTCCCTGTTCTATATTTGCGTGAACCAATTGGAGCAATCCTCCAATAATCAGCGACGATAGTTGCCCCCGATGCACAAACCCATTTAAACAAGAGAACTGGGATTGCCCTATTTTGATTGGACAAGGATTGTCTTTAAGAATTAGGTAAAATATATACAATCATAGTACCATGAAATGTAGTAGATATGGGAAAGCAGATAGAGAGAACTCCTTTTGTCTTCAATACTTTTGATTAAACTAAGGAAAAATCCACAATGTGATACTATTAAAGGCAACTTCACATTTAATAGTGAAAGGATGTGATCATGTTCATCACATTAATTACAAACTGACAGAAAAGGACAAGATACCATAATCTGGGTTGGCCAGAGGTTATGGTTTGCATGTTCCTCTTTGGACAATGTTATTTGTGTGAGTGGATGGGCAGTATTAGTGTGGATGATTGAATAAAAAAAAATTGGGTGTGAAAGTAACCAACCAACCAATCAAAAAAATGTGTCTAGATTCAGGCAGTAATGAGCCCTGTTCAAGTAGTAGTGTACTGGTGTCTATTCCAACCCTAATGATTAAGAGAACCTTGTCCTGGCTAAACTTTAGAGTATCAAACTGTGGAACTGGGTGATTAAGGTGTCTATGCATGCAAGACACCATTCAATACTTGTTATTGTATTTAGTCAAAGAATTAGAAAAAAATATGCCTCAAGGAAAATAGTCATCTCTTGAAAATACATATTGCCTATGAATAGCCAAGAAATCCAACCAGTATTTTCAGAATTCCCCTCCCACGTCCTGTACATTTGAAGACAAAGAAAGCACAGCTGAAAATTGTGCAGGTTGAGACAATAGGAAAATGCTGAATTGGTTGGCTAGGATAAAAAGATTTGTCTGTAATTGTATTTTTAGGAGACAATTTGAATAATGCTCGTTGCTAGGATAATCTCAAGGGCCATGGGGCTTTTACATTGTGGCTGGGCTTTGTTGGCCCAGGGTGACTATATTCAAAACAATTTCCTGCCAAATGTTTGTTGAAGGAAAAAAATTGTGATAAATTGATTTAGGGAACCAACTGATCTGGAACTTCATCACAATAGTAAACAATGCAGATTTAACACGTTATCTTTATGCCGCAGAATCAACTGCCTTTATTATTTTACAAAATGCACACTGGCTTGCAAGACCACTTCAACACAAACCATAAAATGTTAATTTTCAAAAAAGATCAATTAAATCCTTTAATTAAATTCACTTTGCAATCTAATGATTAAATGGCATTTTGGGGAATTAATGAGTTCAAAATGATTTACAGATATGCAATTTAATTCACATTTTTGGTTGGATTTGTTTAAAGGTACATGAAGTTTACAACCAGGCCCTAATAAAAAGCCAAAAAATGTGTTTAAGTGATCCTGCAAGACCTTCATTTTGAAAATTAACAATACAATAGTATACATTTTGATATCAGTGATGGAATTTTCTTTTAAAAAAATCACACTTACTGAAGTAAATCCGTCATTAATTAAGTTGACCTGAACAGTAAAGCAATATCATTCACTCACACATTTGCCACCAGGTGGCACATATACATGGACATTCTAACCTTCTCTCATCACATCCTCATTTATACACAGTAACAATTACTTTCTGTAATCACACAATTTTGGAATACATGAAGCATTTAGGTTTAAGGTAAGAGCAATAAATTCTAGCCACTCTGGTTCACCTATATTATTAGCAAGCCAAAAAAATCATGGTTATCCTTGCATAACTATCACATTTCGGCACTTCACATTTTGCGTAATACTTTCCAAATCTTGCTGTGGTATGGGACATTTTATTTTTAGTATTCAAATTTCACAACATGTTCTGGGACTGCAAACCTAATATTCAATGGCATATTTATAGTTTCCCATGGCTTCCCATTAAATGTTACATTAAACTGCAAAATTTACAGAGAATTTTCAACTAAATAATTGTGTTGTGAATACAGCCAAGTCAAAGCACCAAAGGCACATACATTTCTTGAAACCTGCCCCAGGTATCAGCCTACATCCTCTGACACTCTTTTAGTTGTGGTGGCATATTCCTGTTAATGTCCTACACTGCTCTTGTGGAAAATCACCTATCAAGACTGGTCTTGTCCTGCTCATTAGGGAATCTACCTGCAAGTACTATACGTGTCCTGTACATTTCCATTTTTCCTGCTGCACTGATGGAGAATCACTCTTCACATCATCCTAATAGGGACCTGCCCACCTGTAGAATCACCTTGCAATACTTATACTGTGCCATCTCCATCTTTCAGAATAAGTCTTTTATGCAAGATAAATATAAGCAGGTGCTGTATGTATATTCACTGCCTGTCTTCACCCTCTGCATGTCGTATGCCATCAGTTTGTCTGCACATGGCGGTCTAATGTTGGTGCCAAATTTCTTGCCACACTATCCACCATCCAGGCATACTTACCGGTAAGCCAGAGAGCTTCACCATGTCACCCTTATTATTTAAAAAAGACCTTCTCAATGAGAGGTTAAAAAAATTTTTTTTAGCCGCACAGTATTATTTCCTTTTTCAAGAAATCTTTAATTGCTAACCAGTTCCACCAGTCAGCATGGTTTGGGGATCTACCTACGACCAGGATATATGTCATGTGTGCATTATATAACTAAGGTATCACTTTGGAAAATAATCAACTTTCAACTCATCCTTTTCTGCCAGTCAGTCATTTTTGAGTATAAGCAAGTCCACCCACTAAAATAAATTGGCTCTACAAGAACATTTCCGTCACAATCAATCATCCCAAATTCAAATTCACTTTGTATTCATATATACTTGTACAAAATATTCCATTCATGTACTTTACCAAACAGAAATTGCTAAATATGTAATGAGAGAAATACAGATGCAATTTTTTGGTTTATGCGATATTCTGGGCGTGATATTTTTGTCCATATCATTGATTAATTTCCATATAAACTGATATGCCAAATTAAAAATCCATTATAAGTATCCTAAATGTTGAGGATATTATGTTGATAACCATTCATTCATCTATTGAACATGCTCTTTCCTTACAGTTTATGATCACTCTCATCTTCACACAAAAATATATTGAAGCACTCTAAAACACCAGAAATCTATATGTAAGTGCACCTCACAAATTTTAACACTGCATTCTATTTTGAATAACACAAAAATACAGGTCAAACAAAATGTTAATGTATATTTAATCATTTGTTATTCCCATGAGGAGTCAAATCATCACATTCTTAGCTCCTCCTTTGGCTAGACTATTCACTAATACTTTGTATATGAGCTGAGGCAATATCATTATCTCTAGCCATTTGAGACATTGCCTGATTTAAATAATAATGACCGATCACAATGATCCAAAACTTGATAAAAACTTCTAATAAATAAGCAAAACATTTCTGCAAGTATCAAGAATATTAAAATGTGAATGACATATTTTTCATTTGTGCTGATTTCATAGATAAATTTTGATTAATAGGAGAACAACAATGAAGACAACACAGTTTTCTTACTATTTTTTTTCAGGAATATGCATCAAATATGTGAATTTGTCTTTTAAACATTTAGGTTCCACGATTAGTGTATAAAGCAGGCATATAGACTGAGCTAATCAAACATTTATAGAATTTGTTTACAATATTCTGGACTCTGTGAACTTTGACAATGATCAGATTTACAAAATGTTTATAGATTACTATATGAGAGGCAGAGTACAACCATTCTGGCATTGATGGCCACACAGACATTGTAAAGGGCAATAATGGTCACAACAAGTGGCAGATAGCAGTGAAATGACAAAGTAATCCTATCCTACTTCAACATACCATGCTCCTGCTTTTTGTAATATGTACAACATGAAGGATGACAAGAGTATAGATAAAGGGATGATGTGATGTGAAGCAGATACTACAAGATGGCTTATGTACACATTAATTATGTCACTCTATTCTGACCACCTAAATGTTGCACTCTCATAATCTATAATGCAATATCATGAGCAAATAATGAGCCTAATTGTAAAATATAATAATATATAATATGTACAATTTAGAGTGACACGGTAATCATCTTTTGAAGATACAAAAGTGTAGCAAAACGTGTTCAAATATATAATGGTTATAAATTAAAGAGCACTTTATGCTAGTATATGCTGAGTAAAGAACTGCAACAACAAGCAGCTTTAGTGGCATCATCACGACAACCACTTTTCTTCAAATTCCTCAACCTTTTACTTTCTTCAGGCAAATCTCAAATACTTGATTGTGAGTTTGGTCCGAGAAGAATTAAAAGAAGAACCTCATCACATAAATTTTGTCACACAATAACAGATAACCTCTTTATTCGAGGCATTGGCACTTCTTTGTACTTGGAATTCTGTTCCAAATTTGCAACCCTTAAAAATTCTGTAAATTATATATTTTCAATAAATCTGTGAAAATATCAGCTATATAAAATTTTACTGACCCTTTTTTTAGCATTGTGAACTCAAATCTGCACTTAACTTTGCATATTACAATATATATATAATTCTTTGCCACTTATACATATATGCTCTTCCCCCTTCCCTGATGACCCTTATATCTGCCAGGCACCTTAATTGACCAGGTTTAGCAGTGTTAGCATATATCCTTACATTATGCCAGTGTTAACTCATCTGTAAAAATATAACATATACAAGAATTCTATTTGAAAGATACACTGTAAATGCCATGGATGGTTTAAATTAAACCGTAAGCTGCGTTTTTGCAATAATAACCTTATATTTTCACGAAAAAAAGAAAAGCATGAAAAATCAATGCCAAAAATTGATCCAGAGAAATTAGATTTTTATAGCATTAATAGCTCCCATGAATTGATTGGGTTTCAATAATACACATTCAGTGATCCGTCTAACAAGACAAAATCACAATGTACATGTACCAACAATGAAACATCAAGTTGATGTGTGGACTTACAGACCTTTATCATTCAAGCGGACAAGGAAATCATGCAATATATTGAGTTCAACATTCACATATCACTGGTGCTGCTTGATGGCATGTACTTTAATACATGATGATTTCAACATGGAATACACACCTATTGACATCTTGTGTAAACTCAGTGGTGACATAGATATTCACATAAACGGATTATAAATATATACACACTACTTATCTGATTATCTGACATTCTGAGAAGCATTCTTGTCAATATATATTTGTGAGTGTCATGGTGCACATATTCCCGTGGCTCAATCACAGTGCCTCACATTTACTGTATCAGGGCAGCTGGTGAGTGCTGGATTGCTTACCTCCGCCAATTTTTATCAATATCATGTTGAATTGCTTAACATCTAACTTATCACCAATATTTATGTTTTGTAGTTTCTTTGTGTGAGGGGTGTCCCTTCTGTAATGCAAGTCAACAATTCCTCCATTAAGCAGAACGTTTTTATTTATTTGGGGGCCTTTTGTGTGCCTTGATGTTCTTACTCATGTCCTCTTCGGCTTGCATTTCCTTACGGAAACCTACCACTTTATCTATGGATAAAAACATGAAACAAATTAAAATCTTGACCAATACTATTTTTTTAACCTTAAAATCTTGTTAATGTGGCTGGTACATTTATCATCAAAACAACAACAGATTACGATACTTACCATGAAGTTTAGTCAGCATATCAATCTTTTTGCCCAGTAAAGATTCCAACTGCTTGGCATATGCTGCAAATAATAACATAAAATTAAAATGATATAACACCTACCCCTTGCTAAGTAATACATTCAAAAGTATGTTTAATGCCAAGATTCATTTGTTCCGAATTCATCTTTATAGATTGAATAGTTCACGATATAAATTATAGGTTCCTTTATTGGTATAAAACATTATGCCTCCTTTATTGCCATAAAATATTATATCAATAACAGGGGTCATATAAATTAGGGTCACATGGCAACTTTGAAAGGAATTCAAGTTGCTTTAACAAAGTTATCAATCTCATATGAATAAAACTGAGAGACAGAAACACACTGGTATAGATTCAATAGTACAATACTGTTATCTATTTAGGCTAAAAAACTCAACAATTCAGCTGAAAAATTTAAGCTCACGATCACTGAAATAGTCAAATGTAAGGCAATGGCCTTAGAGCTGTGCTGATCATTGCTTTTTTGTAATGTTTTGGAATATTTTCTGGTAACTGCTTCATAAATGTTCATTTAAACCATTTCCTATAGCAGACTTGAGTACATGATAATTTTGACCAATCCAAATGTATGTTACATACTGAATTTGGCCCAACTTATCTTGATTATCATTGCCTAATTATTGTCATGTTATTCAAAATGACAGCTTCCCTGACAGGTCAGTGATATATATTAGATCTTTGAAAAAAATCATAACAAAACAGAAACAATTTCGAGCCAAATGGAAAATAGAGAGAATCTGTCCAACTGAAAATACATCTTTCCTGCTTTTTAGCTAAGAAATCCAACCAGTGGATTCAGAGAAGATCAAAATTGACGGACAGAATGACCAAAAATCCCTGCAATCAGTATAGAATCAATGCTGACATTGCTAAAAATAGCTGTAATGTCTATAAAGGCTGCTCAGCACAAGTTAATGTTTTCCCCATCAAGCCTGTAATTGATGACATGAACTGCTGATCTAAATGGTCTTGAATTCTTACCTTCCACATCATATTCAGCATCTTCTGTTGCTTTTAGCAATTGTTTCTCTTTCTCTTGCCACTTCCCCATTTGCTGAAACAAATATAAAGCTGTCATTATAAAAAGAGAACATTTCATTATGTCTTCTGATCCCGAAAACAATGGTCTGAAGTTTAAAAATTATACTATTTTATTTCTAAAATGTTCCAAAACCAATCTTTTAACAGCATTTTGTCATTGCCACTTCTGCATTTTTGTTAATCATGACAACCCAGTGGGAGCTTCTCAGTAGATACACATACATCGAGAGCTGCCCGGTGGTCATCTATGACCTCATCCTCCATGTCTTGCATATGATTAATGGCCTCATGGAATGTTAACATCTCTTCTGACACTTCCTCTTCCTGAAAAATTATGGTATATCTTAAACAGGAAACCAAAAAAGTGGGATGCACAGGAAATAATCTGATATAAGAACAAATATCAAGGATTGAGAAAATATTCAAACAAATAACCCTTTCAAAATTATGGAATTGACTAAAAGAGTCTAAAGACAGACTAGACACACTATATGTATCAAATATTAAATATTAATATTCTTTTCTTCATAAATATTGCCAAAGCATATATATCCTTGTCAGTAAGTAACTGTGTATACATGAATTAAAAGGTTAAATATTTGGATCAAAAGTACTTTCTGCATACTAACATTGGCAGTTCGTAATAAAGCTAGATCACTATTCTGTGGAGAGAGGGCGCCACCTGCCAGTTCTGGAGACATGTCACCACCACCTCTGCCATCTGATGGGCTCGCTGGACCTAACTCCTTCACTCTGCAATATCCAAGGTATTTTGTTTTAATCTCGTACAATCCTTGTGTAAAAATCTTTTTTTTTATATTTTCCAATGTAGTATGTCATAATCACTGAAGAATTTCATTTGAAAGGAATGTAACAATTTGTGCGCCTACCTATCTGCATACCGCAGTGTGTTGAGTGTGTGCTCACAAGAAGACATCCCAGGTGATATCATTGCTATCTGCAACAGTTAAGCAGTTCATAACAAAATTGTCTTAAATTTGTGAAATATTTTTAATGGCTACACATAAAATCAAAGCTCAATTTAAGGATTTTCAATTTAAAAGGTGGACTTAGTCAAGTGAAACTAACACTTTACACAGCCTCACTGACTTACCATGCAAGTTTTTGAAGAGTCACCTATGAAAGAATCTCTCAACACCTGTGTTAATTTGCTGGCTCTAAATGGTAAATGTGCTCCATGTCTCCCTAATGCCCGAATACATTCCTGAAAAGTTGGTCAAGTGATTTATATATATATATTTTTATAAATGCTATACAAATCGCATATCTAGGAATTATGCAAAACATAAATTTCTGGCTACATGTTAAAGAACTCTTCTGAACTCAACAAATGCTCCAAAACACATGAAGTCAAATTATTAGGATAGATATATATATATAATTACATACTTTGAGAGCTAGGAGACTTTTGTTGATCTCTGCTCCTTCCATGCGAGTGTTTCTATCAGCACTTGCAGTATCTGCTCCTCTTTCATTACCAGCCAGATCTATCAAAGAAAACTTTCCATGGATTTTCTTGGATCCCCTGCAAGTATAGATAGATGTCAATATTAAAATAAATAAAACCTCAAGAGAAAAGTTTTGAAAAATGGATTTTTCTTTTAAATTAAATATTAATAATGTACAGACTTATTACTCAGAATGTAAAAGTAAAAGTTAAGATTGGAGACTTGTGATTTATCTCCAGGATAAATGTCTGCACCTTTTTTTCAGTATGATCTGGAACACAGCATGTGACCGTGAGGAGTGGTTGTTGGCAGAAGTAGTGCCTGAGGTGCGGATGTGGTTTCCATGTTGGATGAGCTTTAATACCTCGTCCACACTTGACACACTCTCCTCCTTTAAACCCACAACCTGAAACATCAACATTCTCATCACTAACAATCAACATGTAGACAGAAATTCCCTCAAACTGATCCTTACACTGAAATGAGTGATTTTATGGGATATCAAAAACTGTTGATCGCTTGTTTAATACTAGATGGTATACTCTATTGAACAGTCCAACAATGAAATAATCTTAAATATTCCTTTAAAGCAAATTTTAGGAAATTCTAGCACAGAGGCAACTGACTGACCTGCACTTGTCCCTTTCCATCTTCTAGCACTCGCAGTTTTGTTTTCTTGTTAAGCAGATCAAACACCTTGCCACTGTAGATCTCAAAGAAGCTTGCTCCCACATTAAGATCCATCTTTTTGTATTTGGTATTCAGCAGTTTGAACACATCTCTAGCTATGAAGATAATTTTAAGAAATGATCATTTGACAAACATAACATTTAAGCAGCAAGTTTTCAAAATTTATAAATAAAATGTAAATAAGGTTTACCCTGATGGTCTATGCAAAAGAAAGAAAAAATTGTCACGAATGCTATTAATTCTATTCTTACAGCGATGAAATTGAAAAAAAAAGGTAAAATTAAGTTAATTACCTGATAATGCATAAATTCCCTTGGCACAGTCCTGCTGTCCTCTGGCTGAAAAATCTCCACCCATAGTCTGTAATGATATTAGCAAATCTTACACACTGGGCTCAAAGTTCAAAGATTGTGTCATTTTTAGTTATTTTGCAGTTTATGCTAAAACACTCACTAAAACTTCTATGCAACAATTATAATCATAGTATTTTTTAGCAGTTCACAACCAAACCAAAAATAACAATAAATAAAAAGAATTGTTCATAGCTTTGAATACTGTGGATCTTTAAACGCATCTGTCATAAGTGGTAGACATTAAAATTGATGAAAATAATAAAGTATGTATATCTCCCATGTTGCAAGAAATGGTGTGCCCAACCTTGCCATCCAAACCCAAGTCCATTTGAAACGACTGAGGGTGCAAGCCTTATCTCGAGACAAATCAATCTTATTAACTTCAGTCCAACTACTCACATGTGTTTTTCCACTTCCTGTCTGTCCATAGGCAAAACATGTTGCCATTCCCCGTTCAAATATGCACTCAACCAGGGGTTTTGCTGTATATCTGGAAATTATCATAACAATAATTAATGAGGTTAAAGAGATATTTCTCAATATTCTTTTCCCGCAAGATTCTTATTTGTACTGTCAGAGATGAATATCTACACTAATATTTTTTAGTATTTTTTCTTATATTAGAATCTTGCCACCCAACAGAATATGACCAACTCATGCTGTAATTATAAAAAAAATCAAACAAATTATAACTTTTCACCGACTGACAAGATCTTGGTGGCAAAATGGTCCAATTTTCCATGTTCTTTCTACAGCCCCTTTGCAAATTCTAGCTATGAAATTTAGGTGCATTTCAGTTTGTTTACAAGTTTATTCTTTGAATAGGATGTTGTCTTATGATGACATCATTATTTTATCATTCCCCAAGACTCTCCCTCTCCCTGATCGATGTATATTGCAATTCTTCTACAAGTTACCAAAGTGTATAAGAGAAGTAGAAGTCTCCCTCTAAATTTTTAAATGTATGAAACATTGAATAGATATTATTTGTTATGGGTGTTTATTTTTACATTTCCAAAATATCATTTAAAATTTGCATTTCTTGCCAGTATTGATAAAATCAAGACAAACCAAGAGTCAAGGGAGATATTTTTGGGTTACATACCTGTAAACTAATTCGTTGTTGGCACCATCATCAAATGCATAGTCAAATCGGAAGTTTTGGTGCTCCACATACTTTGTAAGATCTACCTTGAGTTTGGGCTCATGGACTATCACACTGTCCTTGATTGGCACTGTCACTACATCAATTTCAGATTTGTTGACCTCTGAAAATGACATGTATTTATATTAAGGTGCTTCCGGTCCCAAAAAAAAGGCTTGGGGAAGACTGGATTAGGGCTTTCTTAATATAAAAATAAAGACTAAATTATTAACCAGCTGAAATATTTTTTAAAGGTGGTAAAATAATAATTCAAATCAATTAAAAACAGGGTCATTTGAGGCAGTTTCAGATGGTTTAGTTCAAAATATGTTTAACTTGGTAAGCATATTATAATACAACACAAGGTCCTACCTTTCTTATTAAGAGGCCTCTTCCTCACACATACTGTGATTTGATGATTTGATATTTGATCTGATATTGTTATAGGTCGGTAATCTAAACTGTGTCTGTATTCACTGAAAGTTGAAAGAGGAAAATAAAATTTATACTTAAAATCAACTAAAATAAATATTTATATATCATACAAACTATTATTTGCCATCTCATCAGATCATTATTACAACTATATAATATGTATATTTCTAGAATAAAGTTGTCATGATCTTTTTAATGAAGCTAAGATACTGTGCATTCACACACACAAAAGTGTTGAAGTGTTTTACTTACTTGATCATGCGAATGAATTCCCAGTTTGGGTCTGAAGTGTCATAATCCTCTTCAAACTGTTCCCTTATGGCATGCTGAGCTGCTCGTCGCTCCTCCCGCTTCTGTTTGATTCTCTCAACTTCCTTCACACAGTTGGATTTCCTACGAGCTGATATGATAATATTCAAAAATGAAAAGCTTTAAATCATTGAAAGATTTATCAATAAAATTAGCAAATTCACTGTTCTTCCAAGAATATTCAGATATAATCTTTCTTCATATCCTATTTGTAGAAAAGGTTACAAATCATAAACATTTCTAAGTATTCACAGTGATATAGAAAAATAGGATCCTACCCCCAGGACCCTGGCCTGCCTGGCCAGCTAGGGCTTTTTTAACTGCTTCCGGTGCAGAATCTGAGATGTTTTCAGACTGCCCATTCTGTTGCTGATTCTGTTGTTGTTCACGTTGGTTTTGTTGTGGTTTCTTGATGTTTGATGAACCCCTTGCATAACTGGGCCTTGCTCTGGCAGAGGGTACTGAGTAAAACAAGAACCAGATTGATTATTGGACAGACACACTTTATATTACATTCCCATCTATTAGAGAAGGAAAAATGCCATAGACATAAATGATCCATACATTATTTATAAACCAAAGAAAAGATTTAGAAAATCAAAAGTTGATTCAATTCAAGCATATGATGAAAATATAATTGTTCAAGAAAGCCAAGCAATAACAAACACAATTCTGAGGTAGCAGGTCATGGAGTCATTGTCAAAGGTCAAAAGATCACATTAACATGATGTTGACAAATATAAAGGATGTCCTGTCAATGGTTGCTGAAAACTAGCCTCAGCAAATTATGTGACACCTCCCTGCTTGGTTTTGGCCACAATAATAAGCCCAATCATATATCTTGCTGGGCTTTAAAGAATAAAAGGCAATCAATCCAAGATTTTATGAAAGCTTAAACCATATAACTCAACTGGAACATTTGGAGTAAACTTTTGCCTTAACTACTTTGAAAACTAAAAGTAAGGTTGTGTATAAAAGTATTATTTTGTAATCTATAAAAAAACAAAAAATAAAAACAGATTTTGCATTGGATTTTACAACTTATTCTACTGCTCTGATTTAGAGTTTTTCAAGATAAACAATATAAATTTGGCACTTTCCATGTAAATTTTGAATTCTAAATCATTTATTAGTGACCATCTTACATTAAAACATAAATAAACTAATATTTACCATATTCATGATAATAACTATATTGCTTACATAAACAAGTTAAATTAAATGCAAGATCACTTTTATTTAGAAAGCCATTTGTGACCAAAAATATTGACCTGGGAAAGTGGCTATAGTGCCATACAAGTGGCAGTAGATGGTGCATTATATTTACATAGGAAATACTACTCTAAGATGCAAATAAAGTAACGACGTGACACAACAATAAACATAGAGGAAAAGGATAAAGACAGGACTGAAAATTATCTAAAAGCATATAGCCTTACAATTTCATTCCCCCAATTTTTTAATAAATGATTTACAAAGTCGATTTATCTTTTAAATAGATTATTTAGAGTCAAAAATAAACTTCATTCAGGATTTGATCATCCTGGTATAAAACTTTAAAAACATTCAAAAATGCTTAACATAAACTCAGCAAAGCAAACCATGACAACTATACATGCAATGTGAGCTGATTACATAATCTATTGAATTTGGTGATTATTTAGATTTACCATTTTTACCTTGAGAAGTTACTGGTCCTAGAAAATAAATGTTCACTTTTTTTTTACATTTTCAAACAAATGTCATGTTAAATTGCCAAGAATTTCATGCTTTGTCCAATAAAATTGTTGCCCAGGTTATAATGAAAGCACACCTATCTTGTCGCCATATATTGTATCAATCCATTTTGAACATTTTTAGTTAAGTTTTGGGTAACATTGCAGCATGATCAATTTACTTCACCAATTATTGCTATACTCCTTAAGGAATTGCAAACAATATCAAATGACAGGCCTATAGAGGGTATGATCTACTCACTTCTGCTGTTCTTGGGTTGGTCTTTGGCAGGTGGAGGCTCAATAATAGCTCCCTTGTTACTCTGCTGCAAACAAAATCATTCATATTGTTACCAATATTCATCAAATACAATGTTCAGAGAACTATGTTTTAAAAAATTCAAGACTGGGTGAAAAAAAAAAAGTCTTTGATTTTCATTTCAAAATTCAACATCTTTGGGAATGGTTGAATTATATTGATGATCAAGGTAGGTTTCAAGTAGCACCATTCAAAAAGGAATCGCATGCCTGTATAAATCCATGGAAAATAAAAAAAATGTTCATACTTGAATCAACTATATTTACAATATATAGATACAATTTTCACTCAGCCCCGGGGAACAAGATTTTGAATATGGTTGAAACTTGAACATTTTATGCCAGACATTTAATTCTGATATCATAAAGCATCATGCAGAGTTCTCACAACACTGCTGTTTAGTCACACTTGACTAAACAATGCCAAGCCATTATTAGTGACACAGTTTAATCATCCATTACACAGTGAAGCATACTTTATGGTTACAATAAATACATGTCTGAACTCATATTGATCTATTGTAAAATATTAACTTGTAGAGACCAAACATATATTTTGCCATGCATTATCATGACATTTGTGGCAATAAAAACTTAAAAAGGGTCATAATTATGTCAGTAACCAATAGAATATGGTGACAAATATGCAAGACAAATTAACAGTTTGTCTCAATTTTTGTCAAACATTATCTACATGTTTTAAATAGTATAGCCTTAGGGTTAGATGGCTTGTGGCAATGTTTGCAATATATTCACAGCTATGTTTAACTGTGCTCATTAACTGATGTAAACTTTAAATGAATGCAAATAGGTATGCGACACAGATTCCGTCATGTCTTTTGACTGCATACTGCGATAAAAGGAAACAATTTTATGTAGTTGGGAAAACAATTTTATGTAGTTGGGAAAATTAATTATGAAAAATGCCCACTTATCACAAAACACTTATCTCTAAATGATTATTTATCAAGGCAATCTGATTGTCAAAATCTTATACTAGTATTCATTTCTAAATGATTATCATCTATTCAATGCAAAGTGCAAAAATGACAATGCATGCTAGGGTTATACAAAAAAGCATTCATAGTAAGAATTTGCATTCTACTTTCTAGTTTAGTAAAGCATTGATTAATACTGAGACTTTTCATGCAGCTATTATAATTTCAAATCAGACAACTTATTAGTAATAGAGGTTGAATAAACACATATCACAAGCAAACTTGAAAGTTTTGGTGATTTGGTGAAGAAGTTTTTAGAACACCCTTATAAATTTCCTGATCACATTATCCCCAAATTGTCCTCAATTTATTTTTTAGAACACCCTTAGAAATTTCCTGATCACAGATTATTTAATTGTTTAGTGTCAGTACACCAGTATATAAAAATTTGTCATCAACAAAGATAATAATAATGTTCGAGTATTCTGATGAAAGGAGACTAAACGAGTATTTCGCTATACTAACAGTGAATAAATATCATCTTAACACCCCATATATATATATATATATATATATATATATATATATATATATATATATATATATATATATATATATATATATATATATATATATATATATATATATATATATATATATATATATATATATATATATATATATATATATATATATATATATATATATATATATATATATATATATATATATATATATATATATATATATATATATATATATATATATATATATATATATATATATATATATATATAATATATATATATATATTTATATATATATGGGGTGTTAAGATGTGATTTTACATGAAGATGATGAATTGAACAACAATTACACAGAGACATGGGCACTTGCATTTCTTTGGGGGCAATGCGGAGATAGTGATGTTTGATTGTACATAACCAGTAGGATGGGGTGAACCCAATCCTGAGAGAAGATTGTTAAAAAACAAATGCTTTTTTTTTTTTTTACTCTTTCACCAAAAGTAACAAAGGCCTTAGAGCGATGTTGATCACTGTTTTTTGTGTGTTATGTTTGTGATCATTTTCTGGAAATGCCTGCAAACCTGCTTAATAAATGTTCATTTTAATTCTTTCTCAGAGCAAACCTGAGTAGACAGTAATTTTCGACAATCAAAATGCACATTACATATTGAATTTGACCCCAACTTATTGTCTTATTGACAAACAGATTTTTAAAAAATGGAAAAAAATCTTAGCCCAATGGAAGATAGATGGAATGGGTCCCAGGGAAATACAACATTTTACCTGCAAATAGTTGCAGTTTCAGAAGTTTCAAAGTTAAAGGACAGACAGAATGACAAAAAAATTCTCTCCATCCTCCACACTGCAAAAGCTACGCTGACATGGTTAAAAAGCCTATTCATAAATATTTGTTGAAATGCATATACCAGTAATTAGCTTGAGCAATACACTACACTTCATATCTAAAACTAGCACTGGCAGCTTTTCGATAAATACACCTAAGATGTGAAAAGTGATCTTTTTGGGTCACCTGTTATCAAAGATAGATGAAAACTTGTAAAATACTCAGAAATTCACACCCTACACATGTTTACCTGATTATCAAAATATCTAAGTTACACATGCACAATAAAAAAGGTCATTTCAAAATGTGCAATGTTATATTTACAAACTTTATGTGCCATGCATCAAGCCTAGTTGCAAGTGGAGACAAAAAACATTAGGCAGGACAGACAAAGGTCACACTACAGACAGATAGATGTCAGACAAATGATGGCTACCTTGGCCTTAGCATCCACACGGTTGGTGTGGCAATCAAAGTCAGCAGTCTTCCCTTCTATACTATCATCATCTGCATCTGCATCTGCCTTCTGAGGTAGACAACCAACAAACAAACACCTCATCAAGTATTTTTTTTCTTTTCTAAATCCTGCTTAAACTTGATCAGGTGATCAATCAAATTAAAGTTTTGTCTGGTACTGTTCTGACTGTTCATGGACGAAAAAAAGTAAAACCGACAACAAATAATTTGATTCATCTCTTTCACCAAAAGTAAATGACAAATTCTGCAGGTACCACATTGCTTATGTATGTAATTTTACTGGTGATCAATATGTTTTCTCATATAATGCAATGTGCACCTTTATGTGCAAGTCAGAATTCATTTAAGTTGATATGTGCTTACATTCAACAAACACTCTAAAATACTATGATTAGAAGCCATATATATAAAATGCTTGATATAACAAATATGGGACAATATTTGACAAAATATAAAATAGTTCTATCTTACCTTTAGTACATTCTTTTCTGTGATATACTCTGGGTTAAGGCTAAAAATGGCTTCCACTTCAATCTGCAAATATTAAAAAAAATAATGTGAAGACTAATGCAATTTGTACTTGCAACAATTACCATTATATGAGTATTATCATGAAATAAAAAATGAGGGTTATGTGACTAACCTGTGGCTATTCCTAGCTCACATATAATTAATCTAAATGGGAAATTCGACATGAATAAGCACCACAAGATATTTGCGATATGTAACCCTGGATAAATACCCCTCGACATTCAGTTGGGGCCATACATCTACTGGTCATGCATGAAGGTGACAGATAAGGTGAAGGTTAGCTCATATAACATCAGTACTACATATAACCATGTAGTATTTATAACATGCTTAGATGTTGGCATGATGTGGCCACTGTCATAAGATGGAGCTATAAAAGATGGGAGTTTTATGGAAAGCTTTTGTTTCAGCAAAGAAAATGGGTATAGAATAGTAGTATGAACTTTTTGAGGCTTCAAATGATACTCAAAAAAGGTTAATGATGGCTCCACGGCTATTAACATGTCTTTCGGCATTGTTGGAAATACATTATTTATTGATAACATTTGTTATTGCAATGCAATACTTTCAAGATATCATTGCAGTACCATTATGTTTTGTGATCATAATGATGGTACCTGGTGGGAAGAGTTTATCAGATCCTGACTGATCCAAACACAAGTAAAGTAATTAATGGTGCACATAGTATAGTTTGTACATATCATTTTACACTTATTACATGCTGCTCGCCAGATTGTTCAAACATGTACACAAAATGAGCAGTCAATTGATTTACATTTTATTTACTCCATAATTATGTCCAATTTTTAAGACTTTAATATGAACATTTTCCTATGGCTTTGATTTTTATATTACTTGGTTTTTCATCATATTACTGGACCAAAAATAAAAAAGGAGAAAAAATTCAACTATTTTCTTTTTTGTATTACATACACAATAATGTGTAACATATAATCAAATATTCACTCTCTAAAATTCTGGCTAACCTGGACTTATAGATATTGCAACTTACTCTGTCTGACTGCCAGTTCTACAGTTCGAATTACTGGATCTGCCTGACCATCATTGGTTCTGTCTGACCCACATAATATTACATGGAAAAACTGGCTGTTCAAAGACTTTCTAGACATTCAGCACCCTTCACAACATTAACTGACTCACAATTATCATTAAATTTCATCCACCGCCATATATTTACATTTAAAACACTGTTAAATAGTCTTTGATTTTCAAGTTCCTTGATTGGATATGCCATTTCAAGCAGAACAACTGAATGGTATTGAAATCTCCTTGTCCTTGATCACTTGCATACATGCGCAAAGGAAGATGTGCAGTAGAATAAAATGGCAGCCCCATGAAGAGCTGGGCACCCAGTCTATTTGCAATAAAAATAAGAGGTAAAGAAGCCATATTTCCTTGATAACAAGATATATAATGATATTTTATAGCAGAAGCAGACGAGTGATTTGATGAAAATGTTCACAAACATCCATTGCGACTCGAGTTGGTACGCTGGTGAGTCGGTGGGGACCTGAGAAATTAAAGCCTGGAAGCATTTTTTGAAATTTAAGCAGCAAGTTTTCACTTGAGTCAGCAGATCCATGTTGCTAACGATCAAATAACCCCTGGCCTAAAGGTATGAAAATATTATGTATTAACCATAAAGATGCAATACAAAAGTTATGCACCTACAGGTATCATTCATTTCTAGTGATGAAAGCATTACCACAGTTTAATGACCATTATCAGCACCAATAAAAAGTTATTAACAGTCATGATATCAGTGATATGATAATAAAAGGAGGAATCAGTCATCTTTTAAAAGGATTTATTCCATTTTTCCAAAATAAGAGGAGAAAGCCTGGACTGAGATAAATAACCTTGATTTTATGGATAGGCTCAATTATTGAAATATTTCTGAAAGTTTTCAGTAAAACCTCTGTGAAAATTGCATATTTTCTCAAGATTTTTACCATAAACAACATAATAAACAAACATAATAAAAAACAAATATTTTTTTCAAACTGAAAATGTGACAAATTTGGGTGTAATGTTAGCGTTATCAGCCTCAAACAATACATACTGGTACCAAATATATATAGTATTAGCTCTATGTCAGATCTAATATGTTAACCTCGACCTTGACCCAAGGTCACAAAATTTCACACAGGAAAAAAATCTCAAGGCCTACATATTATCTCCTTCTGATACCCAGCCATAATGTCCATGTACAAAGAAGTGAGAAGAAAAAAAATGCAGTGCTCAACAGCAAATGTGATATAAATCAAATAAAAATATTGAGTCAGCATTGCAGGTCGCATCTTTACTTATGATTAGTGCTCTTATCGATACTGATAAGTGTCGAAATGTTGTCAAATTTGTTGAAATGATTATCGATATTTTGCCTACCTGTTAATTTATGTAAAGATTTAAATAAATGTATTTCTGTGAAAATTCTAACTTTTCTCAAAACTTATTCCTCGACAAGCTCGGCAGTCATTTTAAAAGTAAAACGTAAATACGAAGTGTCAGGGATCCATCATTGCGCAATATATTAATATTTCAATGCGAATGAATACACTGTGGTGGCACTCTGTTCATTTTCGCTCTAAAAATAAGAGCTTCCCCCAGTCACTTCCGGTTTTCAGAATGGCGACCTTGTGTTGCGTAAGCATATATCAGCATTGTTAAACACACATTTTCTCTGACTTGAGCATAATTTAAACTTATTAAATGAAGGTGGACTATTGTTGACACGTGTCAGAATAATTCTATGTGTATAATAAAACAAAGATTTTAACTATATCGCCGTTTCGGAAGCTTGTACCTGGACAATATGAGCGTATTTACTTTTCACGCTGGGCAGTTCCTGTATCGATACATATCGACATTATTTGACACAAGACACAAAAATATCGACACGTGAAAACCTGTATTGATAAGAGCACTACTTATGATAGATAAAAACAATACTGCATAAGCTTTTGTAGTTTTGATTATAATAATTTTACGTATATACAGTTTTCTGATGAATCATTCATTTTATATTGATTAAACTTAATGTCATTAATAACCAATCTTTTGAGCATGACTCAGCAGATTCTCAAATCAATCAGAACAGCCTCATCCCTAATAGTCATTGGAACTTTATTGAAGTGATACCTTAAATTGGACTGAAAACATTTTAAATATACATTGTACCTTGCATTAAACTATTATCCTCAAAGTCCCTCTATAAAAATGTCATATTGGTTGCCATTACAACCCTTATTACAATCATAATTACTGTATAATACCTGGATATAACAATCCATTATCCTTTCTTGAGCAGACAATAATTTTGGCAAATAAAAATGCAGGTTACATCAATTTTCATTGATATCTTCAGTCTCACTGGCTGATAATATTTGTCATGTTATTCAAAATGGTAGCCTCATTGAGAACTCGGTGATGGTGCTTAGATTTTTTTGCCAAAAAATCAGAATTCTTTTTTTTAAAATTTGGGCCAAAAAGAATACTGTATTATCCCTAATAGCCGCCCTCTACCTAATTACCGCCCTTCCCCCTCCGCAAACAAGGCCTTGGTGGCAGGGGTAGTGGAGCTGCAGACTTACAATCCACAGGGGTTTGCTATCTCAGTAATTATGTAAACAGTACTCGCAGCTTCACTTGCAATTCTCATGCAAACATCAAATAAAACACACCCCTTGTACTGTTTTCCACAAACACCTGTTAAATATTTCTCAATTTCAAGTGATGTTACACTGTAATTAACTCCCCATGTTGCATCAATGTGTAAGATCTGAGTGAGGGTCACATATGGGTCACAGTATGGTGCCCAGTAGCACACCCCAGACTTAATTGGTTAATTACCCTACAGGCATGTGGTCAAGTGGGGGAACTACAGGGCTCAACACAGATGATAAAAGATTATCATTTTGACATATTCATTTTTATATAGTTCATCTAAAATATATTGAATAATACTGTACTGTACAATCATTCGTACCATCAAACTTTTCTTTAAGGTCTATAATCCACAATGAAAAACTGGGACAGACATATTTTTTTGGCTTAAATGTGTTCAAAGTAATGTTATTTGTTAATTTAGCACAGAAAAAGTAAACTTAACCAGCTAGTCTTAAATTTTTATGATTTAAATTGAACCCATTTTAACTGTACTTAAAACGGGTCTGACTCAGTTTTTGCAGCTGGCAACTTATATCAAGTATTTATATTTTTTTATTTAATGCCATCCAAAGAATAATCAAGCTTTTTTGGGACATTTTAGATATAAACATGGCATAAAATATGAATTATCACAAAAAGAGTTGGGTATTTAAAAATCTCATGCAAACAAGTTTGTACGCCATGTGTGCTGTATGGGAAATACCCCCCCCCCCCTGGCGTCATAGCCTCACTCTCACCCTGGAATCCCCCAGAGCCGAAGGCAGTTACGTAAATATACGAGACCACACGAAGTTCTCTCCAGATGCTTCAAACTGATTGTGGATTATAGACCTTAAGTGCAACAAGATGTGGCCATTTAGTTACTAAACATCTCTTTTGAATCTGAAAAACAGTCAATTTTGAACCCTGGTCTTGGCATGTCTGTCAGTCACATATTAGTGGCCCAGAGGCAATGCTTCTGCCCCCGGGGCGGCACTTAGGGATAATACTGTAGGTAGAATTGGTCCCCTGGAAATATATCCTACCAAATTTGGCAGACAGACAGAAATTTTCTGCCACCCTCACTACAGTTCTAAGTTATGCTGACATAAGCATGGTTCTTCCTGCCAATCACTTAAACATGATTAAACATTGCAGTATTGACAGTTTATATCACATGTTGCCACTGAGTAGTTATCATCTGGTATTGCCAGCAAACTATTTTCTTAAAATTAAATCAGGAGAAAGCACAATATTTCTTGAATAACAATGTAAATAACTTGGCCCATTTGGTTCAATGTTTCCATCATATTTACCTCTTTTCCTTTGGTTTCACCACGTTCATACCATTCGACTGTAACACTTTTTGTTTCATGATTGAGTCCACTCACAACGGCAGAATGGATCCGGCCTGCAACAGTTTGAACACAAAGTGAAATTTTTGTCAAGATAATGAAAGTGTGAATAATAAGACAACAAACAACTTAAGGTGGTCAATTTTTTTAAAAATCAAATAAAAAAAAATCCTTTATTCATGTGAAACATAACAGAAAAGGAAGGGCTGTATTGACCCTCACACTGGCTGACAGTATAAAAAGGTTCATTAGGAATGGTAATAGTCTAGTAAAATTGATGAATCAGGTGCTGCCATTTCTAAGATCAGTTTACCATGGTTACCGGTTTCATGGTTGGGTACAGATCATAAAAAATGGCTGCCATATTTTTTTACCTGTAAATTTATTGTTTTACTAACTTTTAGTTACTGAAATTGTAAAAAAAATATATGGCATTAGATGAAGGGTTGGGGGAGGTAGACATGTGCGGAGTCTTAGGTCTGCTCATATCAAATGTCGCGAGTTTTGTTTTACTATTATTGCACAATAATCCAAAATATGCATGAAAGGTGTAGTGCAGCACAACAATCTATTTTATAGGAATTTTGATCATGGATTGCACATGTATTTAATAATGGAACAATGAATTTTGAGAAAGATTTGAAATTTTGAAGGATGGTCATTTTGTAGATGACACAAATTCATCTCCCGGCTATCACCATACATATGACTAGGCACGCAAAAAAAAAAGTTGTCTTACTCAAAATGTTTGTCACACATTGGTAGGGGGTAGTGCTTTTTTTAATGAAATTTATGCAAGGTTAGCAGCACCCTTCACAAAGAGTATTCCAACTGTTACAAATATGTAATATATTGTGATAAAATATTTGCCTGTCTTTTCTATCGTCACCAATTTAAATAAAGGTTGAACTTGAGAACATAAAGTTTAAGCCATCTTTGTCTTTGATGACATTTTCAATGTCTACATCATAAATTGACAAGTTAGAAAATGAGTTGTATAAGCACACAATGTGCAATAATACATTATTCTGAAATTTGTATGCAAGTCATGGTCACTGACAAATTCTAAATAACTATCTAACCACTGCAAAGGGTGAACAGTAAACTTTTGAACAAATTCAGTCATTACAATTGCATTTTAAGTCTGATAAAGACCTCTAATCACCAATGTTTTTCGAATTTTAAAATATCATAGTTTGATTAACAGAGTAAACGATAAAAATGAATTCTACTAAAAACTGTCGTTGCAAATGTCAAGATATTCTGTCGACACTTCTAATAACATCAGCATCAGATCATCATCTGTCAGAATTTCCGATGAATGAGTCAGACAACAGTTTGAAAGCAACCACTGCCGCCGGTTTTCTTACCGTCAGTACGCTGAATATCCACGTTTACGCCCACTGCTAGGCTTCCTAGATCCATGTTATCGAGTCCGGGAATGACCACCGTTGTTGCTGAAAGCGCACTTTGTATAAGATCGCATAAATAACAATAATTTCACAAAAATCTTTTTGTTGATAGAGATTCCGTTGAAAAATTTGAATTGTAAACACGCATGCGCCGGTGTCATTGGTTCGCATGCGCAAGAGAACCTATCGGCAATACAAATCGATGAGGTTAGTATATTATTTGATCACTAGAGGACACTTCCAACGATTCCAAATCCCTGGTAAACTGCCAGAGGAACCAGACAGTGCCATCTGATGGGCAATTTTTAAAAATATCGACTAGTTTAGTCTATTATTTTGGTACAAATATGGCGAATTACACGAACAACAAAACTTGCTGACAATAAACAATCTCCAATTTTTGTTGAATGTGAACGTTTGTTTGACTGTCTTCTGTTTAATCTATTTGCGGTAGATCAAAGAACATGGTCACAGTCGCATCGATAGTTCCATTCTCGGAACTTGCTGGTCTATTGGAGAAAATCAGCAAGAGAAATGGGACCGATTTGAAAAAGAAATTGATGAAGAGTTTCATAGATGAATGGAGGGAAACCCACAATAGAATTCATGCCACCGACCCAAATACGGTGAGTGCACAGAGGTAATAAGCAATTTTGCACGCATGATAAAGTGTGATTGCGGGTTTCCATCTTGTTTTTTTGTAACACGGATGGTTCCTTTTTTGACAAGCATTGCTGACAGACTTGCCGACAGACTGACGCCACTGTGGAGTGTTCGTCGTGTGCATGCGATAGATTAGATTAGTGCCGCCCTCATTTCTTGACACTCGGTAGGAGACCAGTCTAGTATTCGGCGTATGAATACAAAGCAGAACATCCAAAACTATAGTTGTCATCGTGTTCGCCCGTCGTTTCAAATTTGGTGTAAATCCGACAATTAGAAGTCAGATGACATGCGATGCAAAAGCAAATATGAAGTACATCATATTTGCGTTATGTAATCACTTCGTGCACGTGCCAAACATTGACATGACGTCATTGACCACCACGTGCAGTTAAAATGTTCATCTACAAGTTTATCGGCTCGGCAATGCCAATAGGCATCCTGCTGAAATGACAACATCATCATCGCCCATCGCTGCACAAAATTATCCATTTAAATTGCTTGGAAATGCTTCCCAATCGCTAGAACAAGGAATTTTCATTAAGTTTAATTCGAATTTGGTGTAAATCGGACAATTAGAACAGAAATAACATGCCCACACAATATTATACAGATGACAAGGCATGTCAGTCTCAAAATTGTCTTTGCATAAAGTTGTGCTAAAAAATTCGTCCACATACCAAATTAAATGTTTTCAAAAGACAAATAAATATAATTTCAACTGCCCCATCAGTTTGCAATAATTATTTCATTTTGTGTTTTTTTTTGTTTATTTTAATTTTTGTTTTGTTTGTTGTAATTTTGGTATTGTTTATTTTAATTTTTGTTCTATTTGTTGTGAATTTTGGTTTGTTATATTTTTGTTCCCATCCGTGTTACATGTGGATCACCACTTTTTCTTGTTTAATGATTAGATTTTAGAGAGTTTTTTGTGTACTTTACAGCCGACAACAACTGACCTGCAGACGACAACATAGAGCTCTGCGTTTCAGTTCATCAAATTATTGCCGATGTTTATCACACCATTTGACCTTGTTGACAAATGCAGGTATCAGAGAGTGACCTGATGTGAATACTTTCGAGAGAAAAGGTGTACTTTATAGGCTTTGAAGATGAAACCGCAGCTCTGTTGTCGTCCACAGGTCAGTTGCCGTCAGCTATAATTGTGCAGATCTGGTGTGTTGTATGATGACCTGCTATCGGCCTATATTTCTGACAATTCTTTGAATTTTTAAGAGGTGTTAAAGTTGATGACAACAGAGCTGTGGACAACAACAGAGCTGCGGTCCCATTTTCAAAGAATTTTAAGTGCATCTGCACTTACAAAAATATTCTTGTCTGGTTGTTGTCTGACACTTGTATGCGTCAACAACATGAAATGGTGTGATAAACATTGTCAATAAGTTGATGAACTGAAACGCAGCTTTGTTGACATCCGCAGGTCAGTTGTTGTCGGCTGTACTAAAGTACACAAAAAACTGTACAGTGATCGGCACCCAAATCTGGGCATTTTCATGTTTTTCACTTCTGATTTTCACAAAATCTTTAAAAACTGCTTACATCAATAGAAGATCATAGTAGTGTAAATGAAACAGGGTACATCAAAAGGTTAGCCATCAAAACGGTTTCTACTTGTACCACACCTCTCATACCACTGCACTTGAGACAGACTGTACCCTAACCAGACATTTAAAACATGTTTAAATATCTCTGACCCAAACTGACCTGCACCTTTCTTCTTTAAGTTTTATTAATTATTATCTGCTGCCATATATTTTCATGTTAGAATGCTAAAACACTTTCAGTCATAGCTTTGACAGCAATTTATTGCTTTCTAAAAGCTCTTGAGCTGGAAAACTAACGGCAGGAAGTAATGCCTGGAAGGTATTAAATGGTAAGGGACCCTCTTACTTGCATGATCTACTCACAGTCAAACAGGGTCAGAGGGACATCTGATAATGGTACTTAACTATCTGTCCCAAAAACTCATGTGAGGATGGTTGAGGATAAGGCCTTTTCTGCTTTAGCTCAAGACTATGGAATGCCCTTCATACAGACATTATTAATGTTGTTGTTGTTGTTGTTGTCGTTACTATTATTATTAATGCTGAGCGACATCCACACTCTTGTAAAAATGAACAGGGTGAAAGATTTCATTTTGGATTCAAACACTTTGAGTGAGTTTTCTCAAGGTTTTGACTTTGATTTGATTATAATTAAGAATTCATCTTTATCATGATTATCAGCTGATGATTATAGCGAGTAAATCTGATGGTTATAGTCCCAATTTGGTGAATTGTTGGTTTGGGTATGATATGACAGGTGCATTGTGCTTGAATGACCTGATACTGCCAAAACATGACTGATGTAGGGTGATAATTCATGTATGCTCCAAAGATTTACAGCTTAATCATTTGGAACCTCAAACCTTCAGCCCTGAAGCCAAACAAACCTGAGTGAAACCTCAAACCTTCAGCCCTGAAGGCAAACAAACCTGAGTGAAAAAAACATGAAAGCTTTCATGAAACCAGATTTTTAAACACTTTACTCCTTTCATGATATAAATTTTTATAGTTTCTATCTTAAGCTTTGTAATCAATACATGCATGGTACTTGATACTTGCAGCAAAGCACAATAATCCTGGCAGGTGTATTTTAGTTAATTTCAGGGAGATATCATTTAAACAAACGTAAAACTTGACTGCAACATCTGTGATTTCCTGAAAGCTTGAGCATGATTAGGGTGTGCCTAGATTATAAAAAAAATTGGCCATGTTAATACCGACTGCACTAACATTTGCCACTGTTTAGACTTTGTGATCTTGATTAATTTTGGTTTACCATGTTGCTTTCAGTTATATTTTGCATGTTTGTTTTTTTTTATCAGTTGCACCTCTTACATATTATGATTAGTGTAGTTCTAACCTGTGTATTGGAAGAATTAGTCTGGATATAAAATATGCTGTACAATATGCATACATTTCTGTATTTGGGCTGAGTTTTCAATCATCGGTAGTTTGATCTAATTATTGAACCAGTAAAGGTCTGCTAGGTTTTAAACAGAGGGACCTACCAGTACATGTGTGAAATGCAGACAAAAGATGGCTACACAGGTGTGAGGCAGCTGCACATGTTGAGAGACAGCTACAACTGTGAAAGATAGCTGCACAAGTGAGAGACAGCATCCCTTCTATACCACCCTACATTGCAGCCCCTACAATAAAACAAAAACAAAAATGCCATATGTTTAAATATGATTTTCTTTGTTGTTTTTCCAGACTGACTCATTCTTCCCAGTTATGCGTCTGCTGCTGCCACACCTGGAAAAGGAAAGAGATGCATATGGTATCAAAGAGGTCAGTTTTGAAAACAGAAGAAACTGTTATGCTGTCTACTTTGATATTTATGCTTTATATATGCATGAAAACACTCTTGGGCCAGTACATGCTAAGTTTAATAAAAAAAAAAACTTGACTGACAAAGGGGCCCACACAATATTATACAGATGACAAGGCATGTCAGTCTCAAAATTGTCTAAGTAATTGCCTTAAATTTGGTGAGGTCCTTATTAGAAAAATAAATAATTAAGACAAGAACTTTTATTGAAAATTTTGGCAATTAACCAAAATGATAATAGTAATTTCAGGGTTTGTAGCTTAGTTCTGATATCATTGATTTACAATATCTTAACAATGTCCACATCAAATTTGAAATTTAAGATGAGAGATATTTTCTACTTTCAGCACACACTGGCCAAACTGTATATAGATATCCTTGGTCTTGGCAAAGACAGTCCAGCAGCTCAAAAACTGCTTAACTATAGGGCACCGAAAAATGCCAGAGGGGTGAGAAATTACATGTTTTTTTTCTCTTTTATCATTATTTAAATTTTTCATTTATAAAAGTGGAATTCGGATATGATTTGACGTCGGAATTTGCCTGATTCAGAAAGCATGCAAGTGTACATGCAATATCATTCCAAAATGTTTTTTTTTTTTTTCAAATAGAAAAGTGAAGTAGTGACTATTGAAATGTGACAAATTTGTCACAATGTATCTACGGTAGTTTTACTCAACAAAACAGCTGCATGCAATCTTGATATGAGTAGATTTCATGATGAATGTTTGTCCCATGCCCATGTTAAAAATGTCTAATTAGATAGATCTTTGACCTTCAAACAGTGGCTCTGGGTGTTCTCTCATTTGTTAATTTCTGATCAAGCAAAGTCTCAAATTTAGTAATATTCTGTGCTTAGTAGTACAACAACCAACACCAATTAGTGGATTTATTTCGAAATATATGAACTTATTCCAGTGAAACAAACAATTGTATTTGTAATTGCTGTTCACCAGTAAACAAATTGTAGGATCAGGGTATCCAATGACTCTGCCATATCTCACGATTTTGACAACACTGATAGACATTTTTTAAATTTTAGTAGAAATTTATTTACATTTGCTCATTTTCAGTTGTTGTTTTAGAGTATTTTTATTATTAGTTTCCCTCACCACAGAAACTATCTTATATTAATTACAGAGAAGTTTGTGATTTCTTAATAAGCTATTCCTGAAAATACTTGCAGGATGCAGGAGATTTTGCAATGGTGGCCTTCTTTGTGCTGCAGCCACGGTGCCCTGAGAAAGGGACCATGACTATAGAGGAAGTCAATACACGCCTAGATGGCGTGGCTAAAAGTAACACCATGAAGCAGAAGGCTGAGACCATGAAGGACCTGCTGTACATGCTGAGGAACATGACAGCCCTGGAACAGAAGTGGCTCATCAGGATGATCCTCAAAGAACTCAAGCTGGGCATCAGTCAGCAGTCTGTCTTCTCTATATTCCACCAGGATGCAGAGGATCTCTTCAATGTTAAAATGAGTCTAGAGAAAGTATGTGATCATTGTGTGTCTGATGACCTTCTTCTGATGACCTTTTTGAGAAATGATATGTCTGTGCTGAAAGTTTTAACAAGAAAGTCTTTTCTAAAAAAAAAAAAAGAATTTGTATACATTTTCCTTTTTGAAAATTATATTTATATTGCTCCAAATATTAAATGGCCTGGCAGTAAGTCCCACTAAATGTAGCCTGCTGAAGATGGGTTTGATTATGAAAATCTACTGTGACAGAGGCGATCTTTGTTTCCACTTGAAGTGGATTTGCGAACCGCTGAAAGTTAGAAATGTGCACGGTTCAGAGCACCCACCATCCCAAACTAGCTATGCGAGAGTACACAGAAATCTCTGATGTATACACACTGGCCCTCGTCTTCTCTGATCACTATATATGCAATTTGTTACAATATAGTCTATAGTATGACATTTTATTATTGCAATAAGTGTTGCATACAAAAAATATTTGACAATTTACATTGGAATGATATTGACAACCTGTGATCTCATTTCTGGATGATGGAAACAAATTTTTTAAATATTTCTTTCCTATCCAGATCATAATAGATTTTAAATAGATCTATATAGGCATGGCACCAATATGGATGCCAGTTGACTTGACCATGTGTTTCAGATTAAATTCATTAGATTTTCCAAATAGATTTTTTAAATTGAAGCAAAACATTTCTGAGATAATCTTGCAGTGTGTTTTACTCCCATTGGCTTTATTGTTGATGCCTCTGGTGCTCTCAGTGGTGAACATATAAAATAATGTGGTTAAAGATAATAAAGGTTCCAAAATTCTTTGTTTAACAGGTTTTTATTACAGCATTATAAGTATTTGCTATTGATTTTATTGTTTGGAATTGAAAAGGGTTGTTATGTTTTAGGTTTGCACAGCCTTAAAGGACCCCAGTGTAAGGATGCATGAGATAGAGGTGTCTCTATTCTCTCCCTTCAGACCCATGCTCGGGGACAGGGGTGCTCCAAGCAAGGTGAGAGAATTAAATACTTCTCAACCCATTCAAAGTTTCATTTGTCGATAACATTTCATTATATAAATATTCTCTACACCAGGTGAGCTCAATGACCTGCCCCAAATTTGAGGTCTGTCATGTCCGGTTTAAATATGGCTGACATGGTCAAAACAGTGACAGGGTACCTGGTGATAGGTAAAGATACCTGGTGATAGCTTTGACAGGTCAAAGTGGTTAAAATATCACTCTCTTGCTCTTCACAGTATTATTTATGATTATAGGTGGAGAAAATAATGGAGGGAAAGCCATTTTTCATTGAAACTAAATATGATGGCGAGAGAATGCAACTGCATATGGGTGACAGTCAGTATAAATACTTCAGTAGAGGGTAAGTCTCTTCTCAATATAAAGTTTGCTTGCATGGGCCTGGAGGGAGAGAATAGAGACATATTCTCTTTTTAGCTATGCTGACTTCTTTGAAGTCACAGAGCTTTAGGAGTGGGGAAAATGTCTGTCGATCTGTCACTCCGTCCGTCTGTCAACAATTTCTTTAAAAATCTTCTCGAAAACTACCATTAATATATGTTTCATATTTTATACAGAGGTAGATATAGAGATGAAAATTCAGATTACTTCAAACCTTAGTGATATCATCATTGACCTTGATGCAGTGACCTTGAGACCACCGATTTTGTACAGAGCATATCTCAGCAATCACTTAAAGGAGGAAATTAATAATGGGTATACAGAAATGTTTTGGGTCGTAGCTGTGTCTTGTCATTATTTTTTTAGTCATGTGACCTTTGACCTTGACACAGTGACCTTGAATTCAAAATTTATGTGCATGCAACATCTCACAATCATTAAAAGTGAATAACAAGTACTTCATTACACATCAACCATATGTTGAGAACCATAGACATGTATATTTGAATACAGATTTAACCTTTGACCATAATGATGTGACCTTGACCTTTGTATTATTATGCAGGCCATATGAATGATGAACTGGAGATACTAAATATTTGCTATGCATGATATACACAAGGTGTAGTTGTGCACTATAATTTTTTGTGCCCCTACGCCACACTCAATGAACTTGATGCAAAGGTCACAAATTTGGTGCGGAGCATATCTCAGCAACCAATTACAGGAGGAAATTCATACTTGGTATGCAGAAATGTCAAAGATTTATTGAATGTGGTAGGTTTGGCAGATGATCCTGCTGGGTAACGTACCATAACTGTTGGTATTTTTGATATGTCAATGTCATTTTCTTTGATACTAGTACTCCATAATGCATAATGATACTGCATAACGACACCACAGAAAAATTGCATTGGCAAAAGACAAGCAGAGGATGTGCCAAAATGAGCCCAATAATTAACACCATAACTCTTCTGTAAATATATTGAAGGACAATTTTTAATATGATTTTTGCATGATTATAATAAACAAGATGAATTGGGATCATGTATGGAAGACCATAACCTGTTTGCTAGTTACACTTTATCTCAGTTCATGTGTTTTCATTTAAGGTCTATAATCCACAATGAAACACTGGGACAGACTTATGTTTTTTTGGCTTAAATGTGTTCAAAGTCATGTTATTTGTTAATTTAGCACAGAAAAAGTAAACTTAACCAGCTAGTCTTAAACTTTTATTATTTAAATTGAACCCGTTTTAACTACCGTTAAAACGGGTTCGACTCAGTTATTGCAACTGGACACCATGTGTGCTGTATGAGAAATACCCCCCACTGACGTCATAGCCTCACTCTCATCCTGGAATCCCCCAGAGCATGCAGAGCCGAAGGCAGTTACGTAAATATACGAGACCACACGAAGTTCTCTCCCGATGCTTCAAACTGATTGTGGATTATAGACCTTAAGTCAGCAAAGCTATCAACCCAGGGAGGTATGTTTTAGATTGGCTTGCATCCATCTAAATACATGCATTATGTAAATTGTATCAAATATAGTATCATTGCTGTATTTTAAAATAAGTACTGATGAATTAGCATGGTAAATTAAAAGGAATCCAGATTGTTTCTTCCTTAATCATGTTATAAAGCTAACAAATATGTTAAATATATAAAGTCACAGTATAATTACAGGTTTTGCACTAAGTGATTGTCATTCTCTACTGTTAAAAAGTATGCTTGATTTGCATCTTATGGGTGGAATGTCAAGAGAAAGAAATTCCAGATTTCCTCATGCCCTCTTTAATTGTAGAGGGAATGAGTACACCCATATTTATGGAGAGAACCCATTTGATGGGAATTTTACGCCACACATCTCCAACTGCTTTCATGATGGAGTGAAGTCTTGCATTCTGGATGGTGAAATGGTGGGCTACAATCCTGTCACACAAGTCAGAGGTATATGACATTTATTGAACCAGAATATATACACCTTAATCAGCCTTAAAGTAATAGGATCTGCATAAAAATGTTGCAAGCCATTATAGAAAAATATGATTAACTAACATCTAGCCTTCTAATAAATATTTGTATCCTTGCAATGTATGGATGTGCAACCTTCCATAATCCCATTATACCATACGGTATATTTACAAAATTACCCATATACACTGTATTGATAAACATGTTAATGTTACTTGCGCCATCTGAGTTTGGGTGTGAAATTATCTTAGATTGATCCTTGTGTTTTAGGTTCAAAAGGAGAAAATTTTGACATCAAGTCTAGTAACCTTGGAGATTACGAGCCAATGTTCTGTGTGTTTGATGTTCTCATGTTAAATGATGAGGTTCTCTCAAACAAACCTCTCCGTGAACGTAAACGTATCCTTCAAGATGACATATTTACACCAATAGAGGGACGTATTATCCTGTCTGAGTTCACAGAGGGAAGAACTAAGTAGGTGTGATGAATAGTCAGATAAATTTATTATTTCAAGAAAATTGCTCCAAAGTTTACCTATTAAAAAAAACTTGATTCTGATGTCTGTACCTGCCTGAAAAGATTTTTTTGTGTTTTGTTTTTTGTTTTTTTTTGTTTTTTTTTCAATAAGGAAAACAAAAATCAATTTTTAAGGGCATATTATCAGGAATAAGGGGTCTGTCTTTTGGCTTCAAAAACTAATAATTGACTTTGGGACCAGCAGAAAAATAAATATTACTGAATTACAATATTATATTGGCTGAAATATTATGATTTACCATGCTAATTGTGACCATCTTTGGTGCAGCCAAGATTGTGCCGATGCCCTCAACAAGGCAATAGATGACCGGGAGGAGGGCATCATGGTCAAGGTGCCAGAAACTCCCTACAAACCCAACGACAGGAAAGGTGGATGGTACAAGATCAAACCTGAGTACATCAATAGTTTGATGGATGAGCTTGATGTCATTGTCATTGGTGGATACTTTGGTAAAGGTCACCGTAGCAAGGTCATGTCTCACTTCTTGTGTGCTGTAGCAGTGCCGCCATCTTCTGGACAGGATCCAACTGAGTTCCACTCGTTCTGCAAGGTTCAAAAATCTATCTTAAACAAAAAAAAATTCTAGTTCAGATTCTGTGATATCAATATTTATCAATAGTATACACAAGTCCTCTGAAAAACATACCGAAGAATGGAATAAATGGACAAAACAATAATTATAATAATAAATAACAATAATTTTATATTCTAAATTCTTTCCATGGATTCAAAGAATGTTTTCCCTGTAATTTGTCAAGATGCATTTGCTTAAATATTTCTTTTTTAATGGAAAATATTATGTTTTTCTGAAGGTTGGTTCTGGATACACAAGGAAGGAACTGTATGAATTTAACCGCAAACTTGAAGGTAACTGGCATATATTTGACAAGCGTAAACTGCCATCCCACCTGGTGCTGGCACCAGGCCTCAAACAGAAACCAGACGCTTGGATAGATCCCTCAAAGTCATGTATATTACAAGTAAGTACAGTGCAGTAAGTAAAATAAAATATTAAGCATAAGAACAACAGTAATTATTATAAATTATAACCCTTATCAAATATTGATATTTTCATACAATTTATTTTCAGATAAAAGCTGCAGAGATTATCAACAGTGATCAGTTTAAGACAGGATGTACTTTAAGATTTCCTCGGGTGGAGCAAATCCGACATGATAAGCCTTGGTATGACTGCATGACTACCACTGAAATAGAGGATCTTAAAAATGTAAGGGTTTTTAAGGAGTAATTTTTATTTTCATAAAAATGGTTTTTTAAATGTGATATTTGAGAGATTTGATAATCAGGAAGTTCTCTTGATATTATCAGAAATCAGAGGGTAAACTGGTCGGTCAGTATGTCGGAGTAGATGACGAGGAAGAACCAAAAAAGAAGCGTCGTAAAATGGCCACAAACCGCATAGCCAAGCCAACTTTGGCATCTCAGTTCAAAGCCACAGATGTCTCTGCTGTTACTAAGGTATGATGATTCGAACTCTCATTAACCAAGCAAAATGATTCTGTCTTGGTGTTAGTTGAATGGCTTACAAGCGTCAGTGTTAATGGGTTGAGTGTGTTTAGGTATCGGAGATGCTGGCAGGCAAAGAGATTTGTGTCATCAATGGCTCATCTTCTCATCCCAAGTCTGTCCTTGAGAAAAAGATTGTAGAATATGGAGGAAACATTGTCCAGAATCCAGGTAAATATTTGATAAATATAGAACTGTTGTGCTATGAAAGTCATTGATGTGCACATTTGTGGATTATCCAATGTCTTTGTACCACTTTATTATAAATCATCTTAATCAATTCAGAGTCTCATACACTGAGACACTATGATATTTTTAGGATAGTTCTAATTCAGTTCACAAACAGGTGTCACACCTTTGACATTTACCACTGTGCTCAGATTTTCTCAGATTTGTTGCCATGATTTTCTGTGCTGTATTACTGATGCTTTTTACCATACAACATATTTTTAAAGATCCAAACAGCATGACAACAAAAACACAATAAGTTGTTGTAGATGTTAATTAAAGATGCAACAAAATGGAAATATAGACCCATTTACTGGGTGAACATTTTTTCATATTACTGAGTTTGATTTATAGAACCAGTTACAGAAATAAAAAGTAATATTATTATTTACATGTATATTACGGTACTTATTACCTGCTTTGTTTTGTCTACCAGATGCTGAAACAATGTGTGTGCTATGTGACAAAGTAGCAATCAAGGTCCGTAACATCATAAGTAAGGGCATCTATGATGTGGTCAAGGTGTCATGGCTGGTTAACTGCTTCGAAAACCAGAAGCTCATTCCTTGGTATGCGAATTGTGTGATCCATCATAAAATGCCATAAATCTATGCTAATTCCATCCGGAGTGTACAATATCTGCTTTAATGTATCTGCAGATTTACTAAAAGAATTATGAATAATAGTGATGAAAAACCTGAATTATTCAATAAATATAATCAAGTAGATTATTGTTTGCAGGGTTCCATCTGACATGATTCATACATCTCCAAAAACTGCAGAGATGTTTGCTGAAGATTATGATCGGCATGGTGATAATTTTTACAAAGATACCAATGAGGAAGAACTGAGAAAGGTGTTTGATAAAATAGGAAAAGAGGTAAGTTTCTGTGAAACATACTGAAGAGATATTGTCAGTTACTTTGGAGAGGGTTTAGAAGCTTGCTTTGATGTATTGCCCTGGTTATTGGAACTGTGTTTGACTTATTTGAGTTTTGGGGAAATATCTTCAGTTGTGTTGAGACGAATCAGTGATAAATCTTCAATTAAATGTAAAGACCTCGGCCAATAAAAAATTAAAATACAAAATATTGAGGAATTAGATGGAGATATATTTTGTACGTGATTTATAAAAAAGAATTGATAAAGATACATTTTTCAGATTCAAGAATTGAACAAGAGGTAAATACTAATAAAATATATTCAGAATTGTAGTCAATGTTACAGGGCTCTGCAGTAGAAATAACCAGTGAGGATATAGCAGAAGCTGAGATGAAATATTTTCCCCAGGAGTCACCTTATGGCATTTTCCGGTTATGCAGGTGAGATTCCACCACATTATGGCAAACAAAGCTTTTAAATTGGGACATTAATTGAGCTTCTATGCCTCTGTGCATGGTAAATTACTTGTGTGCATGATACAGCCACAACGGTTTGACATTTACCTTAGATATTGCACAAATGCACTCCTGGGGACCTTACTCTGATCAGATTAGATAATGGCTGTGATTGGTCAATTTCTGTTACCATGACAACCATGTCGTCAACTTTGCTCGTGTGCATGATACAGCCAGAACGGTTTGACATTTAGCTTAGATACTGTACACATGTGCTCCTGGGGACCTTTCCCCAATCTGATTAGGTTATGGCAGCGATTGGATAGTTTTTGTTGCCATGGCTTAGAGTCAGTGCTCTTGTTCTGATTCTGGTTTGCTAGGTTCTACTCATTTTCTACATGTTACTTGCCTGCTTTGCTTACCTTATTTTCTAACTTGGCCCCTCTGCATTTTACTTGCCTGCTTTGCTAACCTTCTTTTCTAACTTAGCTCTTCTACATTTTACTTGCCTGCTTTGCTTACCTTATTTCTAGCTTATCCTGCTTTGCTAGTTTGTACTGACCTGTTTAGCTTTTGCTAGACCTCTCTTTGATATTGAACTTGACCTGAACCTTGGCCAGTAGGTCTGCATACAATTCAAGCCAATTACATGGTAACAGTCAAAAGTAAAGTGTTATGATATCTCATAAAGGTCTGTGTAACTTAACTAAAATATACCAATTATGTCACTTTTGCCCTTTTTTGATCAATACCAATAATTGCATTTAACCTTTGTTGCCCAGAACCTATTTGGACAGCAACCTGGTTTTAGGAGAAAGTGACACTGTGATCAAGGATTGTTCACTGGAGCTCACTGGTCTGGAGTTGAGGTTTTATGGAGCAACTCTCACTGAATACCTCGACAGGAAAGTCTCTCATGTGGTGGTTTATTCAAAGTAAGGACAAACATTTAGAAATTGAGTTTAAGGTGTTGCTTCCTTGTAAGAAAACAAATTTTATATGTTTTTCTAAGATTAACTTTTGCAATATTAGCCTGTTAGTGGTTTTGACTGTTCATATGTTACTAATTGTAACAGGCCAGTGGATTAAGAACTGTGCTGACCACTATTTTTCGGAATGTTTGTGAACATCATGAAAAGGCCTGTAAATTGCTTCATATAAAAATAATTCCATCACCCCCACATTGTTTTATTCCAGAAGTCTGAAATTGAGGCTATCTGTATATTACTAGAATAAGGCACTGGATATTCCAGGTGTATATGCATATGCAACACCATTCACTGTTTGAGATTTTTTTTTCTGAATCATTACAAAATTTGTAAAACATCTGATCCTCATGGAAAATAGAATGAATTAATGAATTTATCTCCTGACAATACCTTCAACATACCAATTTTAAGAAAAAAACCAAAGAATTTACCGGTATGTATTTTTTTATTCCTTCACATTCATTTTTCTTGCTTCCTTGCTATATAATATTCTATGACCTGATCTTTCAGAGACCTTAGTCGGGTGAAGTCATTAAGAGAGGTTAATAAGCAGCGTGACCGCAAGTTCCATATTGTGACTGAAGACTGGGTCAGGGACTGCATTGATGAAGAGAGGCTACTGCCAGAGAGAACATATGAGGCCCCAGCTCAATAATGGACCAACTTTTGCAACATCAGCCTGTCAATGGCTAATATATGGAGATTAGTAGAATTATTAGAACATTGTCTTGGACTAAAGGCTGTGGGAGTTTCACAGTTTTGCTGTCTATTTATTTCAATCACATTAAACCACACTTTTTTTCTTTTGTTTTTTGGTGCAACATGACAATTGCAGTGTTTTAGTGTCAATATCATTGTTGTAAAATGGAAACCTTAAGGTTTTTCAAAGTTTTAAGATTTGAAATGGTCAATGACCCTAATCAAATTGTGAGGAGTTTACATATTATACACATTCATGTATACAGAAGCACTCATTGTCTATAACAGCACAACTGTATGTGTACTCTGTAAATTTGTTCAGGTTTCAAACAACTATTTTTATTTTCATAAATATAAAGGTGCTTATCAAAATTTGGATTGCAAAGAACTCGAGCTGTTCGATGTTATCCATGACTATATCTACTTTTCTTGAAGGAGATATCATGGCGAATATGTTCCCTTCCTTATCTTAAGGTCTATAATCCACAATCAGTTTGAAGCATCTGGAGAGAACTTCGGGTGGTCTCATATATTTACGTAACTGCCTTCGGCTCTGGGGGATTCCAGGATGAGAGTGAGGCTATGACACCAGTGGGGGGTATTTCCCATTCAGCACACATGGCGGACAAACCAAAAGATAACAGAGGCAGGTGGTCTTCTCTGTCATATATTGTTAAAATGTTAATATGATGTCATAATTATGCAATATCATGCAAGCACAGTATATAAACTCTAACTGAATTCAGACTGAATATTATGCAACTTTCTTCAATTGATAAGTAGTGTTCTCCAATCACCCATCGGCAAAGCCCAGATAGGTGATATAAGTCACCAGCTGCAAATACTGAGTCGAAACTACAGTCCACCTTCATTTATCTGACACTCTCGGTCGCACAAAATTATGTCGGATTAATGGGATTGTCGGTATTCTGAAACTCCATAATCTGACACATACACAGGGGGACACTGCCGTTCTGCATGTCACAAGAGCTGGTCTGTGAAGTGCCTAATTGAATCCTACTGGTGACAAGAGTTAATCTTACAATGAAAAGAACTCATCCCTATGACACTTTGGTTCTAATGAATGGGATGGTTGATTTAATCCCTTAGCTTTTTAACACTTGCCAGCTTGTTATGACAGCCCTGTGAGGGAAGAGATTAGACTAGCTCTTGTTGGGCCAAATGCAATTAACACCTGTATTGTGGGTCTGTCACCTGTCTGCAGTTGAGAGTTAATTGTTGTGTTGATGACAATCAGCTTGCAAATCAGTATTTCTGAACAATTAGCAAATGTTTGACTTTCTTTAATGTCGGATATATGAACCCAAAAACAATAGATTATGCAGTTTTGTGTTCAAAAAGGATTGTCGGTGTCTGAAACTGAAATTGTCAGATAGTTGAGTACAAATATAGAGAAAAACAGTTGGTCGCCAATAAAATATGGTCGGAAGGTGAAATGTCTGATTAATGAAGTGTCAGAAAGTGAGGGTGGACTGTACCGTTAAAACGGGTTCAATTTAAATAATAAAAAAATAAGACTAGCTGGTTAAGTTTACTTTTTCTGTGCTAAATTAACAAATAACATTACTTTGAACACATTTAAGCCAAAAAAACATAATTCTGTCCCAGTTTTTCATTATGGGTTATAGACCTTAATTAGATCAAGTAATAAAATTATGGTACAATCATATATTGTATATAAATTATTTTATTCTCAATAAACTTACACTGACAAATATCCCAGTTTTCTTACATCTCTGCATATTTGATATGCTGTCATCAGCACATGTACTATGGTATAAAATATTAATGCAAGTTTTATGGCTTTGAACATCAATATCTTATATGGTTTACAAATAGTGGTAAGAATCCCTTCAAAATTAAACAAGCTGAATGGGCAAACATTGACAATATTGTATATTTTAATTTGGAATAATCCTCAAGCAGTCCTGAATCTAAAATTCCAGGCTCCAGTCTTTAACATTTGCACTGCAGTCCTCTGTCCTGTATCACTGCAGTCCCATATGTCCTGTATCAATGCATTCCCATGTCCTGTATCACTGCAGTCCCATGTCCTGTATCAATGCAGTCCTCTGTCGTGTATCACTGCAGTCCCATGTCGTGTATCACTGCAGTCCCATGTCCTGTATCAATGCATTCCCATGATCTGTATCACTGCAGTCCTCTGTCCTGTATCACTGCAGTCACATGTCCTGTATCACTGCAGTCACATGTCCTGTATCACTGCAGTCCCATGTCCTGTATCACTGCAGTCCCATGTCCTGTATCAATGCAGTCCCATGTCGTGTATCACTGCAGTCCTCTGTCCTGTATCACTGCAGTCCTCTGTCCTGTATCACTGCAGTCCCATGTCCTGTATCACTGCAGTCCCATGTCCTGTATCAATGCAGTCCTCTGTCCTGTATCACTGCAGTCCCATGTCCTGTATCACTGCAGTCCCATGTCCTATATCACTGCAGTCCCATGTCCTGTATCACTGCAGTCCCATGTCCTGTATCACTGCAGTCCCATGTCCTATATCACTGCAGTCCCATGTCCTATATCACTGCAGTCCCATGTCCTGTATCACTGCAGTCCCATGTCCTGTATCAATGCAGTCCTCTGTCCTGTATCACTGCAGTCCCATGTCCTGTATCACTGCAGTCCCATGTCCTGTATCAATGCAGTCCCATGTCCTGTATCAATGCAGTCCCATGTCCTGTATCACTGCTGTCCCATGTCCTGTATCAATGCAGTCCCATGTCCTATATCACTGCAGTCCCATGTCCTGTATCACTGCAGTCCCATGTCCTGTATCAATGCAGTCCTCTGTCCTGTATCACTGCAGTCCCATGTCCTGTATCACTGCAGTCCCATGTCCTGTATCAATGCAGTCCCATGTCCTGTATCACTGCAGTCCCATGTCCTATATCACTGCAGTCCCATGTCCTGTATCACTGCAGTCCCATGTCCTGTATCACTGCAGTCCCATGTCCTATATCACTGCAGTCCCATGTCCTATATCACTGCAGTCCCATGTCCTGTATCACTGCAGTCCCATGTCCTGTATCACTGCAGTCCCATGTCCTATATCACTGCAGTCCCATGTCCTATATCACTGCAGTCCCATGTCCTGTATCACTGCAGTCCCATGTCCTGTATCACTGCAGTCCCCTGTCCTGTATCACTGCAGTCCCATGTCCTGTATCACTGCAGTCCCATGTCCTGTATCAATGAAGTCCCATGTCCTGTATCACTGCAGTCCCATGTCCTGTATCACTGCTGTCCCATGTCCTGTATCACTGCAGTCCCATGTCCTGTATCAATGCAGTCCCATGTCCTTTATCACTGCAGTCCCATGTCCTGTATCACTGCAGTCCCATGTCCTGTATCACTGCAGTCCCATGTCCTGTATCACTGCAGTCCCATGTCCTGTATCACTACAGTCCCATGTCCTGTATCACTGCAGTCCCATGTCCTGTATCACTGCAGTCCCATGTCCTGTATCACTGCAGTCCCATGTACTGTATCACTGCAGTCCCATGTACTATATCACCAGAGACCAGAATAAAGTAAGGATCGGGCTTGTAAGTATGATGAAGGAAAAAAAGCGGGGCATGGCAAGCATAGAACAGAATTAGCCTGCATACAAAATATATGACACAACTTTGTTATTGCTTTCTTGACAATACCTCAGACAATATTAGAGATATAACATGCATTCACATGGTGTAAAATGAGCAAGACTCTTTAAATGTGATAAAAATTGAAACTGAAGACACATTGAACTACAATCAATATTGAAAAGCAGATTGTAGTGATCAATTATTCTATTTTAAACTTTTAACATTTGGATCTAAAAAAAATATGAATGCATTTATAGTCTGGGGTTAATGGTATTTTCATGCAAAACATTCACACCACAGACAAAAAGACCATAGCTTTTGTTAAATTATATTTAATGTCACAAATTTATGAAGATCTGTTTGGTCATTAATACGTTACATTTACTGTGACATGTTATTAAAAATATGCTACTAGCAAAATATTATATGTACCGGTATATTAAAACTCTGAACACAAAAATGGCTGGGAAAAGGTCCATCTCTATGAATGCCAAAATGAAAACCTTTGTTACTTTCTATTTCTCACCATGATTAAGCAAACAATTGATCAAATGTTGTTTTGCAGACTGTATTTATTACTTAGCGGTTCAAATTTTTTCTCTTCATGAAGGTGTGCCAACCGAGTAAAAAAGAAATCACATTCATTTTTTCTGGCCTAAGCATGGCTATTAAAGAGTGCCTAGACCTGACTGGTAGCTGATACAGCAATCTTTGATTCATACCTTTACAAACTATCATCCATTTCTCATCCATTTCCATTCGCAATTGTTTTAATTATTATTATTACCATCTATCTTACATAAACCTCACAAACAAACCACATGCATACAATATCACATTCCAATCAGTATACATCATAAAGTTGATATCTTCATACAAATAAATAATATTATTTCATATATCAGTATGGGACCAGATCATTATTCTCATCCAATTTAGGACAGAAGAAATGCAGTGTCTTGTCCTGAAAGTTGGGTCATATTCCACATTTAAAGATAAATACATACTAATCTTAAAAGAGAAATTTGATAAGGCAGTGGTATAATAACAATGTTAGGTTGAGCATATCTAACATTGGAGTACATTTATAGTTAGCTCCTTGAGACCTATCTTATGCGTTCAAATTTGATGATAAATATATACATCAATAATCACAACAGTACAGGTTCAGTTAGGTAAATGTCCTAGATCATGTTCTAAAGGGTCAAGCATTTAATGGTGGACCTTATTGCCAGCTCAATCAATTTCATCATTTGGCTTGACATGCATGTGCTTTCATGGCATGGTCTGATGTATATGAAAGGAAAGTTAACACAAACCAACTCATCTATGATATAAACTCACAAATATGAGTAATGTTTACCCATATTAAGACATTCAGCTATTATGAATTATTTGTACTTGCAATATAAAAATATGGAAATGTTTAGTTGAGACCTATATTGCTGTGAATAATGGTTGAAAGATTGTGATGTCATGAAGTGCCCAAATGACGGGCAATGTAATTTCTATTGATTTCTTTATTAAGAATATAACATATATTGTTAAATATATTGTTAAATTCATTTTTATTGACATAAGAAAGAAATACTGTGACAAGTTTTTTGTACAAAATTTTGCAGTTGTGGAGATTTGTATTAATACTGCCTTCCTCATATTTCTATTCTCTGTGACTGAGACATATGCAGGTTGATTAAATTGTGTTTTATAAATAATGATCTGAGAAAGTTCATGGAATGAATGAGGTACTGTTTGAGTGTAATTTCCACCTGTGACCATTATGAAGACATAATACTGACAGTTTGGGCAGCATATTCTGTGCCAATTAGGCCTCTCCATAGTAAAGTGAATTCTTGGATTGTATCCTTTAGTCTTCTCTTATGATGACGTTCCCTGAAACAAAATTTATTTTTAATACCATTGATAAATAACTAATCAAATTTAAAATACCCATTTTAAAAGTGTTTCATATGCAAAGAATATATCTATTCTGAACCTACTTAATAACTCTTGCAGCAAACTGTTGCTTTTGCTGTTTGGTGGCATGTGGTGTGGGGAAGCCATCCTGTTTCACAACCTCTGCTAATAGATGGCGCTGCAAGTCCAGATGATGCTTATTAAGGGCCAAGAACACATCTGCCATAGAATCTATGACAGCACGTGGCGACTCCCCACCTATGGACTGAAATTAAGAAGAGAAACCATTAAAACCAAAACTAAGCTTCAAAAGATGAGCATTATCTGGACAATTATAATACAGCTAGATTGGGAGCAATACTGATAGATTATGTGATTAATGTCACCAACCCTCATAAGTTGATCAACTAGGATATGGCCATGATTGGCAACCACATCCTTGACTCTTGAATTATTCTCACTGCAGCCAATTAGCTCTGACTGCAACATAAAAACATAATAAATGGAGAATATATATATATATGTAGGAGTGTGTGTGGGTCTAGGCCACTTATTGGTGTCCTGTCCAATAGTCTTTGGCAATTTCATGTTCTGTGTCTGAAAATGTTAACCTTATTTTTTACTTTGTTCCAACCTGCTATTTGATTAAATACATTTATTTTGACTTTTACATAGTGACTTATTTATCAGCAATACACACGGAAATTATCCATAATTACCAGGAATGAGCAAGCCTGTTTTACTGTCTGTCCTTCTGACATTGCCATGGATATCACACCTGTTTAAAAGTGAACAGTTTTTGAGGAATTAACAATGTAAAAACACATTCTTTAATTTTATTTGGAAAGCAGATATGTTTACTACAGGGCCAATATATCTTTTACTCTGATCAGTTTCAATGGCATTGGTTTTACATGAACACCCATAATAGATATTAGACAAAATGTTACCTTGTGAAAAATAAATCTTTTACTTTTTCATTTCAAATAAGATGAAAAAATTCATAATTCCAATAATAAATACATTTACCAGAACATATTTAATGTATTTATATGCACTTCTGAAATACTTACCAGCTTGGAAAAGGGCTAATATGTTACAGTTTTCTTCCAAAAACATTTTGTTGTTTTTCTTGGCAACCTGCAAGCACAACAGTGTTATTATATCTCAATAAAATTATCAATATTGATGGGTTGCATTTGACAGCTATCTTGGCCTAATAGGTTACCTCTCTGTGTAATTTTGACACTTATACATGTACCGGTAATAACCCGCATTTATGTTAATGGAAGATTTCAATTGGTTTCCATTATCCTAAAATCTAATATATTTATAATTAGTTTGTCCTTTTCTTATTCTGATATCTTTATTTTTCTACAACAGAGACTATATATTGTGAACAAATTGAAAAAAGTAAATAAAGGATTTTTAGAGCTCAGACACAACAAATAAAGTTAAATTTAAATGGTTTCCCATGATGCTAAAATATGTCAAACAACACAAAAGTTTTTTTCTATTTGTATAGTTTTAATGTAATATTAATTTCCTACTTCAATGTGATTGATGTTCAGTAGTCAGAATGTACTGACGATCCAGATATATACTGGACTTTTGAACATGTAAAATTATTTGGTCTGAAATGACTCACCTGTGCAAGGAATATCATAAACATCTCAGCTATGTCTGGGTGTTCCCTGATACCTAAAATAAGAAATATCCACAATATAATGCAAAAGTTTTTCCACCAAATGCTGTAATCCGTAAAATGCCATATTTTTACTTTGAACTGAACTGTTTAAATAATATATGACTTTAAACATTATACATTTTTTCTATTCTCCATTTTTCCCTGTTCTTTATGTCCAAATTATGCCACGTTTCCTTTTCTAAAAATGATCACTTTAGTCTTAAAAGATTTGTACCCACCTGTCTCATAAAGGGACTGACACTTGGTGCATATGGCATGGAACAACACTGCTGATGTGGCTTTGTAACCTGGGTCTGAGGCAAATAGGATCATTAACTGAAAATATACAAAGAATGACACTTCCTTTTAAAAAAAATGCAATGTATCAAAAATGTTTAATTGATATCATTCACTGCATATAGTATTAAATTTTAAAGTCAATTTTGATAACAAAAACTGCATCCATTATTTCACATATGAGGATGCTGGCAATTCATTGGTATGGTGCATACTTACATGATGTTAACTATATTGAATACAAATGTATTGCAAAAATATTGATATTGAATTAGGGACACTAACTTACCTGTTTGGCAAGGTCTATGATGACGGCATGGGGATACGTTGTGAACATGGTGATGACTATCTCAGATGTCTCACTGGCAAGGGGAGCAAAATCATCCATCAATGTACGTACTGATCGCTTGAACATGTCGCACATCACCTGGATAATAAAGGGATAGGAACTAGATACAATATTTTTAAGGAATTTTTTTCGTCTCTGTACAGTTTTATAGGATGAAGGAGAATTATAATGCACATTGATCTGTGGGCTCTGTCAGTATGACAGCACGAGGAAAACAGTGGGGCACATTTGGATTGGACAATGGAGTGACTTGGCTTGCAGAGCCCTGTTTGTCCGTTAATGTTTGTCCAATGGTACATGCCTAACACCCTGACAAACCACAATATAGGTCACATGATTGTATACATTTGGCCAACTGGTTGTCAAAAGATTTCAGAAAGTACTTGGCACTTTCAGAAAAATACAGTAACCATGGTCAGTGCATTTTGGTTGATTGTATCAGTTTCATGGCCACATATCATTTAAGCACACCCAAACCTCTGTAAAATTGCCTGTGACCTCTTTGGTTTTATGAATACTTTAATTATATATTTAATGGAAATTATTTTACGAGAAAGTATCTCTTTAATGTCAGGGCTGGCTGTTAATGTTTCAGTCCGAGTTGGATGTGATGAAGAAGGCAAGCATTCTGCTAAGCTAGTCTTGAAATAAGCAGCCATGAATATATCAAGCCCACTTGGCCTGGTAGTGCTCCTTAAATTAGGATAACAAAAATTTTCACCAGTTAACTTATCATTTAAAAATTTGAACTTTTGGCCCAATTCTGGTGGATAACCAGAGTTGATACTTTTCCATTTGGTGCTACCTCAATTTGGTTTGGCATTGATTATATTGTAACCATGAAATTGTGAGCTAGAACTTGTAACCACAAAGGTCCAAAAATATGTGATGGGTGGCTAGCTGGGAGTTGGCTAGCTGGGCATAGTGATAAATTAGTTGCCTCTCTGGTGGGTTCTGCTCATTCTTATTTGATGTGCAATAATAATATTCAAGATCTATACTTTATTTTACATTCTTGGCCAATATGTAAAGAGAGAAAAAAAAACAAAGAAATTGCAATTTTGGACAGCTTGGTGTATTTTGAGATATCCCCCTACTGCCTGGCCTCTGAAGAGTCGGCAAAAATAGTCTTCAAAACATTATTTTGATCAATATTTGACAGAATCAAAGATATAAATTGTCTTACATCAACAACGGCCACATCTGAGACCCAGGTATTTAGCACAGCCTGCAGTACAGGCATCACCTGCTGTAGCACCAACAATACCTGCAATCATACCAACCTGTATAACAAACAACCTGTATAACAAACAACCTGTCCACTTCTCAGAGATGTGATATCATTATTTAATGTTGCATCATAAACAAGCATGTATTGTAAATTAGGAAGTTGCAGTATACATTCAATCATCTAAACACAAAATTTTGATTCGATAAATAAAATCGTGTGTAAGAGATAATGATCATGTATCATTTTAACTATTGTGACAATTGGTCTACTTGAATGAAGATATTTATTCTTAACTTTGGCTTCAGACAAAATTGGTAGAAGATGAAATATGCAGCCAATTATTAAAATATGCTATATTGAATATCCTTTGAGGTTTACATTGAATAGAGATGTGTCTTTACGAGTGATTTAATGAACTTTGTGGGGAAAAACATCTCCCTAGAATACAATTTCAAATTAAAAACCAAAGTGGAATTTTTGAAGGATTTTTTTGAAGAGAGAATTATTTTAATTGTTACTCACAGGTTGTGGTCCCTCAGGCTTTACAAATGATTCCTCCTGTCCTGACATCTCTTCCTGCCAGTTTATATTGAGTGTTCCAAACAACCAACACAACATATTCAACTTCAGCAAAACAACTGACTTAGTGGCTGGTGATGGCTGCAATAAGATACAGAATATGAGAAAGAAATATATCCTTTACAAGTAAATTACAGAAAAACATAGGCCATTGGCCTTAGAGCTATGCTCATCATTGCTTTTTGTAATATTTGGAAACATATTCTGGAAACTGCTTCATAAATGTCCATTTAAATCCTTTCCCTGAGCAGACTTGAGCAGATGATAATTTTGACCAATCATAATTTTGATGATTTTGACCAATCAAAATGCATGTTACACATTGAACATTGAAGGCTAATTTTTATGATGTCATCTAAATTTGCAGCCTCCTTGTCAGCTGAGTGAGTTATTTGAAAATTCATAAAACAACAGACATAAATCTGAGCCAAATGGAAAATACATAAGAATCCCCTGAAAATACAACATCTTTGCTGTGAATTGCTAAGAACTCCTCTCAGTAGTTTCAGAGAAGATCAAAATTGACGGACAGAATGACCAATTTTTTTCTCCTGAAAGAGGGCATTAACCTCAGCTCAATGTAATGTCCCCAGCTTTTCAGGTTGCAAAGAATGCTGGGGACAAAAATGACATGAAAGGTAAATACATTTATTAGACATTATTTTTTCAAAATTAATGCACAATTCTTTTAAGTTATCCAGGCCACTCCTCTAAACTATGGGAACTTTACCTGAAGTGTGCTAAATTAAGGTTTTACCTCTGCATTTGCAATTTGTTGAAGTTGCTGGATGTGAGGTGCAAGTATAATATCTAGGTTCTTCATAATATCATTGAGAGGTAGCACAGATAACACGTAGCCCAGACAGGCCATCAGGCGGATTGCATCTCGATACTGCAAAAACCAAAAAAATCTTTCAACGTCAAACCTTTTGTCATGATAAGTAATATTTATTGAAAGATTAGAATTGAAACAGTGATGTTCTAATAAAATTAGCATTCATACAAATCAGGCAGTCCAGCCTGGATCAAAGTCATAAGAAGAAAGAATATGATGAATATGGTATATGACTGCTCAAGTTTAATCCTTATGACCATGGTGTTAAAATGATATATCAACTGTAAGAAGCAGGCAAAATCATTCCTATGCAATTGATATATATTAGTTAGCCAATTTATTAAATGGTTTTGTTGTAAAAAATAAAAAATTGGATAATTTAACGATAATATGTAAATTATAACCTTGAGTTTTTGGCTTTGCAGTGCTTCTTGACTGGCTGTAAGTATTTGTGTGACAAATGGCATGAGATGGTCCTGGTTCTCACGGACGACTTCTTTCAGTGACAATGTGGCCGGCTGTGCCAGCTCAACATCCTTGATGCCCTGAAGCATGAGGGGAATCACATTCCTCAGCACCTCTGGGTGGGCACTTATCCACTCTGCATACGAACCTAAACAACCAAACTGTGCCTTGAAACATCACTAATATACACAGACTTACCTCCTACAAAATATATTGATAGTTGGGGAGAGATACTCACTAACCTATGAGATAAAGAGCCTGAGATACCAGGTTGTAATTTGTAGAGGGCACATTTCCCAGCATAGAGAACAGCTGGAGAGAGAGAGAGACTTACTTACCTATGAGGTAAAGAGCCTGAGATACCAGGTTGTAATTTGTACAGGGCACACTTCCCAGCATAGAGAACAGCTGGGGAAGGTATGTGTTCTCTTCCAATTCGACATTTTCTGCTATGGCAGTCACTGCATATAACACTGCTTCTACCTCCTGAAGTTACAATATTTAATAAAATAAACAATTTTATAAATTAGGTCATTCTTCATAGCCATAAATTGAAACAAATGTATTATACATTATTTCATTTAGAATACTTCAAAACAGGAATACTTATTCACCTGCCATCGCACTTGTTCTGCTGCTGATTTCTCTAAAATTGTTCCTAAGAGCTGACACAAGTTGGATAAAAGTTCACTATGCAATAACTGATAAGCATACATCTGAAAAGAAATCATGTGTAATGTATAAGAAATAATACAAACCTGTGATATTCAAGGCTAAACTGTTTAAAATTGCTTTACATTGGTAGTTTTTCAAGTTAACTAATGTTTAACTTGATCAGAAACATTATGATTTGCATTAAGATATCTGAGCACTATTAGACTTTCTGCAGCTGAAGGCCAGAGCATCAAAAATCATTTTTAGAACGGCTTACCAATGTGTCTCCTACATCCTGTCTGTAACATCTAAACTGCTCTTTTTCTTCTGTAAGACAAAATGACAAGATATAAAATTTCACGTTTTATTTATCTACTGATGTAACTTTATGTACTGATTTATCTATGATACAAAGCTTGCTCACCTGAATTGAAATTGTCATAGTCATTCTCAAGTGGGAACTGCACTTTTTGAAGAAGGATGTTAACAAGTTGCAAATATACAGGAACATATACATCAGCCAGAGCACTGTACTTATCAGAGTCATATGCCACTATTTCATCCTAAAAATACAAATATACCTGTTCTGAAACTATTTACACCTTAACAAATGTATTTATACACAAACTTAGACACGGAAAAAATATTGTCTTAAATCGAAGAATGGGCAGGTGCATAATGATGCTTACAAAAAATGACAAAAGGATTCTTATCTTACCTGTAGATTATACCAGAAACCAAAAGCTAAATCACTGGACTTTTCATCTGTTGGGTAGTGACCTGGAATTGCTATGCATTCCTGAAAGATTGGAATGTTAACCACAGTTAAACAATGTATTTTACTTAAAAGATTGAAATATACCATACAAATTTAAAATAACATTTGCATATAAAATATGCCATATAAATATATAAATTATACCATAAAAATATATAAAAATATATAAAATATACCAAAATTTCATAATAAGAGTGTTTTTTAAATATGTTTCTTTAATTTTCATGAAATTAGTTGGGAATGGAAATAGATTAAAATTGCATTTGACTAGACCATTGAGCATATTTGGTAAAAAAAAATAAAAATAAAATATTGAACATACCAAAACAAGCCTGACAACATTAACAGCCAGCTGCTTCTGTTCTTCATCAGCCAGCGTACAGGTGACAAGTACCCTTGTGCTACAGTCCCCGGCTGCCGCCACCACCCTCACCAAGCCCTGACACTGGTCCTATGCATTCAAAACACAATCATTAAACTGAAAAAATCCACATTTTTTCACTGGAGCTAAATTTGACCATATCTGTCAAGAAAAATACATTTTGCAGGATAATATTAATGAATAATGTGGCCCAAAGATAACAAAGCACTCATGTTGATCATTGAAGAGTAAATCCAAAACTAACTGACCACATCATGTTCATGTATTGCTTTCTGCAGCATTGGTTCTAACTGCAACACACTCGGTAGCAACATCTGGATGCATTGGGGGTATCTACAAGGGAAACAGCCACCCATCTTTCATGTCTAATATTTTATTCCACACTATTATGTCTTAGGAAAATATTTTATAGACTTGGTATTTTTCAAGCTATTCATTTAAGCCCTGGCCATGCCAATGGGAATATATGCTAAGGCTATCGCTATTAAATTTCCGCTTCCCTCTGTAGTGATCACATATCTTGTGTAGAAACAACATGTGACTTACAGGGCAGCAACAAAACAAGGACTAGTTTAAAGAAGAAAAAGACACTAGTTCTAGAACATGCCATCATTTTAGCAAGAAATATTTTATCATTGATATTATGCTCCACTGCTAACATTCAGCAAATTTACTACCTTTTAAAAGTCATCTTGGCATCTCAGACAACAAATTCAACTGGAAAGCTACCCCCCCCCCCCCCCCCATATGTTGACCTTTAACTTGCAATGCGTCCAATGAATTAAGGCCATGCCCCTCAGTCAAACAAGATGTGATATATGATAGGATTTGATATATTAAAAAGAAATTTAGGAGGAAATAGATAAAAATTAATTAGGTATTATCAATTAGATTAAAGGTCCTGATTTACGTATATAAATATATATATCTATGTAAACAAACAAAAAACACAAAAATATCTGCTACACCATGCAACAACAGGTTTACAAATCTTAGATTGAACATTATTTACATCCACCTGTAGTTTTCCTGATTGGAATAAATGTTGACCAGAGTTTCTACAGCTTGATCAAATAAGGCCTCATTTTGAAGAGCAGAGAACACACTGAATATGAGAGGCATAAGATCTGGGAGGTGGATACCAAACTGCACCCAGCTGGACAGACAGTGCAGACATTGCTCCTGAACCTGTACAAACACAAAAAGATTTGGTTTATTTTAAACTGTAAAATGAATATCATAAATATAAACCTAAATGGGACTAAATGAGGACATAAAGAAATCCATGACCATAGGTCCCACACTGAAGATTTATGTGACAAAAAACTGTGATCTTATGTTGTGATATGATGGGATTGCGCAGTCTAATTTAGTCATGTTTGTGCAAAAACCCATGGGTTTTACAATCTCAATATGAAATGTGTAAAAAATTAAGGTTAGGCCTGTAGACTAGCTATTAAATTAAATTTGATCATCCTAAAGATTAGTTTACTTGGTTTCACTGCTAGTACCTGTGGCGGTGTGGTGGGAACAAGGAGTCCAGACAGTAAGGACAGCACTTGGGTAGCAGATTTCTGTAATTCCTGTCTTACATCTGCCTTCCTACCCTGCCTCAAGGGGCTGGAGTAATACTGCAGTAAACATCATAAGATACAAAAGATAAGAATTATTTTCAGAAAATATAAAGTAATACTCTGGCCTGCCAAAAACAGTGAACTGCTTTTCAGTACCAATAATATCATCAATGTCACAAAACATTTAAAATTACCAACCTCTTCAGGAAGGACAGTTAGTAGCTCCAGTAATATAACACAAACTTGGGAACTCTGAAACCATTAAAATTATCTTTATCCTAACAATAAATATTTGTTTCTCAATGCAACTTAAACAAAAAAAATATTAAGCTACCTATTTGTAAAACAAAATTAGTTATATGACTCTTATCATTGAAATACAATATTTTTTAAGGGATAATTTTCTTTCAGCTTGTTAAAACAATTTTAAGTGGAAATATGCTGATGTAGTATATACCTGCAGATGAGGTAGATTGGCAGCCTGGAATGTTCCCATGATACCTGACACAGCATCAGGCCATACTTCTGGCATTGTGTGCATAGCAAATGCTGATAACTGAAATGACACCATTTCAAATGAATCACCACAAATACTTGTCTTATAAGTTCAACAAATTTCAGCATATTAAGCATTTAGATTAATTGTGATGTCAATTTATCTCTAATAATGCCAAGTTTTTCTGACATCGGCCATTACTTTAAAACTAGGTTTAAAAAAAAGTAACTCACAGCAATGCACAGCCTTGTGAGAACCATTTTTGGACCTGCAGCAAAATTGGCTATTTGCTCAAATAGCTGGGAGCGAAGAGGTGCCACTTGTTCTGGAGGCAACTCATGCCTATAATATAATTAATATATAAATACAACAATCAAATGTCAGAAATTATTGATTAATAAGGAAACAATTGAGTAGATTAAATTTGGGTGCTTGTCGATAAATAATGCGGATTTTGATATAGTGTTGATCTTGATATTCCCAGCACTTTTTTAAAATCACAGACCTAGCCCATATTATATACTTTCCTTCATCATTTGATCACTTATCAATATTCTTCAATTGAAAACAATATTCCCTACAGGCCCATATATTTACATCAATCTCAAGTAATAAATCAATAATGAAAACCACCATAGCATGCATGGACATTACTTACCAATATCTAGAAATCTTCACATGCAGGCATTGTGCTCCAAAGAACTGGACTGCTGGGTTCTATTAATAAAATGTACTCATTAAACTTTTCATAATACAAATCATTCTTCTTCATTTAAACAAGTTTTCATGTCAAAACATTGAGAGCTGTACATTATATAAAAAATATAAAAAGAATATGTTACCTTGTCTTTGTGAAGAAGTTGCCAGCTGAAGGTCCAGGCCTCAGGTGAGATTTGGGATGCAGTGAGCCACTGGTGAATTCCTTGCTGACTACCAGCATCCTCATAGAACTGCTGAACAGCCTAGAAATAAACAATCTATGTCATTCCCTGCTGACTACCAGCATCCCCATACAACTGCTGAGGTGCCTAAAATACACAATCTATGCCATCCTACGCTAACTACCAGCATCCCCAAAGAACTACTGAACAGTATAAAATACTCAATCTATCTCATTCCTTGTTGATTTCAAACCTCTTCATTGAACAATTGTCAAGTTTCTGTCTTACCCTCTCTATATTTTCAGCATTTAGTTCCATTATCCCTGGTCCATTGAGAAACACACTTCAGTTTTATCTGGAATGAAATATAAGAACAATATATTAGTAATTCTACTTCCCACATTCATTTGTACTTCTTGTCTCAGAACAAAATTTGGCAAAGCTGTGCCATGCAGTGCCCCTGAAGTGCTGGGGACAGGAAATGATCACTGCCCTACTATTTTTATTTGCCTCGTAACTTAAAGATCAAAGATTCAAATTCCCAAAGATTCAAACATCCGTTGCTATTGCATAATCTAATGTAGTCTTGTCCCCGATCCAAATCATAATGAGGGTCTGCTATGGGCTGTTGAGAGCACAGGAGTGATTTTTCTGAATCCCTGCGTTGGAGTTTTATTCATTGGGTTTACGTTCTGACCCATTTCTCACTTGTGCAAGAGAGCTGGCAGTGAGAGGACCCTCTGTTTTATGTGTGTGGAAAATTTAACCAGTCAGTGGATAGTGTAAAGGTATGAAATTAACCGAGTAACCAAAGAAATCACAGAAAGTGACACATGACAAAAACTATTGTGAAAGGTTTACCATGTCGCCCTCTAGTGGAGTTGTTGAGATACTTATGTCAAGAATATCCTTGTCAACTTTTAAATCAATTGGAATAATATTCCAGATTTTATCTCACAAATTTACATAATTTGAGAAGTAGACTCGCAGATCTATGAAAATGAAGACAGACCACAAAATTTAGCATAAAATGTCCCCAATAAAGTGAACCAATTCCGAGGAAAATAACATTTTTTTTTAAATAACAATTTAGCTATTTATTCAAAATATTTGAGTTTTTTTAGAATTTTAAGACTGGAAGTTCAAAACAGGAGGCCTTCATCTGAGATTTACTTTGATCAAACAATCCCAAGTTAAAACTCCTTAAAATATGATAACAAAGGATCTAAAGCATTAATGAAATCACAAAGGTCACATCCTTTTTTACACTCTAAGTTTAAGGTATGCTTAAATGATATGTGGCCACAAAACTGTGATCAAGCAAGCTGTCTCACTATAATCAACCAAAATACACTGACCATTTTTATTGTGTTTTGTGGAAAGTACTGGCTGCATTTTTTTTACCACTATGTGGTCACACGTATACAAGCATTTGACTTCTATGTGGTCTGTCAGGCTGTTAGACCTGTTCCAATGGACAAACATACCAGTAAATGGAGAGACAGGCCTCTGTAAGCCAAATCATTTCAATGTACGATGTCAGTCTGAAATTTCCCTCCCATCTTGAAGGTGGGCGGAAGTTTACAATGCAAATTCTTCCCCGTCATGCACTGCTCTCTCGCGCCAATTTTGTCATTTTTTCGGTAACAAGTGAAGTCGGCCCCTGAGTGGAATCGGCGTCTAAGAGAAGTCGGCCCCCACATTTAGATGACTAGATTTTCAAGTTACCGGAAGAAAATCAATGGCTACCAAGGGTCCCTAGGGTTAGTTAATGCCCTTACGGTCAAATAGCCTTCTCGAAGGAGATTTCATGAGTTTTGAGTTACAGAGTGACTGGGGCCAGCTTCTCTTGGGGGCCGAGTTCACCTACCCAAGATGGTGCTGACTTCACTTGGAGGCCGACTTCACAAGTACTTGTGCCCGACCAGTTTTCCGTCGTTACCAATTACCGCCGATTACAGCGGCTAAGCCGGAGAGGACCGTTGTAGCTGCTGCCAGTCATAGAGAACCGCATCAGTTTGTTCTCACTGCACGTGCTGGTTGGTCAATGACGTCATGTCAATGGTTGGCACGTGCACGAGGCGATTACGTAACGCAAATATGATGTACTTCAAGAGATGAAACAAGTTTGTCAGGAATTTCTCATCGTAGAGCTTACAGAGCATTATGAACGGTGTGCTTTGGACAGCAGACGCAGAATACAAAGACAAAACAATTCCAGAGAAAAATATTCCAAAAAATTAAATATATTCCATGTTTTTGCCAACTTTCTTGGCTGCAGAAAATTCAGATCACTTTTGTGCCCGGAAGTCAGACTACACACGTGCATGCTAAATCTTGATTGGTGAGTTGAACATATTTGAATATGGTGCGTATTGTTTTGATTGACCTCTCGTGAAAATGTATTGTGACGTTACATAACTCTTTGACTTATCTATTACTTCCGGGCACCAAAGTGATCTGAATTTTTTTTGATGCCATACCTCTGACTTTGGAACAATATAAAGTAACATTCCTAATATATTTTTGAAACATTAAAATCACGGACCACAAGCTAATACATTTTAGAACATGGCCAGATACAAATTTGGAAGGAAAGCAGTCGTTTGCACAGTTTACAACATCATATGCCTCGAAAGGTCGGGAAATGCATAGATTTTTGTTTCCTCTCTTGATATATCATCATATTTGCGTACGCATCGGTATCCCTGCACGTGCAGTTGTCCGCGTGTTGTGAGAGGCTGGAAGCTAATGCGGTTCTCTATGCTGCCAGTCACGGTCTACTTCATCGGCGGAAACTGGTCGCTGACAGGCATTAATTTTTACATGGACCAGCTAATAATCCGGGAGAGCAGATACTTGTGCCCGACCAGTTTCCGTCCCTACCAATTACCGCTGATTACAGCGGCTGAGCCGCAGAGGACCCTTGTAGCTGTTGGCAGTCACGGTCTACTTCATCGTCGGAAACTGCTTGCAGACGAGTAACGAGAATTGGGAAGGCAAGACAAGGGACCCCTCTCCCTTCAAATGCCGCAGTAAAGTGTAATCGGCGGTACGGAAAATTGGTGCCATTTTTACTCTCTCTGAGGAAAATGAGCCTTTTCTAACCTGTGCCCATTGTGAAGAAAATATTAAAGATTTTAAACTCACTTTCAACAGATTGGCCTACTCCTTTGTCATATTTTTCCTACGGTTTGCGTTTTGATTCGCGACTTTCGTGTTTATTAACGACCTTGACCTTGATCGTAATTTATCTCGTGTGAAGTATCGTACAGCTTTTGGAAGAAATATTTTTGTCTGAACGTTTGCTAAGATTTCTGGATATGATATCAAGATATTTCAATTCAGTGCTAAATTGTTCACCTTATTTTAATATCTTTAATACCTTGTAATGCATCATTTTATCATAAAACATAGGATAAAGGCGCATTGACGTGGCTGTAAAAAACGAGATTTTGAACGAAACTCTCCAAAAGTCGAAAGCAGTGCCGAAAAGTAAACATGTCAACATGGACACGACAGTACAAGCTGTTAACTTTGGGCTGTCGTGCTGGCCCAAAGCATACGAAATATCATATGCTATGTCATTTAGTGACAATTATTCTCTTTTTGTATTTCTGGATCAGATTTAACGGAGGTAGGTTTCTCCCCCTTGACTCCTGACTTGTTTTGAAATTGAACTTTAAAAATCAGATCAGTTTGAGCATGTACAGTGACCGGCAATCAAATCCGGACATTTTCATGTTTTTCACTCCCGATTTTCGCAAAACCTTTCAAAACTTTGTAAAAACTGCTCACATCGATAGAAGACCGTCTACTGCAAAGGCCTGTGAAATAAAAATGATATCCTTTCAATATTTACATAAATAGCGGGAAATTCACGCATTCAGTAAACCTGCAGATTGTCCGAGTTCACATTGACTGAGATATACAGTGATGTTGGTAACGTCACCACTTCTGACGTCATTTGACAGTGATGCGATCATTCGTGCCGTGAAAACAAATAAACACTTTTAACGTTTTGAAAGGAATAGGAATTACAAGATGACGTGTGACGCACAATATTCAGCTCAATTGCAATTACTACAGGTCAGTTTTACTCGATATTTGACGGAATTAAAAATGTCCAAGTTTCATCTGCCGGTTTCGGACAGTTGCCGGTCACTGTAGGTTCTTTTCAGCACCCAGTTTCAGCTGATAAAGTAGACTGTCACATCCACCGGCTACAAGGGACCCTCTATCTTCAATTATGCTATCTTAGCAGCTGAAATCAGTGGCTAATTATGGTAACAAGTAAAGTCGCCCCGAGGAGAAGTCATGGTCCAAGCCCCCAGGCCCCTACTTGCAAGGGACCAGTTTTCCGTCACTACCAATAACTGCCGATTACAACGGCTAAGCTGGAGAGGACCCTTGTAGCCGCTGCCAGTCACGGTCTACTTCATCGGCGGTAACTGGTCCAGCACCAGTAGAGATACCCCCAGGTGGAAAAATGATTGACAGCTCACCTCACAAGTTGATCGACAAATGTATCAAATATTGAAACAAGTTGGTGTTAATGTATCAAGTATGTTGCAAACATAAATAAATTGTTATGAACATTATATAAAAACTGGTAACATTACACTGGGATGAGAGTGAAACAAAGCAATTCTTTCTATCAGTATATTATATGGGTACAAGTTGTCTTGGATGCGAGATTGATTGGGTGCGACTTGTCTCAGGTGTGAGTGTGTAGCAGGTACGAGTTGTCTTGAAAGCAAGGAAATTAACAGCTATCGAGGGTCCATAGGGTTAGTTAATGCCCTTATAGAGTCAAATAGACTTCTCAAAGGAGATTTCATGAGTTTTGAGCTATTACAGAGTGACCGGGGTCGGCTTCTCTTGGGAGCCCGAGTTCACCTTTCCACTTGGGGCTGATTTCACTTGGGGGGACGACTTCACTTGGTGGCTGACTTCACTGGTATTTGTTAATTATTGGTAGCGATGGAAAACTAGGGACTATACCCAAAGACATTGTCAAAATAGACTTGAAATCCTTTGATTTTAGAAATACAATGCACTGCCCATCCATTTTAACACACAACTCTGTAAGAACTCGACATACGGCAACTAACAGTCAAACAATTATGTACCGTTTAAATCAACATAAGATGTCAGCCCTGTTTAAAAATATTTCTTTGTTTTTTCTTGATCTCAGCATCTTTTTGCCATTGTTTACGAGTTTGCGCAAAGTCATGAAAGTGGGTCAGTTTATCCACTGGAGTGACAGCAACAATCTGGAAACTCCACAACGTTGTGGTGCTTCTGACGTCATATGAAGTTTCTCCCTTGGTGTTTCCATGACATCATCACTTGGACTCTTCTGAATGTCATTTCACGTTGTCAAGTGTAATGTCGGGTAAAAAACTGAGGAAAAGACGCTACAGATAACCCCCGGATTTACATTTACAGAAATTATGACTGGGAAAGACGATGACATGGGTCATAACTGCAACAGTAAATCGCCGGAGGTAGAGTTTATTTACTGGGGAAACTTCAATATGATGGGCAGTGCGTGGTGTTTTTAGAAACAGTGGATTTCAAGTCTATTTTGCCGATGTCTTTGAGTATAAATGGAAACTCGCAATCATGCTATACCCACTACACACAAGCACCCTAGACAACTCTTGTGGTACCTTACATGTAAACTTGCAATCACAATCTTGTGGTACATTACATGTAAATATATATATTTATATATATATATTAGGCCACATCAAATAATGTTGAAAGTGATGTAAAACCACAAACAAATAAGAAGATAAAGATTACTTTTTCAACATTGACTGTCTTTGGTCAGCAATAATTGGTAATACTATAAGTTAGTTATAAAGAAACTTGAAGGCATATCCAGGATAAGATAAGCTGTTTATGTAACCTGCCAACCAGATTGAGTCATAATAGAAGTTTCAGTGAATGCTTCATTGTCCCAATCAAAAAAGATAAAATTATTCTTGAAACCATCATAATCTTATGCCATTACAAAGCTTTCAATTATATGCACTGCAGGTTTGATACCCTCGTTTCTAACAACTCAGCCTGAACAGAAGCCGCTGGGTGTTCACATATTGGACTTCTTCCCTCAGCTCCAGCAGGATGCTAGCAAAATTACCTGGGCATGTGCTGTCAACAAGGAGGAAGATGTGAAGAAAGCACTCAATGGTGGGTCTATCATATATGTAAAAATATACTTGTAGTAAGTGTAATAGTAATGAAAACAAATTCTATTATTTGTTCAATAAGCTAAAATATGTCCTGTGTTTTGCAGGTGATATGCATGTACTGGAAGGAGATGTTGTGTTACGTGGTCAAGGTACAGCAGACCAGCAGATGGAACCGATCATGGCCAGTCTGCCTAGTGTGACAGGAGACCTCACATTCACTCAGTGGATAGCCTTAACTAAAGATAGTGGCAAAGCAATAAAACTTGACTTTCAAAGCATAGAAGCAATAGAACTCACACTGCAGATCCTCAACAAATTGGAAACCAAGGTAGTGTACTTATGCAGTGATTGTTTTTTATATATCTTACCATTTAATACATATATTTTTGTTAATGTTGCAATGATGTATCTCTTTGGGATGGTGTGAAGTTTTATTGATTAAACCAGCTGGTATTCACGGTTTTTACTATTTCTGCGTGGTCTAACCAGATGAATAAAATAGATTGGAATTGCTTTCATCAGTCATAAAAAATATTTAACTTGTTTGAGATTACCATAAATCCTAAATTAGATCTAAGCTGGAAAGGGACATTTTTACTGTTGTGCAAACATTTGTGAGTATGATGCTGAATTAACTTGAGCCACCAAATTAGGTCTGAATGACATTTTTTTTAGATTAACATGGGAAATGTTTTGGTGGTTATATTATTTTTCTTGTTTGACAAATCTCATCATTCAAATTAATAAAACTGTGAAATGATAAACCTCAGGATTAAATCAATGTTATCATGATCTACAAAGTGATATTATTACTGATTGCAGCTAAAAGCACCATTGTGGTTGAGTGGAGAAGTGTTGAAGGGGCCCAACTCAGAGACTGAGCCTCTAGATAATCAGCGATTCTTGCGTCTCTGTACCCAGGACTACCCACACAGCACACTTTTGCTGGGTTGGCGTACAGGACCCATCAAAACAGACACCAGGAATGGCTATTCCTGGCAAATGGTGAAAGAAATGCATGATCTGGTCGAAAAATGGACTATCAAACAGATCCTCGTTTTCTCTGTCAAGGCAGCATATGCTCGGTCATCAATGTCACAACTGAAATGGCTGGTTGAAATGACAGGAGGATCCCTGGCCATCTTCTCAGACCCCAATGATGGCATGACTGTTGACGATCTTCTCCATATACGCCACAAGTTACCAGCAAGCAAAGTTTATTATGATCTTGCAGATGATTTGCAGAATCAGTTTGATTCTATCAAGACAGATCCTTCTAGATGGGGCCCCACTGGACACTCTCCTGCCCCACATGAAATGTTTCGCACAGAAGAATGGAATGTTATGCGAACAGGAAAGAAGGAACAGGTATATGTAGGTACCGAGGCAGTGCTTCTACAAGGAGGCCTCATCACCAGTAAAGCCACATTCCTAGCTACACAAACAGTGCAGGTGAATGTCAGTGGCAGAATAGAATTCCTACCAGGTGAAGAGAGTGACACTGAAGGCGACAATACCGTCCAGCCTCTTGGTGTTGATATCTTTCTACGGGTGACTCAAGGAGCCAGGCCCAGTGCCATATCAGGCATCAAATGCTTCATTGGCGCCCAGGGTAAGCTGTCAATCTCAGCACAGAGTGTACCAGGCTCAGACAGTCATGCTGAGACCCTCTGGCAGGATATGCCACCATGCGTAGACTTTTCTATCCTGGACTCGGGTTCAGATAAAGTGATGCTAACCGTCTCTCAGCCAGCAGACTGCTATGCTCCAACATCCAAAGTGATACAGAAAAAATCAGTTGTCATGCGCACAGATACTATAAGCATAGATGGGGGCCAGGTGGCCATTAGAGGAAGTGATAACTCTGGTTTTGTAGCCATTCCTATGCTTTCTGTTTCTACATTCAGATAGTTGAGTTGTGGCCTTTAGTTTTCTGCAAGCCTTTGTACTGCTATTATTGCAACCCACCTCAAGTTTTATAGAGCTCTTCTTTGCTGACATATTTTCCTACCTCAGTTTTACCAGGATTTGAGATCTAAAGGTTAAAGATACACATCTGTCTGAAAAAAATAGTGCAACAAGACATCTTGTTTTGTGTATGTACTCTTCCATTATATATTATATATTATTTATTTGGCAGCTGACAAAAAATTGTTTCTTTACTCTGCATTGTAATGTGATCAGCCAATAGCAGAGGACTACCGGTAAATATGTCAGACATAGTAATCTTGAGCTAGGAAGAAATTTTCTCACTCGCTACAGCTGGCTACCTTCGTGTTCTCTCTGACTCTCCTCTGGAGATTAAATTCTGCATTGTTGTCCCCTCATGTTTTCAATTTAATTAGCTTCAGCTTATTTTTTATATATATATTTAATTTTTTATGCATAATCTGTGTTATAAAAGCAAAAGACAAAAAACATGTTTCCAATAGTGACTAGCTGTTTAAAAAAAAAACATGGAGAATTTTATTAAGAATTGAGATATGTATAGGAAATTATTACTGAGTTTTTTTCCTTGATAATCCATAATTGAATCAGATAAAAAAATATGTGAATTTGGAAAAAATACTGTGCCGTTTTGCAATTCATGCCATCCCTGTTTGCTTTTAACAGAAAAACATTATCCATCTACTGCTGAGGTTGAATATTATGTGCTGACCATTCCATAACCAATTGAAATTCTTGTATTTTACAGTTTGCAAAGCACAACACTAGTTGGAAAATAGATGTAAATGAAGACAGAATTTGATTGATTATTTTTTTAAAGTATTCCTGGGGGTTTGTGTATGTTTCTGTGTCATTTTTGTTAGCATGATAACTTTGCCAAAACATTCAAACTTGGTATGTAAACTCCTTTGGGAAATTTCTTGGACGAGGTCAGCCATGACCCTTCTGTAACCTTTTTACACTTAAAAAGTAGGTCAAGTCAGAAAATACCAGACCTTTGCTTGTGCGCACAATAACATAGATTCCATTCAAACTTGTTATGTAAATTTGGTTATGTTCAGACTTTGACAAGTTCAGCCATGACATTTATGTGATGTTTATGTCCTTGTAATGACTTGTATATTTATTCATTATTTGCTATATGCTTATGAAATGAATAGGACCGAGTGTATCTGCATCCCAGATGCCTTGTTTTGTGATGTACTGTTATCCAGTACTGCAGTGAAATAGATTTATGCCCCATGAAATATTTATTGAGTGCGCAAATTTATTCATTCTACTTGTATGCTAATGGAGTAAATTGTAAAGTTTGAGGATAATTTTTTTAATATTTATTGTATCACTATTCATTATGACATGAACTTTGAGGTAGCCAGTAAAATTAGCTTGAATTGCAACAGATCATTTTGATCTGCATTCTGCTCTGAGGACAGTTATAATTGATACTTGTTGATTTAGCACTTGGGTCATATTGGTCTTTCTTGGTTGAGCTTCAGCAATGTTATCATTAATTATATATTTGATTTAGTGTTGCATAAAAGCTTAGTACCTGAGTTTTAAGTGGAGTTTTTCAAATATAAATGTATTATTCTGTGATATATCAAAGTAACAATGGACAGAATTTCTTCTTTTGGGAAATCATGTTCACAGAGAAGAGAGTTAATATATGCAAAGGAATTCTTCCTTTTTTGCTTCTGAAGATAAACTAATCAAATCAGTGTTTTGTGGGTGTGCAAGATTACGTCTGTGGTCTTTATTTAAACTAGGGTATGAAATCAATTATGCAATTTCAAATCTGTGATGGTATCCTCTGCAAGGTAAAAATTGTTTGCCAGTTTTGTCAGGAAACTTAATCAAACCATTTATTTTTGAAAAGTGGAGAATATTATTTCTTTGGAAAGCAAGAAAAGTTATAGTTGTAATATATATAATATATAATATATATATATATATATATATATATATATATATATATATATATATATATATATATATATATATATATATATATATATATATATATATATATATATATATATATATATATATATATATATATATATATATATACCAGGGTTTATTTATATATGATCCATCTGGGCATCCATAAGATTGTGGACTGGAGTTGTAAGTTATTTTTAGACCCCCTGCATTTGAGCAACAGAAAATTTTGACCAAATGAAGTCATTTAATGATTTTATTATTTTTATACTTTGTAAAACCTGTTTTGTGTCCAAATTAATTATTTAATGATTTATTTAAAAAAAAAACCTTAAGAATATACATGATGTAAGATTGACTTAATGTCCACACACGATGTCAATTTATCCCCAATGGAATTATTTTTTCTGTGCAGTGCTGCCCTCAGATGGCAATGATATATTGGAGCAACACTGGGATTTCACACAAGGGGTAAATTCAAATCATGTATGGACATAGCCAATATTTTCGGAACATTCCACCTTGTTGTCTTAAACTTGTATACTTATTGTGTATTTTTACACTAGCATATCTTGGAATGTTCCAAAAATGTTTCTGACTTTATATAGCCATTGACAGATCTTTTAAGCTATTGTGTAAAAGTTATATAAGGTTATATAATATCAGGAACATTGTAGGAGTTGATCTTTGATCCTTGGTTGCAAGTTATATAAGCTTATGTAATATCAAGGGGCATATAGGAATAATCCTTTGATCTTTTGGGTTGTTAGATAACCATGAGTATATAGGACAGAGATCAGGTCCCATCCTTATCATTGACACAGCACCCAATAGTCTCTTTATCATTGCTATCTTTACTTAATACAGCTACTCATGTGAAGTTACCATGCCTAGCTAGAAGGCCTAGTGCCCTACATTTGAAAGATAAGTGCTAAAATAGCTGCTGAGATTGTTGAAAGGTGTGTTGTTAAGGCACGATTTAAGCAGCAGATGACATGTTGTGTGTCACTCTCCAAGTGAACTTGATGCACAATTTCACCAATAACAATCAGGGAATAAATGGAAATACATGTGTCATACAAGACCAGTTATAGACTATCTGTATTCAGGCCACTGGCATGAGGGTGGGGCAGGGACATTAATGTTTAACGGTATCTATTAATTAGATCAGACAGCACTGAGCAGAGTGCAAGTACACTTAACAGACTACAACACAGAGTACAAAAGCTAGGTCATTTGGTCTTTTAAATATGGCAATTGCAGTGCAATGTATGTAGTATTCAGGAATCTGGCTCTAGCCATATCAACTATGATTAACACCACAGAATATTACATTACCTTTTGTGATATTTGTCACCAGGTATCTAGTTTAATCTTGTAAACAAATAGATAAATATATTTGTTTCAGAGCCAAGTAGTCAACATGTAATGTGCTTTCTTCCAGAGTAATTTTGAATTTATTATATATCAAGTATCCATCTTATTGGATACACAGCTTCACCCCCAGACAGACAACACCAATAAGAAACAAATGCTTCTTTCCTTGTCCCATATAATATATATTTAGAACTTGTACAATTTCAAAGGTATTATTTCACCCTGTACCAAATGAGATTCACCTGTGGTTATTTATTACCCACCCAGAACATCATTATTTGAGAATCAGTATTTTATTTAAATCACCATAAAGCCAGTTTTATTGGTGGTAACCTGTAAAATATTAAAATGTTCCAATCTCCAAAAAACTTATTTTTCTTATTTTGAATACTATAATTTGAAAAGCAATATTTTCCCTTTTATTTTAAATATGTATTCAGGCCATTTAGATTTTGTTATGTTGATTGTTTAGTTTTATTGTTTAGTTAATTTGTTAACATGTAACTGAAATTTACATAATATGAATCAAAAGTCAAAATATTTTTCTTTTTATTTCAGAAAGCATGACTGTGCTACATCTTTTTCCCAATATCCCTAGATAGATGGTCCCAATTTTTTTAAACATTAAAATACTTCTGTTTTGGATTGAATGAGATGTTTATACCATAGTCAGCAATAATTATTGCTTGATTCATGGATCATATAACCCTAATTTCATAATTATGTTTTGTTTTAGTATGTATTTTATGCAGTTATTTTTTATTTATCATTATTCATAAGCATTGCACCTGTTTGGTACATTATTTCACTGTAGATCATTTGTACAATGTGTATGTACAATTGTAATGTGTGTGATCAGTTGTACAATGTGTTTGGCTTGATTCACTTGTTACACAAAATAAAAAGAATTGAACTAGAACAGTTTGTGTTTATTAATTCTTACAGTAGTTACTACCTGACAGCAGTTTTTTCTGAAAAATTCCTGTTTCATAAATTCCTGTTTGAATGAATTTTCCTATTTTGTCCACTTGTAAATATTTGAATTAAAAGGATGAATTAAAATATTAAAAGTATATTATAATTCAAAGCAAAATATTTTCTCTTTCAAACTATCCAGTTTGTAAATGTTTTGTAAATGGCACTTCAAAGTGGAGAGTAAATTGGTTTGAACTTTGAGATTAAGATATAGATTTTTCACAAATTGTCCTCATAAGATAGGTTGTTTTATTTCGTATATTGTGGTCATGAGCATGACTCTTTTGGTATTCTAGGTCTGTTCCTGGTACAGTCGCATTCCTGTTTACTATTTCCCGAATCCATATGTTTTTGGCATGTGCTACAACAAGCAGTCCTGCCCAGATCAGTCCGACACCGGTCACAAATGAGCACAAGTTGAAAGCAATGCTTGCTGCTGCACGGCTGATATTGGTCCCAAGCACTCTCACAATATACACAATCTACATGTAGGATAAAATAAAAACATTTTAATTTCTGACATTTTATCTGAATTCATGAATTGGTTTTATTTGAGATTAAGCATCAACATGATCTAAAATTTATCTTGTATACAACAGTGCAGTAAAAATGAATTGCATTGAAACATTTTGAAAAGGCATCAATTTAAACCTGTCTCAAATTATCAACAGAAGAAATGAAAAATATGAGCGAAGCTTACTTGATAAAATATCCTCATTTGCCTTGATTGTATATCTGTCATCAAATACAAACAATTTCCCTCTGAAAAAGCCATCTGGATACTTTTCTATATACTTGTGTATACCACCTGATAGTTGGAAAACCTTAGATGTTAAGCCCTAAAATGTGTCGAAAAAAATACATTACAGATGTTAGCATGGATAAATTCTGAAATTCCTCTACTTTTTATTGACTTTTCCTCTTCCATTTTCACTGACCAATTCAACAACACCTGGATAAAATTGTTATGTCAGCTTTTCATGTTCTGGGTTATTGTGGACTTCATTAACTGTTATATTTCAATCATAAACTTAAATTTTAGATGGCTCTAACTTGTATCTGAACTTGTACTAACAAATATCATAAACTTTTAATGTATCATATTCTCATTTATTTCTTAATCTTGATGCTGACAAAAGTTAAAACTGTGTTAAAAATAATCATTTTTAGTCAGTGTTCCCTGAAAAAAAATGCAAAAGGTTGATTTTCCCTGATCAAAATAAAGACCTCTTGACTTTTCCCCTGAACTGTGGCAACCAAGTAAAATCAAGAGATATCAAGGAATCACTCTGCATAAAAAAAATGTATTTAAGATGACTACCTTATATTTGAGATAAGCTGATCCCCTTTCACAACGGATACCTCCTGTGCAGTACATGTAAACCTCTTTGTCTGCAAAAATCTCAGGATTTTGATCCACATATTCTGGCCAGTAGCTGAATTTTCGTATGTCAGGGGTCAGGGCTCCTTCGAATTTACCCTAAAATATGGCATAATATATATACCGGTAATATAAATCATTGCCTAGTTTAACATGGAAACTAAGATCATGCTGTTCTTTTCATTACATCTTGAAGGTATTAAACATTAATCTTACAATTTGATGTATTGAAAACTTATCCACATATGAACAATATGACAAATTTAAGTTATACATAGAATAATAAGGTAGGTTGCTATGAGACATAGAAGTTGCACTTCCAGCAGAGGTCTGTCTGAGCCATATGCTGCATGTGGCGGGTAAACACAAGTAGCAAGAACTTTGTTTGTTTGACCTTAATTGAGGGTCAAAGTAGGGTAGCACTGTTTGAAGTCATTCTGGCACTATTAAAAGGACAATATATTTCGTGACGTCATAAGTATATTGCCATACTTTTATGGTGTCATTTTACTTTCCAGTGCCGCTATGATAACACTCCACATAGAAATGACACCAAGAAAGAAGTGTGCTTTCAAAAGGGGGCTATAAATTAGGTTCCTATTCAAATAGGTTTTACAGACACTGATGGGGATGCATCAATCAAAAAGTTAATAGACGTGCAAGACAACAAATACATTTATCTTCAATATGTGAATTTTAAACATTTTTCTTTTCCCCAAATTGTTGCTTAATCCCTTTAATGAGATAGGACACTATTTTAGAATTTAATGATAATCATAGCTATCATGCATTCTAAGTACAGAATAAAATTATAAATCATTATACAAAAAACAAAACTCACCACTTTACTTTCATAGAAGTTCCTACAATCCACAAAGACAGCATCTTTATTCATATTTGAGTTTGTATCATTGTATTTTTGAACTGCCAAGTGGAATTGGTCAACAGAGAGATGGACACCTGCAACCAAGATATTCATTATTTTGATATTCTATCTCTTTGACATTAAGGCCACAGGCTGTGGCACAGTTGATTAGAGTGCAAGCTGATTAGCACCAGTTCCTCTGTGATGATCCAAAGGTCGTGGACTCAATCCCCAGTCATGCCAAGATTGAATTCAAGATGCAATATCACACAAGAGCTGAGGTCTATGCCTAAAGGGTTCAACTGTTGTTCTTATAAATCTGTGACTGGGTGGGTTGTCATGTCAAGGACCTGTGACATGACAATTCAGTGATATTTGATACAAGTAGGTTTCATCACTAAGGAATAATGGCAAAGATCCTGAAGATGTTCTAGACAATGATTGCAGTCCCTGCCAATATCAACAAGTGGTTTCGATCTTTGTGATCTATTGAGTTGGATGGGGACTGACTGTACCTCTAGTACCTCCAGTGCAGATGTGTTTGTGGTTTCTGTTTTCCTTTTTGTGGAGGCCCCATGGGGAATCCCCTTTGTGGAAGCTGCGTGGGCAGTTATATGAGTGATAAAATGCTTTAAACCAGTGTTTGGTTGTTACACACAGTGTTTTTGGAGTTTTTTCTGACTTTTTTTCATCAATTCGAATTTATTTGATTTGTTGATTAAATATTTCTAAATTTAAGGACCCTCTAGGTCTCATCACTAAGAGAGAATTTTGAAAGTGATGTAAAACCCTAAACAAACAAACAAACAGATTCTTGGACATTGGGAAAAATCTCTCTTTTTTTCACATTTTAGTGCTGCTGCTAATTTGCTAACTATACATAGGAATGAATTATTGCATTAAAAAACTGAAAAAACTCCAGTCATGGTTTGTTGATGAACAATATGAGCAAGATTTCCCTCCCTGCTTGAATGCATGTGAATGAACATTGAAATTGAAGGTATTAAGCACCAATCCTGTTTTCTTGGTTTTGCAACAGTATATATACATATGAACACCATGACGTATTAAAGTCTGACATCGAGTGAGAAGAAAAGTTGCTACAAGACATAGAAGTTGCACAGTCTGAATAAGATTTTCTCAGCCCATGGCTGCAAGTGACTGGTAAACACGGGTAGCGTGAACTTTATTTGACCTCAATTGAGGCTCAAAGTAGGGTACGTAGCACCGCTTGACGTTATTTTGGTACTATTCAAAAGACAATACATTTCATGACATCATAAGCATATTGCCATGCTCTTATGATGTCATTTTACCTTTCAGTGCCTCTATGATGACACTCCACATAAAAATGATGCCAAGAAAGGAGTGTGCTTTCATTAGGGGCCTAAATATTAGGTTCATGTTCAAATAGGTTTTACAGACAATGATGGGGATGCGTTTTTCAAAAAGTTTGTAGAAATGAAAGACAAATACATTTATAACCAATATGTGAATTTTAAACTTTTTTTTCAAAATCGGTGCTTCATCCCTTTAAGATTACATAAATAAGAGAAGTACAATATGTGTACATATTGAATCACCATCAATCCTGCAAGCTTCCAAAGTTTAACTCAAAGCTTGGCAAAGTTTAACTCCCTCAAAGCAAGAGGAAGAGTAAGTGACTTTTTCACCTGTATCTGTGTGGGAAACTTCCTTAGGATCTATGCCCATAGGCACAGCTTCCTTGTATATGCCAACTTTCAAGCCATCTGGAAATGCCATTGAGCCCCCTGGACTGCTCTGAAAAATGAGAAAGTTCTTGCAACTTTTGATGTTAAATTTTTATCGAAACTTTGGAAATAATTAAAAGTTTGTTTGATAAGTAGTATACAGCTTAGTACCTTAAAATCATCCTCTTCAATGTGCAAGAACAATGGATGAGCTCTAACAGCATCCATGTACAGCTGAGTACCTGCTGTGCTGCCCCCTACAGTAGCATTCAGTCCTTCCTCAGAAATTCTAACCTGCAACATTTTTTCAGCAATATCATACACTACAATACCATCATTTTGACTTAATTCCATTTTACTTCAATTGGAAAAGGAAGTCATTTGGAATTTCTATATAAATAGGCAGTAATTCTAGGCAGGTAGTAACAAGATGATTTTATTTTCTAAAATGTAAATTGTCAGTCCTCACCTTCCCAGAAAGTTTAAGTCTTGAACATAAACACTTTTGCCACTGCTTCACATGTTCAGTATTTTCTATATCCCTGGAGTAAACCAAAAGTACATTTCACTCAGCATTTTTACATTTATTCTGTTTATCATCCTCTCAATGTTTACAAACCTTATTCTAATTCTACCTGTAAAGTATCTGAATATGAGATTTTTGTTTTCATTTAAGTAAAATATATTATATCACAGAAAAATATACTACCTGTATTTATAGAAGAGAAGTATCCTGCCTTTGTCTTTTCCATCCTCCTCAACATTTTCAACCACAGCAGGTAACCATGGGTACTCATCCATCTCATTAAACTCTACTGGCAGATTTGAATCATTTCTCTCTGTTTTGTCATGCCAGCATTTCCTAAGACCTTTCCATTTGGCCTCATCTGATCCCTGCTGACAAAGCTGGCCTGCAACTGCAGCAATTTCTTCCTGATGATGTAGAGCTACATGTTTGTGGAAGTCTTTCAGTTGATTGTAGGTGGCACCACAACATATCCACTCTTTTACCTCACTGCTAGATTGCGTAGTATGATTGTCAACAAACTTCGAAAATGCCTGCAAAGTCAGAGAATTTATGCAGACTTGTAACTTAAGAACAGGCCAAATTTGTATCAATATTGCTCATATTGTCAATAAAGTCAACTCTTTCAATGATAAGAATAAAAATATCGCTAATGTATTTGCCAAATGTTTTTTACAACCAATAGAAAAGACACAGTCACATTAGATACAATGTGACCAGAATTGACAGGAATACTTAATGGCAAAGCCAGAAATGCAAAGATTTGTCTGGAATCGAAAAGATGAATGGTTGGGAAGGCCTGGAACTTGAACCGAATTAAAAGATCTCTTCTACACAGAAATTCAGACAAGCCACAGCTTTTTTAATGGCCCACACCAATTTATCTCATCCATCCATAACCATGGCAAAGCTGCTCTTTCCAAACTAATTTGGGCCCATTTCTTCTCAATCAGTAGATTCCTATCCAATCATGTTGAACATGATTAGTTTTTTCGGTTGACTGTCACCTTGCCTAGCATTTATAGTTTATAAAATAATTATAAACATAGGCATCAGAGATGCATCAACCCTCAGCCCTGGTAACTCATTGCACAACATTCGCTCCACACAATATTTGTGAACAAAACGTCACTGCACCAAGGCAAATTGATGCAGGGGTAAAAAAAAACCATAAAATCTACTTCCTTTGATAGCTTAGGTGTGTCAAGTATCATGAAACTGTCATCATTTACTCTAGAATTATTGAGATGGGCCGGTGACCTTGAAAAGCAGGTTAAGGTCACCGTCCATCAAACTCATCTGGAGTCTTCCCAGATGCTTATGTGTGTCAATTTTCATGAAGCTGCCATTATTTGCTCTTAAGTTATTGCAATGACGTGGATTTGACATGATTGTCCCTGTGACCTTGAAAAGTAGGTGAAGGTCATGTTCCATCAAGAGAAGTCTGAGGTTTTCACCAGATGCTTATGTGTGTCAAGTCTCATAAAGCTGCCATCATTCGTTCTCGAGTTATAGCAATGATAGGGATTTCACATAATTGTACCTGTGACCTTGAAAAGTAGGTGAAGGTCATGTTCCATATAAAAATGTCTGAGGTTTTCATCAGATGCTTATGCGCGTCAAGTTCATGAAGCTGCCATCATTTGTTCTCGAGTTATCGCGATGACAAGGATGATTTCACATAATTGTCCCTGTGACCTTGAAAAGTAGGTGAAGCTCATGTTTCATAGAAAAAATCTGAGGTCTTCACTAGATGCTTATGTGTGTCAAATCTCATAAAGCTGCCATCATTTGTTCTTGAGTTATGCGATTCTTGGGATTTCACATAATTGTCCCTGTGACCTAGAAAAATAGGTGAAGGTCATGTTCC